>OY041602.1:6403040-7603040 GCA_955876795.1 Eupithecia tripunctaria | reverse complement strand
CTTACTTTTTAAAGGAATTTTTCATTAAAGTTTACAAAATTCATAAGGAATAAAATCGTTGATCGAGGATTTTTAAAAACATTAAATAATGATTAACCCTTATTAAGATACATGCTAAGTATCCTGGCTATAGGCAAGCACACTAAACTTCCAAAATGATTATAAAAAAAATCACATGTACCTACTTAGTTGGAGTATTCAAACTAAAATTGTAAAAACATGCCATCTCCTTTCTTTTATACATTTCTTTGCAAAGATTGCCGACCAGACCTTATCAGCAACCAAATCCGTTGGTGCAAATCAATGTGTTTATTTTTCTTCTCAAGAAAAATCTAAATATGCAGATTTTGTTTTCTTAAAAATGGAAGTCGCTCCACAGACCAACTGTTTGGACTAGGTCCCGCCGCCGCCGCCGCGCCGCCACGCCGCCACCGGCCGGCTACCGGGCTTGCGGTCAAAACCTGACATGACTAAATATGATGCCATCCTTATTATTTTGATCGACTCCTTTCACAACGTTTCTCTATCTCTAAGGCCGTCCGCACATGGAGCTACTCAAAAAGAACTAGTTACAAACTCAAATTACTAAGGAGTTCCTTGAGCGTCACCGCCCATACATTCTCGCACAGGTTCGCACACGACGCTACTAGTCAAAAACCAGTTATTAACGCGTTAGCAACTGATCACGCGTGACTCGACGTGCCGGTCGCCGCGCTACTAGTTACCGACTTTTCTCTATTTTTGTTGTGAAAAATGAACGAGCAAAAATTAAACTGACTGAAACCTTGCAACTTGAGTAGCGTCGTGTGCGAGGTACAGTTTCTAACTAGTTTGTAATTACAATTACTGATTAGTTCCGTTATTTTTGAGTAGCTCCATGTGCGGACGGCCTTATGGTTTCGGATTTGGCCATCTCAAAATGCCATCCACTACAACCATAAATTATGCATAATTATACTATACTTCGACCGAAACCGCTGTACCGCTCCTTAGGAAAGTGCGGTGTGGTGGAGCCGCCGGGGAAAAAAGAGCAAGAGTACACATGAGTTCGTTATTTTCGGATAGATCTTAGGATATCGTAGGTAAACGAAATGTTTATTTTATGTAACGATTATATTTTTTTATAACTAAATTATCTACAGATATTCTGACATTCTGTTTCAACTTCATCTTCCGTTTCGCCATTGTAACTTGAATCGGAGTCGTTCTGCAAACTTATTATTAATGGATCGCTAATAATATTAAATCTACTATCACGATCACTTTTATATTCAAAGCTTTCTTCTTTTCTTAAAATATTCGGCCACTTTAAAAATGATGGTCTTGACATCACGAGATAGCGCTCGATCCATCTTTGGATATTAATCTCGTGTGCGTCTGACATAGACAGTCCGGTACAAAAGCTACCTATCGCCGTGAGCGTTGACGGCATACTGATGGATCGGAGCGGCCGACGAGGGCCGATACGTCCCCCCCGTCTCGCCGCGCGAGCGTATACCTCCGTCCTGTATACCTCAGGAGCGGTACAGCGGTTTCGGTCAAACTATAATATAGAGTTGCATAAAATAATGGGTTATAAAATAGATAGCTGCAGAATTTATATCTTTGCAATCTAGCATAGAGTATTATATTTTGTAACATTAAACAAAGATTTGCTAGAAACATTGAAACTATCGCACAGGAATGATATGTACTAATAATCAATCAATCGATTCAAATAGTTGATGTACTATGGGATTGTAAATTCTAAACTCTAAAATCACAAATTTTGATTATATTTCGTATATCTGCACACCAGACCATGCATACCTGCTGCTATATTGTATTATACTTATACAGTAACGGAAGCATTATTTTAGAACTTATTTCAATAGTTAGACTGATTATTGTAAAGGCAATCTGGACTTGTAACTAGTTATGGACGGCTACGGCTGACTGCTTAAAAAAGTTTTCAATTCCAGTTTAGTCAAAAAACATCAGTTCAATTCCAATTAACATTGGTACCTTAGTTTGGCTTTGTGCCCTTGTCTGCAAACGCCACATTCGACTGCCAAGCGAAGTGCAGTTGCAGCACAACAGCGCAGTTTTGGGATTAAGTTCATCTCGTAAGCTTAAATGACTATTTAAGGTCAGTGTGAAATTCACTCTTAACCACTAAATTGTATCTATGGTTTTATCTGGTGATGGATGTGCAGTGTTAGTTGATAGATTTGTTTGTTGATGATGTATACTTGGCTGATTTTTTGATAAACTTTTATAGTTTATTGGAAGATGTGTATTTTTTTGTTTGTACATGTGTATTGTTGGTTGGCACATGTGTATTGTTTGTTGGCACATGGTTATTGTTGGTTGGTACATGTGTATTGTTGGTTGGTACATTTGTATTGTTGGTTGCTAGCAGCAGTCGCAGTAGATGGTGCAGTCAGTCCTGTAGCACGGTGTGTGCTGTAGTGCTCAGTTCTTCTTTTAACGCTCGGAACGACGGCCGCTCGTCCGGGGCGCGCCGCCAACAAGCGCGCATTACCTGGAAAAACAAACAATTCACCATTATCACCACAACCAGAAATAGTCATAATTATTAAATTAATAAATAATGCTCGACAATTCAGACAGCCAATAGGGCAGCCAATAGGTAAGCAGAGCTTATGATAAAGGTACTAGATAACTGAACCTTATACATGTATTACACATATGGATATTTTAGTGTCAATGCCAAGCTTCCTTTTGTTGTTGCAATTGGTAAGTATTTCAACTTTTGGTGCTTTAAATAGGTATATAACTGAACAGGGGAAACATTAATCTTGGGCTATACAAAGTTTGGGCCTAAGTCTGTAAAATTCGCACGCATTATTGCATATTATTTATAAATAACTAGTTGCGCCCCGCGGCACGTGTTGATCATATGGAAACGGTTTAAGGTGATTTCTATCCCATGGGAACTGATTTATGGGATAAAAAGTAATAGCCTATAATTGATTCCGGGATTTGGATTACCTGTATGCAAAATTTCAGCCCGATCCGTTTAGTAGTTTTAGCGTGAAGAGGTAACAAACATCCATCCATACAAACTTTCGCATTTATAATATTAGTGTGATATATCAGAAGACAACATCACGAGTCACAATTTTTCATCAATAGTGAGACTATTTTTACTGTGACATTTTTAATCTAACTTGTGGTAAAAAAAAGCGCGTATGATGAACGTGGTCGTCACACAGACTGAGGACGGACGACGACCAAGTTTTTTATTTACCAAGGCAGGCCTTTAAGAACTTGTGTGACGAGCAGAGCTCTAAGTTCGGTTACTTGATAGTATCATCGCGACGACTACGCAATATTTTTTTTTAAACTTACGCGATCTCAACACATTATTATAAATATTCACGGTAGCTCCAGAACTCCTGTCATCCCGTGACGACGACAGAGTGTAAACCTGTTGAAACTGATAAATACCCGTGAATATTAAAATTTATAATAATGAATACGCAAATCCCATACAAATCGGGATCTGGACTGCAAAGTGATTCGAGGTTTAGGTAAGAGCTTTACCAAGCAGTGGGTCACCATGGTTGGATGGTTGCCACATGCAGTTCCATGATGAAACTACTGCTGTTTTTTTACCCGACTACCAACGGAGAAGGGTTACGAGGTTGGCACCCTATGTTTGTTCATATGTAGACTTTTAGAGACTTTTATGTTCCCACGTAACACTGAAACTGCTCGTTTGATAGAGCGATACCTCTATCGAACGAGCAGTTTCAGCGTTATTGATATTGATTTGGCTCTATACCACTCTATAACTCTCATTCCATAGAAAAGTTTAAGCAGCTAACGCCATCAATGTATTTTTTTTAAGTGTATCATTAAAGTCATCGAGGTTTGTGTAAATTAACAAAATAATATAGAATTTCATTCCTACATTTTAAAATTTCATTACTTTCGATCACAGATATTATAATACTACTTTCAATGATTCCTGGTGGTCTTTAAATGAACTTATTTTATTTCGTATAATTTATTTATTTATTTTGGTTCTCTGTCGGATGTATTCGTTACAAATCCTATCCTTCAGACTCCGAGCATACCTCTTTCCATAGCTCGCTGAGCGACGTTAAACTGGTGGACCAGCCCTATCGTGACACGTCTCAGCTCTGTAGGTCATGGACGGGTAGGACGCACCGATTGAAAACTTTCGTTTTCAATCATTGCGGTATGGATGACGAGAAGACTCGACGTAGTTTTCCAAACGCTGCCCAGCCTACTAGAACTACTTACTAGTAGGACGCCTTACGGCCAGGTGGGATGACGTTCTGCGAAAGACTGCAGGCAGATGCTGGATGCGTCAAGCTAAAGACAGGGCGCGAAGGCACTCATAAGGGGAGGCCTATGTGGACTAGTATAGGCTGATGACGATGATGATGCTGATTTATTTATTTTAAGGAAACCATAAGCACATTATACATTATATGGGTGATACAATAGAAGTTGGTGGGCTATTGACAGGAATCCGATGATAGAAAAATAAATAGTAAGCGCTACTTCCTGAGAGATGGCATCTCGGGTTTTTGTTAATGAAATGCGTTTAGTTTTTTGTTTGATCTATATTTTCTTAATATTTTGCTCTGCCTTGGACCGTTTGTATGAGAGTTTTTTTGTTGAGATTAGAAAATGGCTTCTCACAAGTGCGATAATTTTAGTTCCTGCGGGCCAAGTCTTGCGCCATCTAGTGAATTTAACTCAATGTAATATACTTATGTATATTTATATTGAGTATTATATATGTATATAATAGTCCCATTTCTTACTTTGAGATGAGGCATCTATAGGTACTAGCACAGGTAATATATACCTGTCCCCCGGTGGTTATAGGGTTATATAACGCCAGACAACCTGGTTCCTATCCATACCAGGTTGTCTGGCAGAGATCGCTCTTGAGCGATAAAACCGCCAATTGTCTCTTAGGTTATAATTATTTCATTTGTAAATTGTTTCTTAGCTTTAAGTGTGCAATAAAAGTATTTTCAAAACGTTATTGGGGTTTAAGAAATAATAGGCACAATCGGTGATCGCCGTAGTTGGGTTTTAGTTTATTTTATCTTGTTCAATCACTAGTTCCATTTGCAAAGATTCTGAAATAATGGATTTTATTTTGTCTATTCATTAAGGATGTAAAAACACTAGAGGCAAGAAATGTTTACTCACGTTGTATATTTCATTGAGGCAGCCTTTGGGTTTCTCGAGAACTTGACCTCTCTGCACCATGTCCACCACTTCAGAGTTCTTCATGCGTCCGTACGGGACCTTGCCGCATGTGAACACTTCCCACATTAGCACACCTGTAATGGAAGCTACGTGCATTAGTCAACTGTTTGAAGTAAAAACTTATGAAACTAACCCCCGCATAAGGTTTTAGTTAGGTACTGCACTATGGGTAATTCCCGAATACTCAAACGAAAAAAAGCTGTCAATGTCAGAAATTCGTTAGAAGATTAATAAAAAAATAAAAAAATTGCGACTTGTTAAATTGACTTGCTTAAATCTACACTATAATTATTATAATTTGTCGTATCCGATAACTGGGCATAGGCCTAAACAAAACAAAAGAGGAAATAAAGTACCATCTTGATTATCTTCACTTCATTCATTTTAAGAATGATGAAATCTCTTTACCCGAGTCTTTGACCCGACTAAACCCGACCAAAAATCTCCTCTTTTGGTTAGGTTTAGTCAGGTAAAAATACTAACCCTCCAGTTATGAGGTTGGCAGTATGTAGCCGATTCCAGTTATGGGGTTGGCAGTATGTAGCGCTGAAACTACTCGTCCGATTTTAAGAAATGAGATATCGATTGAATCGTCGTGTTATCAGGCGAAATCGGGACTCTAACGAGATAGCAGGGTCTAAATAAAAGTCGAAAATCCCAATGTAAGTAAATATGCTTGTGTGGGGCATCATTGCAAGCCCTTATTTGTACTTTCCACGATTGTTCTAAAAAGTTGATAAGTACGATAAGAGATTTGCTTCCTCTATAATAAAGAAGTTATTGAACATTTTAAGGTGACCGTTTATCCTGACATCAGGATGGCTGGTCACCTGGCGTAGACTACGTACGGCGTTGAATAGCAGAAATATATATATCCCAATGATTGCTTCCTATTTAATTCCTTGTCCTTATTTTTTATGAGTGATGTAAAAGAAACCTCATAAAGAGAAGACTCACCAAACGCCCAGACGTCGGATTTGGAAGAGAATCGCGTGTAGTTAAGGACCTCAGGTGGCGCCCACTTGATGGGGAACTTTGTACCGCCGGAACTCGTATACTGATCATCTAGCACATACCGAGCTAGGCCGAAATCAGCGACCTGAAGGAAAACTCATTAAATTCAACAAGCTAATTTCACAAAAAATTTATAAACATTCGAATTGATTTCGCGAGGAGAAAAATCGTCGTCGGTCGAACGATTTTACATTGAATCCCTCACTTCGACCGCCTATTATTGGTCCATTGCTGGACGTGGCACATAAGCGCCTTAATGGCTAGTAGGTATTATCATGGGTGGGTGTATTGCCTATAATCTCCACGCATGCGGGTTGGAGTTCAAACTGAATGAGTACAAATCTATATAGTCGCCTTTTAAACAAACTTTGACTAGATAAGTAAAATAATTAATTTTGTTTTAAAAAACTATAAACCGACTTAAATTTTTACAGTTTTTTTATGAATTTTCATGGATCCCATTGTCAGATCTGAACAAAATTAAATTGGGACCACACGGGAAGCACCAGCTTTCATATAAAAAAAGAATCATGCAAATCGGACCACCCAGTCAAAAGTTCTGAGGTAACAAACATAAAAAAAAATACAGACGAATTGCGAACCTCCTCCTTTTTTTGAAGTCGGTTAAAAAGACATAATGGTTAAAAGCTTTACTAAGCCTTTAGTGGCTTTGGTGTCTTTGGTGTGAGTAATTATGTTCTACTTCATCATCCGAGCCGAGTGTGAAATCGGTCCGATATCGGCACACTAAGGAAACACGAAGTGGCACACTTGGGCAGACAAAGGATCAGGTACGCTACACTGGTCGACACACTGGAGTACTAAAAACTCAGATGGCACAAATTGAACTAGGTAAACTAAGTAGGTAATTAAAATCTACTGAAATGATAAGAAGTGATTCATATGCGTCACAAGATTCATACCTTTACAACGTTGACGTCGCCAACCAAACAATTTCTTGCAGCCAAGTCTCGATGGATGTAGTTGTGCTTTTCTAAATACGACATTCCTTTGCAGACCTGGAAAATCAATTGTAAACTTCAGTATTGAATTTTTCATGTAGTACGCCTGAAAAGGGTTCTGGTAGATGGGGCTGTTGATCCCCTAACTGCCCTAGTACTCGTATTTGGTGTGGTGTTTGGTTGGTATTCAAGGAAAATCACGGGTGGTACAGACTTTATTCACAAGACACGCGTTATAGGTACTGGTTGTTTAAACCACTGTCAGTTACCGCAAGTAAATACGCATTGAATTGCAAGCGCAGCAAAAATGCATATACATATGCTGCGTGGTCGGTTTACTGCTGCAGGCTTACAAGTGGCCAGTACCTTGTCCCTTGGTCCTAGCCGTAGCTTTTTTGGACGTCTTATGACGTCACAGAGCATAAAATAAATCCTACTCTATAGATAAAGTGTTCAGGTCATTCCCTTGGCAATTTCAAAATATTCGGTAATAAACGGCTGTAACTTTTGATTGAGTTGACTAAGAAGTTTTATGTATCGAGGGTCGAAGCGAATTTCAACTAATCACCGAGCATTTCTATTTGTAACTTTGGATTTGAAATGTTTTTTTAAACATACGTCATTTGAAGTAAGGCCACTTTTTGTTTGGGTATTGTTCTGAATTAGCCTTCCTGACAATAGGGTATATGCATCGATTTTTTTTATTGTTTTAATCGATTCTTTAGATCATTATTTAACCTTGAAATGATAAGACGCTCACTGAGTTTCGCAATAACAAGGTAAAAAAAACATATCAAAACTACAATAATTTTAGGGTGATACAAACGCTGCCATATTGGCGCCATGTTTTTTTGACTTCGACGTTCACACTCGATTAAAACCTTTTGTGACGACCTCGGTAGTGATCATCTCAGGAAAGAGGTTTTCCGAAAAAGCTGCAAATAACCGACAATACGAAATGTGAAGTGGGCAGAATAGTGTCAAATCACGGTGCAGCAAGCAGAATAAAAAAAGAAGAAATGTGAACAGCGATGTCTCACAAATTTTGCGATTGAGACATAAAATATCAATTTTTCAATGGTTAAATTCTACAATAAAAACGTCTCGAAATGCTAAAATAAATATGTAGATATGTTTATATATCAATAGAGAATACGTATATATTTTTTTAGCCATTTTGAAATCACATGCATATACCCTATTACTTCTTCGTAGCGAGCCGTACACAAAGTGGCGAGCGAAGCGAGCTCTTTATCCTCACATAACATGGCGAGATATCTTCTGGGGGGCGGGCAGCAGCGCCCCCTGCAGAACAAATCTTCCACCAAACTGCGATCCCCAACCCGCATGCCCGGCGTGGGGATTACCCCCATGAGTTAAACACCAAAAAGGCGTTTATCAGGGGGAGGCCTGCGTCCGGCAGTGGACCGATACAGGCTGTGGATGTGGATGTGGAACATCGCGAGAAAAGCATGCAACATACCTTTTAAGTGCGGTTGCGCCCTTCATAATAACGAACAGTTTTTGTTATAATTATTTTTACTAACTATACTACATATATATTATAAACTGTATGGGCTGTTTGCACGTATTTAAGTTCACGACGGCGTGTCTGATGACGTCGGGTGACGTGTGGCGCAGGTAGTTGAACAGAGAGCCGTGCCGCATGTATTCGATCTCGATGTAGATCGGCCGGTGTTTGGAGCAGACGTCCTATTGATCTATGGTTTATCCATTTTGAATGAAGCATGTTAGTAAACAAAATACGACACAAATAACAAAATCTCACTTGCTTGGCGTCGAGTTTCAGATATAATTGTAAGCAATAATGATCTAAAATCGACAATTATTGTAAATTACGTATAAAAGGACGCGCCAACAAAGTGAATTTTAGGTTAAGTATGGGCGGTTTGTTTACGTTTATGCTTCATTCAAAATGAACACGGTATAGGTGTTGGTACACCCTGTGTAGTTACCTGTATGCACATATCTAAGAGCACGGCGTGTCCGATGACGTCGGGCGACATGTGCCGCAGGTAGTTGAACAGAGAGCCATGTCGCATGTACTCGGTCACGATGTAAATCGGCCGGTGTTTAGAGCAGACGCCGTACAGTTGAACTAGGTTTTGGTGTTGGAGTTTTCTGTAATGTGAAGTATAGTTGCCAAAAATTTATGGTATCATTGAAACCTTGTACACTTAAGAAGTTCTAAACCTGGAGTAACATATCCATAAACTACTTATTTTCCAGTAAAAACGCGAGGGAAACCGCGGGTTAAGACCACGGTCGTTATAGTCACATGACGAGTACCTATTCACCAGAAAGACATTTATTTACATGCGCAGCGCTCGAGAAAAAGTCTCTAGACGCTATATCGCGCGTTGACGCGCGCTTTTCTATCAATGTAACTTTTGTTCAGCGCGCGTTTTTATCGTGATGAGCGCGTTAACGCTTGTCATCTGAAATCTCTTTTAATTTGATCGTGCGTTAAGGCGTGTTATATGATCTTAGTATCATAAATAAGTAAAGGATACTCACGTCATGACCTTGGCCTCGTCTATAAAGTCGTCCTCGGACATGGTTCCTTCCTTCATCATCTTGACGGCCGTGTCTGTGGTGCCGCGCCACTTGCCGCGCCGCACCACGCCGAATTGACCCGCGCCGAGTTCTTCCATCAGAACCAGCTCGGATGGGTCGATCTCCCACTTGTCTATGAACAGATAGGTAGAGTTACAGTCGTGTGATGCCCGAGCCATGATCACGGTAAAACTTGTGAGGCAGTTGTTTTTGGCAGATATAATGAAGTTTTGAACTACAAATCTAGTCATTATATTACCCGGCCTTTAGTCGAAAATATTTCAAAACAACGAAACCAGCCTTTACCAGTCCACTGCTGGACTTTAGCCTCCCCGATTGACCTTATTGAGTCTTATTAGTAAGGGAATTCGAAAGTTTCCTTTTAAAAATGGTTTAAATTAAAATCCGTTTATTGTCCGTTAGAATTAGAACTCGCCAAACTCATTGGTCAACATAATTAGAGTTATTTAATTTTACCACTAGGCGAGGCCTTCAGCCTCGAACACAGGCCGCCGCTATTGTGTCTATGGTAGTTGATGAGTTCTGAAATACTGGCGCAGCATTGCTTGTTCGATAGTACTCGTCAAAATCATTGTTCAACATATTTATAGGTAGTTAATTTTACCATGTGATAAACCAGCGGTAGGCGGTGCAGGTCGGTCACAAGGCGAGGCCTTCAGCCTCGAACACAGGCCGCCGCTATTGTGTCTATGGTAGTTGATGAGTTCTGGAATACTGGCGCAGCAATGCTTGTCCGATAGGAAGAACTGGCCGCGAGCATTCAGCTTTATGTGGTAATGCTTCGTTTGTGGATGGTTACTAGATAACAAGGTTAAATAAAATTGATTAGACAATAGGGTATATGCATCGATTTTTTTTATTGTTTTAATCGATTCTTCAGGTCATTGTTTAACCGAGAAATGATAAGACGCTCACTGAAATTCGCATTAACAAGGTAAAAAAACCAAATCAAAACTACAATCATTTTCGGGTGATAAAAACGCTGCCATATTGGCGCCATGTTTATGTGACGTCGACGTACACACTTGATTAAAACCTTTGGTGACGACCTCGGTAGAGATCATCTCAGGAAAGAGGTTTTCCGAAAAAACTGAAAATAATCGACAATACGAAATGTCAAGTGGGCAGAATAGTGTCAAATCAAGGTGCAGCAAGCAGAATAAAAAAAGAAGAAATGAGTACAGTGATGTCACGTCCGCTCTAGTCAATGGCGTAGCGTTTTGAAATTTTGCGATTGAGATTTAAAATAGCAATTTTTCAATGGTTAAATTCTACAATAAAAACATCTCAAAATGCAAAAATAAATATGTGGATATGTTTCTATATCAATAGAGAATACGTATATATTTTTTTAGTCATTTTGAAATCACATGCATATACCCTATTATATTTATTTATTCATTTATGTCGCAAACAAACTGCTTTAAAAAATATGTAGTTTGTAGTAGAACTGCTTTTTATTTAGATACAGTAATGGTACAATTTACCTTAATAATTTTCAATTGTAAATCGAAAAATATGCTAAGCTAAATAATCATTTAAAAAAAATGCCTGTTTGTTTGTATTAATTTTGTGCACCACATACTAAATAAACAAATTAACTGTACTTGGTTCTAGAATCCTTGATATTTTTTGTAAGCAAAGGAATTACAAAAACCAAATATGTACAGTAATACCCCGCTTTACGCGACCGCGTTAAGCGCGGTTTCAATATAACGCGAATTTCAAATTTCGCCCTCAAATGCCAAAAATTTATTCAGGCTTGGACATATTGCAGAGTATAGACAATAATGATGACCGTGTGTCGTTCAATTAAAAACAGTGTTGGGTGTTATGAACGTATTTTACAAAAACGTAAAAAAACGCTACCCAAAAGACAATAGGTACATTTATTTTTCAGCTAACGCCATTTTTTCCAGAACGTATCCCTCGCGTAAACGGGTAATACCTACTATAAATATTGGTCGAAATATTTTACGACACTGTCGGGAAATTGCAGAAGTTCGAAACAATTAAGAATGTTAAAGTTTTAATTCATAATTTAATTTATCTCTCGTTCGTTTTCCAACTCTATGTTTTACGTTTGTTTATGTTTATTGTTACGTTTGTTTTGGTGGTGGTCCCGTGCCGGCCAGGTGCCGTGTGTGTCGTCACAAACACCACCTGGTTGTGCATGTGTACAGTCACCAGCATAAATATATGACTATGGGCAGCGCTGCAAAAATATCTGATTATCCGTTGATGGTATAATTATGTGACGATACGTAGCCGGTAAAAATATGTGATGATTTACACCTGGCATAATAATCGTTTGCCTTGTAACAGCATAAATATCGGATCGGACCGAGTAAAAGTATCTGATAATGCACGAAATCAAAATTATGTGACATTTCACCAGCGTAAATATCTCTCTACTGTAAAAGCATAATTATCGAATCACATAAACTGCAATAATATCTGAAACAATTAACAGTCAATACATAAATTTTGATTTTAGAAATGTTTCGTTTCTTGATAAAAACGTTTTCCAATCAAGAGCGGATGGTCGAGTCTCATTGTGGAGAATGAATAATACCCGCTATAACGAAAACAATGTCATCCCTAATAAAGACGAAGAATAATAGTACATTGTTACCCAAGGGATAAAAGTAACTTATTTAGTCCCGAGACGGGCTTTGGCGGCCGAGCGTAACCAGGGCGCTACTAGTTCGAGGGACTAAATGTTAGTTTCACCCGAGGTAAACAATGTGCTTTTCATTACGAATACAAGGAAAGTATAAATAAAAATATGAATGCGCTTATGATAAAATTTGTATTTATTTTACATATATCAACAACTTAGGAGAGATATTAAATCCATCATTTTGTTTCTTAGGAAACGATGTTAGTCCCTCGAAATCCTTTAAATGTACATTGTATATTGTCTTTAACATAGAATACACGCTCCATAATCCATCAATGGATAATCAGATATTTTTGCAGCGTTGCCCATAGTCATATATTTATGCTGGTGACTGTACCGTGGCCTGACCACGGTTTCAATCACTATAAGTTTTGTATGTATGTTTGTACCTACAGGATTGATTTATTTTCCGTATTATTTGGAATCGAAGTATCTGTATTTCGGTTCCCACAGGTTCGATAAGGTTTGCTTTCATACGCGTTTTTAGTTATTGACTTCAACTGTGTCCTTTTGTTTTAATAAATATGACCTATGAATAATGTCAATGAAGTTTTTCCATAGCAGTTCGCAGTTTATGTCACACTTATGGAAAAAAAATATAATGTAATTTCCATCCATTAATCATATTATGTGTCATGTTCAAAATAATTGAAATACCTATTAAATTATTATTTTACCTTTCTGTAATTTTCGTATAGATTTAGTGACGTAAATTATGTAATGTATGGCGCCAAAATGCATTGACGAATATTATGATCCATTTCCAATAAAACTGAAATTGTTAGATATTTTTATAACTAATACACTAACATGGTGTACAGTGTCAGCATAAATAACTTACACTTTGGTATATAAAGAGAGCGTGTACATTCCTTTGGTGGAAGAGTTTCGGACCACAAAGCATCCTTCTTTGTCCTCCTGCTTTAGAAGAGATTCCGCGCGTTGTCGAGACATTTCTCCCACGTACCATCTGTGCAAAAATACATATCTTTCAGTAGGTACATTACATACACAGTAACGTAATAGGAGTCAAGTAGTAAGATTCAGATTATATTGTCTTTATTTGTTTAGGCGTAAATAATGTGCACTTGGACAAGTAAAATTTTAATACTATTAGTTATGTTTTAATAGTTATTAATATTGCTATCTTAAAAAACTTTGTGTGGTATTTCAGTTTTAAACTTAAATCTATATATAACATTTCGCAGGCATCGATCCTTCCATCAAAACTTTCGCAGTTATTATGGGCGTCTCCGTAATAAATAAATTGCTTGCTTTTTTTCCTATCGCACTATAGAAGTTCGATGCTCGGCGGCGGGCAACATCCGAGAACAAAACGATATTATTTTTGAGACACCCTATATCAGCATGATTTATAAGTTCGATTGCCCACCTATGTCGCGGTATTGGTAAAACCAGGAAGAAAGAGACCCGGCATCACAGAAATATATCTGGAACCGGCATTATCCTTATTGCGGTTAATTATACAAGTAGATTATCCTAAGAATAGTACATAGCAACAAATATAATAAAACGTCAAGTGCGAAGTACGCGCAGTAATGGTTCCGTACATTTAACCTTGTTTCTTGCCAAATTATCATTGTAGACTAGAATCATGTCAATAGGAAGTAGGTACCCTACCTACCCTGTATAGGTTTAAGGTTATGGCGAGTATTTTTTGTTTTTGTTAAAAAACTACAAATTTACGTTATTTTGGATTTTCTCCTTTATTTGTGCTAATAGACCTTGCTTCTTGCCAAATTTAATGAGTCGAGGTCTATAGGAAGTAAGTTACCTATAGGTTTTGAGTGCATGTGATTCTTGAAATTTCAACATTTTCGGACATAAATTGCTGTAACATTTGATTGCGTTGACTAAGTTTGTTTTACATCGAGCCTTGTTGACTTGTTATATCAAGGCGAGTATTAGATGTTAAATTAACTCGATACCTCCACGCGTTCCTGTGAAAAGGGGGTTAACAGATGGACATACAGACATCCACTAAGGGTTCCTTTTTCCTTTTGAGGTAAGGAACTATAAAAATTACCATCGGGGGAACAAATTTTTGTACTATAAAACTTTATGTATCAATTGCCGAATAAAATTTATTAAATAATAATATAATAAATTTCAGTCTTCATAATTAAATAATGCTGGACAATTCACACAGCATTTATAATCTAGGCCCAAGTTAAGCAGAGAAATTATAATTGCTTTGTTTATTTATTTTAGTCACACACAACTTACTTAGGTATATAAATCTCATAGTTATAAAACAGACTTTATTATTTAAATTTAGAGATGGACTTAGATTATAAATTTATGAAACAAATCTGTGATCTGAGAATTAACGATGTTGTGATTATGACCAAAACGATTAGGTATCTAATATAATAATCTAAATATAAATAAAAAAATATAAATATAAACAAAACAGACTCATAAATCAATTTCAAAAATCACATCCTAAATGGAATCAGCGACTGACTGACTCCACTGACCACAGACACAATCATAATTAAAACGTCACAAAACCACCAATATGGCGGCGCGTCAAACGCATTTATCGTGTTGTGTAATAAGTAGTTACGTAGTAGTAAGATAAAAATATATATTATTCATTAAATTAATAGATGGCGCTTCATGATAACATTTCGACAATCTTGTCTCGTCTCGAGTCTCGACCCGAATGTCCCGGGACTTCGAGACACGACACACGAGACGTCCCAGGACCCAAACCATATTTACAATGTACTTACTCGTATTTCTGGAGACCAATTGTTTCTCTCTCTTTGACGTAATTGCTCGGAATGTAACCGACAGATCTGAAATGGAAAACAATGTTTGTATTTATTAAAGTCGAGGTTACATGAACATACAGAGAATGGGCTTTTCTTTATCGGCTATCCGACCCAACAAAGACATTCGTGGTCCACAAGTGGACGGCATGGCATGGACGTATAATTCTATGAAATAGATAATACATTTTCGTTTGGTATGATGTCGGCGCGCCAATAATATTAAAGTTGGTACTTATGAGCCGGTGTAGAGTCGGATCGGCTAATGAAGCAACGCGGTCTTTGTTTGAAATGTCCTACTCCAGGGAAAAGGCCTCCCAGTTACAAAATTAGTCGCATAAAAAAAAATGAAACAAGCTGTGTAAACCAGTAAGTCCGTACACATTGTTTACATTGCAATAATGGACCTTGTCGTCATTACATTATGTTTTCTTGTTTTTATTGGTATTGTTTGTAAAGAGTGGTTTCAGTAAGTCTTTCAGTTTAAATTTAGCTTACCCGTATTGATTTAAGGCGACTTTTTTATTTTTAAATGATTTCGAAAAAAAGAGGAGTTCTATGTTCGGCTGTATGCAAGTTTTTTTGATTTGTCCTATTTGAAGTTTCTTTCGCTATTTTATACACAGGGTGTGGCAAATTTTTGGCCCCTTAAGGGTAGCTACCGTTTCTTTTGTAGTTAGGAGGTTTTGTTCTAAGGAATTTTCTGTTTTATTTTGAAGAAAAAAATATGCCATATATATTGTTTTTTGAAAAAATGTACGGTTCGCCCAAAAAATGACATTTGTCAAAAAAAACAAGTTGGTCTTAATCGACTCGAAAAAAAGAGGAACACGGAACACATCTTTTTTTCTTCAAAATAAAACAGAAAGTTCCTTCGAACAAAACCTTCTTACTACAAAAGAAAGGGGCCAAAAATTTGTCTCACCCTGTATAGAGGAGATCCCAAGGTAGCCCTAATTTTTTTTTCCCGTGCGTCCCCGAAAACCATAAACAGTGTAAAATTAAGGCATACGAAGTCGGTTTTTGACGACCTCTGTGGCGTGGCGGGCGAAGTTCTGCCTGCGACGCAGGAGGGTTCGATTTCCGCCTCAGGACAAATGTACCAAAAGTACGGTCTACAGATATTTGTTCAGGGTGTTCCGGGAGTTATTTATGCATAAATGTATATCTTCTATATAGTGTATTGTATTAAGTTTATCAGTTATCTAGTACCCATGCTCTGTTTAGCTTGGGGCTAGATAATACTTGTGAATGGTCTAACATCAGTAGAGTGGCATTTTTTTTTTAAACAATCAAATTTTATTTCTTTAAATAATATGTTGTGTTGCGTTGTCTGCGAAGAGTTTAAGGCATTATCACTTATTTGAGTAACGCTTTTCTGTGGCATAAACGTCACTCAGGCATATATCTATGACTGCCCTTCATAATACGGGCCATAGACTATTACGTAATATTTGAAGAAATTGTTAACTAATTAGAAGAATTTTTAGTCAAGACAAATGATACGCCAACTTGTTGTTCCGATAAAACTAAATCAATAAATCAACAGCGAAGTTAATAGAAAATCAATAGGTACAGAAATTTTCGTAGTCGATAAATATAACGATTTAAATTTAAAAAAAAAATGTCGCTAGTGCTTATTTTGTACGCATAAGTAAATAAATTTATTGATTACTGAATTGATCGTAAGTTAAGCTGCTTTAAATAACATTATCAATAATTAATGCTAGGCAATCCTTATTATACCTATGCAAGATAAAAAACATACCCATTTTCGTCTTTGACTTTCCACCAGTGATCTTGAGAGTCGTCGATAACTTCATATTCTGCGCCCTGTTACAACGTTTATAATGCCATTATATTACAACACTCAAAACTACTCAAAATTATTGTAAAAGAATAAATTATTTAATGTATAAACGACAACAACGATTAAAATTATGGTTGTAACAATGAATACCCACTTTTATGTTTTAATAAATAGATAGATAAAATATATATTGCAACGAGTCAATTTCCCGCTCCGAATGATGACTAGCTGAATCAAATTCCAGAGAGCAATTCAAAAGAGCGAATAAAATTATGGTCTGTACAATGTGTAAACCTACTTTTATATTGAATACATATAAAAGTAGGTAATAAAATTGGTAAAATGTATGAAACACGGTATGACGGTAGTACCATAATTAGCTTTTAGATAAGATAAATTTAAAAAAATATGACTAACTGACCATAATAATATCAAAGTACAAACCATGAACATGCTATGCTCGACATAAATTGCCGGTATTATAATTTAACTTAGAAATATTGAATGTGTAATTAAAATAATTAAGTTTACCTTTTCAAGTGAGAGATCACCAGTCTCGATGGCTTTGAAAGGATATAGAGCGACGACCACTTTTTTAGGTTTTTCCTGCAAAAGAAGATTAAAAGTTGTATGTAAACGAATTAAAACTTTACCCTGCTAAATCTCTTACAATTAAAAGTTTTAGGTAAGTATGTAGTAAGTATGTATTTATATGTAATTAGGTAGGTATTTATAATTATTTTCATCTATAGGTAATCTGTAAAACTTAAATTAGCACACCAACCCCCTGTAAAAACATGTTTCTGGTTGGCAGGTAGACAATGCCTCGGCATTAAGCCCACCCTTTGTACCTCAGTGCAATCATCATCATCAGCCTATATTAGTCCACTGCTGGACATAGGCCTCCCCTAATGAGCGCCATAGCGCCCTGTCTTCAGCTTGACGCATCCAGCATCTGCCTGCAGTCTTTCGCAGATCGTCATCCCACCTGGGCGGAGGGCGTCTTACACTACGTTTTCCGAGTCGCGGTCTCCACTCAAGAACTCGTTTACCCCAGCGGTTATCGGTTCTTCGCGAAATATGGCCGGCCCAATGCCACTTCAGCTTGCTTATTCTTTGAGCTATGTCGATAACTTTGGTTCTCTGTCGGATGTATTCGTTACGAATTCTATCCTTCAGTGCAATTAAATTCCTCAGTGCAATAAAGTGTTTAAATAAATAAATAAATAAAAGTAGTGGTGAAGACATTCAATTAAAAGATAGCAAATATACTAGAGAAAGGAATTGTCAAAATTAATGTAAATATATCAAAGTCAAAGTCAAAGTCAAAGTCCAATCGTTTATTTCTTTAGACTTACAAAATAAGTACTTAGACAAGTCAAATATAATATGGAAAAATAATATATGTAGTATGGAATATGCATCACAACAACAACATACATAATATACGTAGCTAATGCTCGCTGTGAATGGTACATAACATACGCATCGTAACAGCGTTCAGTACCCGGCTATGGCTACCAGGGCTACCATAGGGCGGCTAATTCAGTGATTGTGTTTAAAAGGAGGTGAAATTGCTGGTCATTTACATTATAAATGATACTTTAATTTTTTCCTCTGATAACCTACTACTTAGCTTGCAGTGTCCACCTATAATTGGTTGTGCAATTAGATATCGCAACATTGGTGTCGATTCTGTTGTTTTAGGATTCCTAACCTAAATTTTACGATTTCTAAATTTTCTATGCTAGGTTGAGCTAAAAATTATGATATTCTCTATACAGATCCTAACAATACCTATATTAGAACGTTTTTGAAAATCGCAAAACCTCTCTGAGTTGAGTAGTTTGGTATTGCTGTGAGCAAAATATGGTTTTTTTCTAAAATGTTTTTTCAAAATAATTCTTTTTATGGGTCAAACAGTTCATCCATTTGCATGAGAAATCGTTTAGAAATTCAAT
Source organism: Eupithecia tripunctaria (assembly GCA_955876795.1). Taxonomy (NCBI): domain Eukaryota; kingdom Metazoa; phylum Arthropoda; class Insecta; order Lepidoptera; family Geometridae; genus Eupithecia; species Eupithecia tripunctaria. Next base: position 7,583,952 of record OY041602.1, on the reverse strand, counting down.
TCGATACCAGTTTAAAATCGATAAATTTTAATCATGACCTAATAGGGTATATGCATCGATTTTTTTTATTGTTTTAATCGATTCTTTAGGTCATTATTTAACCGAGGAATGATAAGACGCTCACTGAATTTCACATTAACAAGGTAAAAGAAACAAATCAAAACTACAATCATTTTCGGGTGATAAACACGCTGCCATATTGGCGCCATGTTTATGTGACGTCGACGTACACACTTGATTAAAACCTTTGGTGACGACCTCGGTTTTGGATTGAGATTTAAAATATCAATTTTTCAATGGTTAAATTGTACAATAAAAAGATCTCAAAATGCAAAAATAAATATGTAGATATGTATCTATATCAATAGAGAATACGTATTTATTTTTTTAGCCATTTTGAAATCACATGCATATACCCTATTAGATGCCTCCTAAAATTAGGTAAACGTTTCTAACCATAGCTAAAATGTAATGCAAAGAATAGGGTTAAAGTTACTTTTAACCAAGTTGAGTTGTTTTAGATCTATCAATCAAATTGTAAACCTGTCAGTTTAATTGTTCTAACAACTACCATGTTATGCAAGGAATAGGGTTATAGCTATTTTAACCAAGTTGAGATGTTTTAGGCCTGTCAGCTTAATTTTAGAGCTGTCATCCTAATTTGTAACGTACCAGTCTAATTTTTCAACCATAGAATAGCTTCCATCTAATTGAAATTCCTAAATCCTAATTTTAGCTTATCCTTAAACAACAGAATCGACACCATTATGTGTGAATTTTATATTTAAGAATTATTGTAACACCCACTGGTAGACCAAATAAATAAAATAAAAATAAAAAGGTTACGTACTTTGGGTTTGGCAGAAGGGGTGCCCGGCGGCACACCTCCTCCCGGCATGGTGACAGCCGCAGTAACAGCTGTGAAAAATACAAATAAAGTTGCAAGAAAGGCAAACTTACATAGGTATCGTTAAGTATTCCTTACCATACAATCACGATCACTTATAATGTCGTAGAATCAAGCAATATTCCGTGAATTAGCTTACCCCCGAATCAACCTCAACCTCAACAGCCTATATTGGTCCACTGCTGGACGCAGGCCTCCCTCTGATAAGCCTTATTGGCTTTTATCTTATGGGGGGGGTAATGCCCATAATGCCCACGCTGGGCACGCAGATATCTCTTAGCTTCGCTTCTTACGACACCCGCGGGAAGAGTTAGGGTAGTGGATTACCCATGAATACTCAAACGTAAATTACTATTGAGCGCTATTCTGTGTGAACTGCCATCGATTGCCATACTGTTTACTACAAAGTCCGCGTAACTCTATTTTCTATGAAAATGTAATAGCGCTGCAAGCGGGAAGTTTATATAACTTTCACATTTCCATAGGAAAAAAAAAGAAGTGTGGCACTCGGGGACTGCCGCGGTAAAGCTATTGCATTGTGTTAGGTTATTTTCGTTACGGAATTTATGGATTCGGTCTCCACGCTCAAGGCCCGCGATAGAAGCTATGCAATAGCTTAAAAGTAACGCAAACTTTGTAGTAAACAGTATGGCAGTTTGTTTGACAGTTTTCAATGAAAATCCGTCAACCTCAACCTCAACATCAACAGCCTGTATTGGTCCACTGCTGGATGCAGGCCTCCTCCTGATAAGCTCCTTATTGGCATTTGGCATTTATCTCATGGAGGGTAATACCCATAATCCCCACGCCGGACATACGGGTTGGGGATCGCAGTTTCGTGGTATAAATTGTTCTGCAGGGGGCGCTGCTGCCCGCCCCCCGGTGGATATCCCTTCGTCGCCTCTTACGACACTCTCTGGAAGAGTTGGAGTGGTACAAATTCTAAGCCAGCACCGAAAATAATTAAATAATTTTTCATCTTAACCTTTGCTCATGCTTAGTATTAGTATTATGAACATAGAATTTTTTTTTAGTCCTAATTTTCTGGAGTACACAAACTAAAAACAAGCGTTCAATAATGCTCCTAATAAATATTAGGTACCGATTGAAAGTAACGTATTAGTTAAGTTGACGACCTCTGTGGCGCGGTCGGTGGGCGAAGGTCCGCCTGGACGAGGTTGCGGGTTCGATTCCCGCCTCGGGAAAAATGTGTGTACGATCTGCAGACATTTGTTCAGGGCGTTCTGGATGTTTGCTATGTAAAGGATGTCCAGTGGGAAATTTTCAACTTTAGAATTTAATATAAAAAAACTACATTGTTTTTATTTATTTTTATTTCACTAAAATGGAGCATAACAATGCGGACTTTATTTTTTAAAAACGATATCATTCAAATGACGGTATGTTTTCTCAATGCAGTCTTGCAGTCGGACCCTTACATTTGCGATTACCCGATGGCAAAGCGCTGGAGTAATGCTTTGAACTTCACGGCGAATATTCTCCTGCAGGGCCTTTAGTGTCCGAGGATTGTTATTGTAAACCTTTGATTTGAGATATCCCCATAAAAATAAATCACAAGGGCTAGCGACCAAGGCGGCCATGAAATGTCTCCGTACTTGCTTATCAGTTAATTCGGAAAAATTGAACTTAACCTTTCCATCGACAGCCCTAGCTGTATGCGGAGTGGCACAGTCCTGTTGAAATTGCGTTCTGTTGTTGTACCCTGAATACAGCTGCAATTGCGGTAGAAGAAACTCTATCATACGGCAATACACAGGAGCAGGTCAATTACCCCGCTGGATGAAATGGCACACCAAACTGTCGTTTTTAAACATTTTTTTCGTTTTTGATGGCGTTCTCTAGGGTTGATGGGGCACCAGTATCGCATGTTTTGTTTGTTAACATATCCATCGATGTGGAAATGTGCTTCGTCACTGAATAAAATGTTTTCAAGCGTAAGTGTTGTCCGAAAATGTTCCAACATTGTTCTTGCGAAGGATTCTCGCAAAGGATAGTCACTTTCATTGAGAAGCTAAACAATTTGCATTTTGTACGGGTGGAGCTTTAAATTTTTTGTTTTCAAAATAACATGGTCTGTTGATTTTTTTATGCCTTTGGAAGCTGCAATCTTTCTTATCGATTTACGGGGATTTCGAACAATTTCATTTCGAACTTGAGAAACATGTTCTGGCGTTCTTGCTGACGTCAATGGTCCAGGGGTAGTTCTATTGACCATTGTCCCTTCTAGTCTGAATCTTTGTACCCACGACCAGATAAGTTGCGTGCTCGGCCCATCACTTAGTCGTCGAATATTAAAATGCGTACGAAAAGCGCGACGCGCGCGTACCAATGATTAACCGCACTTCAAAAATTTCTCGACCGCAAACGCGCGGTGTGCCCCCGACCAGTGACTCATGGCGACTAATAAATAAATCCGTAAATTCTGCGCTTCGAATGATACCCCTCCCGTTTACCTCACCCCGCTAGTATTTCGGTAATTGCAATTAAAAGTTGAAAATTTTTCGCTGGTCACCCTTTATAATAAAAAATATCTATCTATGTAGTGTATTGTGTTAAGTATATCAGTTATCTACTACCCATAACACAAGCTCTGCTTAGCTTGGGGCTAGATAATGCTGTGTGAATTGTTCAATTTATTTATTTATTTATTTATTCGTCTCACAAAATCCACAGCCCTTAATTTATAACAAACATGTTTTTTTTTTCAAAACTTACGGCCAAAAACGGATTTACATGATAGTAATTTATTATTATTATTTATACTTGAGTTTAAATATTGATTCTTTCAATCGGTAATATTTATTTGGAACATCATTGAACGCTTGGTTACAAATTTTACGTACCCGGGTTGTAGTTTTTATTTTTAATTTATTTGCCTCTTTTTAGTAATGTTGTTATTTTCAGTACCTATCGTATGCGCTCCTTACAACGATACCTCACACGGGCATATTTACTAACGTTAAAATTTTCAATCCCCACTTAGTATTTCATTACACTCCCGATTTTGTCAGATGTCACCTAGCTTATAAACACCACCACCGGCACGCCGAGAGGAATAAAACAATAAGTACGTCATTTGTTGTAATCGGACAAGTAGTTTCAGAGCTATGTGGAAACAAAATCGGCTACATCCGATATACATACAAACATACATACAAAAATAGGGTGTCAGTCAACCCAATAACCCTCCTCCGTTGGCAGTCGGGTAAAAGCCAGCTAGCTAACTGCTGGATTTCAAGTTTTCCTATCATAAAACGTTATCTGATTGTAGTGGGAGTCCGTTTTCGCTTGCGTGCGATCGTTCAGTTAATTTGAGTAGGAACAACTAAGCGTTTTCCCGTTATGACGCGTCTCACTTCCTAGACGAACATCGATTAAAAATATGGAACTTAGACAATCCTTAAAAATATCAGCTATTTAATTAATTACTACTTCAATAATAAAATCCTTAATAGCATTTTTTTTTTGTCGGGAAATCTTAACCGTGACAGAATAAATACCAAATGTGTTATTACATTCGTACAAGAATATACCTAATCTGCGCATTGTGTTTGGTTGAAATCTTAATGAGATCAATTAGCGCTTTAATAAAATGCCCACATTTGAGGGCAAATAACCAGCTTATGCAGTCTTCGGGGTTTGATTCCCTTCGTGGAACAAAATATTAAGTTATGTAAATTACATTATAATAAGATGTATTTAATTTACCAATGATACCAACAAAAACGAACCATACAAATAGATCATTTAGTTAGTTACACGCTTATGGGCTAGGCCTTATAAGAAGCATCCAGTTTTTAAAACTAACTTATGAGAACTTTTATAAACCTAGGCTTTAGCTAACTGGCTGTTATAACTGGACCTGAAGTGCATAAACACTCCTATACATAGAAACAGAAAGTAGAAACTTTTAACAGGTCATTAATGTTAGCAAAAAAGGAATAGGTACCTTTAAACAAATTTAAAAGTTTGATTGCCAAATAATTAATGTAATGATGAGGTACAAATTATGTGGGAGGACCTTTCCAAAGACAACAAAATGTGGGACTTCTGCTTGATCAAAGTATTTAAATGTCACTTACATTTGTTACACAATGTTAATTACTTTTGAATTAAGTTTGTATTTAACAATACCAAACAATTCGAAATTAACACAAATTGTAGTTCTATTATAGAAAATTGCAAAGCAACTGGCATTGTTATGGTACAAATTAATTATGCATATTATTATGAACGAAGAAGACTCCACACAAGCATCTACCAACGACCGTGACAACAGAAAAGGCACAATAACAGGCTGTCATCACATCATGGATTTGCACAGAATAAAAACAGAACACTTCATCACAAACCTAAAACACAACAAACACTAAAACTTGAAAAAACAACCTGACCGCGACATGAAAGTGAGTGCACGGCAACAGTGAACGTATAAGGCCGCGAGTTGAGGTCACTCGGTTGTTACACACCCTCTAGAGCTGGTAGAAAGGCTGATAGGGAGAGGCATGGTATCTTGGACTTCTTTTTGGTGACCATTGGCTCGTCGTCGGGTTTGTTGGGTAGCATGGGAACGACCGGACGTCCGCGCGCGACTGCTGGCGGTGACTGCCATAGAACGTGTCCAACTACCGTAAGGCAAAGGTAAAGCGGTGGTCACGGCACGTCCGTTGCTGACGTCAGTTTTTATTTCCATAAACCCATTTATTTCCTTGTTATCTAAGTTTCGGAGAGTTTGCTTTGCGGTTGGCTTCATTGTAAATTTGAAGACAAAATTGGAAAAATTAGAAGTTGTGGAAGGCCCAGGCTCAGGCGTAGATGAGACCCGATGGCAAAATAACTACTAGTCTTTCGACCTAACACTTTAATTGTTCACGACAACGACGCAAATGAGGTTCTTGCAGACCCACTAGCTGCGCTGCAGCGGGACGGCAGTGAATGCGTTAAACACAAAAATAACTTCTAGAAGTGAATCCTACTAATATTATTAGTGCGAAAGTTAGTGAGAATGTTCGTTACCACGTATCTCCGTAACTTCTTAACCGATTTAGAAGAAATTTGGTATGTAGAAGGGTATATAAAATGGTGGTATAGTTTATATGGAAAATATTCTTTGGTTAGATTCACTCAAAACTCGATATAAATAAACTATAAAGTAAAATAATGAATAACGTATTTTTTTACTGGGAGTGCATTCAATTTCTGAAAGTTGTATGATTTATGCGCGGGCGAAGCCGCAGGGTGCAGCTAGTATAGAAATAAAGGCTAATGTGAGGTAAAATATTTTCGAATGTGTTTCCACATCGAAGTTTATACGCGAAAGTTTTGTCTGATATCATGACAGCTTTTAGAAGGCAATCGGACATGAGCTTGTCAAAATGAAATAGTAACAGAATACAATGAGAGCAAAGCCTTATCGTCTCGGAGACGAGGGTTTCAAGATGGTCGCAGGCGGCCTACATTCACCGTTTCAAGCGCGGGCGCTCGGCGCGCTATCTCCCTTTCACTTGTTTACCGCCCGCTCGCCGAAACGAGACGGAATGTCAGCTTATACGTCAGCAAAGGCTATCGACTTGTTCGTAAGATTAGAATATCAATAAAAGCCTTCCCTGCACTTTTTCTCAATGGCCTTTGGGACAAAGTAGTTTTATAAATAGAGCCAAACAAGGTAGTTCAAATTAAAAGGATATCGATGAGGATGGTTGGAGTTGGAATTGACAGGTAGAGGCACGGATTGTTTCAAGGGTTCGTATTTTATCGTATGTGTACTTCCGTCTTCCGCGGACATGACAAAAAAGGATAAATTTTAGACATAAGTTTAAAGTACATTATTTACTTTTTTACTTAGAAATAAAAAGACGACACTTGTTATTTCTAAGAACCAGAAAGAGACCCTTCTCTGGCTGGTTAGGTCACCTTAGGGGAAAGAAACATAGTTGAAATTTGATATTTTATTAGAAGGCTGGGTGTGTAAAAGGGGTCGTTTGAAAGGAATAATAGTAACTTATCGCAAATATATTGACGGTAAACTTATGGAACGATGTGCATTCTCGCGGGCAAGGCAGGTTCTTTATGTCCCGTATTGTTAATTAACGATCAACTGTTTGACCGTTGTTGTGGTCTGAGGATAGGTAGTTTTAAAAAGCTTGCTAGACAAAGGATTTCCAGGAAATGTTATGGAGTACCTTGTACCTTTGTAGTTCTTTGAAATAAGTTTCATTTGAGTAGGTAGAGCTGTAGTATCCACAAATATTTGAGAAAGGAAAAGTGGTGAACTATCGTGTCGCCCAACCAACTTATCATTACAAACTCCTCATCTGTAAGGACTGTAACATATTTTAGGAATCGAGAGGGACGCTGAATATGCTCCATACCTAATATATTTAGGCTCTAACATAAAACTAAAATTGTCAAGATATTTGTGACAAATCACTGAACAGAAATTGGACGTACATTATCTGTATTTTATTATATAATACTTATGTTTTCTTTTTAGCTGTGTGATTGTCCAATATGATTTATTAATTTATAGGTATGTGATTTTACTGAAGAAACATAAAAAATAAATAGGTACTCGTCGGATTTTATTAAAAAGTTTAATGAATCGTTGCCTAGGCAATTTAATATGATTATAAAAATTATCAATAAGCGAGTCCTGACCTTTTAAATACATATATAAAAACATGATTCTTATAGGTATTAGTATTTTATTTTTGACGCAATGGGGATTAATGAACTTTTTAGTTTACTAATCCCCATTATGAGTTCGTATCGGCGTCAACGGGGAATAATGAACAAACAATTCACTTATCTTCGTTGACGGGGATCGTCAACGGGTGGAATAAGCCCAAAAATACATCATCTGTGAAAATTTCAACTGTCTAGCTATCACGGTTCATGAGATACAGCTTGGTGATAGACGGGCAGACGGACAGACGTAGACGTACGGAACGGAACGTACGGAACCCTAAAAATCACATGTGTAAAGATACATTATATATGTAGTTGCATAGGAACTGTTTTATCCGGGCAAGAAGAGAGTGAAGCCTCAAGTGCCTATCTGAATGATTATACATACCTTTAAACGAGCAATTCTTGTATAAACAGAAATTTTGAAAAATTTTGGTTCCTTAAGGGTAGCTACCGTTTTTTGTTTGTAGTTAGAAGGTTTTGTTCTAAGGAACCTGCTATTTTATTTAGAAGAAAAAAATATTAACATTTTTAGGTTTTTGAAAAAAAGTACGGTTCGCCTTAAAAAGTACATTTGTCAAAAAAACAAGTTGGTCTTAATTGACTCTATTTCCAACCAGAAACACTTTTCCCAAAGTAACATACCAAATCAAATCGTAAGTTGCGTAGCGCCCGCCATTCAGCTAAATGCCTAGGCCGATTGTGGAACGCTCAACGTTCAACGATTTGGCTGAAAACTAGCCCGAATAAAACGGCTGACCTTATACCTACCGCCCGTTTGCAAAACGGCTATAACCTGATTCAGAAACCTAGATATTTTTTGTAAACAAAGATATGTCATGATGTTCTAGAATGATTGTCGTGTGAAAAGTCACAGTGCCTTAGACTATTAATATGACATAATAATCAAAATTAGTGCATAAAATGCGATAAATAAAATTGAAGTAGGTAGGCGATGGTGTAAAGTGGTCGTGTGGTGCTGGCTTAGAAATTGCACCACTCCAACTCTTCCCGCGGGTGTCATAAGAGGTGATCAAAGGATATCCACCGAGGGTGCCCAGCCCACCCTCGGTGCAGCGCCCCTGCTGAACAATTCTGCCATCGAACTGCGATCTCCAACCCGCATGCCAAGCGTGGAGCACAGGCGTGGAGTTTAAGGTCATTAGGGCTCAGGCCAATAAGGAGCCAATCAGGGGAAGGTTTGCGTCCAGGAGTGGACCAATACAAACTATTGAGGTTGAGTATGTAGTAAATATGAAATAACACCTGTTTAAATGCATGCACGGTAGGTAACAAACGACCAACTTTTTAAGTTTTGGTCTACTGTAGGTAGTTAAGTATGTCCGTCTCTTTGTTTGAGCTAACCTCCGAACACGATTTTTTAGCAATTTTCCTTGGTGATTGATGTAGGGTAATATAGGTATACGTAATTGTAAATTCAGTGCAGGCGCAGCCTCGTACACAAAAAACAGTCGCCTTCATTTGACAATCGGCCTAGGCACGGTGAACTGCCAAGCCATTCTCTAAACGTGCTAATTCAGACGATCAGCCAAATTGTAGAACGTTGATTTCACAGATTGTTCGACAATCGGCCTAGGCATTTGCTGAATATATAACTAACCATAAGCTGATTGGCGCCGTTTTGTAAACGGCCTAGCCGTTTTATAAACGTGCTAATTCTACGTTCCGGCTGCGACATACACATATGTATATAATCTGCATCTCGGAAACGGCTCCAACGAATTTCATGAAATTTAGTATACATAGGGTTTCGGGGGCGATAAATCGATCTAACTAGGATTCATTTTTAGAAAATGTCGTATTATTCGTGTTTTCAATAAACTTTCATCAATTGACTCTTCCTGACATCTATTGGCGAATAGTAATACTATTTAATCGTGTTTTCAATAATCAACGCTAATAATCTTTTCAACTTAAAGACTAAACTGAAAAATATGACTCTGCCTGACATCTATTGGCGAATAATAATACTATAATTTATAATCAACAAAATTTACCAAAAAAAGTCAGCCAGGTACTTGAATATAATACTCACATGGGTCGTTAGCAATCGGTTCCGGTTCCTGGATATGATTGTCGTCGAAGACCGGCAGCGGCCAGAGATCCGCTAACACGCAGCCGATAGCGGACCTCCGCTCGGCGTCACAGCACGCCCAGCGGCGAGCGGACCACACCGCTGGGTGGTAGCGGCTACGGCGACCGTTGATTTGACACACTGAGGAGGAAACATTAATGGTAAATGGTGTTGGGACTAGACATGAAGATCACATCTATACTAATATTATAATATATTATAATAATAATATAATATATAATAATATATTATAAGTGGAAAGATCTGCTTGTTTGTTTAATGTCAGATTGATAAATCAAATATTGTTATAACAAATACATACCTACAATACAATTTTATATATTTGTGTAGTTATAAATTTGTAGCAAATATACAATAAAATATTATTAAAATAGGTATCATTTTAAGATATAAAAAACAAGTAATAAAATAATAAACATAAACATAAACATAAACAAGAATAACAATCATTAAAAACAATGTAATTTTGAGCCTATGAACTCATGATAGTTATAAAAAGTTTGCTCGATAAACTAAAATAAGCTAAACAAGTAGCGGCAATTATTAAGAAAATGGTAAGAGGCAAGTCACCAGGTCACGATGGCCTCAGTATTGAACACTTAAAGTATGCAGGAAAACATTTGCCCAATGTACTGTCAATGTTTCTTACCCTATGCCTGAATCATTCATACTTGCCCAAGGAACTAATGCAAACAATTGTAGTACCAGTTGTGAAAAATAAAACAGGTGACTTATCGGATAAAGGCAACTATAGGCCAATATCGCTGGCTACGGTAGTGGCGAAGGTGCTGGACAGTGTGCTTGACTCGGAATTGGATAGACATCTAAACATACATGATGCTCAATTTGGTTTCAGAAAACAGCTCTCAACCGAAACCGCAATTCTAAGTTTAAAGCATACTGTGCAGTACTATACAAGGAGGCGCACACCTGTGTATGCATGCTTTCTTGACCTTTCCAAAGCTTTTGACCTTGTGTCCTACGACAAGCTCTGGGAAAAGTTGGCGAGAACAGGCGTGCATACGCAGGTGCAGCGTCTCTTCCACTACTGGTACGCCAATCAGTCAAACCATGTAAGATGGGCTGGGAGTCTGTCTGATGCGTACAGGCTGGAATGTGGAGTTCGGCAGGGGGGGATAAGTTCAGCGAAACTTTTCAACCTTTATGTTAATGACCTGGTCGCTGGGCTCAGCAGTGAGAATGTCGGATGCTCGGTTGATAATGTTTTTATAAACAATATCAGCTACGCAGACGACATGGTACTGCTTTGCCCATCGATCAGCGCTCTTAGAAGACTGCTGGGAATATGTGAGGAGTATGCTCATAAATATGGCTTGCTCTATAATTGTAAAAAAAGTGAGTACATGGTCTTCAAGGCCTCCGGTAAAGTACCTGATTCTGTGCCAGTTATAAAGCTTGATGGATCGGAACTTAAACGCGTCTACAAGTATAAATACTTAGGGCATTACGTTACCGAAGACCTTGATGACCAGGAGGACATAGAAAGGGAACGCAGAGCATTGGCGGTCAGATGTAATATGCTGGCACGCAGGTTTGCTCGTTGCAGTAGGCAAGTTAAAATAACTCTCTTCAAAGCCTACTGCCAATCTTTCTACACGAGCAGCCTGTGGTTTAGTTATACTCCGAAATCGCTTAATGCTCTGCGCGTCCAATATAATAATGGTTTTAGGATGCTGATGGGACTGCCGCGCTTCTGCAGTGCATCTACTATGTTTGCGGAGGCACGGGTAGATGGTTTTCACGCCATCATCCGTAAGAAAACTGCCTCATTGCTCAGCAGAGTGCGGGGCAGTTCCAACAGCATCCTGCAGGTCATTCCAGATCGCTATGACCTGCCAGTAATGAAGGCCTTTATTCGGGTCCTGGTCAAGTAGCAAGTCTTTCTTGGGACAGCTTGATCGGAACACGAATAAAGGTCCTCAAACTTTATTTTTATTTCAAATTTTCATGTACTGTGTGTTCCTTGTATTACCTATAAATTAACATAGAATTTAAGACAAATTACTAACAAAAAATGGACCTAAATTGTTGTCTGATTTAATAAATGAATTATTAAACCAGTGCGTTTTAGGCGGTGGTGCTTAAATATACCTGTGTTACCAGCGTCTTTGATCAGATTTGGTAACCTGTTGTGGGCCCATAATACGAGACATTTTCGACGACTTAGTCAGTCAGACTGCGCTAGTGACACCAGTTTGTGTGTTATTCTGATAGGTACCCGATTTAACACTATTATTTGACGAGAAACTGATAACACCTTACTATAGCTTAACACTGAGTTAACCATTGTTACTGTGTATTTCTTGTTTCAATAAATAAATTCATTTCATTTTGCGATAGTTAAGGTCGTGCATAATAGCCCAAAATTCAGTTTTTTGTGTCATAGTCATCATCAGTCTATTCATCGTCATATTAGTCCTGATCGATCTGTGAAAGACTGCAGGCAGATGCTGGATGCGTCAAGCTGAAGAAAGGGCTCTATGGAGCTCATTAGGGGAGGCCTATGTCCAGCAGTGGACTAGTATAGGCTGATGATGATGATGATGATAATAAAACATTAATCCAATAGACACTCTATGTTAAATTTTAAACTGTCCGTTATAGATACTATTGGATGGTAAGCGAAGGGCATTCTTCAATAAAATTGATTATATAGGTTTTTCATGGATCCCATAGTCAGAGCTGGACCAAATTAAAATGGGACCACTCAGGATGTACCAGCTTTCAAATAAAAAAAAGAATCATGAAATCGGACCACCCAGTCAAAAGTTCTGGTGTAACAAACATAAAAAAGCTGTCGAATTGAGAACCTCCTAGTGTTTGTGGTGTGTATATTATTATTAATAATTTAATAAATCATGTTAACTTAAAATATCGTCTGAATAAGAAAAACACAAGATGACGCAACTGAACTAATACTACCTACTTGTTGCTATGGCTACCAACTCTACAAAGTGCATAGTGCATTACAATAGAAGTAAAACCTTATTTTAAAACAGATAATAATGGGTCATGCATGAGATCATGAGATACAGTACTATTTAGTTTCTATGGATACAGCCCATTGACAGACGGACGGACCAATGGACAGCAGACTGCGGAGGCTTAATAATAGGGATGGCAATCTTTGGGTACGGAACCCTTAAAAGAGAAGAAAGAAGGGAATGAAAGATTATAATATGAAATTTATGATAGTTCTGTAAAAAAACGAACCTTGTCACATTTTGGTCTAAAAATAGGTTCATCTTTATGTAATTTAAGGATAAATATCCCCACAATTCACCAATTAATTCAGTTCAGTGTTCCTTAATGCCAATTTGTGTAATAGAATCAAAAACTGAACTCGATTTGCCTCATTGTATAGAAAACTTCTACATTGAATGAAATAGGTTGAGTAGGTTATGTTACACTACATTATGGTGACAAAAAATACATTCAAATAGTCGGCAAAATGTTCAGTAACATTAACATAGGTACCTAATAAGTTTAATAAATATTTGTTCAATAGTAGTTTCGATTCCATGGCTTTGTGCAGGAATATATTCATAAGCAATTTAAAGGAGACCGAGTCTAAATATGTTTTGGATAGATTGTATTAATAAAGAAAGACGAATCAAATGTGATCAAACACGAAGGGGTTACGTCTTTTGATTACAGAGTTCCCATGGCCACTTTTTGGCTCCATAATCATATCAGCTCCCTTCATCATAATGTTGAATTGCCACATGGCACATACCTATGCATGCCAAATTTCTCGGTAACCGACAAGTTGCGGTCAAACAAAGGAATATTTACCGTAAAAAAAAATGGGTCAAATTTAACTTGCAAAGTTTGATTATACTCGTGGGTGAAAATAAATAAAAGCTTGTAATAATAAAGCACGATAAGTGATTAGAAGTAAGCGACAAATGTTATGAACGGTATTACGTACCGGACCTTAGTGTGTGAATCCAATGCAGACGTTCCGTATCCTCTCCAGTAATCAGGTACAAAGTGTACTCGGTATTCTGTTCTGTGTACCCCACCTGTGCAGAATAAACTTTGAGTGGCCCGTAAGAAAGCTTAAAGCACTATGAATCTTCTGCCTCCATGGCGGAAATTCTTCTATTCTATTTCTATGATAATAATTATACTTTCACATAAAAACACATTAACTAGTAGGTATCTTAAATCTGTGTAGAAAATATCACACTGATATTATAAATGCGGAAGTTTGTATGGATGGATGAATGTTTGTTACCTCTTCACGCCAAAACTATTGAACGGATCGGGCTGAAATTTTGCATAGAGGTAATGTTAATCCTGGAATCAAATATAGGCTTACTTATATACTTTTTATCCAATAAATCACTTCCCGTGGGATATTAATCACCTTTAAACGTTTCCATAGAAACAACGCGTGCGATGACGCGGGGCGCAGCTAGTAGGTAACATATCGTAATATAAGTATTATATTATTATTATTAAATTATAATTATCATCCGGTATAAGATCCTGTTGATCCGGTTCCGTTTGCTATGACTTTATAGGACAGAAAAAGAGGACAACCTGTACCTATAGATTTAGTCAGTGTTAAACTACAGTTACTTACCTGAAATGGGAACCGATAGATGCCGCTCTTTTCGCCGTCGTCGCCGATTTGCTTGGAGAGTTCGCCAAGTTGTGCTTCCTCCACTGTGTGGATCGCGTCGATATTGATGCGTCCACGTTCTTTACGTCGCTGTGTAAAAGATAAATACACTGTTTACTTTCTTTTGGCATTATTTGTTTATAGGTACTCTTATAATCTGAACTTAATGCGTGTTGCAGACCAGCTTAGTATTGTCTTAACTCACATAGCTGACGCCTGACGCATAATATGGATGGAATGATGTTTGTTTCTTCACGCCAAAACTAACCACTGAACATAATTTAACATACACTATACATTTTACATGGCTAGTAGTAAGTCTAGCCATGTAAAATGTATAGGTGGGCTTCTTTTTACCGACTTCAGGAGAAGTTGTATTTTCGTCTGTGTGTGTTTTTGTATGTATTATGGACTTGTTCAAAAATCACGACTTGTTATAACAATTTTGTAACTAGTCGTCATTTTAATAATAATATCTTCGCCAATTCTCATCGAAGTTTGATGATTCTTTCTTTACTGTCTAAAGGTTAAAGTTGAGGTGGTACCATAAAAGTAAGATTCACGTTAAGTTTATGTGTGCGCTGAAAAATTCCTCTTCTCATGATAATTTCACTTATTATAATTTATCTCTAGCTGTTTCCATGGCAAAGGACGTAAACAGGAGGCTTACAAAGTTAATGCATGGAGGATATCCAAAAAGTACATCAATGAAAACGCATAGCATAGAACGAAAGAAGATCAGTTCTGGACTGACGATTTTGTTAGGGTTTTGTACGCGTAACGGTCTTATAAATTGTGTCTAGGTATTACTAAGCCTCCCGTCTTTCTAAAATCTTCATCATCAGCGACAATGGCATCCATGAAAAAACCATAAAATTGAAGTCGGTTTACTTATAGTTTTTTATAAACAAACTCTCACTATTATAGGTACAATTAATAGTTTTCCATGGGCTAGAACCATTGATTTATTAAAAGGGAAGATGAGGTACTGGTCTCTTGAAAGTGGCAACCTCAAATTGTGTAAAATTGTGTGCTCCCACCTCAGTCACTGTCTGACCGGCGGCGGCATGGGCGGTCGTACTAGCGAGAAATATTGTTGTCTCGGTCTCACTTCGGTCTTAGGTACGTCTTCCCATCTTTGTTGTTCTTTGTATTGCACAGGACTGGAAATATAACTGTGCGCTGGGAGAACGTAACCTATCTTCCCTTTTTAATAACTCAATGGCTAGAACTAACCTAAAAACGTTTTCATAGAAGAATAATTCGATCTTTGTTGAGTTGGAATAAGCTTAGAGACCTAGTATTTTTTTATCCCACGTCGATGAAACAACGCGTGCAAGGTCGCGTGCAGAAACCAGTTTAATCCTAAACAAAAGCAGAAAACGAACACTTCAGTTAATTCTGATTGACTTCGATGCCTGAACTGCGATTGAAAGCTGCATTATTTATTGTTTTAATTTATACGAATCCAAATATTAAATAAATTAAAACCAGTACTGAGATTTAAAAAATTTCATGAGTGAGATGGAAAGTAAAATGTATGTTAATGATGCAAACCAAATAACCGGTAAAACTTTTAACATTTATAAAGTTTTTAACTCGGTAACAAGATCACGGTAATTCTAAGGAAGGAAAGGTAATAGCATTCCATCCCCCACCGACTCCGCGCTCGTCTAAAGCTAAATCAATCTCCGACTGACTCCGACATTCCGGTATCACTGAGTGACTCAATCTCGCTGAAACGTACCCGGAGATTGGATTTTTATTCAAAACCAACCAAATTATCGTGATAAAGCGAGGATAAGACGCAGTCAATCTACCTATAAGCTGAGGTAAGCAAGATTACACAAACGTCTCTGAGAGAGATCTTTGAGAAGATTGAATTTTGTATTGACTAAAAACAACGACGCCACAAACCGCAACATCAATCCTCAAAGTCGGGAGAGCAACAATCAGTAGGTAAATACAAAGCTTAACTAACAATGTTAGCGAATAAAAAGTCAAGAGACTATTATAACTATAGGTACAGGTTTATGTAAAACTGTGAAAAATCAACTCTCACTAGCGCTTTTGTGTCTGCTGAAAATACCTACAGCCTTACAGCCTTCCGGCACCGAAAAAGATAACGAAATACGACGAGACCCTTAAAACTGAAAACTAATGCAAACAGAAAGAGTTCCTTTGCATAATTAGCGCGTCACCGAGGGTTCTTCATTATGCTCTAAGCGCCCTCACCACATACGACCCGTCCCTTGAAAGGATACTTTACATACAGGCATGTCATTAGGGGAAGAGATGTGGGCATTTTCTGATAAACAGAGACACGAAGAAAAATAACACAGCATAGTGTAAAATCGAACTACTACGAAGTGACTATAGTATAGAATTGCTTCCCTGATCAGCAGCAAAACATGTCTACAGCCGAACTAACATCGCCAAAACAAGGGTGTTTTACTAAAAGGTCTTTCAACAAGGACGAGTCGATGTTGAAATTTAATATAACAAGGTGTGTGTGAGATGTAAACGGTAAACGTCGATACCTACTTTACTTTATTGCTACCAATGATTAAAAAAACTAATGTTTTTGTAAATTTGTCAAATTTGTATTTCAAATATAATTTTTGGTAGCACCATTATCATGATGAATATAAGTAGTATAAAAAAAATTATATCAATTATTTGAACGTACCGTGCAACTAAAAAGTGACATGGACCTAATAATTTTCTCTAACTGATCGAGGTGAAAAGTTGTATGTTAACTCGAGAGCAAATGTTTTTTGTTTCGTGCCTTTTAAATCCCTCGCTAGCTCAGCAGTCGACTTTAGAGCCTTTCTTAGAGCCACTTGCTACGCTCCTAACTCTACGCTCCTAACTGCTTCGCTAGCTCGGGATTTCAAATCGGCACGTGTCACAAAAAACTATTTTCTCACTTGTTAAACAAATATAAATATAAATATTTCTGACAATTCACACAGCATCATCTAGTCCCAAGGTTGCAGAGCTTGTATTATGGGTACTAGATAACTGATATACATAATACAATACACTACATAGATATATATTTTTTATTATACATAGAAAACACACAGAACGCCCTGAACAAATGTCTGCAGATCGTACACACATTTGTCCCGAGGCGGGAATCGAACCCGCAACCTCCTGCATCGCAGGCGTATCTTCACCCACCGCGCCACAGAGGTCGTCGAAATAAATCTTTTTAGTCGAAAGGCCTGTATTAATGCCATTTTTTATTAAATATGTCATCGTTTAAATGTCCGCCGCGGCTTCGAACAGTGGCACGGATCCGAGAGGTGCAATGCTCTATGACTCAGCTGCATAAATCCGGCTGAATCTAAGCGATGGCCTGCGTTATGATGAATTTCAGGGCATCAGTCGATCGCGGTTTATTGGCATAGACTTATGTTATGACTCTGTAATGTTATATTTCATAAATAATGACATTAACAGGCCTTTAGAATAAAAAAAAATCTCACACACAGCTTGTTTTATTCAATTTCAACAGTCCTTGTTGAAATAAATTATAAGCAAAATTGCTTATATTACTGATTGATGAAAATAGAATGAGAGATATAGTAGGTATTCGTCCTAAAGTTTATTCTCTAACTTACGATATTACTATTCAGAATCGTTCGCAAGAAACAGATACACGGTAGTTAGTAACATTGACGAGATGATTTAAATTCTAAGACGAAGCCCTGAGTTCGACAAGTGTGAATTTTCCCTTGAAATTGCTCACATAGCGGGGTGCATTCGGTTGGAGTGAGTGTGCATGCATTATGAAGGGTGCTCGCTCGGGAGCTATTGTAGGTAGGGGAGCGATTGCAGTGACCTTTCCTACGTAACCCGCAGACAGTTTTATTTCATTTTATTGTGTTGCTTGGTTTTCATTTCATTCACGTTATAGTTTGTTTTGGTGCAAGGTGTACTCAGTTTTTGTTTTAAATCATGTGTGAGAAGCAATTTGTAGTTGGTTTGTTTGTACCTATGTATAATATCCTCATACTAATACTTAGAGAAGTCAACAATCCCCAGAGGAACAATTAATTAAACATCTGTGAGTGGGCTTAGGTACCTACACAATCGAAAATGGGAAAATTTGAAATCAATAAGTTAACATGCCATATCTGATGATGAGTGAATGAACTATACTATCAATTATCGGGATATTAATTACGATGACGAGATGAGATATTTAAGGCAAGAGTCATTATGATCATTTCGACAAAAATCGACAATGCGTGGGATTTTTCCACAGGAAATAATACGAAAACGTACTGTTAACAGCAGAGATGAGGGGGCCGCCGGCCGTTGATTCATATCCACTCAAAGAAAAGTTTCAAAACGATTTGTACCTTCATAGGTTAGGCTGCTTTACTGTTGACACTTAATGGAGGAAAGGATCATACTAAGGCAGAAATTAATGCACAACATTAAGGCATCCAGAAGGATTAAAAAAATATATAACTAACAGAACTAAGTAACGGATCGAAAATCTGCAGGAAAATCTCAGGAAGCGTAACACGAAGCACTGATAATAAGAAGCAGGAAGTACGGTTTTCCAATTGCGTTAATATAAACGAGTAGGTATACGTCCAAATCCGATAACACACGACAAAAGGGATGAACCAATACCAAAATAATGCTGCGAAACGTTCTATACTCACAAACTGCGAAAGTTTAGATTTACATAGAGCATAGATTGCGAGGGCGTCCATGTTCAGAAGGAAAAATGGTGATAAATATACAAAAGCGGTAATATAGTTACCAGGGTGCAAGCCTGCAAGGGTGCTGGTCGTACGGGACCGGTGCGAAACTGCCGCGAGCCGGCCGCGTTGGAGACACACCCAGTTCGCGCATGCGTATTGCACTAGGGTCCTGTGGGGCTATTCCAGACCACGGAACAGAGAATTAAAGCTACCGCTACCGCTACCACTAGCTCTCCGCTACCGAGTAGTCGACACAGATTTTTAAATCGCGCGAATTTCAAGTACTTTAGCAATGTTTAGTAGAAAAGTTTAGTTAAATACCTAAGTAGGTAGGTAAGACTAAGTAGTCTTCCATAGAAAATATAAATGTACTAGCGTTGTACATTGTGTATAGCAGCGTCACGCAGTTTCACCCGCGTAGTTGCCATTCCTGTAGGAATTCCGGGGTAAAATATAGCCTATGTCACTCCCTGAAAAGTAAGCTTATTAATGATAAAATAATTCTTTAAATCGGTCCAGTAGTTTCGAAGCCTATTCAATACAAACAAACAAACAAACAATCAAATCTTTCCTCTTTATTATATTAGTAGGTAGGTAATTATTAGAACATTTTCTATAGACCCATATTTTTTAACAAATTGCGATTCAGTTCTACTTTTGTAGCTAATATAAAGAGACTAGCAGCGCCTCGCAATTTCACCGGCTTTGTTCCCGTTCCCGTGGCAATTCCGGGAAAAAATATAGCTTATATCACTCGAAGTCGGATTTTTTTAAAATCGGTCGAATAGTTTCGGTGCCCTTTCAATGCAAACAAACAATCAAATCTTTCCTCTGTATAATATTAGTATAGATCACACTAATATTATAAAGGCGAAAGTTTGTATGGATGTATGGATGGATGTTTGTTACCTCTTCACGCCAAAACTACTGAACGGATCTGGCTGAAATTTTGCGTACAGGTAATTCTAATACTGGAATAAAACATAGGCTACTTTTTATCCCATAAATCTGTTCCCGTGGGATGAAAATCACCTTTTAATGTTTTCATAGGAACAACGCGTGCGAAGCCGCGGGGCGCAGCTAGTTTATTACTAAGTAATATCAAAATTTTACCAAAAACTACACTATATTCCTTCCTTGTACTCGTAGCATGGTTTCTTAGAAAATGGGTTAGGTACTATTTGATGGAAAACTATATTTCTGGTTCTGTTCTGTTCCTTACAAAGCAGAAAGAAAATAATAAAACCGCTAGAATAGGTAAGTATTTGAATTTCGCGCGAATCGTGTGTCAGATTCTATGTCGATGACGAGATAGCGGAGTCTGAATAGGCCTGTTGAAGTTCCTTATCCTAGGGCCTATAAGCAAGCATTTCGATATAGGTACATTTATAACCCTCTACCGTACCCTTTCTCTCTCTAAACAGTTTACGATACGAATAGGTACTGCGCACCCGTCTGTGTTAATGTTGGGCCTACCTAACAAAACACGAGCATTTTAACTTTTAAATAGGTTACTTTTTTGAAACTTAGACTCGCGATTTGTTAACATAATTAATGATTTTATCAATATTTATCTGTTACTTATTATATCCCCTACTACGTTAAAGAGAGATATATCGAAATGCTTGCTACCGCGTTGACCATGATCGCTGAAACGCGGCGAAAACTTAGGGGAAATAATACCAGAAGGTAAGCGATAAAATCATTACTTACCTAATAACTTTTTGGTTAAATGGTTTTTTTTGCAGTCCTTCTATACATAAAATATTTCTCGAATTAAGCCCATTTTACGCAAAGACCGATTAGAAAGGATCGAAATCGTGTATGGCCCTAGGATAAGGACTCAGGTACGCCCATGAATACGGGAGCAGGTACACTAGGTACTACACTAGCCTTAGTAATAGAGTTTAGTTGGCACAATTCAGGTACTAAACCCTAAAAATAGGTCTCTACCTTATAAAACAAAGGTGCATCACCAAGCAAGGCCTTTCTTTAACAGTCGATAAATAATGTTGTGATTGAGATATGAATGTGTAATTTCAATTTGTAATCAGATAGACAATACGATGTAGAACATCGGTAAGTAAAAGAACATGTAGAAAAACTAGTGATTTTATTGAGGTATTAATGATTACAATAATCAATGAAAATAAGGTACTTACCTTGCATAAAAAAATCATCATAGCTTGTTTTACTTTTTGTAAATAAGAGCAGTTAGACTTAGTTATGCTAAGATTGTATAAGTTGATAAGCAATAAACTTGCTAGTGGTTTCTTTTTCACTTCTTCCACTAGTGGACAAAAAATTTAAGTGAGTTAGAGTCAATTGCACCTTATTTCTTGTTTGATAGTAATACTTAACTATTTATTTAGCTGTTTATATAGTAAAA
The DNA here is from genome assembly GCA_955876795.1 of Eupithecia tripunctaria. Classification (NCBI taxonomy): domain Eukaryota; kingdom Metazoa; phylum Arthropoda; class Insecta; order Lepidoptera; family Geometridae; genus Eupithecia; species Eupithecia tripunctaria. The sequence continues at coordinate 7,562,454 of OY041602.1, read as the reverse complement.
ATTTAACTTGTCTGAGTGCTTATTTTGTAAGAAATAAATGATTTGACTCCGACTCTGACTCGTACCCTCGAAATACGAAAACATTAATTCTCTAAGAATTTGAGTTTTATTACTATACCTACTACATGTATAGCAATATAAGTAATATTCTTAGAGAAGTGCATATTTGAAGGACCTATATTATTTATTTAATTTTATAAGTTGTACATAAACATACACTTATCACACCCAACTAGAGATGGGTTTATGCCGGGCATTTACAGGGCGGATTGAATAAATGACAGGGCAGAAACTACGCTTGTAGTTTTTAAACATTTTGATATTTTTTCAATTTAAAGTCATCAGGCATTTATAAGGCATAAAAAGACGTTTATTAGGCATTTACTCAATCCGCCCTGTAAATGCCCGGCATAAACCCATCTCTACACCCAACTAATGTGTTACATATCAATAGACAGCCTTGCCTCCTAATATGAAAGAAAATCTAAATGCTAAGTAAAAAAAAAAAATTATGAAAGTTCTATAATAATGCAATTCCTATAGCTATAGGTAACACAGAATTAACACTGAAAATGTGTTTCATCACATGGAATTAAAAAAATTGGCCTAGAACTTAACTTTTTTTTTATTTATTTGATTATACTTATATTTTATTACGGTATGAGTGTCTGGCTGGTGTTGGTCGTATGTATTACACATTAAGGATATCAAATCTATAAGAGCTGATTAAGTAATTAAACTATCCCTTCACCTCATGATGCTAGGCTCAAAACTCACTATTGCCCTGTTCTGCACCATGCCACAGGAAAATGAGAATTAAGTACTTCTCACTTAGTGTAACAGTAATATAAAATTTGACATAGAAAATATAAAAGGCTTATCACACTAATATTATAAATCCGAAAGTTTGTATGGGTGTATGGATGGATGGATGTTTGTTACTTCTTCACGCCAAAACTACTGGACAGATCTGGCTGAAATTTTGCATACACGTAATTCTAATCCTGGAATCATTCCAATTTTGATTCCCTAAATCAATTCCCGTGGGATGAAAATCACCTTTTAACATTTCCATAGGAAAAAAGTATGTGAAGCCGCGGGGCACAGCTAGTAAAAACCTTTTGGTACTGTACCACATGCAGCAAGATGTCTGTGTATAAACCACTATTTACTAACACTATAATAAATAACCTGGGCTGTAGGTAATGTTATCTGTCTAGTGAGTTTTATCAGAAGTAAACAATTAAAAAATAATTACCAGTGCCATGAACGACAATCTTGTTCCTTAAGCAGCAATCCAAAAAAGGCACAAATTAGATGGTAAACAACTGTCTGAAAATATATTACCAACCTAGCTAGACCCACTATAATGGCCATTGATCAAGCTAAATAGTCAGAAATTAAAGATCTTACTTGCAAATTATTGAACAAAATGGTGAGCGCAGAATACACTGCTACAAGAATACCTACCATAATATTAAGTTCTTGTTATACTTTACCTCGCCATCGGAGTCGTAGTAAATCAGAGCACGGGGCGTAAGGACCAAATACCGTTCCTTAAAATTCACAGGGGTAAACAACTTTTTGTTCTGAGATCTTTTGATCATAAATGTCTGTAGAATCACCTCATCTTCATCTTTTCCAGCCATAATTTACTGAAATAAATAAAGCATGGGAACATTACATCAGTGAACTGCAATTTGTTTGAATGTGATTACTGATTTGTTAGAACCGGTTGACACCAAAAGTTAGGCAGTAAAGTTCAACTTACAAACATTCAACTAAACAAAACAGCCACCGTATGGATTGACAAAGTAACTAAAACCACATTCACTAAAACTACAAAATTAGACTGTTCAATAACAATTACTTCCTGGCAAGTTTAGATAGGTAGCAAAATAAAAACTTTACAAAGTGTCTTGTCTAACTTTGTACAACAAAATACATACATAAAATACAAACATGGCCATCATTGGCTAACCCAACCCACCCACAAAAACCTAGTGCTGCCAGCTGATATAAAAAAAATAGTGATTTTAACGTGAATAAAAAAAATCACATAACAAAAAAGTGTGGCGAGTAAAACCATGGGTGACTATTACCAATATTCATTATGTTAGCTTAGAATTCAATAAATTATTTGTACCTACAGCTAATTCTGTCGTTCACCTTAAAAACCTAGCGAAAGCTGGTATCGCTAAGAGTCTCGTAGTAAGTATGTTAAGTATATTATAGTAGTCTAGACAAAAAAAAATTCGTCTTGGTATTTCCTTACCTCCTTACCTTCTGCAGTGTAATTATAATTTATTGGCTGCATTCTTTGCCTACTGAATTATTTAAGAAAATGAAAAAAGCAACGTAATAATTTTCTATGGAGAGTTAAAAAATACACATTTTTTAAATCGTTCAGATTTATTCACAAAAAAAAAGACGAAGAAGTGTGGCACTCGGGGACTGCCGCGGTAAAGCTATTGCAATGCCATCTAGAGGCGAGTTGCTGAACTGAAGAGACAAACGTCAAGGTTTTTTCGTTACGGAATTTCTGGATTCGGTCCCCGCGCTCAAGGCCCGCGATAGAAGCTATGCAATAGCTTAAAAATATTACAACCTCAGACGAAGTAAAAAATCAAGACAGAGTGTCACCGGTCGACAAACTGATGCCGGTTTCGTAAACATGTGCGCGTTTGATGAGTGTTGCCGTGTAGTAAAAACTAATTACCCCTAATATTTTATTGTATTAGCAGAATGAATGGATAAGTAAATAAGAATGCGTCACAACGCCCTAACGCGCCGCGCGCGCGCCCGCGTCGCGCCGCGTTGCGAGGTCCGCCAGCGTCGCCTATGCCGCCCCGCGAACCCCGCCAGCAGAGAGGATAAAAAAAGAGATAAAAATAATAAATGTGCCGTAAATATAGTATTTATACCGAAATATAAAGTGGTCAATGAGCAGCCCAGATAGGGCCAGTCCAGGCCAGTCGCACTGTCTAGGTTTAACGTTTCAAATGAACAACAAACAAAGGCGCTGTTTAGTGTGGATGGATTAAGTATATCATCATCATCATCATCATTCTAGTACCTTTAGATTTTTTGCAACAGTCTGCACTTAGCTCAACTGTTTCAATTGTAAGCACTAGTTCTAATTTTTTTTCTATTCTTTGCATAATTTAACAGTTTTTGTATAGCAGATGTTTTGTATTTTCAAACTCTTATATCTCGGAAAGTATACCACTTACAACATTACATCATGAAATACATTTGGTTTGTAATGATTTAATATGTCAATTGCCACCTGTTTAATCCTTATATAAAAAATCGATGTAAAAAAATCAGTAGGTAGGTACGTGTTTGCAAGTCTTCCTTAATTTAATCCATACTTAGTTAACCTTCTTTTTGATAAAAGAGTGATTTTTTGCAATTTTAATTCTTAAGTTTCAAAAGATTTTTGTATTGAATGAAGATATTTTATGCTACTAGTTTGAAGAATACTTATTATTGTTCTCGCAATATGTGTTGATATAAAAAATAAATCAATATTTGTTTGAAAAATCACTGATCTAAAAAAGTGGTTTTTAGACAAGCTGGACTCATTTTTGATTAATTAGTGTTAGGAATCAATTGAACTAAGACCTGTAAGTTTTTAAATACATAAATTTAATATGTTTAATTTATTCTTTATTTATTTGACAGGTACCCACAGTAAAAGATCCAGTAAAAAAATTGGTACAAAGATACCCACTTAAGGCTTGTCAGTGAGTGTGCCCAATTAGTGTTCAGAGTTTAGAAGTATAATTTTGTAAATAAAATGTATGATGACGCTGTTGTTTTATTGTTTTATTATTATGGGAATGTTAGCTTATACTAAAACTAAGTTTATGTAGGAGAGGTAGTTTTATTTTAGAGAACTATCAAAAAGTAAGTCCAAGAATTAGGTGGTTTAAGTTACAGATACAATACTATACCTTATTTTCTCTTGCATGTATCATTTAAAGTTCATGAAATGGTAATAAAAACATTTCTTAATCAGTTTGTTTCCAAATTAGTTAAATAAACTGGATTAAAACACCAAAAAACGCAGTTTTAGTTTTTGCAAATCTTGCAAAACCCCAACAGTGCAGGTAGCCCTAAAAAGGGCCGCACTGTTAACGCCATTTTGATAAATTCGGTGTCACTGTAGAGTGGGTATGTTATTTGGCTCCGAGTTTAATATAAGATTTATAAAAAAATATTTTAACTTTCGATCGCTGTCACGCGGTAGAAACGTAGGGTAAATATTACCAGAAGGTACGCGATAAATACCCGATAAAATCATTAATTAGATTGACATTGTGTAGGTAGGTACATAGGTATATAATTAAGTTAAAACGTATTTTGATGCGATAAAATTAAAATACCTGCCTGCAATGACTCAATTGCATCTCTAGCGAATTTACGTCAAATATTGGATAGGTACGCCGTGTAACTATTATTTGACATGGTAAACAACAATGAGCTTTACCTACATAGAGTGTAAATGGTACCATTTACACTCTATGTAGGTAAAGCTCATACCTACCTACTGCAATAACAAGGCAATAAGGTATTTTAATTCTATCAATAACATCAAACATTTTATGCTTTTTTAAAAATTACACAATAAAATTCCAACACTTGACATGACACGTGTTTTTATAGCAATCCTACCCACCAAAGGGACTATGAGTTAAAGCCCGGAGGGCTTTAACTGACGGACACTAATTAGTTAGTGCTAGCAATACTGTACTGCGGTGTGTGTGTACCGTAGAAGGAGAAACCTATTCTATATCAATGGTGTGTACTATACGGGTACTGCCATAGAGTTTATAAAGTACATGATATCTCTATGGGTACTGCAAACAAATATCGCGAAATCGCACGACACAGGTCTACGCATGGCTTGCATTTTGCATCAATGAAAGAGATTAGGGTGCGTTCCAATTCAAGCTTAAAGCGCTAACGCACTGCACTGCACGAGCTATGCGCGCACGAAGCCCCGTTCCGATTCATCTGAGCGCGTTGGTGCGCGTTGGCGCGATTAATGAAACGAAACGCTCAGACGGCACTCACAAAGAAGTTGAAGGAACGCACGAGCTGCCTTGTCTCGAAAGGTGAGGCAGTTCATGCCAAGGAACATAAATACTAGGCGAAGAAGTCCAACGTCATACCGCAAAAGTGGTTCGCAAAAGAAGTTGAATTACTACACTAGCGTCGCCAGTGTAACCCTCTTGTAAACTTTTGGACAGGTGGAGCAAATGGCGGGATATTTGAATAATTTATATACCTAGGTACCTACAGGACTATTATGGAATGAACTACAAACGTTCTTACGTATTTCTGACCCTAGAATGGACCAGAAACACGAAAGTTTGTAGCCCACGCCACCTAAATTATAATAAGGAAACAATTAATCAAAATCAATTCAACACATTTTAATTGGTAAAAACTTATTACTCTAGGCTTACAAAATACGCTCATAAAAACAAGTCAAATTTCAAACAATGTAAATTGCTATAAAACTAGTTTCTGCCCGCAGCTTCGCACACGTTTCTATGGAATCGTTTTAAGGTGATATCATGGGAACAGATAAAAGTACCTTATGTTTTCAGGAGTAGAATTACTTGTATGCAAAATTTCAGCCCAATTAATTGAGTAATTTTGGCGTGAAGAGGTAACAAACATCCATCCATCCATCCATCCAAACTTTCGCACTTATGAGTAATAAATTATAATAAGTGTTACATACAAAGTTAGCTAAATATTACAATATTAATATCAAATAATGTGTAGTTATATATTTGAAGCAAATACATACTAAAATACCATAAAAATATATCTCTATGATTTACACAAGTGATGATACTAATTATTAAACATTCATTTAATACAATTTATAATTCAATATATGTATAAGTATGCTATTTTGAGCCTATTTATTAAATTAAAATCTATTATTTTTAGATAGCTTGATCCATAGTTTGTTAGTAGATTCCTTTATTATATTATGTTAGTTACAATGATAGGTACTTATTCCTTATATTAATAACCTATGAACTATTATAGCTATAAGAAGTTTGATATAGCAGCGTTTTAGGTGGCACTTAAATATACTACTGTTAGCAGCCTCTTTGGTAACTTAGTGTTTTTAAGTGTGGTAGTAGTGTAACTTGTTGTAACATCATCAGCCTATATCACATTAATTGAGGCACCTTAGCAGAATTCTCGTTGTGCGCCTTGAGGACCTTGTATTCGATGGAACTTGATGCTGCCTGAAATTATAAATGAATATAATTTAGTACCTACCAAGCAATTTGATTCTCTTGAATTTTTGTGGCCCAATTCAGGATTGTTTTCTAGTTTTATAAAATGTATCTATCTTTGTATGTAGTGTATTGTATTAAGTGCGTATATTAGTTATCTAGTACCCTTATCACAAGCTATGCTTACCTTGGGCGAGATAAAGCTGCGTGAATTTTCCAGCAATATTTATTTATTAGTGAATGTTTATTTCTTGTGTAGCTGGTAACTTAATGTGAACCTTTATTATTTACTTATAAGTAAGGTTAGAAAGTTATATAATTGACTAGCTGCGCCCCGCTGCTTCACACGCGTCGATCATATGGAAACGTTTAGAGGTGATTTCTATCCCAATGGAACTGATTTATGGGATAAAAAGTATGTTGATATGTTTGATTCCAGGATTAGAATTAGCTGTATGCAAAATTTCAGCCCGATCCGTTTAGTAGTTTTGGCGTGAAGAGGTAACAAACATCCATCCATCCATCCATATATACATCCATAAAAACTTTCGCATTTATAATATTAGTGTGATTTAAGTATTGGTAGGAACTTACAGAAATCGAAGGTTGAAGCACCTCAGCAGAATTCTCGTTGCGAGCCTCGAGGACCTCATGTTGATGCTGCCTGAAATTTAATATGAATACAATTTAGTACCTACCAAGCCATTTGATTCTATTGACCAATTCAGGATTATTTTCTACACAATAGCGAAAAAAATATCAAAATCGGTTCATAATTGATGGAGAATTAGATTCTTAGGAAGTTATTGTATTCTCTTTGAATTCGATATACATACATTCAAAAAATACATAGGTACAGGAGAATATAGAACCTCCTTCCTGAAGTTTAAAAAAGTGATGCGATGACCAAACTTAAAACTCTCATTCATAGGCTGCCCAGCTATTTATTATATTAAATAAATAAATAATACTTACAGCTGTGGATGCTATTGTCGCTAGATTGTGATCAACATCATCATGAGGAATAGCATATCTATGCAGTTTTTTTGAAGGAACTCTTTTTAAAATGATCTGACACATAGCATTTTGTGACTTCTGTATAGTTTTTGGTGAAGATCATTGCTCCTCCAGTTTCCACTAGGCTGAATAAATTTAGCCCATTCTTCGACACTGAAATAAATAACATCAGTCAGTAGTTCCTTGAGGATGCCAAATATTATAAGCAAATAAGATAATTCTAATGAAAATGGAGTGAAAGCATTTGCAGCACTTCGAGAAAAAGAAACCAAAACATACCGGCGAACGTTCCAGCTCCCAAGTTTTGGAAAACAACTCATAGAGAGATTTGTATGTTTCGCCGCCGACATTTTGCACAGCTTCTTGGTGTGTCTTTCATTTCAAATCTCACAATAAACACAAATTGTATTGCAATCGAAATTACAATGGAAATCAACGGTAAAGCGGTCACTTTTAAATTTTTGCAGGTAGACCAAGACATTATCTATAGGAGGATGTCATATACCATGGGTGTACCTACCTACGTGTAGACATATAAAAAGTTGTTGTACGAGTTGTGTTGCCATTTCATAAAATGAATTATAAATATTGTTTACTGTGAATGGCAGCATTACTTGTGACCCTGTTGTGCCGCCAGCCAATCATAGCGAGTTGATACCCCCTGGGTTCATGCGCTCCCGTGCGCTCGAGGGGCGTGGCGAAGTGGGCGTTGCCGTGCGCTCTGTCAGCGCGCTGAAAGTTGAAAAGAAACGACTTCATGCGCGCGTCAGCGCATTATGTGTAATCGGAACGTACCCTGAGTGAGAATACAATAACTTTTCCTTCTACTCTACTACGTGTTGTCGTTTTCGAATCGAAATGTTTTGTTCACAGATTTCTTAGTTTAGTACAATAAGTTTTGTTTTTGATTCTCATTCTCTTCTCTTGATCATTGTTATTTATGCCCTAAGAAAACCAGTGCATTGCATCCTGTGCACCACCGCCCGTATGAGAAATCACATTACGCAAATAGAATCTGAGGAAGTGTTTCATTGAATTTTGTCTATTTAACCTATTTATCAAACCTAAAATGTCGTCTGACACAGCTCAAGTCAGCTCTTTACCTCTGCCTCCAATGCAATACATAAACTTCTATACCGACGACAATGTAAGAAGAAATAGAGCTCCGCTGCCACCTCGACCAATACATGACTCTTATTCCATGTTTGGGCACGCTTTCAACGCAGATGATGCTATTATCAGATCTTTGGAAAGCCAGGTAAGGGTTCAATACATATTGTGCAATCTATCATGGTAGCTTTGTCAGTTTACAAATCATACAAAATATTTTTCATTCCAGGGTTTCAGACGCCTGTATCCCATGCACTTTGAGCGAAGAAGAGAATTGAAGAAGCTAAACCACTCTTTGCTTGTCAACTTCCTCGATTTACTTGACCTCCTTGTACACTGCCCGGACTCTCCTAAACGAGCTGAGAAAGTTGAAGATCTGAGTTTGTTGTTCATACACATACACCATCTTCTTAATGAGTTCAGACCTCACCAGGCTAGGGAAACACTACGTGTTATGATGGAACTACAAAAAAGACAGAGGGTTGAAACTGCTACAAGGTAGGTACTAAAAATTTATGTCCTATTGTTCAAATACAATAGAAATAAGTATGTGATATCTCTTAAGAATTTTTGCAAGCTTTTACTTAACCTGTTAGCTAGTATAAAATATGAACCACTGTTTGGGACAAATCTCGCAACTGAATTTTAGACCAGCTATCCTCAGCTGATTGGTCTGAAATTGGGCATACTTACATAAGTTTGGTGACAAATCAATGTACCATGGAGCTGGTCTAATAATGGAGACCAAAAAAGTAACCCCAGTTTGCGCTCATCTGGTTTGTCTTCCCAAGCAATAGGTCCTGATGATGGAGGTGGAGGGAGGCCATTATGAACTACTCAAGGAAATGATATAACATCATGGATTTTAAAATGAACTTGTTTATCAAAGCTGGATTAGTAATTTTTCAAATTAAACATAGCTAAAATGATTATTTACAAGCATTGTTTTTTAATTTGCAGGTTCAAAAAACACCTTGACAAAGTTCAAGATATTCTACAGAATGCTCTACAAAGTCTACCTGACCAAAATGAAATAGAATCTAATTTTAAAGTGCCTATAGAGATTCTTGAACAATTGGACCCCACCATCAATGATTCCTCCAACATGGATCCTTGCTATGAATTAGATCGCATAATGTGTAATGTAGTTGATAATATTAGGTAGGTAATTTGTATTAGAAGTAGGTACTATCAATAATTTTACAAGTTTTGTTTGAAGCTCCACGATCCAAGCTCATAACAAAGTGAACTTGTTTTTAGATTATTCTTTCAAGGATGGTTTTTTTTTTTCCTCGTTTGACCGCAATCTCCAATTCTCACATGATGGAAAGCGAAGATGCGGCCGACGATGTATCATGAAGGTCTAGAAGATGGCTACTCCGGACCACATTCCGAAACACAACCGAGTTGCTTCACGGACTGGCCCAGTAAATGAGGCATCTTTTCACTTGTAATGTAGATTTAAGATTACAATATATATATAAAAATAAATTAAAAACACACATAATACTGTCTATGTCACTTTGCATCTTTAGCTGGATATAAATAAAATGATGTTGATTAATAGAGGAAATATGAGTATTTATCTTGATGAATCAGAGTTCAATCATCAGTTTTCTATTTCTTCTATTTGTTTCAGCATAACCTACATTACCTCCTCCACTGCTGTACATGCCCTCCCCACCACTATGAAAGTTAGCATAAACTGGGTGGGGGATTGTCCAGCATTATAACTCAGACAAAGGAATAATTAAGTTTTCTATGGTAATAGCTGCTCCTTGCCCAAGGTCGATTAGCCAGTCCCGTTGACTGGACTACTAAAAATTAATTTATCAAAGAAAGGAATCAATTTCACGTTTTTTTTTTAAATATAAATCTAAAACATAACTACAATAAAATTACAATTAAATTTATATTATAGTTTTGTAGCTAAATGTACAAAATTATTGAGCCATAACAGGGAAAATAAAAGCAAGTCATTTACAGTTAAAATAGCCGGAAGTCGAAATGCAGGGAATCAATACCAGGGTAACAAATCACAAATCGGTGGGTAGTCCAGTTATTGGTATGTATGTCCATTGAGTTAGCAATTGGAGTGGAATTTGATGGTTTGAACCATGCCTTTATTATATTGGTACTACCTATACCGATTTTTTACTTGGTCTGAGCCTATACCTACCTATTTATGTAGTGAAATAAGTGCACTAACGTCATAATTTGACAGAACATGTTTTAAATTCAAGTCTTGTTCAATACTTTTTCAAGCATGTGGACTGAGAGCTCTCTACTCTGGGGATCATACCCTTGGACCTTTGCTTCATGCTTAACAATATTTTATCTAAATCTGTAATTTTTTCAAGTCAATTTGCAAGGATTTCAAAAGAGCTCACAGTCCACACGCACATAAATTTGTACCTACTGATGATAGATAAATGAAGCTTTCATAGCTACATGGTTTTATAATCTAACAGGCCATTTTACAGATACATAAGATGACTGTGGCTTCTGTCTCACCTCAGACAAATTCTTTTCCTACAACGCGAAAGTTTGTAAACATGTCAGTATGAACGCTTGTTGCTCTTTCAAAAACTACTGAATGGTCCGGGCTGAAATTTTGCATGGTCTAAAATAGGACAAAGGCTACTTTTTGTCCCATAAATCAGTTCCCGAGGCGTGCGAAGCCGCAGATCGCATCTAGATTAAAATAAAACAAAAAAATTGGAACACATTTTTATTTCTGCAGTAGTTGAGATAATCCATGTCCCTTGTGTGCTTATTAAATAAATTCTGAAAAGAGCTTTAGACTAGGTTAACTTAGTTATTGCCAACGAAGAACTCCTCCTCGATAACGCTCCTGAAATAAAATCTCAGCTCCTTATCTTAAATTTACTACTCACATTATACCATACTTCCTTACCAGCGAACTGGATCAACTGTTTACACACTTATAATATCCATTGTAGCATCTAAAACATGATCTGTCTCGTGTATTGTATTATATAATACATACCATATCTCACGTTGTCAGCTGCTGTTGCTATCTAGTCCATCTGGAGCATTGTTGGACTATAATCCATGTACAGAACCTTATCATTTAAATCTAGACCATTATCTATAAAACTATCATTACCTACTCTACTTATACTTACCTGAAACGGCAGTGAAAAATGTTTATGCACCTAAGGTTCGTGCCGTATTACCAGTCCAGAAAACTACAAGGACAAAACGAAAGTTGCAACTTCAATGTTCACAAATAACAAAGAAAATCTGAAAGTGAACTACAAAATCCAATGGGAAAACAAATCTGCCATCGCGCCAAACTGTAACGACAAAATTATGTAGCCCAAAATCTAAGCTGCGCCAAACTGTAACGACAAAATTATGTAGCCCAAAATCTAAGCTGTCTATTAATGAGTATATTCTTGTAGGAAAGTAAAAATTTTTTGCCACCAAGAGCTCGTGTTTACCATCATAAAGACGGAAGTCATTCTTTTTTGGAATATGAATATTGATGTCAAGTTTTGGAAGACTAGTAATTGCTTCGCCTTCTGAACGAGGCTCCGTTCCCCCTGAATTCGCGTCTGCCATAGCCCCCCCTACCCCTTCCCTGGCTGGTTCCAGAGAACCTTCCAGAGTTGTTGAGTCTGGAGCTGTATTTGCCAGAAGGCGGAGCGTATATTTTTTGGTTCCTTTCGCTGCTGCGCGATCGTTTTTCAGGTGATTTGTTATCGCCATTGCCAAATGTGATTGGTCGGTGTCGCTTTTGAGGGGATATCTTTTCTTTGTCGTCATCCACAAGCTCCTTTTCCTATAACAATTAAAAAACAAAATATGATTACAAAAAATGCCAGTCTCAAGAAATTATATTTTTAAAAATCTCAAAAACTCGTTGAACATGACTGCAGAAATGAACCAAGGTCGTTGATGATGACTGCACAGGTAGAGCGCGCGTTAAGGCAAACACGCGCCGCCCGAGCCATGCTTCGACCTGTCCTAACGTCGAAACTACCGATGCAAACGAAGATCGGGATCTACAAGACCTACATCCGCTCACGCCTTACATACGCAGCGCCAGCTTGATATGCCCTATGCTCGGAAACCAACCAGAAGCGAATTCAAGTCCAACAAAATATAGCTCTGAGTCTGCACAGGCGCGCCGATACGTACCGTACGGGTCATCGCACGTGACCTGCAAACACCGTCAATAAAGGAGTTTGTGGTAAAGCTGGCGCGAAAAATGTACGATCGGGCGGACTATTCCCGCTACGTTCACCTCAACGGACTCGCTCCCCTGCACTCAAGACCGCCAGATCCAAAACGCTCCTGGCGATCACTTCCCCGGGAATTGCTAGAAACCCCCATTGACGCTTTAACTCAAGAAGACAATGGCAGCCATCCGGCTATCGAACAGCTTTTGAGAAGCGAGCAAGGCTCTGAGTGACAGCGCATGACTTGAGGAAAGTCTTCTTCAACGTAGAAATCGGAAGAAAGTACTTTAGTTCGCTTCCTGCCTGCATTCGACAACATAGAGCAACGTAGAGTCAAGTGGCTCTATGGTAGAGCCGAATGTTGAAGACTTCTGAATGAATGACAAATTCTGCCAAAAAATCAACAGTAAGAAAGTGATTTTTGGGTTTATTATGGGCTTTGTTCGTAAACATTGCATCTTGAGTTTGGCCAGAGTTTAATATATACAATCTAACCCAGTGGATTTCACTGAAAGGAAAGAGGCAAGGGCATGCAGCTTTGATAAAAGTATCGATAGATGAAACATACCTTCTTTTCAGGCTTCTTTGCTGATTGGAATGAGAGTTGTACTTTACTCTTGAAGCTGGGCGGCGTGCGGAATATATCTCGAATAAGGGTGTTTATGTTAGATGTGGTCTTCAAAGCCGCGATTTTCAGTGTATTCTCTTCAGAATCCTCTTTCTTGCCCTGTGATTTTCAATATAATATTAAAATAAATAAAATATCAAATATTTATTTCATTTACTCAATTAAAACATTGAAATCAGAATTACCTGTGTAACCTCCTTCAGTTTCTTTATGTATCCTTGTGTGAGACGCGCAGTGTATTGCAGGCGGAGTCGTAACGCCTTAAGCCGGGCTGCGTCGGCACTCAGCGCTTCTGGTGCTTTCCGGCAGATCGAGTGCAGCGCAAACAGCACACACTCCACGTGAGAGAACTGCAGCAACGGTGCTGACTTCGCATCCTCCGTCTTCTCAGTTTTATCATCACCATTTTTCTCTTTGTCAGCACTTCCTTCATCTTCAATAGGAGCTTCAGGCAAGTATTTCTGGAAAACCGGAATGTATTGATAAGTATACTATGCCCGCCCTGGCTATTCAATTCAAGAGCAGTTATGCAAATCTGTTTGAAGAGCAAACCTTACAACATTATTTGAGTTACTTCAATGAAACGAGAATTCAGAGAAACAGACGCGATTTTGTTTTATTTTAGGGTAGTGTTAGTAATAGTGTTGTCGATCAATACTCGTAGTCGAATTTCGCCTTTCGATAGTATTGATACTATACGCTGCATATCACACTATCGATAGTGTGATATGCAGCAATACTATTTAAGGTGTCAACTATTGATACTGGCATATATTTCAACATTATCGTTATTATTATTATTAGGTATATTATTGAAATCTATGCCACTATCGATAGTCTAATGTGTAACATACGACGGTATTGTATAAAAGCTACGAATACTATCTTTGTGTCGATAGTATATTCGTAGCTTTTATACAATACCGTCGATATTGTCTATGTTATCGATAATTTTGTCACTTTGACATTTGATACTTATCGATTTTAATACAAGAACTCAATATGATCGGCGTACGTCGCTCGCTCTATCGATATTATGAATACTATCGAAATTATCGACACCATCAACAGACCAATCGATAGTGGTAGGTATTGATTTTTAAGGTCAACTATCGATATTTCAGCAACACTTGTTAGTACCTATTTAATCTCTTTAAAAAATAATAGTAAGCATGGAGGTGGGTTGTTTTAAAAAATGCGAGTATTTTATAATCCAACTTACCATTAATACATCATAAACAGTGTCAACTTTCTTCTGTGGTTCCGTAAGCTCCCCAGAATGCTCAGACATTTCAGAAAATATCTTTAGAAGCTCCAGTTTAGTATCAGCTGCATCTTCAGCCACCACAATCTCATCCCAGTGTGGCAGGACTAGATCACAAAAGTAGTTAATAAATTGAGATGCATCCACCTGCGTCTGAAACAAGGAGATACAAATTTAATTTAATTTGACCACATTTAGCAAGGCACTTCCTCCATGTGCTCCTATTCCTAAGATCATAGATAAGCTAGGTAAAGCTAAAGCATAACAAGAGTGTTAAGGTATAAGAGTAGTTATTATTTGTTTATTACTTGCTTAAAAAGTATTTTGTAGTTGACTATTGAATAGGTTAGTGATGTAGCAGTGGGAATTTAATTTCGAATATTATTAACCCCTGTAGTTTTTATGTTCAGTAGGAGCATCAGAACATATGGGTGTCTCAGTTGTCCTATCAGTAGGAGTATTTGGCAGGAGCATGAGGAGGAGTCAAAGCACTCCTGACATGGTCCGGTAGGCCTAGCACAATAATTCTTGTCTATGGTAGAGTAGAGAAAAGTTTCGTCGCATTGTCATCAAATGCAGACTTATATTTGAAATTCACTCCTTTAACTTCAATAATTTTCATCTATTCTACCCTAGACAATAATACCCTGTGCTTAGCCTACTGTTCTCCATAAATAAAATATGAATACATAGATTCAAAATTATCCTGAAAACAGCTTTCTAACAAAACACAAGACATGGTTGGTATCATTTCTAGCATCTTCATTCAAAGCAGTACAAGTGTAAGTTCACTTACAGATATGAGTGGTAATGCATGCTGAGAGCACTGTATAATCCTGTCAACATCTTCTGGGTGCCAGTCGTTATCCGTGAATGCTTGGGCTGCAACAATCTGGACTAGCTCCTTCTTGCCTGCAGGGGTCTTTCCGAGGCGCGACCATAATAGTAGCTCTATGATGTGCTCAAACTCTAGAGCATCTACATCCTAAAAAACATTAGATTAGATTAAAATTAGCTGCGCTCCGCGGCTTCGCACGCGTTGTTCCTATGGAAATGTTAAAAGGTGATTTTCATTCCACCATAACTGACTTATGGGATAAATAGTAGCCTATGTTTGATTAGAATTAACTGTATGAAAAATTTCAGCCAGATCGGTCCAGTAGTTTTGGCGTGAAGAAGTAACAAACATCCATCCATCCATCCATCCATACAAACTTTTGCATTTATAATATTAGTGTTACAATAAATTATACTCACGCACATATTAATCCATCCATACAAACTTTTGCATTTATAATATTAGTGTTACAATAAATTATACTCACGCACATATTAACTGTAATGAAAAAATTATGATGACATTTGGATGTTGGTTACTGCTTATTTGCCTGAGGGAAATGCGCACGCATATCGTACTGCCACGGGGAGACAGTACGATTATGTGGGACTCCAACACCACTAAAACCCTCAGGGTGTTTCCGCCTCTGCCGCTTGTGGTGGGAACATGGGGACGCTGTCGCACACTTCCACGAACCCACCGCGGCTGCCCGATACGGGCCCCTCACTGGGGGATGACGAACACCCCCCTTCACAACGCGCCAGAAACACATGACGCGCTGCGACCACCTCGGGGACCTTACCTGCCAATTGGGCGCCGGACAACCCCGTTTCCGAACGCCCAAGGTCCCAGTGCGACGGGTCAGTCGAGTGGCCCCGCCGCCTGCCACACGGTCGCAGAGAACTCCTCCTCTGCAACCCCATCGCGTACGCCATCCAATGATGGCGACGCAACCTACTACCGCTCCAACTGGGCTTAGAGGCCAAAACCCAGAGGAGCGGTCCGTCCTGGGACCGGCCATGTCGCCGTCTGCGTAGGCACGGCCCCATGGGTTCCTCTTAGCTTCATCGCGGGTGACCAGGCCGCGATTACTAAGCCCCCCCGCCCCGGCAAGGCGGGAACCCTTCGGGGGGGCTAAACCAACCCTGACCCGACCAGATTAACATTTAGGTTACTTTCATCCTACAAAAACGTGTGCGAAGCCACAGACAGAAGCTAGTCACACTACCATCACACTACCCACACAGTCACACTATCACACTAATTTTATATGTATACATATGTGAAGTTTGGATGTTGAATTGATATGTATGGATGGATGTTTGTTACCACTTCATGCTAAAACTACTGATCAGATCAGGCTGAAAGTTTGCATACTGGTAATTACAAAAAAAATTATAGTTGAAATTGAAACATTTGCATTTATTTATTATTACTCTAGTCAAGTTACATACCGAAATTGAGGGAAGAAGAAAAATTGTTGTTCTTTCAATACATTATGTCCAATGTATTAATAGAATTTTTTTTCTTCTTATCTCAACTACGGTATATTGGACCAAAGAAGACCGGATTTGGAAGATAATTAATATTAAAAGCTATCCAGACTTCACTTCCACCTACATGGGCTATTCAGACTCTCCACTACCGAGTCATTGACATTATCTGACATAGATTAGTGTGAAATTCAAAGGTGTTTTTATTATTATTATATAAAATGTTGGCATGCTAATATCTAAGTTAAGTTTTACAGATCTATATAAAAATATAATATTTTTAAATATTCTCTATGTGTATTTTTATTTTGTTTTTCTTGAAGACCAGGAAAAGAACAAAAAATTACAGGCCAAGTACAATATCACAGGTGAAGTGGTAACATGTACAGTAAATATAATAAAAAACACCATATTTTGAACTTTTAAAACTGCTTTAAAATATAAAAAATACCGATTCTTAGGAAAAAAGTGTATGAATAATTATTTATCAATTTTGTTAATCAAATATGGTTTGCCTGTAAAATTTCGATAGGTACTTGTATGTTTGCAAACTTTGTCATGTGGGATTGATGAGGACTGTTTGTATATTAGGGTGTCCTAAAGTTTATGCCAATTTTTTGAATTATGATGAATATATATTATATATAATTAGAATTTATGTAAGACTAGATGTCGCTGCCTGATCTTATGCTTGAAATGCAAATAAATACATTCATCAACTTTTTACAAAGGTTTCAGGTACATGATTTGAACTTACCTCAAGTATTTTCTTGCATTCTGTTATAATTAGATCTTCTTCTTCTTTATTGAGGACCTCCCTTCCAAGTTGTTTCACTTTGGTTGCCAGAAACTTAATACATCTCGCCCTGACACTGACTGTCTCATTCACCACTTCGCTATCTATGTTCTTGTGGATTTGTGAAAACAATGCCATCAATGCTCCTTTAGGGTCATTCTTAAGGATTGCGAGTAAAGAGTTCGAGACAATATTTACTTCTGTTGTATCCTCTGACTGTAGGAGTTGTGCAAGTATATCAGCTATCCTTTGAGAGTGTTCCTTATGGTCTTTACAGAGGATTGGTAAGTCTTTGATAGCTTGTTTGCGGATCTAAAAGAATTGTTGTTTATATTATAAGCCTCCTAACTCCTTAGTTGTAGTGTAACTTGGATATATCTAACAGGTACTTACAGCGACGTCATCATCCTCGCACAAATCGAACTGAGCCTCAATGGCTTGATTAGCGAGTGTTGGAAAGCTATTAAAGAATTTTGCTATAAATTGTGACGCAAGGCGTTTTTCTTTGTCTGAGCCCTTAACAGCGGCTAGTATTTCTAAATACTCTTTTTCATGCTGAAAATCAAATTCCATTTAAATAAACAATTTAAATACCACCAGCCAGACAATAGAAATTTAGGTTATGTACTACCTTTGCAATGTCTTCTTTAGCGTCAGCTAAAATACCATAGTTCTGATACAGTTTTTCAATGTTATCAGACGACATCTTTGCGGAAGATGTAGGTCTATCTATATAATGGCAATAATTTCGACCACAATGTAGCAGATGCAAAATGAAATGAAGAAATGAAAGATTTAGCAAGATTACAAATTAATAATTTGGGAACTGGATTACTGGAATCAAAGAGAATGAATGAATCATAGAGTTTTAACAACCATAGAAATTCTTCTATGATGACAACCATAGGAATGAATGAATGACAACAGATAAAGACTACAGATCAGTGTTGCCAGAAGACTAGTGAATTTCCCCCCAACTTTATTACAAATCCCCCCAAAAATTATCTTGTTGAGAAAAAAGCCCCAAAATAGTTTTTACTTTATAATAGGAGAAACACACCACACCAGAAACAATTTATCAAATAAAATATTTGACTTCACGAGCTTCAAATATTATCTATCGTATAGTCAATGTCGTCTTCAATAACATTTTGACTGAAAATTTGCTATGTTTGAACGAAAAATTGACATGACCGTAATGAATTTCTGATGCTAAGAACCGTTTCATGGTAGTTTCTATTGCCGTTCGGTCGTGGAATTTGTCTTTTTTATTATTCATTCGCGAAAAATTTCCCTCCAAACTTTCCTCCAACAAACCTTCACCTGAATCTCCCCCACCAAAGACGAAAAATATCCCCGAATTTGCAGGGAATCCCCCTCCGATCTGGCATCACTGCTGCTTGCTGCACACTTCCGCTTGCTTCAGCTAGGCATAGACAATAATCTGTAAAATAAAACTAGCTATTCAAACCTACTTCGAGACGACTTTGAGTGATTCTTCGGCTTCTACTACTCAATAATAGATGGCGTATTGATGAGGAAATTGCTACTCACTGATAGTTGGCGCTGAAAAGTGTTTTCAAAAAAGCTTATTTATTTTTTTCACCTCTCGCTCGAATACAGTGACTTTGCTGCTCAAAAACAGTGGAATAATAGTTATTTGTTCAACAAATGAGCAGAACGGTTTACACCACAGCAGCGTAGCGAGTGCCTCTAAAGTAGACTGCTGAGAGCTACCGAGGGATTTAAAAAGCACGAAACAAAAAGTTGCTCACAAATCGACTAAAGGATTAGGTACTATTCAACAACAGTTGA
Source organism: Eupithecia tripunctaria (assembly GCA_955876795.1). Lineage (NCBI taxonomy): Eukaryota > Metazoa > Arthropoda > Insecta > Lepidoptera > Geometridae > Eupithecia > Eupithecia tripunctaria. Next base: position 7,543,013 of record OY041602.1, on the reverse strand, counting down.
AAATAAAATGCTCAGACCAACTGGTCCAAGGAACATAAATACTAGGCGAACTGGTCTGGTCTAGGCCCTAGCTAGAGTCTAGGGGCTTGATAAACTATGGTCGGCGCCGAAAAAAAAACTCATCATCTCAACCGACTTCAAAAAAAGGAGACGCTTCTCAATTCGACTGTATTTTTTTTATGTTTGTTACCTCAAAACTTTTGTTACGTGGTCCGATTTTCATGATTCTTTTTTATATGAATGCTACTGCTTTCCGTGTGGTCCCATTTTAATTTGGTCCAGGTCTGACATGGGAAAAGTAATGTGCCGAAGATTGCTATATCAAGGTAGATACCAAAACTCGTGTCCTATCGGAAAATCTGCCTAGGGTGCGTGCAGAGCTAGCAGTATAACTTGTTTTATTTACTGAGATTCGAAAAATATTATTTATATGTACTTAGTAATTCATTGTATAAAAGGAATTTCTGTGAAAGATTCGTAACGAATACATCCGACAGAGAAGCAGAGATATCGACATAGCTCAAGGAATTAGCAAGATGAAGTGACAGTGGGCCGGCCATATTTCACGAAAGACTTTACTACTGCTGTGGTATACGTCTTCTCGAATCGAGACTGTGACTTGGCAAACGTATGAAGGACGCCATATAGCTAGGTGGGATGAAGACCTGCTAAATACTGCGTGCAGATGCTAAAGACTTGCGTCAAGCTGAAGACGCTATGCCACTCATTAGGGAAGGCCTATGTCCAGCAGTTTGCTAGGTATGGTTTCTGTCCAAGCGCTCAAATGACTAATTCAAATGCTTTCCATACACGCCGAAAAGGAAATCTTTTGATACAGATGGTTTCTAGCGCGCATTGTGAATCTATGGGGGGCCGGCGAAAACTTTGATCGATGATCCCCTATGATCGATCAATCAAAGAAAGCTCGCTAAAATATAGGAAACGTTTGACTTGACAGTGAAAATCGTCTAAAACGATCATAGTCCATTGCAATCCTATTTTTTTTAATTATTGATTTGACTATGATCTTTTATTTAGGTATAAAACTGAGGTTTTTTTGTGTAGACAGTGACCTTTCTATTAAATTTCTATCTCCACCACATCACACCTCAATTGGAACTAGCTTGATCTAAATAGAAGTCGGTTAATAGTTTTTTAAAGCTATTTAGCAACAAAATGACTGTGTTCCTTCTTCCCCCTCATCCTATACAAAAAGTAGCTTACGTGTATTACGTAAGCTACTTTTGTCTCCACCATAATTAAATAACTAAGGTATACAATACTTTTTGTACTGTTTCAATCAGTATCGACATATTAGGTCCTTACATATGAAATTGGCGTTTTGTATGGGAGGAACAAAAAGTCGAATATTTTTTAATATAATATATTTAATTAATCAAAGTATGAACCATTATTTTCTATGCACTTTTGCCATCTTATAGGTAGTTCATTGATCCCTTTACTAAAAAAACCAGTCGGACGGGAATCAATAAAATCTTTGAAGGCGATTTGGACTGCCCCATCGGAGTTGAATTTTTTCCCTTGCAAGAAGTTATCCAAATTTCGAAAAAAATTATAATCTGTTGGAGCAAGGTCCGGGGAGTACGGAGGATGTCCTAGACTTTCCAATTGAAGCTCTTCTAATTTAGTAGCCGTCTGTTGCGCAGTGTGTGGTCTAGCGTTGTCGTAAAGCAGCAGTGGCGTGGAGCGATTGACCAGCCTAGGTTGTTTAGCCGCTAGCTTTTCCATCATGGTTTGCAATTGCTGACAATAGACATCAGCCGTAATAGTCTGGCCAGATTTGAGAAAACTGTAATGAACAATACCGGCACTAGTCCACCAAACGCTTACAAGTAACTTTTTTGGGGTTAATTTTCGCTTGGGGCAGGATTTGGCTGGCTGGCCAGGATCCAACCATTGCGCTGAGCGCTTCCGATTATCGCAAAGAACCCATTTTTCATCACAGGTAATGATTCGGTTTAAAATACCTTCATTATTGTGCCGGTTTAGTAATGTAACGCAGCAGTCGACGCGCGTTTGCGGGTTTGCTTCAGTCAATTCGTGAGGTACCCAACTTTCAAGCTTTTTAATCTTCCCAATTTGCTTCAAGTGAATTAAAACAGTTTTATCACTAACATCGCAGCCTGCAGCTAACTCGGACGTGGCTTGCGATGGATCCGCTTCCACAATAGCCTTCAACTCTTCATTATCAACTTGAGTCTCAGGCCGTCCACGGGGCTTGTTCTGCAGGTCGAAATTTCCAGAACGAAAACGTTGGAACCAAAAACGAACTGTGTTTTCTTTTGCAACACGACCGCCATACACATCATTCACCCTTCGAGTTGTTTCCGCAGCACTAGTGCCACGGCGGAACTCGTACTCGTAAATAATGCGATATTTTAAGTTTTCCATTTTGTAAAATGAGTGACGCAAACAGAAAAAAACAAATGAATGACGATCATCGAAGCACAAATACATGAGTCTATAGCTGTACAAATTTGAATTTGGAATTCCTTACCAAAGAGGAGAAATTTGTGATTAAAGTGGCCAGTACGAAAAACGCCAATTTCATATGTAAGGACCTAATATTTGTAGGTACTTTATTATAATCAGCCTCGACAATATTATTGTTTGTTGTCTAAGCAAAAAATTATGTCTTTACTTTTCTTAGATGTCTTACTCTTACCAACTTATTTGTTACTATTAAAGTACAACAATTATAACATCTTAGCGAAAGCAATCATAGTTATTTTTTAACCTACTTCAAAAAGGAGGAGTTTCTCAATAAGTCTGTATTTTTTATTTTTTTTCCCTCAGAACTTTTGACTGGCTGCTCCGATTTTCATGATTCTTTTTTTATCTATAAGCTGGTGCTTTACGTGTGGTCCCATTTTAATTTGTTCCAGTCCTCCAATTATTATAGTTCTAACTAATTGATATTTTTTCATTACTCATACTCTGAAAGTAGGTCAGAAGTTGCCTGCGCAGCGGGATGAAAGTTATATAGTTGACAAGTACAAAACAAATGACAGCTGTCACCTCACCTTTCTCTTGAACCATGCATTCTACCTTTCTATAGAGCCACTCAACTTCAACTTCTTGTGAGATGGCTTTTGCGTCTGGTTTGACGCAATTCAAACGGCCATTCAAGCGTAATGTAAAGTTCAAATAAATTAGAGATAAAATACCATATACCAATTTACTTCCAACTATTTCTTTAAAATAACATAGATTTCGGCCATACCATTTTTAAATGATTAAAATTAATGGTAGAATAGTTCTCGATATTCTACCATGTCTATTCAACCATGGTAGAATAGCGAGAGCTACCATGGCTATATTCTGCCATCTCTAAAGAGGATTTTCTGTGCCTAAAAAAAAGCGGAAATATACGTCAATTGTATCTTCGTATGATTTTTCGAGGTGTACAATTTTGTGTGATTATTACAATAAGTTCTGACATTGATACAAACATAGATTTAATGCCTGATTGTGACGAGGCTAAAGTAAAGAGTGAAGAGGCGTAGTAGTGGAAAACCTTTTACCACCTAAATCAAAATGAAGGTCCTAAAATCGTACAACGATTTTATGAAATGGCGCGCTGAGAAAATAGTGAAATCGTTAGAGGAAAACGTTTTGTTAATATGTTTTAACCGAGAGACTAACATCGTTTCTTAAAAGGCAAAATGATGGATTTAACCAAAAAAATACAAGGTTTTCACTTCTAAAAGACTTCACGAGATAGGTACCTGGAAAAAACCTTTCAATATCTATAACTAATAATTGCTCTAATTTTACCATAGACTTTAAATAAATATCACACCTTAGTTGTTGATTTATACAATTTTTTTCATTAGCTCATTCATATTTTTATTTTTACTTTCCTTTTATTCGTAATGAAAAGCACAGTGTTCACCTTGGGTGAAAGTAATAATAATGCTGGATAATTCACACAGCATTATCTAGCCCCAAGCTAAGCAGAGCTTGTGTTATGGGTACTAGATAACTGATATACATAATACAATACACTACATAGATACATATTTTTTATTATACATAGAAAAACATCCAGAACGCCCTGAACAAATGTCTGCAGATCGTACACACATTTGTCCCGAGGCGGGAATCGAACCCGCAACCTCCTGCGTCGCAGGCAGACCTTCGTCCACCGCGCCACAGAGGTCGTCACATTTAGTGTAAAGTAACATTTAGTCCCTCGAACTATTAGCGCCCTCGCTACGTTCGGGCGCCAAACCCCGTCTCGGCGCTAAATTAGTTACCTTCATCCCTTGGGTAACAATGTACTATTTGATAGGTATTCGTAAAAAGTAAAAATCTTAATATGAATTTTGCTCTTACAAAAATTGTAACTGTGGTGTCCCTCAGTTTCTTAGCATTTTTGCATTGTTTATCTTTATTTGCTGGCTGAGAAGCTGCAGCTGCTGCTTCCGTGCAAAAGTTAATCTTTTGCAAGCGATTTCATTAGGTAGGTATTAGGTATACCTATGACTTGCAAATGTTTAACTTTTGCACGAACTCGAATCAGAAACTAAGATTTCGTTTTTAAGAGTAGGTACGCGCCCTGGTTGACCGTAGGGGTAAGCGCTGCCACTTTGATCTTGCCGGTGATAACTTCCTTTTAAATAAATATCCATACACCATATAACCATAAAGTTACCTCTCTGTTCTGTTCCTACTTTAGAATTCTCCGAATATTGTTCGGTACATACCTACCTACATAGTAGGTACCTATCTATAGTAAGTAGGTCTGTACCTACCTGGGTAAGGTATCAACAATGGATTTCTAAGAACGAAGGTAATTTTTGCCACATTTCGCCACTGCCACCTATGCTAAAGGCGAGGCATAAGACAAGTTAGCCCTACCCTAGCTAGTCTCGGAATTTAAATAATTATTTTAAATAATTATAGATTTTATTTGCATATAAGGAAAGAAGTACTTATAAGAAATATGAACGAATGAGTAGGTAGGTTGTTAGCTACGATACGTATAATTTTAATTTCAAAATGAAAAAAATTAAATAGGTAATAAATAACGTACCTAAGTTTCTAAGTGGTTTTAAGTTTGTTATTACCGAGTGGTAATAACAAACTTAAAGCCACTTTCAAACGCCACCAATATGTATTTATTTTAATATCAAACCTCCGGCAAGTGGTTTATTTTTCAATTTGTTTACTTATTAAAAATCATTGAAGTAAGAAAGAAAGAAAGAAAATACATTTATTTGGACCATGAAGAATTATAGATCAGTAGAAAATAAGAAAAGAATTACATATAATAAACCAAAGGAAAGTAGTTCATGAATAAAAGAGGAGGATGTTATTTAAAGGGCCAAAAAGGTCCCTGTCTCAGCATTATGCCGGTACAAGCCGAAGCTATAACGGCGCTGGTTTTCAGACAGGTCCTGGTGTGGTGGCACAAAACTAGAAGAAAACATTTTTTATAGATATTTACACCAAACAAGATAGACGTAAGAAAAAAAAGTCTGTAGCTGGCCTAAACACGAAGTAAATTTCGGCCGCACACTTAACGGAGACTAGCCATCTGCGCTGGACATAGTAAAGTTCACAAGTGTTCAGAGGTTCAAACTCTATCTATTCGCTCACTCTCGTGACGATGTATATATTTAACCGACTGAAAAAAAAGGAGGAGGTTCTCAATTCGACTGTATTTTTTTATGTTTGTTACCTGAGAACTTTTGACTGGGTGGTCCGATTTGCATGATAATTTTTTAAATGAAAGCTGGTGCTTCCCGTGTGGTAATTTGGTCCAGTTTTGACAGTGGGATCCATGAAAAAACTATAAACGTTTTATTAAAAATTGTCTTTATCTTGCATTTGTTTAGTAGGTATAAGTATAATTTTTTTAACGATATCGATTTTGATTTTCTACGTAGGTATACGCTTGATAAATAAAATAAATATTTCTGTAAATAGTTTTGGTGCCACCGAACTCTTTTTTCGCCAAAAGGCTTTATAAATTAAATGAAGTTATGTTGGAAAATCCACACATCATGTGTGTATATCTTATTTTCTATGAAGAAGTAAGCAGATCTTGTGTAAGGCGTACTTGACGGATAAATGTAATGCTATATTTTTATATTTTGCACAGGAAAAACCCGGACGAATATCTGAAAACATTTGTTCCAGGGTGCGGCGAATCGTACCCGAAACCTCCTGCGTCGCAAGCAGACCTCAGTCTGATACGTTACCTACCCCTTCGTCTGTGGTGTGTATTTTTACAACAATTTCAACGATATAAGTATTACATAGTAGCTCCCTACAAAACTTTAGAGATATCGTCGTTTTAATCAAAGGCGCCGTACCCGCGCGCGATTTTCTTCCGCGACCCGTCACAGATGAGGGATTTCGTGCAAAATCGCCGTAACAGACGAAGGGCTACTAGAGTTGTCAAATAAACAAAACCAGATAATGTAATTGTTTTTGAAAAACAACTTCAAATCTTCAAAGTTGTACCCTCCATTGTTTAGGGTAGAACTGAGAAATTCGTAGCTTAGCGGCACTTTTATTTAGGTATTTAGAATCCGAGCAAAGCGGGACTCGTGCATAGCGGAACTAACCCTCCCTTTACACTGTTTCAAAGTTTAGCGGCCGTGGCGCCGGTACCGTGCCGTTTTATGGTGGCGGCGCCGCCGCCGTACCATGGTGTGGTGATGGGGTCACAACAGCACAGCACAGCACAGCCTAAGGTCATCGTTATCCCTGTTCTGAGGTTTCAGTGCTACGCCAAATAATGCTACGGGGCTACGGGCGTCTACGAAATTACTTTTAGGAGCAATTTTTGGAAAATAAAATCAAAGGTTCGGCTTTCTTTTAATACACGGGGACTGATTTTTGGAATGTTAGAGGTTCAATTTCCCATTTTCGCCGACTTCAAAATAAATAGGTTCGACTGTTTGTTTTGTTTGCTACCTCAGAACTTTTGACAGGGTGATCCGATTTTAATGATTTTTTTATTTATTTTATAGCTAGTGTTTCCCGTGTGGTCCCATTCAATTTTATCCAGTTCTGACCATGGCATTTATGAGAAAACCGTATACCTTATTGAAGTCGAATCAGGTATAGTTTTTTTCTTCAACTTATATTTATTGTTTTTGAGTGAAGCTATAGAAAATCCAGAAATAAAAAAAAAAACAATTGATGGAGGAAAGGATGCCGATGCATCGACATGGCAGCCGCGTTCAATATAATCTGTAGTAATTATGAAAAAGAAGGCGCGGCGGCGGCGCGGCGGCGGCAGCGGCAGCGACGCGTCGCGATCGCCATGCAACCGGCGGCGTGGCGGCGGCAGCGGCGCTACCGCCCCGCCCGCGTCTGGCCCTTCCATTGGCCGCGTCGAGCGCCGCCCTCCGCCGAGCTCGCAGCCCCTCCCGTTTCCAACACCACCTCCGCTCGCGCCGACCTCGCTCAGTCGCGATCGTTACGCTACGCGAGGTGTATCTACTCCATCCGTCAACATCGTGAACAGTGTTGTTGTGACGAGTGTATGTGCGATGCTCGGACGGTGATCGAAGCATGGTGAATTACGTCAATCCCCTCGCCATGTACCAAGGCAAGGGCGGGCAGTACGGCAGCGGCTGGTACGGCTGGCAGCATCAGAATTTTGAGGAGCAGCAATGGTGCGCGTGGAACGGTGCTCCCGCGGGAGGAGAGTGGGTCTCGGACCCTCAGTTTCCTAAGAGAGAGCCGGGAGAGAGAGAGATAGCGGATATGCCATCTCCGGCGCGAGGGGACCTGGCCAGCCCGGGAGAAGGCTCGCCGGGGTCTAGGCCTTCGCAGCCGCCGGCGCCGCCGCGCTCTCCTTATGAATGGATGAAAAAGCCAAACTACCAGACACAACCTAACCCAGGTAAGAAACGATTTACAGTACCTATCACATAATTAATTAATAAACTGATCATAAATCATCATTATTCATGGGCATATGAAAAAACTAAAATACCTACCTACTTGTTATATTATTGTTTCCTTAGTTTGTTTGCGCATAATGAAGGTAGAACGAAAAAACAATACCCAATAATAAACAATTCTATTTGATAGGGTTTTTTATTGAATGCTTTTGCTAATATCGACGAAAGAACACAAAAACATTAGCCGTCAAACTATTTATTTACCTACTAACTAATCATAATCAACCCTCACCCATCTACTTAGTACAAAAATATGCTTCGTACTAAATGAGAACTACCATTTCATGAAGCGTAGCCAGAAAATTAGTTTCAAATTTAACAAAAAGGAACAATAATAGTAGGTAGGTAGGTACCTACCTAACCTACTTACTTAGTAATTTTCTCTTACACGTATCTACTTAATCGCAGTGTCAATTATTGGACTAAGCTATAATAATAATGTAAGCTAGAATAATCATGCCCTATATTATGTACGTAACCTATGATATAATTATTAATGTACCTAAGGTAGGTAGTTAGAACAAATAATATTTGTATATTATACATAATAAATAAAATAACATACGGGTGTCGATTCTGTTGTTTTAGGATTCCTAAACTAAATTTGAAGATTTCTAAATTTTGTATGTTAGGTATACCTAAAAATTATGGTATTCTCTATGCAGGTCCTCAAAATACTAGAATATTAGAATGTTTTTCAAAATCGCAAAACCTCTCTGAGTTGAGTGGTTAGGATTTTGCTGTGAGCAAAATATATTTTTTCTAAAATATAATTTCAATACTTCTTTACATGGGTCAAACAGTTCCTCCATTTGTTTGAGAAATCGTTTAGAAATACAAATCGATACCAGTTTTAAATCGATAAATTTTAACCATGACCTAATTAGATGCCTGCTAAAATTAGGTAGACGTTTCAAATCATAGCTAAAATGTAATGTTAATAACTAAGTTCAGTTGTTTTAGATCTATCAATCTAATTTTAGAGCTGTCATCCTAATTTTAAACGCATCAGTCAAATTATTTTATTTTATAATTAGACCATAGAATCGATTTTATCTATTTGAAATTCCAAAATCCTAATTTTAGCTAATCCTAAAACAACAGAATCGACACCAATGCAAAACAATTCAAAAACCTTGGCACTGCGATTGAGAATCTTACAAATAAACTTCAAAATTGAGTACCTAACCTACCTACTATCATAATTTTCATTTGTTCGCGGCCAACTTAGCAAACCGTCCACTATTTTTCACGACTTCGTAATCGGTAAACTTCGCAATCAGTCAACTTCTTGATCGGTCAACTTAGCAACTAGTCATCCTCGAAAACGGTCCTCTTAGCGGTCGGTCAAAAATAAGGACTTTGACATTTTCTTTTAAGTCGAACATCATTGAAGGTTAGGTACTACATATAGGCACCTACGCATACGCAAAAAATCCTATAGATAAGTACACCTACCTACTTGCCTATCCTTCGAACTTTCGTACCTTACTTACCTACTGCTGGAAGGGTAGCAGCAGGGTATTATACATAGTTAGGAATAGTAAGGTATAGTTACACTATCACATCACATCACAACACATCATACTCACACTAGGTATATAATAAATGCGAAAGTTTGTATGGATGGATGGATGTTTGTTAGCTTTTCACGCCAAAACTAATGAACGGATCGGGCTGAAATTTTGCATACAGGTAATTATAATCCTGGAATCAAACATTGGCTACTTTTTTTCCCATAAATCAGTTCCCGTGGGATATACTATAGGAACACCAGTGCGAAGCCGCGGGGCATGCACCCGTCCACGCCGCTTCCGCCGGAATCCGTGAGCCTTTATAGAGGACTAGCTGCGCCCCGCGGCTTCGCACGCGTTGATCCAATGGAAACGTTTAGACGTGATTTCTATCCCACGGGAACTGATTTATGGGATTAAAAGTAGCCTATGTTTGATTCCAGATTTAGGATTACCTGTATGCAAAATTTCAGATCAACCCGTTCACTAGTCTTGACGTGAAGATGTAACAAACATCCATCCATCCATCCATCCATACAAACTTTCGCATTTATAATATTAGTGTGATTTTAGTAAAAAGCGGCGCGGATAGGCGCGCGAACACAACAAATATAAAAAAAAATCTTAAGAAATACTTCTAGGAATAACTAAAAAAGATAGAAAAAAAGTGTGCTGTTCCCGAGATAAATAAGCAAAATTTGTGCAAAACATCTATTTAAAAAAAAACTATTGAGACCAATCGTAATTCAAGATAAAAGATTAAAGTAACATTTCCCTAAATATGAAGGTGTTAGCTTTATCAGATTTTGAGATAAATAACGATTTCGAAGTCGGTGCAAAATTGCCAAAATTGCATTAGGCACACTCTTAACTCACAACAGTTTGTGTGAAAGAGGCTTTGATAGTTTGTTCTTTTTGTTGAAAGTTTGTGTGGATTACTATGCTTTTAAAGTTATGCGAACTTCATAATTGTCACAGGCACTTTCTTTTTATCCGATCTCAAAATATGGAGATCAATATTTGACTTTAAGAAGGTAAACTGTTGTTGTGAACACTTCAACTGTCTTACTATCACGGTAAGGGTTGCCAGGTGAGTCGCGAATTTTATTTGATACAACACGTTCTTTAAAATCAGCGCAGCTCGAGTTTATGTTGAAAAAAACACACAGTTCACTTTTCAGTCTCTATCCCAACCCAAGGCGGTTTCGTTCACAGGTCTATATATTTCCCATCACACTGAAAATGCGCTCGATGAAGGCGTTCGATACGCGCGCGCGAGTTTTGCGTTTGAGGGATATCATATGCCTACTTTTGTAGGCGCTTCTGACCAGTAGTACCGACTTTCCTCAAAATACCGGACATTGTTCTGTCCGGTATGACCATTAATTTTTTACCGAATAGGCCTCGAAAATACCGGACTGTACGCTTAAATACCGGACATCTGGCAACCCTAATCACGGTTCATGAGATACCTACAGCCTGGTGACGGACAGACAAATGGATGGACAGTGGAGTCTTAGTAATAGGGTCCCGTTTTACCCTTTGGGTACGGAACTCTAAAACCGCTGATTTGGTTTGATCATAAACACACATATAAACACATTATAAATATTTTATTATTATTTTATGGACTCAAACTACTTGTTTAATAAATACCTATTGCTCTAATAAAACAATAAAAATAAAGAGATACCTATCTACTAATATATTTTAGAAATACGTCATAAATTATGATAACAAAGATCGAGAAAACCGTAGCCTTGCTGTGTTAAACTTTAGTCATAATCATAATGTTTCAGATTTTAAGATAGGTAGGTATATTTTGTAAATAAAGAACATAGTTAGAAAACCAAAGAAGTAGTAAGGAACCTATATATTATTATATATTATATTATAATTATATTAATATATTATATTAATAATAATATTATAGTACCTAGTACTAACCTAATAATTATCATCGAAGGAATCGCAAAGTTCGAAAAAGTTTTTGGTACAGCTTGCATTCATAATTATTGTATTTGTCGTCTCGTCCGTTTTTGATCTCTATTCTACCTTTTGCTGCGCGTGTGCAATCATGCGTTGTTAAAGATTTTGTTCTTGTTTTTGTTCGTTTTTTTCATACCTTGGTGTACATTGTTCTTACCTGACAATCTTATAAGTTTTTATAAATAAATGTCTGAGTTTACAGAAAATATGTTTGATTCCAGAACTGAATATATATACCTAACCTTTTTGCCTAGGTAAGTATTACTAAATGAACTATAAGTATCACAAATGTGCAAATAATTGTTGTTTTGTACAATTCCTAGGGCAAACGAAAATAACTTAGCCTATGGTTAAAATTTTAATGCAATTAAACAAATAAATTATTATTAATTTATTTTATAATAATACTTTATTAATATTTGGACGTTAGGCAAAAACCCCCAGGAATATTTAGACGCATAAATAGTTAAAAATTATATTATTTAATTTATTTCTTACAATCACAAGTGACGCGTTGATGTCTTTTGTAGGCTATGATAGAACCTCTCTAGATAACCATAAAATAATTTAACATGCACGCCCAAAATCAGGGTTTTAGCAACCTTCAAGGTGTTGTAATGCTTTTTTGATAATTAAGTAATTCGCATACCTAACAAATAAAATAAATAAATAAAATAAGCCTTTATTTCTGGATTACAATTTTGAATGTATCCGCCATAACTCAATTTTTGCTTTTTACCAGAGTTGGTCTTTCGACATAGGCTTCCTCTAAGTCTTACACTGTTTTGTTTAAATCGTTTTCCCATCGTTTGTTTTGCCTGCTTTTACTTCTTTTACTTCCATGGGGATACAATTCACTTATTATTTTTGTTCACTTCTCCATTTTTTTCTCGTAGCACTGTGTCCTGTCATTGCCATTTCAGTTTAAAACTTAAATCCATGGTTATTAATACTAAAGTTATTCACAACGGGATATTCACCATGATTTGAGTTTTGAGCTTTCCAATATTTCGGCACAGTGTATTATTACATATTTATATTTTGTCAAAAGAAACATACAAAATATGTATACTGTCAGGTTTTTGAAATATTTATAAATGAAAAAAAAATTTGATATAGTTATTTACATCAGAAACCTGACGATTTAGGACAATATGTATACATATTTACCACATTATTTTATTTGTATGAGTGACTTTTATACAAATAAACTTCTTGCATTATGCACCGCAGTTTTGAAAAATAAAACCAGCTATGTGCGAGTTGGATTCGCGCGCGAAGGGTTCTGCACCGTTTTCTATAACGAGACCAAATAATGGAAGCCCCCTTGAATATTTATTTTATTCTGTTTTTAGAATTTATTCTTATAGCAGCAATTTAAATACATTAGTTGTGAAAATTGACCAACTGTTGTTGATCAACTGTGTAACTATCACGGTTCATTAGATAAAGCGTGGACAGACAGATGGACAGACAGACAGACAGACAGACGGACAGTGGAGTCTTAGTAATAGGGCCCCGTTTTACCTTAAAAACATCAGTTAGGGCCACCAAACAAAAATATTTCAACCTCCCTATAAATGGCGGACAATTTTAAATCTAGGTAAGTTAGCTGAAGATAAACTAAGTTAACTGTAAATAAATGCAAAAAAATTGTCTGTTCGTAATGCACCGTAATTTCAAATAACACATTTTGTTATTTTGACATTAAGAACGAATGAAAGCACCATATGCATAAGTAATTATAACAAAACACTGACCATAATTCATTGTTGCGTGAATAGAGATTTTGAGATCTTTCAACATCTCTGTGCTCTTGTATAAAATATAAAACGTAATGAAGGAGTCTTACCGTAAGTCCTAGACTAAGAACAGACAATATAAATCATACATAAGAGAAAAACTATTATATTTTTGTTAAGCAATAAAATATTGAATACCTACTAAATACACTCGAATCTAAACTGAAATAGCACTTACTGGGGCGTAGGGACACGAAGTGAATATTGAACTCCGACACTATGGTTTATCCATCCAGCATGGAGCATGTTAGTAAATAAACCACGATACAAATAACAAAAACTCACTTGCTTGGCGTCGAGTTTCAGATATAATTGTAAGCAATTTTTATTGAAGGAAGGATCTAAAATCGACAAGTAATGTAAATTACGTATAAAAGGACGCGCCAACAAAGTGAATTTTAGGTTAAGTATGGGCGGTTTGTATACGTTTATGCCTCATTCAAAATGGACACGGTATAGAGGTAGATATTGCTGGTAGTTCCAGCCCCTTACCGTTTCGGTTCAGTCGACGACGACGGCTCGAAGTTCTTGCAGGTGTTTCTAAACTTTTTCGCTCCAGCGGTACCTGGGATTACCGATAGGCCTTCCGTCCCATGGCGACCCTCGTGTGCTATGTGGGTTGCCCATAGGACCGAAGAACCTGTTCATCTGTGCAAGCTGGCTGACCTATTCTCCCCATTCTACATGCCCGAGCCATTAAAGACTCGAGAATTTGGTTTCTCCTATGAGATTCCAATTACCTATTTTATTTTTTCTCTCTCTCGGCGTGATTAATCTGTGCGCACGCCAAATAACAGCTTTCAACTGATAATATATATTATATATATGCATAGTTCTTGAAAGCTGTTGTTTGCTCTATATCTCTCTGAGCTAAGCCACAAACAGACAGTCAGATGGACATTTGAAACTATAGTGGGTCCTTCCTTGTTGACTACGAAACCCTAAAATTGTCGTTAGTTGTCATGGTACCAAATGTATCTTTCCTTCAGCATTTTAAAAGATATTTTTGCGTAGCAATTTAAGAAATAGCTGCGTCATCATCACAGTTAAAACCCACCAATAATGATGGTATTCACCTAAATCACCACAACAGTGACAATGACCTCCAATTTGCGCTTTCCTGCCATCACTATTTACTTAAGCCACCGTGAAACAACCAGCTTTCGACTATACAAGTACTTCTCCATTTAAACACCTCGAGCACGCAACCCACTGTCACACCCGAGGACAAATTAAAATAAGTAATTTACGATTTCGAAGACAACCGTGAAAAAATCAATAAATAAAAACAAAAGTTTTCGGATTACAATTATCTGGATAAAACAGTTATTCAGGCATAAAAGTTAATTGTAGTGTCACACGTGTCGGTAATTGCTTCAATTGTCTTAGGTGCCTTTCTAATCAACTGACGTCAATGTGCCACCTCGAGCTTACAGCCAACCTGATTGTCCAATGCTAACCTTTAAATTGCCTTTAAAAGTTAGATGATTGCAGCCAAGATTCTAAGTAGCTTGCCCACAAAATTAATATTCAATCAGAATATTCAATCTTTTAAGCAAACTTATGTAATTCTGAAACACTCAGCTATTTTTTTTTTATTATCTAGATTTTGTTTCCGAGAGAATATTACTAAATTGTATAGTAATACAAACAACATAAAAGGCCGTGACAAACCCTACAAATTGCGCTTCTATCTCCGCCAGCCAATTTACCCGGCACTTTGCAATTATCATCGAGCATAACATTATTTCGCGTTTACCGAAACGGTCCATAACGCGTGTCTGGGGAGCGAGTACATGCCGCGGCAATTAATCCCCGATACCGGGCAAATCCCGGGATCACTCCCCGTTCCCGGGTTGCCGGAACCCGCCGCGACAATCACGTTCAACGGCGCCCCCGGGACTGCAAGTCTTGCCAACTCGTATAGGAAATTTGAGCTTTGAAATTGAGCGAGTTTAAAGCGTTTAATTTTAGAGTGAGTCATTCTTTGTTGATTGTTGTTTAGGTATGTTGCAAATGCACTAAAAGCCGGTTTTTGTAAGTTTATAAAATTATTATCAAATATTATTATTATCAAATTATTAAATTATTATCATCAAATCTAGGGTAAATAAGTTTCTCCTGGAAAAGCGTGTTCCATCTTAGGCTACATCTTCGCTTTCTTAAAGTGAGTTGGTAGCCAAACGCCAATCCATCAGCAATAAAAAAATAATAATAATAATAATAATTAAGAAATTAAGTCATCGTATGCGTCATTGAATATCTTTAAAGGCGCTTACCTTACACAAAGATTGTTAAGCCATATTTAATTTACCTACCTAGTTAAGTTTTTGCTGTCCAGCTTACGAGCATCATAAACATCTACACTACCTACTACTATAACCAATTATTCACCTAATACTTCTTAACGCAACGTCACACACACCCATCCCCAACTATTTGTCTTATTGTGTCCACAATATCCTTCGGCTTGTATACAATCCTCTATTTATCTTTTTTTGTTTGCACAAAGTCAGGACTTTCGGGGAAATATATCTTTATTTGTCTACATTCACCAATCCTGCCGTCGATACCTCAGCGGGGTATTGTTACGCTTACCGAGATAGCATTGACAGATGTCACTTTCGAATCAATGAGCACTGAGAAAAGGCTGTAAGTGTTGAAAGCTCTCATTTGCGGTATCCACGCCCCGGGGGTTGCAAAAAATTCAGAAGCAGAGAAAAAAGGCTATTATTGTTAGCGAGAATGTATCACACTGTTTGTTGTTGTCTCCACGTAACTAATAGTCGATCAGTGGCGGAGTATTGTTTCTGACGGTAGTGATGGCGTCATGCTGTTTGCGTAAACATGATAAATAGGTTAGCTGGTCTATATTTTTAAACTGCCAATAACGTTTTTTGGTTTTGCATTGGAATGGAACACACGAGCTCTTAGTAAGAATATCGAGGGTTCAATAAAGACTACTTTAGGCCGTAGTAGGCAGATGCAGATTATTATGAAAACAATTTATAGTTTAAAAATATACAAAAATGTTAAAGAAGAACAATCAACGTCAGCTCTCGGGTTCGGTATGAATTGATAGGCACCTCTTCAAGATCAGGCTGAGTAAACTAGTTCTAGCATTGAAATTATAGTTTACTAGCTGCGCCCCGCGGCTTCGCACGCGTTGTTCCTATGAAAACATTAAAAGGTGATTTTCATCCCACGGGAACAGATTTATGGGATAAAGTAGCCTATGTTTTATTCCAGTATTAGAATTACCTGTATGCAAAATTTCTGCCAAATCCGTTCAGTAGTTTTGGCGTGAAGAGGTAATAAACATCCATACATCCATCCAAACTTTCGCCTTTATAATATTAGTGTGATAGTGTGATGTGATGTGATATAAAAAATCGTGTTCAAAGCCACGGGACGAAGTTTGCTTAAAATAACGAAGTTAATAAAATGATTTCCACATTCTTGCGTAAATCAATTTCATAGTCAAACACCTGGATGTCACCGGCGAGTACGCTTAAAACCGGCCACGGCCAAGCGTGTCAACTGATGGTTCGTATCCATGTCGAATGCACAATAATGTTTGTTTTTGCGTGTTAAGATAAAAAAAATTATAGGTCTATTGGTAAATTTAACGAAACTATTATTTAAAAAATCTAATCCAAAGCAAAGTAGGATAGATCCGTTTCTATGAATTAGAAACGTAGGGTTTTAACTTATTTATAATTTATTTTATTTATAAAAAACTATAAACCGACTTCAATTTTATGGTATTTTCATTGATGAACAATAGAAATACAGACTCGGTCAAAATTTCCACTGCATAAATATTACGGTTCATAAAATGAAGCCCACTGACAGACAGACAGGAGGCTTGGTAATATGTACAAATTTTTAAAGTCAAAGTCAAAATCATTTATTGCAATTTATTGCAATTTAGACCCTTACGCGTACAAAACCCTAACAAAATCATCAGTCCAGGACTGATCTTCCTGCGACCTATGCTATCCGTCTTCATTAATACAAGGACCAACGGCCTAGCGTTCTTTCTGAGGCTGAATAACAACACAACTGGCCCGACTCGGTATTTGAAACCATAATCAACGGTTTCACATATTAACTAAGTATTTATAGTATAAATATTTTTTGGTTATTATAGTTTTACACTATGGGTAATTTCTAAGAAATCAAATAAAATAACAAAAATCTCTCTCAGTACGGGGATGTCATGTCAGGGGAGGACGCGGGTTCGATTCCCGTCGAAGCTGAGCATGTTTAGGATTTTATTTGATTTACTTATATATATGTAGGTATGTAAAGTTATTTGTGCGCATTAGTGCTAGAGATCGATGCCCTAGTCGACCCAGACGTCGTTGTTGACAATTACGGGTATTTGGTACAATGATTCATATAGGTACCTACCTACAGTACCTATGTAATGTTTGTACCTACCTACACCTACACCTTTCTATATAGGTACTTGAAGTCTTGATAACTACTAACATTATGTAGAATTACTGATTTAAGTGCTTGTAAAAGATTCTCAAGTATCTCCTTGACAATGATAACAGCAGAAGTAAAATCAGGAACAGATTCATCTCGATCTATCATGATTCATGTATGGCACTTCATATGGATGATATTTACTGTGTGAGCCTTCTACCTGAGTTGTGGCGATACCGACCGCGCCCACAGCTGGATAAGCCGTACTAACTGCTACTTATCATTGGAATGCTGACAGTTTTCAGAAGTGTCCAATTAGTTTTTTACGCGGCCCTCTTTAAGTGATATAAGCGACCCGTCCCTGCTTCGCCCGGTTAAACAATTTTTTAAACATATAAAAATTGCCTTAGTTACTCAGGGATAATGTAGCAATATATGTGATAAGAGCCTAATCACTATAGCCCTACACCTAATCATTATAGTTCTAAGATTTTATCGAAGGCCTCGTTAGCACATGTTAGCTATGTTTGCACTGTTTTTGTGTTCTTCAATAAAATGTTAGGACTCAAATTATTCTGACTCGTACTAATTAACCTCTTTACTATCATCTTACTTAAAAACGTAATGAAGGCGAAATAGTGATAGTTAAACTACAGAACGCTAGCATTGCATCTATGAAGGCCTTGCGGGCCGAAAAAAATCATAAATTTATATGCAGGCTACAGCTTAAACACCTCTGTGTACACTCATAACCACGTCATTATGATAGGTTAGTAAACTGTATCAAAGGCGCCGCTATCAGTCCGCCTTCGATAATAGCACGGTAACTGAAACCTGGATTTCGGCAGGCCGACAAAGAGACCGATAAATGTTCGATTATAGTTTTCCTTTGAGTGCGTGAAATACAAGTTTGATAACATGTACTACACACTTACATGTGTAATCGGTTGATACTATCGATAGCTGTTAATCGATAGATAAGTTTTTAAACTGGTTTTAGTAGATTCACTTCGTCACATTAAAAACTTGCATTAATTACTTATTTGTGGGTGCATATTGAGTTTTAGCCATTCATAATAAACATGAGTAGACTCTGAATTTTTAACGATTCTTACTGCAAACGGTTCAATCAGACTTTAGTAAAACTACGAATGTCCATCTTAGTGGGCATGATTTATTGCTAAAAATACATGAGGTATTCGTGATTTTTTTGTTGTAAAATACGTTTGATTATAAGATACCAAGTAATATTTTTATACTTTCCGCCGGCGGCTTCGCACACATTTTCATGGGATTCTCACAATCTGAACTGATTTGGGATAAAAAGTTGCCTATGTTTGTTTCCAGGACTAGAATTACCTGTATGCAATTTCAGCCCGGTCGGTCCAGTACATACATCCATCCATGCTTTCGCATTTATAATATTGGTGCAAGTTATTTTTTAGCTTTGTGATACTAAAATTACTGCTTATTATGTAGTGACTGCACAACCAGAGGTTGGTTTTTGGACCGTTTTTATATTTTACAACTCAGTTTAAGCTTATTTAGGTTAGTGTAGTAATAAACAATACCAAACACAAAGCCTTGTCACACAGCCGGCGTGGTTGCGGCGTGGCGTGGCGTGGGCGGGGCGGCAGCGTGGCGGGCCCGGCATGACGACGAGGAGCAACAAGGAACCCGCCACGCCGCCGCCACGCCGGCGGCCGGCCGGTGCAGTTCAAGTCCAGACCCCGCCGCCGACCACAGTGCATGGCTTAAAAGTACATGAATAATTTCTTTACATTTTTCTATTTAACTTTGTAGTATTTGCTACCTCGAGGGGTAGCGGTAGCTTTCGGTGGGTTTTTGCTTTCCACATTGGAGGTTAAATGCATATCCAAACGGTTAATCCTCCATGACCCACTCTGATGGCCTCATGGCCTGTAACGTAATGCTATGCATGGAATATGATACTACTACTGCCCACAGGCAGTAGTAGTATCATATTCCATGCATTCAGAATATGTTTGAATTTGTTGATCTTCAATGCAAACTTAACTCTTCCATCTCAACATGCAAAATAATAATCCTATCTATATTAATGTTTATTGTAGAACCTACGGATTGCTACGTCGTAGCATTGTGCTACGCTGTAGCGATGTGCTACGTTGTGGCAATGTAGTACGCTAGCAATATGGATTAGTAAAACAGAAACGTAATCAATATTAGAAATCGCATAGTGTAGTGTCTCCTTCAAATGTCCGTGCGACGATGACTTACCTAAGAAGCAGGGACCTACATATTATATTGGCGTATTTTAAATTTTAAGGTTGTAATTTTCAAGAGTTTAATATTTTTTCCAGCAAGGGTCGTAGATTCCGCTCCGTGGACTACGGTCCACTATTTACTCCCCACATTAGAGCCTCCTATCAAATGCTCGTCTATCGCCTGTAGACACACATCTGTTTACTTTTCTTGTTCTCTGCCTTAACTTTTGTTTGCCACTCTAACAGGAAATTTATTTTAGTTATAATTTTCTGTCAAAGAGTTTATCTGTAATCTGTACCATGGGAGTTGGAGCTCAACTGGATTGCATGAAACGATTGAGACTTTTTCATGACGTGTAGAGAAATAAATTGCTGTCAAGTTTTGGAAAAGAAAAAGATTTCATAACAAAAATTGCGGAAAACTCACGAGTAGGTACTGGCGAAGATAACAAAATATGCAACAATGAATTTTAAATGAAATAGAATGCTGTAGTGTTGATAGCTTGTACCTATGCAAACAACACCATCTGAAAAACCTCATATCTAAAAGAACATTTCGTAATAATTCTAATTCCAGTGTAATTCTCTCGCGAGTGACAAACATAATTTATGAAGTTCTTAATACGCAGATAAGAGATATTTACACACTCTGAAGTGAGTACACATTGATACCCTCTGTCTCGGTATTGTGTACTTATGTAGGTTTATTCGTTTTACACGTATGCAAGCTAGATAGTAAAAAGTAAATATGATTAAATTTTGACAAAACTCCAATGGGATTCCCTGTTTCTAGCAAACTTGAAAGAAATCTCTTAGTTTCTGCAAACACATTGAACCTACCCTCAAATAGAATGAACTTAAGGTCAGGTAAATTCGAGTGACGTTGCGTCTTCTATCAAATAATCATATAACATACCTATTTAATTTAAGGCTCATACACCAGGGATTTTTAAAACTTGCTGCGTTTAACGTAATAATAAGATAAAATATTTGGGGGCCACTTTCACTGGTGTATGGTCCTCAACACCATCTTTTGTTTTCGACGTGTAGGCAAATCATTTGTTTTCGATTTCTAACTGACAGCAATACCTACCTGAAACCAACGCGTGAAGACGCCATGATATCAAGTGATGTGTTTACTTGACTAGGGTGGTCCACTGATCCTCTATGTAAGCCCTGTCGGCGCGGCGCTTGTGTGTACCACCGCAAGGATTTACCTTATCGAACCCAAGGGACCCATTCTCCAACTCAACACCATCGCCCTCCACGTTACGAGAATATAAAAGACTTTTGAAAACAGTAACCGGCGAATTATCGTACCACTAAACTCGGAAAAGTGTTGGGGACTCGAATATCTTGGAAATTGCTTTTGCATTAAATGTTTGAATTCTTGTCATGAGTACTTACTTCTATCAGTTCAGTACTTGGTGTGGTGTATTTTCATGCGCATTGATAATGATATGCATTGTTGAGTTAATATTTAATATTGACTAAACGATAGTATATTTCGAATAGGTAATTCGAGAAATTGTAAGGAAGCTACGAGTAATTATGATTTTTTATGGGTACGGTCGGTAATGAAATTGGTCTTCTACAATACGTATATAGGTAATCCCTTATGTTTAGTTATACCGTATCCATCAAGCATGTAAAATGTTAGTAAACAAACCGCCCATATTTAACCTAAAATAAGCTTTGTTGGCACGTCCTTTTATAGGTAATTTAAGTTGTTGTTTTGAGATACTTACTTCAATAAATATTTCTTACAAATACATCTGAAACTCGACGCCAAGCAAGTGAGTGTTATCTTGTTGTGGTTTGCTTACTAACATTTTACATGCTCGATGGATACGGTATAGGTGCTATTAAAGTGTATTCGAAGCTAGTGGTAAATTAAATTCTATGCCGTCACAAGAAGGCAGAGTGCCCAGACTCACCAGAATACTGCCGGCAATAATAAAGAAATCTAGTGGTTATAATGAAATGACTCAATTTCAAAATTTCTTTATAAAAAATCTTAAATAACATTAGTCAGGTACAATGACTAGTATAAGTTTAATCCTAGAATGCACAATCAAACTTGAATAAAAAACGTTTTAGAAGCTAGGAAGTGCGCTCATCAAAATTTACTTAGGTATTTTTATACTTCTCGTTACATAACGTAATTACTTTTTATAATTTTAATATATCTTATTTTATTTATTAAAATAATAAGGATGTATACATATTCAAAATACGCAAGCTTTAGAGGAGCATTTGCATTAATAACATAATCATTTTCGTATAAATAACATTGTTTAGTCAAATTTCTTGGTTTCAAATTTAAAAGGGTATCAGTTATGCTACAAACGCACAGGCAGGTGGCTTGCTTAGCGCCTAGAGTCTAGCAAGTCACCAAACGAATAGTTTAGTAAAACTAACGTTTGAAAATGTTCGGGACCAACCGCACTGCGCGCCTGGTGCTTTGTTAGTCGCTTAGGGTCTATCTACGTAAACCAAGGTGTTGGTTTTAGCAGGTAGCAGTGCCCTAGGCTCTAATCAAGCCGCGCCGCCCCGCCGCCTGTGCGTTTGTAGCCTAACAGTATGTCAGTTATTTGTTGGCAGAAAATAGCAGCCAAAAGTTTGGAACAATAGCGGCCAGTTGAGAACAAAAGAATACTAGTTAGTCACCGGTGTCTATTCGGATGTTGCCAAAACTAGACTAAACTAATCTGACAGGACTAAAAATGATGCCACCCTTATTATTTGGACCGTTATGACAGGGACAGCGACATTTTTACAATGTCAAATGGTTTAGTTTAGTATTGGCGACATCTAAATAGATATCACTACCATACAGAAAACAAAATAAAATGTCTGCAAAGGTCCTACAACTTTATCTCCATTGTCGCAGGTAAAACGCGGACGAAGGACAAATACCGAGTGGTGTATAGCGACCACCAGCGATTGGAGCTGGAGAAGGAGTTCCACTACAGCCGGTACATCACCATCAGACGCAAGGCGGAGCTGGCTGCCAGTCTTGGACTGTCGGAGAGACAGGTATGTCGATTCGCATAAACAGAGTTAAAAAAACACCAACACTGCAACCAGGGACTGCTTTATGGTTTTTTTTAGTCGGTACATACGAATTGAAATTAATATGCTGGTTTTTACGCCAGTGTGAAAATTTTTTTGCTCGCTTTTGAAATAGGCCAAGTAAAATAAAGTCAAAACCCGACTACGTAAAAATTTCAATGATGGATTTTTTAATCGGAAAAAAATATTTAAAACATCATTGAACGCTTGTTTACAACATTTACATACGTAGTCGGGTTGTAGATTTAATCTTTATTGTATTTGACTTTTTTTTAGTAATGTAGTTATTTTCAGTAGGTATCAAATGCGCTCATTACAAAGATATCCCACACGGGCATATTTACTAACCTTGGAATTCACAATCCCCAACTAGATCCCGATATCTCGTTAAACCCGGGGGTGTCAGATGTAGCCCCTATCCTAGCCTATAACCACCGGCATTCTGAAACGAAACAAACGATACGTTATAATTTGTTGTAATCGGACAAGTAGATTCAGAGCTACATGGGAACATAAAATTGGCTACATACATTATATACATACAAACATGCCTATGGTTATAGGGTAACAAAAATTGGAAGGCTTTGGATTATATTATTTCGATCCTGATTGCCATAATAAACTTGGCACAACTTTTGTAACATGTCGGTTTGTAGTTCTATTTCTATCATATAGTAACAGTGAACTAACTATCCATTCTTTGCAGGTGAAAATCTGGTTTCAAAACAGGCGCGCCAAGGAGCGTAAGCAAGTGAAGAAACGCGAAGAAGTTGTCATGAAGGAGAAAGGCGATCACGCTTCCCTCCAACACGCGCAGTTGCACCACGCGACGATGCTCCACCATCAGCAGATGATGAACGGGATGATGCATCACCATCATTACCATCATCAAGGGGTTCTCCAAGGGGTACCGGAGCCTTTGGTCCCGGGTGTGCCGCCCGTGCCCCTTCTGTGACCTCAAGACTGTGACTTTAGTGAGAGTGAGAAAAGGTTTGGTCACCTAATGTGATAGTGGACACATCGTTGTAAAAAGACGTCAATACTCTACTGTTTACACGTTTAGTCCTAATTGATTGGACCGTAGCGCATAAGAACTTGAAGTAGATATTATTAAGGTTCTTTAGGTTTGTGAATTTATACAAAGCATTAAGGATACGTTAAAATATGAAATATAAACTTTACGACCTTTATAATTATTGAGGAGTGGGTGCGGCGACCGCTACCTCGTCATAAAAGTAAGACACTTACAATTTTTGTTTTATCAAGCTTTTTTCCTAATGGGTTCTTTGACTCATCGACATGAACATCTATTTTCCTCGTTATCAAAAAAGTTTGTAAACCAAAATTGCACCACACCTAAGCCTTATTTGAGTGCTAATAAAACCAGTGTTCGCGCCTTTTAGCAATTTTTTATACCTATTTTCAATAGGCTACTTATATTAATGAATTTTTAATTCACGTGACTGTAAATATAGATAGGTAGTTATACTATATTTTTATATAATTATTGTAATGTAATAATTAAGTATTATATTGTTTTACTTTTAAGTGGATTTAGGTAATTCTTCTCAATGCTACAGAAGCCTTTCTTTATATCAGATTTTGTATAGGTTTCCAAATATGTTCTAAAGAATAATTTTTAAGTTGATTTATTCCCAACCCAGTGTAATATTAACAATACCTATAAGTAATGTTTATTTTTTTTTAATATTCCTGAGCTTTGTAGTGCATCTTTTTCCATAAATAAATATTCATTGATATGAATGGTTTAAAATGGAATAAAATTTCATTGAGAATCTCAATAATGTTAGCAGAGAAACAGTTTTTAAGTATTGTTCACTTTTTTTGTAGCTTTGGGAAGTATGTAAGTGCAAATATCTTTTTAATTGGATGAGATTATTACGACATAGTTCAATCTTGTAATGTAAATAATAATAATATTAATAGATTAAGTTCTAGTTTGACTTCCTTAGCAGTTTAAACACGTTAGATCACAATTACACGAATTACTTGGAATTCCTTGATGATTTAGTTGCGTTATTTAAAGATAGAGGTAACGTTTATACAAATTATTTATTTGATATATCAGTGTAGGAAACATGAATGTTTATCTTTTGTTTTGTGATTTTAATTGTTATGGGTTTTGGAAAACAAAATTATACAACAAAGTATATAACAACGTACGCAAAACTTTGGGTGCACATTATTAAATTATTAATAATACGTATGTTGTTATGCAAACTCTTTGTTGCATTGAGTTACAGTTTCTTCGGTTGATTTTTCAAAGATGGTGCTACAGTATAATCATTTGCAATATTTTGTAAAATTCAAATAGCATAAGTGAACTGTTTTGTGTATCTATGTTGAGTTGTTGTTTGAAATAAGTGGTCACATAAACTTTAGAATGTATGCAAGCACTATCACGAAACACATTGATAAACTTAATAAATCCATGTTATTCTGTTTGTTTGTTTTTCTTCATCTGGAATTCTTGAATCTAGAATCTACGTTTGCCAGGTATGCCAAATATAGTTTTCAGATATAAGCAGATTTTTGTTATCCAGCGTTTACTCAATTAAATGAAGCGTAAAAACATAATTATTAAAAGTAAAAGTACAGAAACGTTCGAGTAGGTACAGTCAAAAACTGTAAGTTCAAGTAAAGTAATTAAATCCAAAAGTCCAAGTAATTTTATTGAATCCTAATATGTTTTCAACGAAATTCATGTGAAAACAGTCTATATGGGTAAGATACTACTTACAGCTTAGTTCACACACATTCAATCAAGACCGACATTACAGGTCTCTCGATCTTCAAAAATGTTTTCATCGCGTAGAAAGAATATTAATACAATCAAACTTGAAAATTAAAACATTTACTGTTTCCGCTCACTACCTGCCATACTTACTATACAAACACTTTGCCGGACAAGTGCGTGTCAGCTACGCATTATTCCTTGGGTTCCTTTACTTTCCCATAAATAATTTGTTTCATGGTACATTTCATCCTTTATTTCTCGGATATTATATGGTCCACCTGTCATTGAAGACATAAAAAAAAGCTTTTACTGTCAAAGACCAAGGAGAGCAGTTATTTGGCAAAGTGTTTCAGTTTGGTGTCCTAATTAATATTCCAAATCTGCGATCTTGAGCGACCGCCGTGCGCACCGCCATATTGGAAAAATGGTAAGTACCAAAAACTAGTTTTTTGACATTATTTTCTACAACGGCACCGAGGTTATACGTAAATAGTCATTACCAAAATTCAAAAACTATTTATTTCCATAAATACAATAAATGTACATTTAGAAAAGGACACGGAAATAAAATAATATTGGTGATTTCTGTCACTTTGGTATGTAGACTTAGGTAAGTAAAAATCCGTCACAAGTTTTTTATAGATTTTGCAGCTTTCTTTAAGAGATGTATTAATTTTGCGGCTACACAATATTAATACATCTCTTAAAAAAAGCTTTTACAAGAAAACTCTGAGAGAGTTGCAAAAATTATCAGTAAAAAAAAGAAATTGTCAAAACTTTGCAGTTGTGGGCACAGCGAGTTTATGTTTATTTCTGGTATTAAAATTATGTTTATCGCTATTTTTAGGCCAAAATTATAGAGCTTGAAATTTCCTGCAACTTTTGTGGGCAACATATTCGGATAGATAGTTCACCCCTTGACCTTTTGCAAGTCAAAACCTACCTCTCTCTTCTCTTCTCCCGATACGACTCAACCTCCTTTGATGGGTCATTAAATAGTACATAAACAAAGTATATGAAATAGTTTTTTTACCAACGTTTTATTCTTATAGAGTTGACACACATTAAATAAGAGCTGGATAGACAGAAAAAAATCGTTATTACAAACCTACCTGATACGTGTGTTTTGATTAAAAGCGGCTGTCGACAGTCAACAGATCGACCACTTTAAAAATGAAACAGAAGAATGATGATGAAAAAGAAACGGTTATTTTAAGATAGGTAGGATCGTGTATTTTTTGTGGCACGGAACCCTGAAATAACGCACTTGGTACTCAGCTATCCAGTAGTAAGAAGGAATGTGTAATACCGCTAATTGCAGAGCAAACCGATGCTTATTGAGGGCATTTCGAGCTCGCCGACAAAGACCGCCTTAGAACCGTGCCGCGCAGCCGCCCACAGACCTAGTACATAGCTAATCGTTACTTTCTGAAAGATTTAGTTTTTTTTGGATATAAATTCTCTTGTTTTTCTTCGCAACACTCTTGTCACAGAGGTCGTGATCAACTTATTTGTTATTGGGGGGCTGTTGTGATTTGCCTCACGATTCTCATAAAACGCTCATTACTTTAACCCTCCTTGTCTGGGACAGGCATGTTCAACTCTGAACGTATACATGTGTTTTGATGATTGAGCTTGCACTTGTTTAGAGCGTATGGTCTGGTCTATGCCCAGCTGTAGAATTCAGTATGATTTGATTAGATTATATAGAAATAAGCAGCCCAGTTATAAAGCGACTCTTACGTGAAACGAGCACGGACAACGTAATTTAACGAATCGGTCAACAAAAGTATAGTTTGTTTATTAAAAGTTTTGTTTTTTTTTAATTGGGCTGGTTACCCCCTAACTGTTTTTGAATAAAGCAGCCTAGTAGGGCGTAGGTCGTGTCACATTTTTAAAGATTTTAATGAAATGACACAAACACAACTTCGAGATGCCTACTAAGAAGACCAAGATCAAGCATACCTACTCGTAGTTTGACAAATTAAATTTCAATATTTGTGCCTTGCTCATAAAAAAAAATTGCCGTCGATTCCATAGAGTAGGTATGATCTGTTGCCCTTCTATTTTATTTTTAATCGCGAATAAAACCTTGATCTATGAGCGCGCTTCCACCAATTTAAAAAAAAGCTGCGGCTCACTTCACTTCCACCTTACCTCAACATCCTAATCATCCTATATTGGTCCACTGCTAGACGCAGGCCTCCCCCTGATAAGCGCTTTAATGGCTTTTATCTCATGGGGGAAGTGTCCATAAAGATCACGCCAGGCATGCGGGCTAGGGATGATCGCAGTTCGGTGGTAGAATTCTGGCCCTTCCCAAACGACTAGGGTTTTGCCATGATCACCGCACTTGACACACCAATTGCTGATCGCAGTAAAGGTATTAGAAATATACGTAATCAAGCTGCTGCCCTTCCTCTGGTTTCCTACTCTGGTGTTTCGACATCCACGCAATGTGTTGGAGGGGTCGATTCTTACGCCACGACCGCCACGGAATTGAAAATGTACTGTCTAACCTAGGCAATATTAGAATATGGAATAAAGGGAAAGAACTAAATGGTTTTTAATTAAAAAAAAATTTAATTGGTTTAAACGCAGGTTTTTTTACGGAAGTTTAAACCAATCACATACAATAATGTGACGTGTAATTGTGTAATTCAAGAAAATGAAAAAAATGACAAATTAATATGGATCTCTGCCGTGCATAGTCGGGGGTATCTTCAAAAAACTATAGAAAAGCCATATAATATCCGTTGTGAAAACAACTACGACCACCACGTAGGCACAGAGGCCCGTCCTAGGACAAACAGACTATGTTTACTCTCCCGAGTTTGTTTGCCCTTTGACAGCAGTCTCACAGGTCGTTAACACGTCACGCCTAACCACAGGCTAAATAATTAAGTCACATTATAAGAATCACGACGATTCTCATTATGGTGGGTCAATGTTAGCATTTGGAATACCGGAAGCGAATGAGTCATAGGGTATTTTATAAGTTAGATTACCTAATTTTCCAATCGATAACGCAGTTTATGTAGAGTCTAACAGACTGGTGGACAGTAAGGTCTTGTAATAAACCTACTTACTAATATTATAAACGCGAAAGTTTGTTAACATGTCTGTATGTACATATGTTTGTTGCTCTTTCACGCAAAAACTACTAAAAAGATCGGACTGAAATTTTGCATACAGGTAGTTCTAGACCTGGAATAATACATAGGCTACCTTTTATCCCATAAATCAGTTCCCGTGGGATAGGCGTGCGAAGTCGCGGGGCGCAACGTACCTCAACCTCAACCTCAACAGCCTATATTAGTCCATTGCTGGACGCAGGCCTTCCTCTGATAAGCGTCTTGTTGGCATTTATCTAATGGGGGCTAGTGACCATAATCCCCACACTGGGCATGCAGGTTGGGGATAGCAGTTCTGTGGTAAAATTGCTCTGCAGGGGGCGCTGCTACCCGCCTCCCGGTGGATATCCCTTAGTCGCCTTTACGACACCCACGGGAAGAGATGGAGTGGTGCAAATTCTAAGCCCACACAGCTAGCCAGCAACACATAGCTTTAATATTTAATTGTGTTATAAATTTATGAGACACAAACTCACGGGGCGACCTGGATGAGATTGGTGGGTGAAATAGGGTTACGGGTGATGATCATTATCTATTAAAAAACAGTGGGACGCCCGTGGAACCTTAGGAAAGATATGGTGGAAGCGGACTTGCGAGCAAGCCGAGAACTGGCGAAAACTATATATAACAAGAAAATGGCGATTTCATCTGTTATCGCAGGCCAAGATTTACTTCTGGTTAATGATCCAATGGCTTAAGTATGAACTGTATAGTAATTCTGTGGTATTAAACAAATTGCAGTTACAATGTCAAAAAGTAAAAACAAATCTGTAACAACAATTGACAAGGAAAGGTACTCAAATGCTCTATCAGCCGTTTATCGCTTGCATTATGTTTACAGGTGGGTTTAATCCCAAGATTTGATATCTTGATAATGTCTGGATTATCGGCGAACATGAAAGCGAGTAAATTAATTTTTAATCCCGCTTTCCCGTCAAACCTTATCTGAAGTTAGAACCACACTATTGTGATGTGGTGAAATGTGGCTCGCCCGATGTAAATACCTAATCGGTTCGATACACTGTACTTATTCCACGCTCTTATTTTCTGGTTCCACCCAGAGACATCATCTAGTATCATCACTGGGACTCTGCTATTGTTGCTAAACCCTCTTATTATCAAGGTCGAGTATTGGGATGTCCTGATGATGTCTGGTAGAGAGACGAAACTAGTTGACGACATGACTTGATAGATTTTCTTCTATTTGTGGTGGGTGTTTTTCTTCTTCTACAACGATGACTTAGTAATATTTTGTTAGATGTAATCGGAGCTGGTTTTAGCGGAATCGTTACAAAAACAATTTTCTTCCAATTTTACAAAAGAGGTAGATTTGTTTAGTAAGAAGTTTTATCGATTTTCGTATTTTATTAACATTTAGTTTTACTTTACAGACGTACTCAAACGTCTTATTGACTTTATTTTTAGAATCTTTAAATTCAATAGAATAAAATAGTTTTATTTTTGTTTGTTTTATTTGCTACTTGCTTCTGTCCTCTGCAGGACACACATTTTGCCGTGATAAAAAGTAAGACAGATTGTGTGATAAAACATGTTTCTTTTAAGCTATTGCATAGCTTCTATCGCCGGCCTTAAGCGTGGAGACCGAATCCAGAAATTCCGTAACGAAAATAACCTAACACTACGCAATAGCTTTACCGCGGCAGTCCCCGAGTGCCACACGTCTTTTTTTACCTATATTTTGAATATTTGATTGTTATAAGTAAGTTTTTAATGAAAATGAAAAGGATTTCTTCATAATTAATGATCTTTTTACTTATTTTGTCGGCTCGTTTGAATCGAAAATTAATATCGATATTTTCCTAGTTGACAGATTCTCTCATCATATCTCTATGTCAAAAGTAGAACGACTTGCATGCAGGTAATCCTTATTCTGGAATCAAACATAGGCTACTTTTTATCAAATAAATCAGTTCCAGTGGGATATAAATCCCCTACAAATGTTTACATTGGAACAACGCGTGCGAAGCCGCGGGGCGCAGCTAGT
The DNA here is from genome assembly GCA_955876795.1 of Eupithecia tripunctaria. NCBI lineage: Eukaryota > Metazoa > Arthropoda > Insecta > Lepidoptera > Geometridae > Eupithecia > Eupithecia tripunctaria. The sequence goes on along the minus strand of OY041602.1, from coordinate 7,512,104 downwards.
TGGCTATTAACGCGTTAAGTATGCTTAGAAATACATTACCACTGTGTGTGGTGTGTGTTGGTATGGTACTCGCTAAAATAGAGGCACTATTCTAAATGTGTGTTACCGATTTGCTTCTAAATCAATTCAGACGCGCCATAACACACCACACTACAATAGTGTGGTTCTAGCTTTAGCGGGCCGTCGAGGACGATGCGACGATAATTCACAATGCCTACTAAATACTGAAAAGGGACCGATTTCGAAGAAATAGCATTATTAAATTGAAATTAAATTAAATTCATTATGAATGTGAGCGGGTTAACTACGAAACTTGTTTGTGTTGGAAGAACACCAACGTTTCAGGACATCTTCAGGGCGAGTATGGTTCTAGACTGAGCACTTCTCGCTTCATTCATTCATAATAAATTCGTTAAACTAGGAAAAATGTTATAGTAAAATAAATTAAATTAATTTAATAAATTTATTTGGCACAGGGGTTGCTCTTCACATCCAGTGTTTTTGCAGTCTACGGCAATGTCTATCAGACAGAACCCGTATCAGACTTTTGGTGCTGCCTAGCATCCTGCGTTTTATAGATGATATTTTATTGTGAATAAAAGTGTAAGTCATCATAACATGTGCGTCAGCAAACATTCCAGACGAACTAGTATCTGGGCAACCCCACCATTGCTAGCTGTAGGGCATTATGCTCGCGGCGGAAGTTGAACACCTTAACGCATTCACTGCCTAGTTTCTGCGATGTCTCCCAAAGGGCGAGCCGTCCCACGATATGGTAGACGTCCATGTGTGTTAGGTCGTATATTTGTTTAATATGTAGGTAATGGTAAGAAATATTCATATAAAACAGAAACTAAAACTTTGTATGATTTTCTATAAAACTTACCTCGGATACCCGCAGACAAATGACCATCATAAGTTTAAAACGTTTGCACGAACTTTAATCGTATAAAGCTAAAAAGAGATCTCTTTCATAAACAATTACAATAATTTATTCCAGTGCATCCGTTTTGGCGAAGTCATAGATTATCCGCAGTGGTTTATTCTCATTTATTCCAAAAAAATGTTGTTCCTAAATGCTCTGCCCTGCTTCTTTGAACCCGCAATCCTATTGCTATCCTATTCCCACTATTCTAAAGACTGATAAACGTATGGACTGGTATTTCATTAATCATGTTAGGTATTACCTAACCGCTTTCTTTATCTAACGCACAAACTGTGCACTGATATATACATAGCACGCATATGTATGACTGTAACAACTAGCGCTACGTTGTTGATTTTTTAGTTCTTAATAAATAACTCACATAAATAATCGCAAAAGTATAATAGCAGGAACTCTCCTGTTGTAACAAACATAAGTTTCACTAAATTCATTCCCTAAAACAACATATATGTATGTACATATATATAATCCACCTGGTAGATATAGCCCGCCATGTTCACTCAGGTAAATGGTAGAATCGTGTCCGATGGATACGAGGTTTCCACGTATTTTATGATACGTTATAAATTACACCCGCAGTAAATATAAATCTTGCCTCGCGTCAAATCACATCACATATTCATGCACATGTTGTTAAAATAACAATCTATGCTACTTCCACAGTGATCCGTTTCTGATCTGTGCTGTACGATATTAAATAACTTATTTCAAGGTTTTATTGACTTATGTTTAATTTAGAAAGTTTAATAATGTGGTTGGTTGGATGTTATAAAGTTACGATGTATCGCATCAAAATAAACACTTCACTAAATTACAGTTCTTGCTCTAAACTAAAACACAAACAATAATAATATCACAATCATTCTGATTCCAGGGTCTTATTGTCAAATTGCCGAAATGTGTTCATAAATCCTGTTTACAATGAAAAACTAATCCAATAATTAGAACTATAGCCCTATGTAGCGTTAATACTTGGATCATGATTTGACAGACCTAGTCGGCACTACCAAAGGATAATTTGAATAGACGTACAGTCAAAATATGTACAAACGTCGGTCGAGTAATGGGCTAAACCTTTACAAAAAATGGATATCTTATTTAGCATTAACAATAAGCGGCCAGCATTTGGTACAAAGTTATTTGGGACAATGGGTGTATTTACGATGTCGTAAAAGCAGCGTCTTTGTCCAAAACTTGGCCAATAAACTATGTATAGAGCTGGGTCGACGGAAAATATCTACTTATGTAGGTTGGGATTGATGGGAGCCGATGAATATTAATTTGAGATGCGTTTTATTTGGACTTAGTCAGTGTGATATTTCTCTTAGAGATTTAATATAAAGTTAAGGCATCTATTTCGATGACAGCCACCTTAGAAATAACAGTTTCTTTACTCTGAACCTTAGGTGACTCGCTAGACATCAAACACCAAAAACATAAACATAAAAATCGTTTATTAGACACAATTACAATGTTTCAGTAGATATTGAATCCGTAGGATCCCGAACTAGCCTAGGGTGTATTTCAGGACCCAGGGCTTCTCATTTAAAGTTTTACAATGTGCCTTCAACTACAAAATTACACAAAAAAACAATATAAAAATCGATGATACAGGGATATATACATATTTAAACATTATTATAAATTATAATAAATGAAAAATTAAAATGTTAACTTTGGAATGACAATTACAAAGAACAAAGTTTCTGGTCAAGCTCTGTCTTCCGTTTTTTTTAAACTAAATAACAGAAAGCAGCGTCTTCCCAATGTAAGGTACCTACATTGTTTGTAGTTTCAGAAGGAAACGAGAAATAATAAATAATAGTATTTAGAGCTCAATTAAAACAAAAATATAAGTAAATTAAAATATTAAGTTAGTCGAATATAGAGCTCGACCCCTTTTTTATGAAGTTATCATGAATTAATTAACGGAAGGGAATAGGTGCGTTATCAATGTTATTCTAAAGTATAGCAAAAAAGCTCACTACAGTTGTAGTGCTAGAAATATTACTAAACTATGGAGTAATGTTGCTCGTAAAATATCCGCATAGGCGAATATATATACAAACGTACTATAGGTAATATTTTATACGAAGCTTTTAGCACTTTCCGCCATGGATAACAGCAACTTAACTAGTTTAAGTTAATAAAAGAGTATGGCATTAATTATAATGTTGATGTGCGTATGAGTGCTTTATTTTAAGCATTGTAGACATTACATGCTAACCATTGAAATTTTTGATCTTATTTAAGTATATATTTTATTAATAAATAACTTATAATAGACACCACAAACTGAACGTAGGATTTTTAAAACTGGCTGCATTTAACGTAATAATAACATAAAATATAAAATATTGGAGGCGCCACTTTCACTGGTATGGGCCTTAAGCAAACCAACTACCTACTTGAATTGCACTTGTTGAACAGTTTCAAGACAGTTCAAAGACAATGCCAAATGTTTTTGCGTATGTAGCGAGTTAAATCTTTGATTCCTAAATCACGATAAACATTGTTCTCAATAATTATTACTATTATTGATTATTGATAGAAGCTCCCAGTCGGCACATTTTCCGTCAACGTAAAAAATCTTCATAAAATAACTGCTATAAAACCATATTAATATTTCCGTCTATTACTGAAAACCGAATAAAAATCCGTTTAGGTCGTTTTTGAGTTTAACTCTTTCAGACTTCAGACAGACAGACGCTGTTTTGTTTTATTAATATACTAGCTTCTGCCCTCGGCTTCGCACGCGTTTTTTCGGGATAAAAGTAGCCTATGTTTTAATGGCTTAGAACTGCTTTTGTGCATTATTCCCCCAAGAATGCCAAAAGCCAGTGGACCAAATAGCCGTAGATGCAGGGTGCTAATTATATACTTTTCGTAGGCGCTCTGTTAAGGTCGCCTCTCTACTTGCAATATAAATCAACATTATGGAATATTCGAAGCGTGTTTCCATTATTTGTTCACATTATGGCATGTTTGAACCAAACTTGAACTTTATCTTCTTTATTACGTGCAAATTCGCTAGTTTTAACAGTTTTACGTAAACAAAAGGTGCTACCTGGGTTACTGGAGCCGGGTCTTCCCAGCGTATTCGGGTGTCTTTATTACTCTAGTCGTATCTATTGTTTGAAGGCAATGGCAGGAAAATCCTTTTAAACTAAAAAATGCTTTGTAGAACGTTCTCAAAGAGTGCCGTCGGTAAGAACAAAAGTCGGAACGGACGGCTCCACAGTCGGACAGATAATTGAATTATTGTTTTGTTTAGGGATGCAGATTCTTTGTTTTTGTTATATTACAAGAATACTGAACTGGGTTAACTAATCCTTTTGTTATGTAAATACTAAAAAGTCCAGACATCGGTTTTCTGGGATATGGATATTTTTGGGTGTCGGTAGTTTGAAACTAAAAATATTGCATTATTTTGCAAAATCATGTTATAGGTAACGTAGTTTGACCAGGAAAGTTTAATATAAACTGAATTTATCGCACCCCAAAAAAAACAAGTAGGTAGGTATAATCTTTTTTTCAAAACCACCCGTATTATTATAGTTTTTTAGTCAACTATGTATTTTGTCCGCAAAAATAAGTCATCAGATGATAGATATGTAGGTATGGAATTGGATATTGTACTTACATTACATCCCTAGCTGGTCAATCAGACATAATAATGTCGTGAGTGTAGTACTTAATACTTATATCAAATATTTGCTGCTCATTGGTCCATTTTCTTTTAGTTTTTTATTTGTGTTAGTTTTGTGTGTTATTTTTTTAAAGTTTTGTTTGTAGATTATTTTTATATTTCAAGATCAAAAGGTTTTTTAAAGTAATATGTTATCCCTAGTCAATAAAATTATGGGACCACAAGATCGCTAACTGTAAAATAGTGAAATTATGAGCAAGATCGGTAAACCGTTGACGGATATAACAGACCTATACCTACTTACACACCAACATACAGAGGAATGGATAACCTCCTCATTTACTCGATTATTTATTGAATAAAGGTTTACCTACCACAATATTTATACAATCACCTCCAACAAACCTATAATATTAGGTTCTGATCTGATTCGTACGTTAGGAGTGCTTATAGTTAGGCACCAAAACACGTCATTTTTAGAAATTACCTTCACAAATCTACTTTATAAATACTTACTACTTTGATTATTATATATAGGTACAAGGTTTGAGCCGATGTGAAGGAAGTGTTTAGTGACAATTTGTCACTAGACAACGCCATAACTACGGAACAGATTGGTTCGAAACTTATCAAGGATGAAGTTCTAGACCTGGAACAACACATAGGCTTCTTAATATCCTGAATAAATGCGAAGCCGCGGGCGGAACCTAGTGTTATAGCAAAAAATATTTTGTTTTGGTATATGAGACAGCATATGGATACTACCTATAGCTGGATAAGTTGTGTTGTTGTTACGCTACGTGCCCATTCGCCCCAAAATGGCATGGCAGTGAATAGGGTAAACGCTTTAAGCTTTTGGTATATAAACTGTAGGACGCTTTCCTCATTATAACGAAACAGTAAATACAGATTCCGTAGGCAGTTACGTACGAAAGGAAACCACTTAAATTATAATAAGAGCGATTATGCACCATAAACTTGGAGCAGTAAATGTGTAGTTAGCCGGGCTGCTGCCGCAAATTGTGCGTGCGCAAGCTCAGTTTCATTGCTATTATTAGGTACTTCAAATACTCAACATACCTATCTCAGTATTACATTTTTGAGAATATATTTTGTATTGTAAATCCAGAGGGATAACGTGGAAGTTGGATGGCCCCAATGCTGTGTTTTTGCCAGAATTACCACGGAAGTTGCTTAAATAGTTCATGTTCCCTCATGAGAGATATTACATGTTCCCACATAGAGATCATCGACAACGACAACGACGATGAAGACCACGAAGACTACGGTGGTGTAGCAGAAATAGTAGTTTTCATACCATCATCACGATTCGACAGCCGAGGGACTAATACCATTATCGACAACGATCGGGATTAGGTAATAAGCGTATAGAACCAAAACTGTAGAGATTTTATCATCTTTCAATATGTAGTACTTATAACAGAATTTTCCATGACGCGTCATTACGGCGCATACACCAGTGAAAGTGGCGCCCCCAACTAGTTTATCTTATTATTACGTTAAACGCAGGAAGTTTTAAAAATCCTCTGTTTAGTTTGTGGTATCTATTATAAGTTGATTATTAATGAATCTGTAATAGTTTCATTTTGTAAAGCTTAGGCAGAGATACGAAGTTTCACTTTTTGGCCACCAAACTCTATTTTCGCATCTCCTCCTAAACTAGGTATTAAAAAATAGCTTATAATAGATACCACAAACTGAACGTAGGATTCTTAAAAAATCCTATGATAAAGGTAAAAATATGATTAAATATGTATCGCTGTCATATTGGCTCGGGTATGCGCCTTAACGAGATTTAACATCATCCAAACCTGTGGTATAGGTATAGGAAATTTTTAATACATAAATTTGCGTGCATCCACTCAAAGTGGGGACTTTCAATAAGTTTGAATTGTATCTAGTCTTAAACTTTCATCTTTCGATCTTTTCATCCTCAGTCCTTTATAGACGACTACTATGTAAGATCCGGATGCGTGTTTAAGACTCCTTAGACGTATTACCGGCGTTTCAACAACATCCTGCAGGGGACGTTATATTCTCTAGAGTGGAAAATTCCTCCTAATCAGCAAATAAACGTCTACCTTAGCAGCCCATATTGGTCCACTGCTGGACGCAGGCCTCCCCCTGAGAAGCGCCTTTATTGGCTGTTATCTCATGGGGGGTAATGCCCATAATCTCCACGCTGAGCATGCGGTTTGGGGATCACAGTTTGGTGATAGAATTGTTCTACAGTAGACGCTGCAGCCCGTCCCCGGAGATATCCCTTAGTCTCTTCTTCATCATCATCACCATCATCATCAGCCTATACTAGTCCATTGCTGGACATAGGCCTCCCCTAATGAGCGCCATAGCGCCCTGTCTTCAGCTTGACGCATCCAGCATCTGCCTGCAGTCTTTCGCAGATCGTCATCCCACCTGGCCGGAGGGCGTCCTACACTACGTTTTCCGAGTCGCGGTCTCCACTCAAGAACTCGTTTACCCCAGCGGTTATCGGTTCTTCGCGAAATATGGCCGGCCCACTGCCACTTCAGCTTGCTAATTCTTTGAGCTATGTCGATAACTTTGGTTCTCTGTCGGATGTATTCGTTACGAATTCTATCCTTCAGAGAGACTCCGAGCATAGCTCTTTCCATAGCTCGCTGAGCGACTTTAAACTGGTGGACCAGCCCTATCGTGAGTGTCCCCACGTCTCAGCTCCGTAGGTCATGACAGGTAGGACGCACTGATTGAAAACTTTCGTTTTCAAGCATTGCGGTATGGATGACGAAGTCTCTTCTTACGACACGGGAATAGTTAGGGTGGTGCTAATTCTATGCCGCCGGCACCACACGGCGATTGCTGACCATGCCACCCCCAAACGAGAGGTTTTGCTATAATCATCACGCTTGGCAGGCGGAACAGTAAGGGCAGTGGAGTGGAGGCGTTGAAATACACAGAAGGCTGCTGGTGCCAATCCTCTGGTAGGTTACCTTAGTTCACGCTTGCGATATCCATCGACCGCCACGGCACATTCAGGCATCAGACACGATCAGGATAGGCCATCCTTTAGATAAAAAAGTGGAAAGACCTCCAATAATTGGTAAGCGACTTCAAAAAAATGGGAGGAGGTTCTCAATTCGAATGTACCTATCTTTTTTATGTTTGTTACCTCAGAACTTTTCACTGGGTGGTCCGATTTCCATGATTCTATTTTTATTTGAAAGCTGGTGCTTCCTGTGGTCCCATTTTAATTTGGTCCTGTTCTGACATTGGGATCTGACATTCTGACATTGTGACATAATTGAAGTCGGTTTATAGTTTTTTTAAACAAAATCAATTATTGAATTGGGCCTGGAAGAGTGTTTTGTCACTGTAAGGCTACTTTCGAATTAAAACTGTTCTACCACTCACTAAACGTAGGAACAAGGCTTTGCTAGCAACAGGGTTAACAGAAATTTGAAATAAACATTGTATCTTCAGAAAACTGCATTTTAAATATATTACGCGATAAGTACCTACTTACAGGCCTTATTTAAAGCTTAGGCGATTACAGTCATAAATTTATACTATAACTGCAATACAGTTGATCAAACATCGATCTTGCTTTCCTCTGGTCACAATGTTTCCTTCTGTTACTGTGTCGGCATGGATATAGATATCTTAGGCCCCTGTTATTTTCTAGCACATGTTAGATTTAGAATTAGAGGTAAGTAGGAATAATTTGATGTATTTCAAAAAAATAAAATTTCTTCGGCGACAACGGAGATATTATTATTTATTATATTTATTTATATTATTGAACCAAGATGATTGCTACTGAAGTGATACCGGCTTAGAATTTGCACCAACCCATCTCTTCCCGTGGGTGTAGTAGTAATAGGCGACTAAGGAATATTCTGCGGGCATCAGCGCTTCCTGCAGAACAATTCTACCACCAAACTGCGATCCCCAACCCGCATGGCCAGCGTGGGGACTATGGGCTTTACCCAACATGAGATACGCCAATAAGGCGCTCTTCAGGAGGAGGTCTGCGTCCAGCAGTGGACCGATACAGGCTGTTGAGGTTGAGGAGGTTGAGGATTGCTATATAGGTATTATATATATTCTATTCTATTCTATATTCTATTCAATCCTCCTCGTGGTGGCGGGTTCAATATACATATAATATATTGCATAACACAAGCTTTGCTTAGCTTGGGTCTAGATAATCTATATCTATATCTATATCTATATCTATATCTATATCTATATCTATATCTATATCTATATCTATATCTATATCTATATCTATATCTATATCTATATCTATATCTATATCTATATCTATATCTTTATTTACATATATAAAAGAAAGTCGTGTTAGTTACACTATTTATAACTCAAGAACGGCTGAACCGATTTGGCTGAAAATTGGTGGGGAGGTAGCTTAGAACCAGGAGACGGACATAGGATTATTTCGTTTCCGGCTGAATGAATCTTGATGAAATTTGGCATGGAGGTAAACGGTATCCTGGGGACGGACATAGCTACTTGAATAGAGCGCGCGAAGCCGCGGGCAAAAGCTAGTGCTGTATAAATTGTCCAGCATTATTTGTTTATTTATTTTTATTTTATTAATTCAATCATTACTTCATGAGTGTTTAAATTCACTCGTTTAAACTTTACCCCTGATAAGCTTATTTTCGATGTATTTTCAGGTAAGACAACAGCTTACACTAATCTACATCAAAGAATGCATTTTATCAAGGTCCTATGTTTGTCATATACCTACATATATTACAGGACGATATTGCGGCGAGTACAAACAATATCATGATAAGTAGATTCGGCGGCGCCTTTGATGTCGCCTTTGTCCGAGTTTGATCCGCCGCGTTCGTATATAAGCTGGTACCGAGGATCAGGGTTAGTGTAGTTTATCTGTTGATTAAACCCAACTAATCTTTTAAACCTTACACTAGATTTCCGGAAAGCTAAGGAAAAATTCAAATTGAACCAAATTCTAGTGTAAGTTAAGTCCGTCATTGGTTTCAATACACATAATACAATTATACTTATTATTATAGAATATGAAACGTTGGTTGTAGATAGTAGACCTCTTGTCCTTCTTTTTATTTCGGAAAAATACTTGTTGTACTTACTTAAATCGGTTACCAATAGAATATGTGGAGAAATGCTTTGTATTCCTTTGAAACGGGCGAACCTTCTACATCACGTTGTAAAAAATAACCTACATTTATTTATTAGTTTCTCCGACGTTGTGGTACGTAACCGACGAAACAATAACAATAATAGACGTTTTACGCACCCTTCACAAACTGCTTTAATACGAAAAAGTGTTTTAGGTATGGCACCCAAAATATATTATCATGCAGTATAAACTACAATTACTCTGATACGCCAAATGTATTTAAAAATAGACTCAAGAATGGACTCATAGAGAAATGTTATTATAGCGTTAATGATTTTCTGCTTGACAAATTTTGATTTCATATCCAATTAGAATAAATAATTAATTTTAAGTTTTTCTGATAATTTTTGAACATGGTTGTGCTATTATTTAGAAAAGACAAATGACAATAGTGACAAATCGGCAGTGTGCCCTCCCTATTTGCACGCCAGTAATGGCAAAACATGTACCTAGGTCATAAATTATTGATATTTTAACATAATTAATAAAATAATTATAATAAATAATAAATAATGCTGGACAATTCATACAGCAGTATCTAGCCCGAAGCTAAGCAGAGCTTGTGTTATGGGTACTAGATAACTGATATACATAATACAATACACTACATAGATAGATATTTTTTATTATATATAGAAAAACATCCAGAACGACCTGAACAAATGTCTGCAGATCGTACACACATTTGCATGCTCACACCATGTTTATACGCATGTTTTGGCAAATAAATGATTCTTATTCTTATTCTTATCACAGAAAGGATTTATTTGTTTAATTCGGATTGCCATCGACTTAAATAATTACAATAGAACGAAGATATAAATCGTTAGAAAGGCCCTTTCCGTAGTGAGAACGCGCCGTGTTTGTTGCCAAGCAAAGTTTGTGAGCTCACAAACTTGTCTCAATAAAAAGCAATAACAATTTGGTTCATTGTCAAAAACAGTAATTTATCTTCTTGTAGTGTGCGTGCGTCGGCATGTGAACGCACGCATGAAAATGTTACAGTTTTTGGGCGTAAGGGCGTACCTATCTAACGATTAAAATCTTTGCAATAGAATATAAAATAGACACAGAAAGCACAAATGGAATCATTATTAACTGTCTTTGACAATTAACACAATTGTAGTTGCGCAAAATTATATTAAAATATAAAAATTACTAGGATGACTACGTCATGTGCTAAATAAGTTGGGAGTCGTCGAAGCATCGCCTTGCCCTGCCTTGCTGGTGTTGTAAGGGCCAATATTCAACAAAACATTGAAAGTTCTCCTCGCTCGAATTGAATGAATTTTATCTTTAATTAGTTCCACCATGTTGGACAGTAGTAGGGGGTTGTGTCTCAGCTGCTTACGCGGAAAGGTTGCAAGTTATCCATTGAATAATTCAAATTGTCAGTCCGAATAACAAATATGTGGACCCTATTCAGACTGACAAGACACATACTACCTCAACCTCAACAGCCTATATTGGTCCACAGATGGACGCAGGCCTTCTTCTGATATTCGGATATTCAGCCTTATTGGCTTTTATCATTTATGGGAGTTGTGCCCTAATCGCCATCCAAATAGCCAGTTAATCATTGAATCACCCAACTAGGTGATTCAAATAAAGCTCCTGCAGAGTGCGTAGCTCTGCTACGCCAGCTACAATTGCTACGGCGTAGAGGCACAAGACGGCAAAAGACGACATCCCTGATGCGCAGAGTGCAGGATAGCCCCAACAGCATCCTTCAAACCGTAGCTGGTAGAATGACTGCGCCGATATGACAGCGCTTTTTGCAATAAGTGATTTATTTGATTTAATTTAATTTATATTTGATTTTATGTAATGTAATTTAATGTTATTTAATGTGTTTTAATTTAATTTCGTAGTATTTAATTCAATTTGATTATTTATATTATGTAATTTAATTTTTACGAATTACCTATTTAATTGATTCAATTTGTTATGACTTTCGCGGAGGATATGGCACCATAGACCACATACACACAGTGAGGCAGATTATACAGAAGTCTGAAGAGTATAATCAGCCCCTGTGTCTGGCCTTTGTGGACTATGAGAAGGCGTTTGACTCTGTCGAAACCTGGTCTGTTCTGGAATCCTTACAGCGATGCCAAGTAGACTATCGTTATATCGAGGTGCTGAGATGTCTCTACGACGCCGCAACCATGAGTGTCCAAGTACAGGACCAGCAGTCCAAACCCATCCAACTGCGCAGAGGAGTGAGACAGGGGGATGTTATATCCCCGAAACTGTTCACGAGCGCTTTGGAAGATATGTTTAAGACGCTGGACTGGAAAGGTAAGGGCATTAACATAAACGGCGATTACATCTCACACCTTCGATTCGCTGATGACATAGTCGTAATGGCGGAGTCGCTGGAGGAGCTCAACCAGATGCTGGACGGCCTAGCTTCGTCCTCGCGATGCATCGGTCTCGGTATGAATTTGGATAAAACCAAAATCATGATCAATGGCCTCATTGATCCGGGACCGGTCGTCGTACATGGCCACCCTCTCGAAATTGTTTCCGAGTACACTTACCTTGGACAAATTCTGCAGTTGGGTAAAAACAATTTTGAGAAGGAGGCCAAGAGGAGGATCCAGCTAGGCTGGGCAGCGTTTGGAAAACTACGTCGAGTCTTCTCGTCATCCATACCGCAATGCTTGAAAACGAAAGTTTTCAATCAGTGCGTCCTACCTGTCATGACCTACGGAGCTGAGACGTGGGGACACTCACGATAGGGCTGGTCCACCAGTTTAAAGTCGCTCAGCGAGCTATGGAAAGAGCTATGCTCGGAGTCTCTCTGAAGGATAGAATTCGTAACGAATACATCCGACAGAGAACCAAAGTTATCGACATAGCTCAAAGAATTAGCAAGCTGAAGTGGCAGTGGGCCGGCCATATTTCGCGAAGAACCGATAACCGCTGGGGTAAACGAGTTCTTGAGTGGAGACCGCGACTCGGAAAACGTAGTGTAGGACGCCCTCCGGCCAGGTGGGATGACGATCTGCGAAAGACTGCAGGCAGATGCTGGATGCGTCAAGCTGAAGACAGGGCGCTATGGCGCTCATTAGGGGAGGCCTATGTCCAGCAGTGGACTAGTATAGGCTGATGATGATGATGATGATGTTATGACTTAATGTAATGTCGCCTATTTAATTTATTTTATGTGACCCATTCAAAAAGAAAACCGCATTGTTACTCTCTGCGATATGAATTGACTAATTCAAAAAAAGGTTTAGTCTATTCACACCGCGGTGCGAAAGAACCCATTCAAAAGGAACACTTGGGCGATTTGCACCGCGGTTCGAATCGTTTGTGGTGCGAAACGACTAAAGACCCTGAATTTTATAATATTTAATTTATGTTAGAGAGGTATGTACCTAACTTAGTCACTAACATTTAATATGAGAAACTACCTACTAACACACTATGGATTAAGTAATCTGAAATAAAAGAATTTGAATAAGAATAGAGATTGGCTTCTATTCTTATGATGGTAGAGCCCCAATGGCTGTTTTTCCACTCACCGGCCCGGCGGCGGCGGCGACGACGGCACGGTCGCTTTAGCAAAGCTTTATGACCATACAAAAAATTACAAGTGTGACGTCAAGGTTCAGCTGCCAGTAACGTGGCGTTAAGACATTTTACGGTTGAGATTTAAAATATCTACTTTTAAATGATTAAATTTCACAATAAAAACATAAAAATACAAAAATAAATAAACAGATATATTTCAAAAGTAAACTGATTAGTTTTTTTTAAGTCACATGCAAATACCCTATTCATATACAATACACCTGCAGTTTTGCCGGGCCGGCGACGGCGATGTCTCCCGCCGCGCCGGGGCGGCGGCGCCGTTGCCGACCGGAAAGTGGAAAAACGAGCCATACATTTCATACATTTTTGCTTCGACGGAAACGGCACGGTGGGCGCCGGGGCTGGGCTGGCTAATGGAAAAACGGCCAATATGTCAAGAAATTCCCTCTTCTTACCAATAAAAAATAGCGATAATATTTAGATGAACCAACCATTATTGAACCGAAATCTTTCGTTAGACTCTAAAAAGTCTAACGAATAAAACAGTACGTCAATAAATAAAACAGTAATTCATTATGAATGTAAGCGGGTTAACTACGAACCTTGTTTGTGTTGGAAGAACACCAACGTTTCATCCCTTAACGAGGGACATCTTCAGGGCGAATGCGGTTCTAGACGCGCGCGTTCCGCATCCCTTCGAGCACAAACAAGGTTCGTAGTTAACCCGCTTACATTCATAATTAATTCGTCAAACTACGAAAGTTTCTATAGTAAAACAGTAATTGTTCAGATTAGCCATACTACTAATTGGTCTACTAATTTTATCAACCCAAACTTATACTCCGAGGCCAGCATTAACATAATTGTGTAATTCTCGTAAGTTCTCTTACCAACTAAGAAATATATCTGGGCACTTTAATAAATATTTTATTGCAGTTTAATTAGCAGCCATATGTGAAAACGACCGGCAAGATATCTAGAGGCGTAACTACAACAGAGTCAAAAGGGCAGATGTATATTACAGGCCATAAGGGCAAAATTATACTAAAAGTTATTGTTTTTCTGATAATAATATTAATTATTGGTTATTTAGAGAGCACATAAGTACTTCATTATTTTTGCACCTTTAATCCCATTAAATAATTATTATTTCTTATAACCTATATTATTGGACTTATATTACCTTTAGCAATACAATTTGTTGACGGTTGAGTGCCGAAACTTTACAACAAGCCCCCGTATTACACTTAAGTATTATAATAAATAGGACATAATACTGAAGCTAATATTTAAAAGCCAAAAGGTTTTGAGTTAAGAACATGTTTGGTACATAATTATATTCATCAAGCTACTGAAAAGATCCAAATCTTCATGTTATACATAGGTACGTACATGTTATTTATATACATATATAATATGAACACCATATCATATAATATGTAGATCATCGTACTTGGGTGAGCAAGCTTCGCTCGGTTTTTGACCGACTTCAAAAAAAGGGGGAGGTTATCAATTCGACTGTTTTTTTTATTTATTTCAGAAATTTTGACTGGGTGGGCATATTCATGATTCATTTTTATATGAAAGCTAGTGCTTTCCGTTTGGTCCCATTTTAATTTTGTTCAGTTCTGATAATGGGATCCATGAAATTCATGAAAAAACTATAAAAATTGAAGTCGGTTTATAGTTTTTTAAAACAAAATTAATTATTTTTGGTCAATTGTGCTTATTAGAAATTATAGTAGTACTATTAGCCAATAGATGGCAGGAAGAGTCTTGTTTTTCAGTTTAATTCTTAAGTTTATTAGGATAAAGCTGAATATAAACAACAAAAACAACTAAAAAACAAAATAAAATAAATATTTAAAGCTCAAAGCTAAAATAAATATATAATTTTTTTTTTAAAAAAGCTCCCATACATACAACGTGATTTTTTTACAATTTTTATAGATCGGAACTCTTCGTGGGCGAGTCCGACTCGCACTTAGCCAGTTTTATTATATTGTTATATTTATAGTACTGGCTGTGTGGTGCCGGCCTAGAATAGCACCACCCCATTTCTTCCCGTGGGTGTCGTAAGAGGCGACTAAGGGACATAAACCGGAGGGCGGGCAGCAGCGCCTCCCGTAGACCGATAATATCACCGAACTGCGATCCCCAACCCGCATGCCCAGCGTGGGGATTATGGGCACTACCCCCCCAATGATTGCACACGCCAAAAAGTGGCCCCTAGTTCCCGGCCGCCTCGCTATTCCTGGCCATGGTAGCGGCCATGGTAACGGCGGGGCAGGGGGTGCTAAGAATCCCCGGGCTACGGCAGGCTACCGATCATTACTTAAAAACTTGACCCTGGCTACGTTTAACGGACGCACTCTGAGGCTTGATCACCATCTAGCGCAGTTGGAAGTGGAGTTAGAGAACATTAAATGGCATGTTCTGGGGTTATGTGAAGTCCGTAGAGAGGGGGAGGACACCGTAACCTTAGACTCGGGCCATCTTCTCTACTTTCGCGAGGGTGATAAAACATCCCAGGGTGGCGTAGGCTTCCTCGTCAACAAGGCCCTCTCTAACAACGTTCAGGAAATCTCCAGTGTGTCGACCAGGGTAGCGTACCTGATCCTTCGGCTGTCCAAGCGGTACAGCTTGAAGGTAATTCAGGTTTACGCACCGACCTCGGCACACTCGGATGATGAAGTGGAGGATATGTACGAAGACATATCCAAAGCCTTACATAACACCACCAAGGCTCACTTCAACGTTGTTATGGGGGACTTTAACGGCAAGGTGGGAATCCGGACTGGCAACGAATCCCGAATAGGCTCGCATGGTTATGGAGTTAGGAATCACAGGGGGCAAATGCTTGTCAACTTCCTTGAGAAGGAGGGGCTGTTCTTAATGAACTCTTTCTTTAAGAAACCGCCCCAGAGGAAGTGGACGTGGCGAAGCCCCGACACTGTGACTAAAAATGAGATCGACTTCATCATGACGGATAGCAAGCACATATTCAGAGATGTCTCAGTGATCAACAGGTTTAATACCGGATCTGATCACCGCCTGCTCCGAGGCTCTCTGAATATCAACTTAAAGCTTGAAAGAAACCGTCTGATGAAGTCCACGCTCCGACCTAATCCAATCCAGATCATGGCGGGCACCGAGAAGTTCCAGCAGCTTCTCGGGAATAGATTCATTGCCTTGGATCCCACTGATGACGCTGACGAGACCCTACACAATCTGGTCGAAACGTTGAGGAACGAGGGCATCAGATTCTGCCAAAAGCAGCGTACTGGCAAGAAATCCAAACTCTCGGATGAGACTCTCGGGCTGATGGCAAAAAGACGGGAAACCACCCAAGCGACTTCTTCAGACAGGTCAGACCTGAACAAGCGAATTGCGAAGATGGTACGGCGCGACCTTCGGAGCTTGAGGCGTGTGTTGGACACACGCCTCATTGAAGAGGCAATAGAGCGAAACCGAGGGTCCAAAGTATTCACTCAGCAGCTTGGCAGGAGCCACCTGACGAAGCTTAAAACGCACGATGGGAGGACCGTTTTGTCGAAGCTGGAGATATCCGCCGAGATAGAGGATTTCTATGGCCGATTATACGCTGCACATGCCCCTCGTCCCCAACGAGTCGACCACGATTCAAGAGCCACCCTGACACGCCACTATACCGACGAACTGCCAGACATCAGTCAAGACGAGATTGTGCTAGCTCTGAGGCAGCTTAGAAATGGAAAAGCCCCCGGTGAGGACGGCATAACATCAGAGCTTTTAAAAGCCGGAGGAGCCCCTGTTATACAGGAACTACAGAAACTCTTCAACGCCGTCTTTCACAGTGGGAGAACTCCAAAGGCGTGGAGCGGGAGTTTGGTGGTGCTCTTTTTTAAGAAGGGAGATAAAACCCTCCTTAAAAACTACAGACCCATCTCACTCCTGAGCCACGTCTATAAGCTGTTCTCACGAGTGATCACGAACCGTCTCGCCAGGAGACTCGACGAGTTCCAGCCACCGGAACAGGCCGGGTTTCGCGGAGGATATGGCACCATAGACCACATACACACAGTGAGGCTGATTATACAGAAGTCCGAAGAGTATAATCAGCCCCTGTGTCTGGCCTTTGTGGACTATGAGAAGGCCTTTGACTCTGTCGAAACCTGGGCTGTTCTGGAATCCTTACAGCGATGCCAAGTAGACTATCGTTATATCGAGGTGCTGAGATGTCTCTACGACGCCGCGACCATGAGTGTCCAAGTACAGGACCAGCAGTCCAAACCCATCCAACTGCGCAGAGGAGTGAGGCAGGGGGATGTTATATCCCCGAAACTGTTCACGAGTGCCTTGGAAGATATGTTTAAGACACTGGACTGGAAAGGTAAGGGCATCAACATAAACGGCGATTACATCTCACACCTTCGATTCGCTGATGACATAGTCGTAATGGCGGAGTCGTTGGAGGAGCTAAACCAGATGCTGGACGGCCTAGCTTTAGCCTCACGATGCATCGGTCTCGGCATGAATTTGGATAAAACCAAAATCATGATCAATGGCCTCATTGATCCGGGACCGGTCGTCGTACATGGCCACCCTCTCGAAATTGTTTCCGAGTACACTTACCTTGGACAAATTCTGCAGTTGGGTAAAAACAATTTTGAGAAGGAGGCCAAGAGGAGGATTCAGCTAGGCTGGGCAGCGTTTGGAAAGCTACGTCGAGTCTTCTCGTCATCCATACCGCAATGCTTGAAAACGAAAGTTTTCAATCAGTGCGTCCTACCCGTCATGACCTACGGAGCTGAGACGTGGACACTCACGATAGGGCTGGTCCACCAGTTTAAAGTCGCTCAGCGAGCTATGGAAAGAGCTATGCTCGGAGTCTCTCTGAAGGATAGGATTCGTAACGAATACATCCGACAGAGAACCAAAGTTATCGACATAGCTCAAAGAATTAGCAAACTGAAGTGGCAGTGGGCCGGCCATATCTCGCGAAGAACCGATAACCGCTGGGGTAAACGAGTTCTTGAGTGGAGACCGCGACTCGGCAAACGTAGTGTAGGACGCCCTCCGGCCAGGTGGGATGACGATCTGCGAAAGACTGCAGGCAGATGCTGGATGCGTCAAGCTGAAGACAGGGCGCTATGGCGCTCATTAGGGGAGGCCTATGTCCAGCAGTGGACTAATATAGGCTGATGATGATGATGATGATGATGATTTATAGTACGGTATATGGAGAAAAATATATTTATAATAATAATACAAACAGACAGAACCATATTATGGTTGACTGCATGACTGTATAAATTGGGTGAAAATTGATATATGAAGATGATTGGTGCAGAAGAAAATATTGGAAATGACGGGTGCCGAGAAAACCAATAGGATTGTTTTCTTAAACAACTCTGCGGTTTTTTAGTTCCAAATAAAATGACTGACAACGTTTTGAATGAATTTAATTGTGTTGCCAAATTGGGAATATTTTTGAGTACCTACATTTTTTTTTTGCTATAACAAATACATGTGCAACTTAAAACTAGAGAGATGGATAAATAGCGTTTATTGTTAAAAAAGAAGATTAGCTATTTATGCAACAAGTACATATTTGGTTTTTTACTATATAAACTCTATGGTTTTGAAGTTCGCGACACGTAGGTAGGTAGTTGAGGAGGTAGGTAGGCAGTTTATTAGAACAGACCATAATTTGATGTCAAGGCAAATGTACTTACGCTGTTTCACTCCCTTGTTACTCGTACATAACCGAGTTACATTACCAGCAATGTACAAAGAATAAATATTCTTCGCACAGAACCAGGTTATGTATTAAGAAATATTTGTTCTTTGCACATTACCGATTACATTTCGTATGAGGAAGTAAATATTCTTCCTACATTACTCGGTTTTGTTCAAAGAAACTGTTGTTTTTGTACAAAACCTAAGGACACCACAAACTTTAAGGAGGTTCTCCGAGTAAACAATAAATAAAAACCAAGCTACTGTTGCAGTTCAAAAGCATGAGACATAGAGCGTTAATGTAATGTTGTGGTCATATAATTAAGAACGATTTGAAGTAGGTACCCGATTTTTATAAAATTGACAACTTCTTTAGCGTTGTGCCCTTTTTGGATGTCACTTTAAACTTTAACATCAGGGTCACGTGACCCTGATCGAAACTTCTAAGACGGCGGCAGCAAGTACTTTTCTTATTTGGGAGAATAATATTAGTAAAATAAATTAATAATATGTAAAATAATATATATTATATCAATTAAAACAAAATCATCCACTTTTTGGTAAACTAAAATAGGACCTACACCACACACATAAAATAATTCTTATCCGCTTAAAGAATGATAAAATTAAATAAAGAAGGTCATTAATCATTATATAAATGGGCATATTTTTTCGAGACAATGTCCTGTCGTTATGGAATGGTTCTCCAATTGAGACACAGCTCTATTTATCCGAATGTTAACTTGGATGTTTTTCTTTTAGAATGAAAATTTTTGTTCATCTTGGACATAGAGACACCGTTAAATGAGGCATCGTCATGTAATACCGATAATAGGTGTGGAAGTGTTGGATATGTACGACCAACAAATCTTTTCATTCTAGAATTCCACCCTTCTGCGTAGTTGGTAGTACGGTGCTGCTCTTGATGACAACACCATATCTTGCGATATTTTTGGTTTTTAATCCAGGTTCTGTACATATATTTGTTAAATTCGACAATCTTAGTGTTATTCGGACTCTCGTTTTTTACATACATCCAACCTTCCTCTATGTTTTCGGCAGGTAAAATTGCTAGCCCTGCACAGAGACAAACGTGACGGTTACTAACTTTGATGTTTTTTTAATTCTAAGAAGTCTGGCCTTTCGCATTAGGCTCTGGTAAAAATGAAAGTAACAACCTCGTATCACAATGTAAGGGAATATTTTTTCAATAGCGTTTCTTGGTGCCATTTCGAAATCAAAAGTAAACTGATCGGCTTCCCATTCGGGTATTGAGATTTTACCATATGGAATAATATTTCGTAAGTTAATTGCTTTTTATTTAACAGCAGGGCATAGACCAGAGGAATTATATTTGTCGATTTCTCGTCACTACCTAAATCACCGTAAATAACATACAGCTGATTGAATGGCGAACAACACCCAAATGTACCATCTGCGAAATATTTTTTACATTTGGTCATAAGTAGTCGTGCTTCTTTCGAGGCAAACAAAAATATTGTGTTATCATCTTCATATTTAGCCAATATAAACGATCGAAAATTTACTGGTATTTCGACCTCCATATGTTTCTGAAATACAGTCTTTTCAATTTCTTGAACTCGCGTTGTATAAACCAGTAGGTAATGCATACCTTGATTATTCAACCTACATATTGATGCATTATATTGCTTCGGTATTGGTAGGTAGTTATTGGACACATTATTCCGTAGGTAATTGATCAAATTCTTTCAGCACAATGTTTTTTGGTTGATTTGGAATGCAACTATCATGATGCAGGACACTAGCTGTAACGTTATTTTCCAACACTGTTAAACTACCTTTACATATCTTGTAATTTCCACAAGTCCAATATTGTGAACCATTTCGGAAAACCTTTCCTTTGTGATATTTGTGGCCATCGCACAGCAATATTTGGCCTCCTCTTCTGGAAGTAATATACATATATCAGTTCTTTCTTAGAGGTGCTCGGCGTTTCAGGGTCAATTTCGTCCATGGCGGTAAATTTTATGATAGTATTTCCCTTGTAAGTCGTCGTAATGTCTTTTTTTTTTCTTCTTTTAATGGCGTCTACGTCAGGGTTGACATATTTTCACCAATGTCCGTAATATTAGAGTAAAATTAAAATATAAGCAACGTTGTTCGGTAATAAAGATAGATAAACGAAGTGAATTCTTCGATAAAATGTTTATCAAAAAGATATAAGAAAATTACAAAATTATGGGCAACGTTGTACTGTAACGTTTGATCCGAAGATCAAAGTGCTCTATAAATAGATCGGCAATAGAACTGCCGTCGTAATGTCTTTTATATTTCTTTTCTTCATTTCTCATTAAGTTTTTGTCATAAAATGACAAGCTTGTCAAAATTTGAAAATAAAAAGATAACAGACATAGCAAGGAGGTAAGAACTCCCCTTCGGTTAAGACATAGGTAAGAAGTTATTTACAATACTCGGAAAACCTCATTGGTTTTGTACAAAAACAACAGTTTCTTTGAACAAAACCGAGTAATGTAGGAAGAATATTTACTTCCTCATACAAAACTAGAAATGTAATCGGTAGTGTGCAAAGAACAAATATTTCTTAAGACATAACCTGGTTCTGTGCGAAGAATATTTATTCTTTGTACATTGCTGGTAATGTAACTCGGTTATGTACGAGTAACAAGGGGTTTCACTCAGGGCAATCAGTCCAATGTTGTTCTTGCCTACTGAGTTGAGTTGAGACACAGACTGGATAAATTATACTTTTTAAACCATAATCAATATTTTATAGAAGGTTTGGTTCAAGAGAAGTTCAATATTTAATAAATGCCTAAATGGTTTTCTGCGTTATAAAATTAATAAAATGCTAATATTGTGGATAAACCATCTTTTTTAAACCCATTCTTGTACACACTTCGATTCAATCGTCCTCTTGTAGTAAAACGGCACGTCATGTTGATTTCGGTTATATGTCGATAAACTTTAAAAGGGCCTTGAATCAGGTTTGTTACCAGAAAACATTAAATGAACTTAAAATATTTATATTTCCCGCCACGCGTGAAACTTACCACCTTATGTAGATTAACTGGTCTAAAATCTTAAATAAGCCAATTCTCGCACGAGTTGACTAAGTAACAAGTTTAAAAGCTACCAGCCGGCTCTTTAGTTATGGCGTCAGTTTAGTTAGTTTAATTAGGTAGTTGTTAAAAAATTACTTCAAGATCGAGTTCCAAAAAATTAACTTGTAGGTTTTCATCGGTAAATTCATAATGATTTGATGGATTTGGAGTATTGTGCGCCTAGAGTGTCGCCCAAAAAAAGTACATAAAAGTTTATTTCAAAAGTAAAATGGCACTGTTTAAGGTTAAGGGTTATAAAATTTATCTACGTCCATGGGTTTCAATTATTATAGTAAGTTATTTAAGTTTTTTTATTTATAATATGATTTTCTCTGGGTGTCTTGAGACTCTACATAGCTACATACGTCCTCCTTCAGTGCGCTCAAACGTCCACCACTGAATGTTCGTCCAAACGACGACAGCGGGGGTTTCGCCATGATCACCACGTTTGGCAGGCATGTTAGTGATCACAGTTGAGGTGTTAAACATAAACCAGGGAGCTGCTGCTCTTCGTCTGGAGGTCTTACGACATCAACGGGTTGAGTTGCAATGCTTGATTCTTACGACGTGACTGCCAGGGTAAGGACTCTACCTACACCTAAACCCCTTGTTTTTCATGTTTTCATACGTTTCCACCACGTTGCAGTGATCATTAACAAATCACGTAATTTCAGAAAGGGTCTACATCAATGCTGATACCAGGCTAGCTAGGACTATTTCCATAAAACCATTCACTAATTTCACGGTCGTGATCATGGATTGTTCTTAAACTAGCTCGGACAATGATCGTTTAGTGCGTTGTATAAACTGAGGTGACGCTATTTTGTTCCGAGCTTTTATTATGCACTGTATAAATTTATGGAATCGTCATCATTGTATGGACTTCTCTATCCGTTCGCAGTCCATAACCATTACGGATTGTGTTTTGATACAGATTTACTGTAAGGTTGTAAACGTTTTCTTGAACAGTAGTTTTATTAAGGCTTTGGTTGATTAGGGAACTGGCAGCGTCAATAGAATATAACTGCTCAAAAAGTAAGACAAATTGAGGTGTCGTTGTCTCCCTTTCCTTCCACGCAGATAGCTAATTAATAAATACCTAGTATTTTTATGTTACCTGTAGGTATTTATATTCGCACATCAATGTCGCGGACTTCAAAAGTAAATCTGTCCGGCCATAACTCTATCTATAGGTTTAAATCATGTTTCTACACAAAACTTGCGAATATAAATGGGCAATAAATCAATTTAAAAAATGTTGCACGCCAAAATTAATGGATTTTATTTGAAAATAATGAAAATAATATGTAAACTAGGCAATAAATTTTAATCTTATATGAACAAAAAAATTTATTATAGAAATGTATTTCCAAGAATTTGCTAATAATAAATTAAAAATGCAGGATTTTACGATAAGCAACGCATTTATTGTGCGTTTCACGGGGTATTGAATAGCATTTTTTTTACCCATGTTTAGTTATTCATTATTATTATTATTTTTGTTATAAGAATTTGCCACTGACGAGACGTCCGTAACGCCAAATCAAATGTTTTTGGTTACAGGGTCATGGGGGCAAAATTCGATTTGACGCTCAGCATACTTTATCAAATTGAATACCGACCTCCTTGTTCTTTGTTTTAGTTTTGTATGTTTTTATTTTTCTTTGTACCTATGTGTGTATGTCGAAATAAACGATATTCTATTATATTCTTCTATTCAATTTGATATTGGGTGTGGTCTGATTTTTGAAATGCACTATTTATGCCCAACAAAGAAAAATTCAAGAATCCAATATGAACTCATCGTAAAATCGATAAAACAAAGAGATTGATTACTGTGAAAATAAATATTTCAAGACAACAATTAGAGAAGATATTCGACCAGCAGCTGAATACGGCCCATATGTCTTATATACGAAGGCTGAGGGCTCGTTATTTTCTGGTCAATTGCCGCTCTACACTGCGTCCGCGCATCCCCGCTTCCAATTACTACCCAGCCGCCAACGCCATAAAAGCAGCATCAAATGCACGTAAGCCTTTAGGAACAACACACTTTTATTAAAATCCAACTCTATTCATGCAAGTTAAGGCTTCTTATTGATTGCTTAAGGTCTTGTAGTTTGTCGACAAGATTGTATCAGATGCAAATTATGCTTAGGTAAAACGTGTTTGTCCGTTGGAAGTTTTATTTTTTACAATTATATTGAGTTACTTGGAAATGCATTCGAGAGATCGGAGGGTTCGTTTAATAGGCTTAGATTAGAAGTTAAAAGCCGGGCCATTAAATGGTTCTCAGGACATGGAGCCGTCCTCATTAGATATTTCGAGGGAATAAGGATCTATGTGCTTTTGATTTTATCTCTATGTATTGTGGTTTGGTTGGAAATAATATAAAGTTTCGAGACGGTACCTCTGTTAATCGTTTCACTGATAAAATTTGCACACGTATGTGTGTTGTGTTGGTATCAACTGGACAACTTCTTTGTTCCATATTATTTTGAAAAGTTACTGTTGCTCTTGCAGTATATATAAAAATGTGCACGGTACTGTTAGGAAATAGCAATATAAACGTTGTTAGACTAAAAGGGGCACAATAGAACCTTTCGTTTTAAATGTTTTTTAAACGAAACCTTTTACCTACTTGCTAAAACAACAATAAAAATTGCAACAATCGCATTAAATTTTAGCTGATAAGTTCATTACAGTAATAAACATTTAGTTTCGCGAGGGCAATTAGGACGGAATGCCGACAAAGGGCTTTTACTCTTTGAAGAAGCCGACGTCCAGCATCCGCTTTCTCCGTAGATAGTGTCGGATGTGACGTGGCCTTGCGCGGGCGCAGGGGGAGCTTTTCACGATTGCCTGACAAATTCCACCGTGAGGATAAGACATCCGTTTGCATAATGAACTGGAATGACTCATGTGTAGATTAAGGATGACTTAAGAAATGGGTACCTAAATAATGGACTCAAATGGGTCAGTGGAAATACTTATTTATGATAACGACTCAAATGTATTTCAATTCCCAGATATATTTCCGTGCCCTCTCAGCGCAGAAGCTAACATCTTTGCAATAACAAGTTGTAACTTAAAAGACACCTTAACATTATACTGATTTGAATTGAAGGTATTTATTGGAGGTATCGGTGGCTCTATAATCTGAATAAAAGAAATTAATATCGAAAAATAACGACTCTCATGAAATCCAGTGCATCGTGTATTTTATTAAACTAACTTTTATGATGATTGAATACCCTTTATTATAAAAGCTACCGAAACCGTATAACCCAAGGAGTTAGGTAGCTTTTGCTATCAGTTTTTACTGCGCATTAAATTATGCTGAGGCAGTATTGCCCGCTTTCATCAGAGTGTTATGCGCCACAAATAGTGTGGATTCAATGTTGAGAACGTCTTTTTTTTAAAGTATTTTGATAATTTTATATCACTTTGAGACGTCGTCATCGTGAAACTATAAAAAAGAAGATTTTTTGAATTTAACGAGTAAGGCCATCTCCATAAATCCGCCATGGCCAAAAAACAATGTTATTACCACCAAAAATCAGGTGATCATAAAAACAATCCAAAAACCACAGCCAACCGGCTGAATGCAGCTAAAACCTGACACACTTGGCAACAACTGCAGTTTAACCGATGCAGTTCCCTGCGATAAAAAGGAGGGAATGGCAGTGGGCCGGGGGATAGGAGGGGCCGTGGCGGGCCAATAAAGGCGGGCAGTAAATCCACGTAATTTAGAGCGGTCGTAAATTAAAGTTCAGCCGTAAACGCGTACCTGCCTCGCCGTGCCCGCTGCGCTGCGTCACGCTAGCCACACAGTATATACAGAATGCAGTACGACATTTGCTGTATTATCAAGCTTAAGGCGCATACCCGAGCCAATACGACGGCGATACCTCTTTTATCATATTTTTACGTTTATCATAGGAATTTTTAAAAATCCTACGTTCAGTTTGTGGTATCTATTATAAGCTATTTTTTAATACCTCTTTTATAATTTTATCTCTTATAGTTTAGGAGCAGATACGAAAATAGAGTTTGGTGGCCAAAAAGCGCAACTTCGTATCTCTTCCTAAGCTTTACGAAATAAAGAAAAAGAAAGAAAGAAAAATATTTTTATTTACCTTAAAAGAAAACATACACACAAAAGGAAAACTTATGCTACTGGTAAATCTATAAACGTTCTCTCAGTTATGTGCGCAGAACATTCTAAGGCAAATATGGCCTCCACTCAGCATTGTGCTGGATGAACACTAGTGTGTCCACCCAGCGCTGGTTTTCAGTGAGAAAAGAAACTATTACAGAGGCATTAATAAATAACTTATAAAAGATACCACAAACTGAACGTAGGATTTTTAAAAATTACTATGATAAACGTAAATATATGATAAAAGAGGTATCGCCGTCGTATTGGCTCGGGTATGCGCCTTAAGCTTGAACGCGGCTACCATGTTTCCTTAGAGCTAGCCAGAACCAGAATGCAAGCCACTAAGCTCTAGCTAGGCGCTAAGCAAGCCGCCTGCCCGTGCGTTTGTAGCCTTAGTCGGCTCTTACGATATCTACGGGTTGCGTTGAAGTAGGTGATTAAATATTTTATCAACGCAAAATCGCCGCCCGGTTATATTATCATTGTTTCTGCGCCATAAAGGTAAAATTTTAGTCGCTACGCGATGGTTTTGCACGTCTATGTTATTGACAATTAGTACCTTTTCTGACTTTATTTTTACATTACGCTAATACCATAAGTGGACTATTATCAGACTAATAGGAACTAAACGTTGTAGAAGGCTATCTAACGCACCTACCACACACACAGTGGTGTTTTGAGATGTAATTAGTAGCGGAGCAGCATATTTCACATTAAAATCATCACTGCGAACACGAATTAACACATTTTGTGTCTAAACAGAAACCAAAACTAATTTCTCGGTTCGTCATCATCATCAACCTATATTAGTCCACAGCTGGACATAGCCTCCCCTAATGAGCGCCATCGCTTCAGGCAGTCAGGTAAAAACTAATTTTGGTTGTATGAAATAAATATAATATCCGTTGTGAACTGTTTGTTTGGTTCTTCGACGAATATTTGTCTTTATTTCTTTACATGTGCAGATATGCTACTGAGCTAAAATACAATACACTGTGGTCGACTCCGAGTCTCCACATACAAAATAAATCAACATTATAGCCAAATTCAAGCTGGCTGGTCAAACCGGCTCAATGTGTGAAAAACTAGATACTTCTACCTACTTATCTCATAACAAACGGTTACGATATTCATCAACTTTACATCTGATTAAATAAATAACTACTAGGTAGGTACTTTACTTTAAAAACCGGCTAAGTGTGTATTTTATTTTGTTTTTTAGTATTTGTTGTCATCGCGGCAACAGAAATACATCATCTGTGGAATTTTCAACTGTCTAACTATCATGGTTCTTCATGAGATACAGACTGGTGACAGACGGACAGACGGACAGACGGACAACGGAGTCTAATAGGGTCCCGTTTTACATTTTGGATACGGAACCCTAAAAAAACAACGTATGAGTTCAAATATATGTAGTCGGTTTACTCGTATAGCCGCTGACTATTTCTTTACACTATGCAAAGAAATAGTCAATGGCTTATAGCAACACGAAAATACCAGGGTCGGTTTCTTTTTAACTCAGCTAAGTGGTGCTGGCTTAGAATTTGCACCATCCCAACTCTTCCCGTGGGTGTCGTAAGAGGCGACTAAGGGATATCTATCGGGGGGGCTGGCAGCAGCCCCCTGCAGAACAATTCAACCATCGAACTGCGATCCCCAACCCGGATGACCCTAATTTTAATTGTATTCTTGAGATTTTAAGATAATTAACTTTTCTTTTTTATATACACATTAATGTTTTAAATCGTGTAAATAAGTATATTCTATGATACCTTCTTAATATCTTAATATTCAAATACAATTGTAAACATTGTTCATGAATAAATCATCTATCTATTTAATATAGGCTGTTGAGGTTGAGGTTGAGGTTTCTTCTGAGATTCTATGCCCGAAATCCGAATTCAGATTCAAGATCAAAAGTCACAAATTTCTGTCGGATTTTCATTGAAAACTGTCACAAAATCACGATTTGAGGTTTTCACGATTTTGGGTACCTACGTTATTTAGCGATTTTGTATTCGGGAGTTCCATAACTCTATTAGGTAGGGCAGAAATTAATATAAACGAATACCGAGGTTGTTCGAAGAAATAAGTGATCAAACTGTTTAATCTCTGCTGTCATGTGAACTTCTCAATGTTCCGAGCCTGGATCCTATTCTAATGTTACTGACGTTAAGTGTGAAATGTAACATCTTAATTTCGAGAGGATTAATCCAACCCACGTTTCACCCACTAGATCCGTTAACTGAAGAACTGACTATTGATGTACCGCTTAATTTATTTTAAACCCTGAAAGATACGTTGTTTTATGAGTGTGTGAAAATTGATCTAGAAAAAAATTGTTGGGTTTAAGCACGACTAACCTGATGGTAAGCGACGATGCGGCGGAAAATTTATCACGATGGTCAATGTCATCTATTTACCTACTCTCGTTTTGAAAATACCCAGGTTATAGTTGACTGGAAAAGAAGGCAGCGAGTTTCAAATTATTTCATTGTTATTCAGTTGTTTTGGTGTTCTATCCGACAAACATTTGTATTTTGTATAAATTTCAATGAATAATTCATCATCATAATTCATTATC
The DNA here is from genome assembly GCA_955876795.1 of Eupithecia tripunctaria. NCBI lineage: Eukaryota > Metazoa > Arthropoda > Insecta > Lepidoptera > Geometridae > Eupithecia > Eupithecia tripunctaria. The sequence continues at coordinate 7,483,204 of OY041602.1, read as the reverse complement.
ATCATCCACTGCTCGAGTTCTCTGCCACTGTTGGTTACCACTACTGTTGGGAAAATAGTGTTTAAACCCTACAACAAAGCAACTGATACTTTTCCTGCGTGTTGGTGCCCTTCGTTGAATCGGAAGGAGTAAATCCTAAATCGAAAATAATTAGTCACGATAAATTTTCCCTGCATATCTTCATATCTGTAGTTTTTTATAAATAAAGTAGACATTCGCTGACTTTTGTCTTCGAATGAGCATTTGGACTTTGTCAGAGCCCATAAGTAGGTAGGTACTACCTACCTACCTTAGCTTATCACCTTCCTACGTGTACAAAGCTATCTTGTTTTATTATATTTTGATACGGTTCTAAGATATCTCTACTAATCTGTAGATAACACACAGTCATAAACTAATATTCGAGAATACACGGCAAAGGCGAGTGATTTTTGTGCCTTAACTTAACCCTATCACTAAATATGGATGAGATGCTAGAACTCAGTGAGTTGTAAAGTAATAGTACCTAGGTACTTCAACGCTATAATCAGATAAAATTTTCAGACTTTGGTGTGCAGTAATTACATAGGCTTTGACTTGGTAGATTCGGTCAAGAACTATCATTATTAACTGATTCACTTTTATTTGAACAAACGCAGAATAAGAGTAAAGAAGAAGATAAATTTTAAAAACAAGAAAAGCTTTTTAAGCTTAAACATTAAAGTGCTTGGAAAGACAAATCCAACGAACCCAAACTCGATGCGTTAAGGAGTTCCTATAGATAGAATATACTTTATTGCACACTTTAAACTGAAAACAATTTACAAATGCAATGATTAAAACTAAGTGACAATTGGCGGTCTTATCGCTTAAGAGCGATCTCTGCCAGATATAGCCACTTTCTGCCTCCATCATCCGATCATATCGATGATAACATCACATGAAAACTCTTGTAGGGTTAAGCTCGCCTTTGCACATATCCTTTATGTTGTCAACTTTTGTGTATTGTTTGATTAGTGTAGGTACAATAAAGATTAAGATTTATAAGGCATTGTATTGTCACCAAACTTTTATAAGAACCTATACAAAATTTCAGCTCAAACGGTTAAAGATATCTGCATCAAAATTGAGTTCAATATTTCACCCGAACAAACTACATACATACATACCTCAAGCTCAACCTTAACAGCCTATATTGGTCCACGGCTGGACACAGGCCTCCTCTTTATTGACTGTTATCTCATGGGGGATAATGCCCATAATCCCCACGCTGGGAATGCTGGTTGGGGATCGCAGTTTGATGGCATAATTTTTCGGCAGGGTTACAAACATACATTGCTAGTTAAATAAAAGCTTTTAATAACTTTATTTACAAAAGGAAAAAGCCCTATTCTTTTTCCTACCCACAGTTGACTTTGACACAGTATGCTACGAATTGAACGGAGAAGTGTTCCAGTGTGTGTTCCTATGGTTTTTAATAAATTAACAGAACTGATCTAGTTCTGTTAATTTGGTCACACTGGAACATTTGGTAATGTCATGATCGATTATTATTAAGATTACTTATTAGTTTTCTGCTTTATCAATCAAGGTATGGGCAATAGAATAAAACAAATACAAAAGAAACTCTAAAGCAAAGGAGAGTAGAGAAAACACCAAACAATACTTTTATGTTCTAGTAAAATCTAATTTTATAACAACCCCTGTTTTAAAATTATGTACTAATTAAATTCGATTTCCAAAAATTGTGTATTTTGAATTTATTCCACAACGTGTTTTTAATTCAACCGAAAACTGTCAAGCTTTTGTACATTGGACAACCCACAGGGGTTGATTTACGCGTCAATATAAACACCGTGACGCCACAATACTCCCCATTTTATGTACCAGCACATGATCTGTTATACGAGCACCTACGGGCTCTAAGGAAAACATTATCAGCTTTATCAGGGCTAAAATTCCCCTAAAGAGATAAAGGTTTCACGTTTGTAAATAAATTATCCACCGACTCGGATTGTCTAAGGCAAACTAAGGGAAACTATAGTGTTGTATAGATAGTAAATCAATCTTGAATCACGTTCCGTAAAAGGGTTTTATAGGGACCCGTCTTAGAAAGATAACGTTTTTACGTCACGGGTCTGAAACTGATATGTGGTTGTATTGATGTATAGTACCTTTGATATGTTTGATCATTAAAAGACAGAGCATGACTGGAGTCTCATGCGAATGAATACTATCAGAAGTATTCTACTTCTGATAGTATTCATTCGCATGAGACTCCAGTAAGTTCAAATACCACTTTATAAAATAGTACCTATTGTTGGTGACTGTTGTAAAAGTCCTATAGGAGCTTTTGAAAATTCTGTAGAAGATTTCTGTCTTGAAGTTTAAATGCACAGTCTAAGAATACAACGAATACCTAAATCTCAAGATGCTCTAGGATTCATTGTATCTGAAATTATATGATACCAGTATCTCAAATAAATTAACTAGGTAAAATTATTAAATTAATAAGCAAGTTGATCGTGGTAAGCATAGTTTCACGTACCGCTCTACATATACACTTATATAAGGCGTCGCAACATGTTATAGATCCTTCCCTCATAAGCCACAGAAGAGACGAGTTAAGTTCGAAATACGGTGGCTTTTTTTTTCAGCGGTGGATAGTTTTGAATGTTGCTTAAACCTCAGACTAAATAAGTCCTGAACTTTATCTACGATCAGGCCCCGCCCTACACGTGCCTGGCTGTTCGTACGACGGAGTACCAGCTATAAAGTAAACTGTGGCATCAAACATGGCGGCTGCCGCCGGTCGGCGCGACGCATTTATATACCCTAATGAAAACCACTTTAATTAATTCACAGGCTTCACAATCACATGCCAGGCCAAGCTTTTAACTTTATTATTTCTATATCATGCATTTGATTCCTCAAGAGTGTCACCGCCATTATGTTTTTGTTGAAAATTACCGTTTATACGCGTCGTATTCATTATTACGATTATTTAATAGTCGTTACGCAAGTTTTCACTTATGCTTATTGTGTCATCTGTTTCGGCTAGGCGTATTTTTTGGGTGTGTGATTGGTTGAGCTCATTTCCATTTTAATGTGTTATGAAAACCAGCTCTACCTTTTACTGTTTATTTTAAATTAACTAAACTCGATACTTTTGCTACTACACGTTTTGTAGGGCGGTAATTTGATCTTAGTACAGAAAATTATTGATGGAACAACTGCCTAGGTAGAGTCGTTATGTTTGAAACTAGCTTTATAGTAGTTTTAGTATATTCTCCACGACCCATCACCAAAACAACTGAACATATCAAGATTAATTTTGTCGTAGGGTTCTATGTAGAATTTGCACCACCCCAACTCTTCCCGTGGGTGTCGTAAGAGGCAACTAAGGGATATCCTCAGAATAGTTCTGCAGCGCCTCCTGCAGAACTATTCTGCAGGAGGCCACCAAACTGCGATCCCTAACCCGCATGCCCAGCGTGGGGATTATAGGCATTACCGCCCATGAGATAAACGCCAATGCGCTTATACAGGCTGTTGAGGTAGAGGTTGAGGGTTCTATGTTAGGAACCGTGTCTATTACGTACCAAAGTTATATTTCATTGCAGATCCTACAATAAGACGCTAAGACTTGTACTGTGGGTCCCTTCCCATGACGTTTATTAAAATACGAGCTTTTGCCCGCGGCTTCGCACGCTCTGTTCAAGTAGCTATGTCCGTCCCCGGGATACCGTTTACCTCCCTGCCAAATTTCATGAAGATTCGTTCAGCCGGGAACGAAATAAAAACTATCCTATGTTCGTTTCCTGGTTTTAAGCTACCTCCCCACCAATTTTCAGCCAAATTGGTTCAGCCGTTCTTGAGTTATAAATAGTGTAACTAACACAACTTTTTTTTATATAATACACTAGCTGCACCCCGCGGCTTCGCCCCCGTGGAATTTATCTCACATCCCACGGGAACGGGATAAAAAGTATCCTATGTCAGTCTCCTGGTTTTAAGCTACCTCCCGACCAATTTTCAGCCAAGTCGCTTCAGTCGTTCTTGAGTTATATTATAAGTGTTGTAACAAACACGACTTTCTTTTATATATATAGATATATTATATATATATATATAGATTTAGATATTAAAATGTATGTGTTACTAGTTTTGTATATTGATTAAAAACCTAATTCGTTGGAGAACACAATCAAGCTTAAATATTATAGGCTTTTTATATGTGAATAATAATATAAATGCGCAAATATGGACGTTAAGATAAGATGGATGGATGTTTGTTACTTCTTCACGCCAAAACTATTGAACGGATCGGGTTGAAATTTGCATAGATGTCGTTCTAGGCCTGGAATAAAACACAGGCTAAGTTTAATCCCATAAATCAGTTCCCATGGGATATAAATAACCTTGAAACATTTCCATAAAAACAGCACGTGCGAAGCCGTGGGCAGAAACTAATAAACAAAATATTTACAATTACTTTTATGTCCCTAGTAGTAGTAGGTACCTATAGTTGGAAAACCAAACTGTTTGCGATTTTTATTTTAGGTTATGTTATTTTCTTTGTTTGTTTTTGTAATCAAAATAATTTCATGCATCGCAATAAAATTATAAAAGGTACGAATCCATTTGCAAAAAAAAATTGAGTGAGGATGAGTAGGTGTAACAAATTCTAAATTGCTACTCAATTATTTCGGCACGTTTATGTTTATCCTCAGAATAAGTTCTCTACCTAAAATGTTACCCTACCAATACTAGTATCTATTCGAAAATAATTGACAAAGTTCTGTTGTCGCCGCCTCTAATTAGTGTCTCATTAAAACTGAAATTACTATTCTGGTGTTTCTTGGACTAATCCTTTGTGTAATTCTGATAAAGCTTACAGTTCAGTGATTTTTATTTACTCGCATAATATTGAAGCTTATAAATTCCTAAGACCTATTCCTTACCTTACCTACGCGTCGCATTTAAAAAAATAGTTTAGAATTTGCTTTCTAAATTTACCTAAAAACATTGAGTTAGAAAAGTTATTTAGTAAGTACCTATAATATAATAAATACAATACTTCTTCTTCTTCCGGTCCTTATCCCACGCTAGGTGGGGTCGGCACAACATGTGAGTTTCCTCCATTCTGCTCTATCAGCCGTCATTTCTGTACATACACCTTTCTTAGCCATTCATAATAAATACAATACCTAATTATTAAATTGTAAAACTTGCCCATCTCTTATAAGATTGAACTGACAGATGTAAAATCACCCACAAAGGGAGTATGCCAAATCACCAAATCTCTTCGCAACAGAGCTCACATAAATTCCGAGGTAAAGAGAAACAAACGCGACGTTTATGTGTCAGTTGTGCTAAATAAATCAGGCGTTGAGAGTTCGCACTGGCGGGATGAGCCCCCAGGGGCACGCGACAAATTGCCCTAGGGCCACCCCGGGACGACAGTTTAGGGTTGTTATGTATGCTATCATGAATCCTTCTCTAAGAGAAATCTAGGGGAGAATGGCTTCAGATTCTCTATTTTGAAGAATCCTACGCCATTTTCTCCCGGATTTCCCATTACGCTCCTTTGTAAACAATGTTGGCTAGGAAGACAGTATTTTATTTTTTATGTAGGTATAATGTATAATCTTTGTAGAATATAATGCTGATCCAACCCGTTCTCAATGGAAGCTATCACTATTATGTAATTATTAGAAATTATCGCATCTGCCGGCTTTATTCTGTACTATTCCTTATTGTGTAGGATTGAATTGAAACGTCTTAAAACTTTACTTTAGTTTTTTGATAAATCATTTTCTAAGATGGCCTTCTCGAACTATCTTCGTAGGTAGATATATATAGGGCCTAAATAACGAAACAAATTTAAAAATCATTCAAACTGTGCGTAAGTAAACATTTCACTGAACTCCTAACGACCTGTGACAACATCGTAACCCTGATAAGCCGATAAGCACCAAAACAAAATACTTAAGACCATCTAAATCAGTGTTTCGACATTCTGTGTTGTGTTTTCGTCGATTGAAGTCCTTTTGATATACTTTAATTCATATTACAGCTAATTCTCTAACTGTGATAAGTTGGTATTATAATATATAAAATGGCTAAACTGACTATTAACGAAGTGAATAACCTAACAAACGAAGAGTTTGAAGATGTGTTCAGGAATGTTATTGAGCTGTGCGCCGACGCAGCCCGAAGTGTAAGGCATCTACGACCTTTTAAGAGTGTTGGCGGGGCCTGCTCGGCCTTTTGTGGCTACCTAGAGGAGATCGGCTACGAAGGTGAACTTGTTCATTATGTACCTTAGATATTGTACGTTATTTTTTACTTGATTGGTAAAAACAACTGAGTAATTTGATAGAGATTGGGTCCAACCGGCTCAGTATCAAATAAATCTGAGGCTCAGGGGGCCTACTTTAATTCTCCAACATAAAATTGCGTATTTCGTCTCGATCAATTGGTGTACATTAACTACCTACTCTAAAACTGTGTATGGGAGTGAGAGTAGGACTAATTTGCATATAAAAACTTATCGCAACTAACGATTGCGTATTTTGGAAAATTAAAGTAGGCCTCGTGGGGGCCTACGCACTCGACTAACATCAAACCAAGTAAACTCGGCACCTACTCGCTTAGGACGACCTCTGTGGCGCGGTGGGCGAAGGTCCGCCTGCTACGCAGGAGGTTGCGGGTTTGATTCCCGCCTCGGGACAAATATGTGTGCGATCTGCAGATATTTGTTCAGGGCGTTCTGGATGTTCTCTATGTATAATAAAAAATATCTAGCTATGTAGTGTATTGTACTATGTATATCAGTTATCTAGTACCCATAACACAAGGTCTGCTTAGCTTGGGGCTAGATAATGATGTGTGAATTGTCCAGCATTATTTATTTATTTATTTATTATTTATTTAGGTACTTGGCGCATCTCTAATACTTAGGTACCTTGACCTTTGTTACCTGGTTATAAGCTAATGTAATCCTATCTAGGTGCGATACATTTCACAAAGCCTCAGGGCACAATTACATGATGAAATAATTTAAAGTGTAAATAATCTAAACATTAAAACAACCAAACCAGTCCATAAAGGAAGTCGCCGATTAAAACGCGGAAACTTTTCGCTTTAATCGATTTCTGGCAAATCATGGAACGGAATTAGCATGAACGCGAACGCTCACCACACTTCATGGAAGAAACGTTACGTTGGTTAATCTGTGACTATATTATGATTTGATTTGAATGGTTACTACGATACCCGCAGTCTGTTTGGTTAGTAGAAATATTGCGTCACATAATGATCATTAATTTAGCCCAGAATTACCCTCTACTTGATACCTATGGGCTTCCTCTCGCACGTCAGTCTCTTCTGGCTACCTATATCCGATGCCCTGCAACTTTGACGATGTCGTCGACCCATCTTGCGAGAGGACGGCCTGGTTTCCTTCGGCTCGGTCGAGGTTTTGCATAGGTTCTTATCATGTCACCTAATCTGGTTATTTCGTAGCAAACGGGTAGGTACCTTACTGTGTGTTGCCGGCTTAAAATTTGCATTACCCCAAGTCTTTCCGCGGGTGTCGTAAGAGGCGACTGAGGGATAACTGCTGGGGGCGTGCAGCAGCGCCCCTGAGAACAGTTCTACAGTACTGCAATCCCAAACCTGTATGCTCAGCGTTGGGATTAGATTAAGGGCATTAACCCTTATGAGATAAATGCCAATAAGGCACTCATCAGGGGGAGGCCTTTGTACAGCAGTTAACGAATATCAGCTGTTGAGGTGAGAGGATAGGAAAGCTATCTACTTTACTTGCCGACTCCAGATATGCCAATAGCCTAGGTATACGTTTTACTTACAAGTTTACGTCATGGTAGGTCTTGTACCTTGTGTGTTTAATTTGATCCGGTTCTTACCTACTGTATTTAACATTAGTAAGAACCGGATCCCTTAACATACCTCTCGCGAGTTGCTTATGTAAATTAAATTTACAGAAAAGTTGTCAATCCTCAAGCTGCATCCCGATTTGGCAGGACGAATGGCAGCTCAGGGTGAGCTTACTCAGGAATCTACAAACGAACAACGCTCGGCGGGATTGCATGAAATAACAGCAGATGACAAGAAAATTATGGATGAAAGAAATCAAAGGTAAAGTTTACCTTGGTCTATAGTATTTTTTGTGCCATGGTCAATAAAATCACAGTAATTTTATATTACTGTGATTTTATGGACTTGATTTTAGCGACAATTTGGATGTATTGGATGGATGGATGATTGTTACCCCTTCACGCCAAAACGACTGGAGGACAGGGCTGAAAATTTTATCCTGGAATCACAAATAGGCTACTTTTGATCCCATAAATCAGTAACCGTGGAATAAAAACGTTTTCATCGAAACAAAGCGTGCAAAGTCACGATCAGAAACTAGTAATATTATAATACCGTGCCTTGTGCCTATAAAATATTGTATTAGTATAGATTGGATTGACACACATAATTATAATGAGGAAAGATTTGATGTGATAGAATGGCTAATAGGCTCCAAAACTACTAGACCGATAAAAAAAAATATAGCGATAATAACAAGCTTACTTTTCCAGAGGGTGACATAGGAATTTCCACGGGAACGGGAACTACGTGGGTGAAAACGCGAAACGATGCTAGTAATTTATAATTCTAATTGATGGCATACTTTTTAAGATGCCATCTATATCAATAAGAATAACACGTGGCGCCATCTATAAACTTGGGACGGTAACAACTCTTTTATACGCCATCTAGCAGAACCCTTATCGTGTTGCAAGCTTCAGCTACTCGACGCCAGGTGGCGCTTTAAATAAAAAGCGCACAATCCTTTTATACTAGTACAGAATTTCCGTTGGAATATAACTATCAGAGAGAGACATGATTAACTATATAATTAATATAGGGTTTTTAGAAGATTATTTTGTTTCAGGTACAATCAGAAGTTTGGATTTCCTTTTATTATATGTGCCAGGGAAAACAAAGTGCAATCAATTCTTGCAGGCTTGGAATCACGTTACCACAATAGTAAGGAACAAGAAATCATTACTGGCATAGAAGAGGTTAAGAAGATATGCACACTTCGAATTCATGATATTATAAAGGAATAACTTCTATGAGGCATGTTTTTATTCGAAAGTATATTGATGAAATTATAATTTTCTGATTTCTTTAATAGTAGGTATGGAATTTGTATTTTTTTTATCAATGTCAATCCATCTCCAAAAGGTAGAAAACATGTTGGTTCATGGAAGGTTTGATTGGAGATACCACAGATAATATAATACATACGTGATACTAAGAAATAATGCTGGATCATTCACACAGCATCATCTTGCCCCAAGCTAAGGAGACCTTGTGTTAGATAAGTGATAAACAGTAACATAGAGGTAGATATATATTTTTCATTTAACCTACATAGAAATAGACAGAAAACCCTGAATAAATATCTGTTCAATGTACAAACGTTTGTCCAGAGGAGGGAATAGAACCACCTGCATCCCAAGGGACTTTCACCCGCTGTGCCCAGAGGTTGTAAAGTACAATAAAATTCCATAAAATTATTACAATAACTATTCAACAAAGTATAGGACAAAATGGAAATACTTAACCATACCAGTTCAGAAGTTTATTTACGAAAAATTTAAATGAGAAACAAAAAAGCAGCTCATAGCAGTCCAAGAGACCTCTCAACCATAGCGTGTGGCTGGCCTGCTACTTCACAGAACTCCCTTGTGTTCAAGATGTCTTCAAAGCCAATATCCAAATGTCTGCCGGTGAGGACCTCATACTGCAGGTTTGAACTAGGCAGGAATGGTAGGTGGCCAATCTGAAAATAACAGAAAATCTTAGTGTTAGAAGGTTTTAAAATTGAGGTATTATACTTGTTTCTGGACTGGTTTCCGCAACCAAGCCAACCAAAAGGCATTTTATTATTATTAACAGTTTCTTTTGCATGCTAGTGTCCCAATTTCAAACTGGGCTGAATGTGACCTACTATGATACAGATTATAGATTGTGTACCATATTGTTATGGAGTTAGCCTGGAATAAAGCAGATAGATTTCAATTTTTTAATAAGCACAATGTTGCTTTGTGTTCTATTGGTGTAGTAGCCAATATAGGTGGTTATATGTAGAACTCTCTTTCAAAACCTTATCACAAATACCCATAGTAACTTGAGATACAAGTATTTAATAAAGATATCAATTTGCAATAGCATGTATACAAAAAGATAACAAATAATAATAGAGAAACCACATGCTTGACCTTTTACAGTATGCAAAAAAAAATTAGAGATGACATTATGTAAAATTCCTTTAAAAGAAAAATAATGCATATCATTACATTTTTACAATATGAGGATACAAACACAAGTATAGCTGTGTGACTCAAACAACTTTGATTGTTTACGACAGAAATCTTAATGCCAAAAATATGTATTACCTTGCTGACAAACTTCATTTCCATAGCTAGTTTCATAGGGGCAGCCAGCCCTTGAACATTTCGGAGCATTGCCATATTCATTTTCTCTGCATTCAAGTGATACTGAAATAAAAAGCAACAGTTAAAGCTTTACAATGACTATGCATTTTTTCTTCATAATAACCTGAGCATTTTAAGTAGTTGGTACTATTACATATTCATAGAGTACGATTGATAATAGGGGTACCTAGGTAAGGTAAGACAGTACAGTACAAACTTACTGAGGGGCAGAAAAACTAACTATAACATCAAAATCTTAGGTTATAAAGTTTCGTTAGAGTCTTATAGCAATTTATGTAGGTATCTTGTTAGTTTGTCCAAATACAGGTAATATCATAGTTTTTCCTCTATACTAAGGGCGGCATTACTCACATTTCTTTCAGACAGTTCAATAGGATGTGATCTGCCAAGATTTGCTTTGGAGGCTCCCAAGCCAGCCTCAAGGGGGCTTGGAATCCCAAATGGACCTTCTTGCACTCGCAGCACATTGTTAGTGTGCTCAGGCTTAACTTTTAGGGAAGGCAGGCCAAAACTCTGAAATCAAAGCGTGAAATTGTTTGCTATTTCTTAGTTACCAAGTTGTTATATACCAGGGTTATTTACCAATAATACGAACCATTTTGAAGGCTTTCTAAAGAATGTTCTCTTATTTAAAATAATTCACTGCGACTGCACTTTATCTTGGAGAGGGCAAATGAAATTATTTACTAAATCTTTTTCTGCTTTACAAAAATCTATGACAAAGTTATTGTATTCTCTTTGATCTATGACAAAACAAATCTCGGCTTTGGTCGGCTTTTTCATCTGTCAATTGTCAAAAAATGTCAAGTCACTTTAATTTCCACAGATTATAAAATTTTCATTCACTCATTTATAATAAAGTACCTATTAAGCCCTACTCACACCACCCCACCGGCGCAATTTTTTAGGCGCGACCTGTGTCGTGCGATTTTGCGATATTTGTTTGCAGTACATTTTGTAATAAAACGCATACGCTGACGCACACTGCCGCTATTTTGTCGCCGCGATTCGGCTTTTCCGAAGCGTTTCCGCGTCCTGCGATTTTGCTTCTTTTGAAGCTGCCATTTGGCTATTATTTTTAATGCTGCAATTTGGCTTTTTTTGAAGCTGCGTCTCGGCGCGGGGTGGTCTTCGTCGTTCGGGCAGCTGGTAAGGCCGAGAGGGGGCGGCGGCCGGCGGGGGCGCGTGGCCGCGCCGCCGAAGTCGCGCTTAATAATAAGCCGCTGTGTGAACACACCACATAGCATAGAGATTCTATGTACTAGCCATAGAGTCTTTTAAGTACTAGCCAGTACTGCTACGCAGACGCTAATTATTTTCTAGAAATAGCGCGATTACGGCGGCGCCGCCGCCGCCGCCGGCGCGGTCGCGCGCCCTTGCCGCTGCGCCGCCGCCCCCTCACCGCCTTACCGGCTATGCGAACGAAGGCCATTCCGCCGTCCCGTCGTCGCCAACCCTTATGAAGCAAGACCCGAGATCTAGAAACCGGGACCGAAACAGAATTATAAATACCTACCAAAAATTTCAAGGAGTTTAATATAATATCATCATCATCATCATCATCAGCCTATACTAGTCCACAGCTGGACATAGGCCTCCCCTAATGAGCGCCATAGCGCCCTGTCTTCAGCTTGACGCATCCAGCATCTGCCTGCAGTCTTTCGCAGATCGTCATCCCACCTGGCCGGAGGGCGTCCTACACTACGTTTTCCGAGTCGCGGTCTCCACTCAAGAACTCGTTTACCCCAGCGGTTATCGGTTCTTCGCGAAATATGGCCGGCCCACTGCCACTTCAGCTTGCTAATTCTTTGAGCTATGTCGATAACTTTGGTTCTCTGTCGGATGTATTCGTTACGAATTCTATCCTTCAGAGAGACTCCGAGCATAGCTCTTTCCATAGCTCGCTGAGCGACTTTAAACTGGTGGACCAGCGCTATCGTGAGTGTCCACGTCTCAGCTCCGTAGGTCATGACAGGTAGGACGCACTGATTGAAAACTTTCGTTTTCAAGCATTGCGGTATGTATGGATGACGAGAAGAATCGACGTAGTTTTCCAAACGCTGCCCAGCCTAGCTGGATCCTCCTCTTGGCCTCCTTCTCAAAATTGTTTTTACCCAACTGCAGAATTTGTCCAAGGTAAGTGTACTCGGAAACAATTTCGAGAGGGTGGCCATGTACGACGACCGGTCCCGGATCAATGAGGCAAAATTCATACCGAGACCGATGCATCGCGAGGACAAAGCTAGGCCGTCCAGCATCTGGTTGAGCTCCTCCAGCGACTCCGCCATTACGACTATGTCATCAGCGAATCGAAGGTGTGAGATGTAATCGCCGTTTATGTTAATGCCCTTACCTTAATATAATATACACAAGGCTATTGTCAGTTGTTAGACTTTATTTAACCTACCTACAATATTACGGCTTGCAACGTCTCCCGTACAAGGTACCTACACTACTACCAGTACCTACGTCCAAAATGACCAAAGAAAATATTAAAAAAACTCTTTGGTCGGAATCACGTCAGAATACGTAAACCTTCGTGAATTTTTTTTAAGTCTATGGTAGCAAACGCGTAATTCTTTCCATAAAAACTGTTAGAAACGATACAATTTAGCATTATATTTTACGTTTTTTATTAATTTTGTATTAAACCGAGTGCCAATTATAAAATAATAATGCCCCCTAGGTCGAAAAAGAAGGAAATTGTAAGTTTCACTTCCAGGGACACACTGTATACAAATACAAGCATATTTGAAATACCTACCTACTCGAGCGCGTCAGATTTTCATCAAGGACTATACACACGGCAGCTCTCATGTTTATTATTCTACTTCATATTTTAATACATGTCAAAATACCTAAACACTTTAGCTACCCTGTGTGGTCTCCTGACGATTTCGAAAGATGTAGAAAGAGATGTAAGTAATGGGATGTATCGTGCTTTAATCATCTTTACACTAGGTAGGTATAGCTGCGTGTATGAAGCCCTTCAGTCAGCAAAGAAAGTCCATGAGCATGTGTCAATTTACAAAACATTTTGTTTTAGGATCCAGAGGTGCTTATGAGAAAGAAGTTCCACGCCAAATGTCTTTTTCGTAGTTTGGGTCGCCTGGTGATGGCCAACGCCTATTGGCTTATTGAAGGAGTGGACGAGTACGAAGGCGTGGAAGACGTGAAGCGGAGGGTGCAACAGGCTGTCCGTTCAAAAGCAAAAAAGAAGCAGCTTTTGAATATAAATGTTAGATTTTGAGTTAAACCTATATTTTTATGATACAGAACGAATAGTAGGTTTTAGAATTTTGTGGCCAGTGGTGTAGGACGTAGGACGTGAAGCGGAGGGTTCAACAGGCTGTCTGTTCAAAAGCGAAAAAAAGGCAACTTTTGAACATACCTACTTAAATGTAAAATTTTGAGTTATACCTACCTACCTACATTTTTAAGACCTACTGACACTAGCTATAATTTTGTAAATAAAAAGTCATAAGTTGCACTTCCATAGTAAATAAATAATGCCTGCCTGATAGACAATCTATACAGAATCAACTAGTAGGTACCTACCTTGTGCCCAAAGTAAGATGAGGGGTGAGCATTGATTAATTAAAAAGGGAAGATAGGTTACGTTCTCCCAGCGCTTACCTACTCAAAAATTGGCATGTGTTACAACTACACGCAAACACATACGCTCACACTTATATTTCCAGTCCTGTGCAATACAAAGAAGAACAAAGACGGAAAGACGTATCTAAGTCCGAAGCGAGATCTATATTTTTTGATGTTAGTAACGATAAGTGATCGTGGCGTCTCCTTTTCAATGGGATTTATTAGTTCCCTGTCCGCACGATAGAGGCGCTGATCCAAATTGTATGGAAAAAAAGGAGACAATCACGTCTCGTTATCAACGTCAAACGATAGACACGTACCTCTGAACTTAGCTAGGTCACTGGATAGTGTATTCCAATTATTGCGAGCAGATGGCGCTGCTAGTAACAAAAAAGAGGTTTCAAATTTTAATTTTTTTTTGTAAGTATTACACAATAAGTTATTAAGACATGTCAAATTTTATACCATATTTTTTTAATAATAATGTTATTGATTTTATACAACATCCTGCTCAGTAAGTTGCGGGAGAGAAAAGTGTACGGAAATCCATTTCTAACATGTTATTTTTTGAATTTTTAAGCGGTAACTATGGTCATTTCCTTATCAGGTCAAACGACAAAATAGTCTTTACTCCGAATCAGCCTCACCCTATTCAGAACAGTAATTAAAAAACAGCACTGGACAACATGAGAAAATCACACGTGCGCGTATTTGTGTTTAAAATTTGTATTTACTCGAGTGATTTTGACGATTCTACAAAGATTTTTCTCGAAGGATAGTATTGTGTCACTCGGGAAAAGTGCGATTTCTAACTCGTGCGCTGCGCCTTGGGCCTAAAATGACACACTCGTTTGCATTTGGGCTCTTTCTCGCCTAGGTGTATAATGTACTATTTTCTGCTCTACAATTTGTCCTGAACCTTGCACGGTGCAAGGTTTATGGCAGAATTACAGTGCTATTTTCATGTTTAGGACAAAGCCCTTCTCAACAAAGATGCGAATGATCGGACAGAGCAGGAGAAGAAGTATATTTACCGAATCATTGGTGGATTGAAATGTTTCAAGAAATATCCAAACGTAAGATTTCTGTCTCTAAACTTAGAAAACTACTTTACTTATGTTTCAAACTAGACCTGTCTACTAAAAAATTCTAATTAGTCCGTGTCAGTAAGCGCACGCGAAACTTTAATTAGCTATAATCTTCATCATTTTCTGTTTAATCGACAAAAGAAAAGATACGTGTCCAATCCAATATCTTCTGTTATTGTAACTGCCGAACGAATTAGAATTTTTTAGTCGTCAGACCTATTAGACCTAAAGTACCGGAAATAAAATAAATAAATATTCAGAAGTTGCAAAAATACGATTGTTGGGATTTAGCCTAATTCTGTAGTTATTTTTCGATTTAGCATGTAAAGAAGAAGCTTGCAGCAGTAACGTACTTCAAATACTACGGCCCTGGAAGAGTCATAGTGAGGCAGCACCAAGAAGCCCACGCCCTTTACTTCATTGCGAGCGGCGATGTTGTCGTCAGTCAGATGATATTTGACGATCTACTCCAGAAGTATGTCTCTGTGGATATCGGAGTTATGCACACTGGGGATATGTTCGGCGAAGTGTCGCTACTGCATAATATTCCCAGGACTGCTACATGTACTACTATTGGTTAGCATTTAAGCTTCACCATTAGCTTATCTGGTCCACAACTGGACATAGGTTTCACCTTATGAGCGCCATAGCAGGGCCTTGTTTTCAGCTTAACGCATCCAGTAGGTACCTAACCTACCTACTTGCAGTCTTTGGCAGGCCCATCTGGCTGGAGGTCAGAATTATTGTTCGGTCATTCGATCAAAGTAAATTTTTATTTTATTTTGTGATGAAAGCAGTTGTAAAGTTTTTATCGATTTATTTATTTTTCGTTATATTCAAGTATACCTACATTTGGTAGGTTAGCTTATAATAAATTATTATCTTGATTGTGTCTTCTGCCTACATGATCATGTTTAGCGCTGCGAAATTCGGGCTACCTGCAATAAAAATATTCCAAGAGCAGTTCAAATTAATTATTTCAATTAAGACTCACCTCAGGTTTTGCTGACAGAAGCGGCTCCTTTTAGATTTAAATAAGAAAGACAAATGTAGTTCAGACCAGCGCGTTCAGCTAACTTTAGTTTGGCCGACGCTGTTTGAAGTATAGAGAGAGAGTAACTAGAGATTTTTATGTGATGTAAGTGCTCTTCCGAAAAGTTACCACCTTTTGTAGGATTTTTTTGAATTTATCTGTTGTATCTTATTCTTGTTAGATTTATTGATCAATCTTTGTTGCGATAGTAACCACGTCAATAGCAACTTACACTCCCCAATGTTGATGTGGCACTATAGGCCTTTTCAACATCGTGGGAAAAAAATAAGTAACGTACAATCCCATATGCCTTCTTACTTTAGTATTGTTCTTAGGTACCTATGTGTTATGTTATGTTAAAGTTACAAAACGGATTGGTTGATATAAACTATGGATCAATTCTGTGACTAAGAACCCACATGGTTTGCAAGATCAACTGCCAAAAACTGCATGAACCCCCAACTTCAAAGCCCCATTCACAAAGTTCAGTGTGTCAGTGAGTCGTTTGGGTAACAGGTCACTGCGAAACGTTAGTGCTTATGAAGGAAGACTTCAAAAATGTACTCCAAGCTTCCGTTCAGAAGCAATGGGACGAGGTGCGCCGAGCCATGTCTTCGTTTACTTATTTTGAAGCACTTGATGAGGTGAGATACTTTGCAGAAAACGTTATAGGTACCTACGACCCCAGCGCTTGCTACTTTTATACATTTTACATATTTATATTTTCATTCAATAGGTCGCTCGTCGCGAAGGGTGCATAGTAGCCAAAATGAAATCGTACGAAAGGAACGAGACCCTACTTGGGGATGGACAGGGCATTCACAATTTTGTCTACTTCATCCTGTCCGGCCACTGCCAGATGATCGAATCTCTGCAAGTCATCGTTACTGATCGTTTGGGCAAAAAATATTACTCTCTTTACGATCCTTTCGTAAGTATTTTTATCAAGAGAACTATTACAGCCTCAAACATATATTTTTTAATGAAGTTTTTCTCTTCTGAAGTAGCTAATAGACAACATTTATTTTCTTAGGTGCCGAAAATTGAAAGCGAACAAGATTTCGACACAAAATACTTTAAAAATTATCAAAATCTAAATCAAAGTGGTGAAACCCGGACTTCGACAGAAGCGAGCCAAAAAAGAGCGTCTAGCTCAAAACAGGAAACAATTTCCGGGAGCACAACGGCGGGAAAAAGGGTTTCTGAAATTACTGGGTAGAACGTCATTTTCACCTTCACGATGCCTACCAAAGATCCAAAACTAAGATGTGATACGTAGCTATAGCCAAATAGTTGAATTGGATCGTCTCAAACCCAACCCTCGGCCAATATTAGATTGGCCGAGGGTTGGGTCAAGCAACCCTATTGGCGAGACAATTCCAACGCTTAGCTGCATTTTAATTTGACTAATGGACTTTGAATTTGTAGTGGGCACAGCACACAAGAAAGCTTGTCTAAATTAACATAAGAACAAGCTATATCGTTTCTACAGCGGTAACGATGTTATTATTGTTAGCCGCCGTAGAAACGAAGTAATCTTCAGTCAATCTTGCATTACTAACGCAATGTAAGCTTGTCCGTAGATTACCAACAAAAATAAAATATTTTTTCAGAGATGGAACGTTAGGTACCGATGCTTCAATTAGACGACGTTCATCGTCAAAATCTGAAATTATTATGATCCCTTCTGAGGCTGCAATGACTGATCAGGGTGGAAGAGGATCGGAAAGGTAGGCTACTGTGTACACTACGTTTTAGAGGACTTCATCGTAGACTCAAACACTAATTAAATAAATTCGAGTTTCGCTAAGGACAAGGTGTTTTGACAGCATTTAAATAGTTTCGTAATCGTTTTTAACACCACCAATTTTACCGACTTTACATTTTTTGCTCTCGTTTCAGATTGAGTGTTATACCAGAAGCAGCGACGATAGATCAAAAACATCGATTGAAAATCAGAACTTATTTTATGCAGGTATCTTCTCGTTTCTTTGCCCTATTCTACTCATGCCTTACTAAGGCACGAGTAGACCTATATATATGCAACGTAACCTATCTTCCCTTTTTAAATCAATGCTATAACCTCGTGGTTATAGCATGGTTATAGCCAGCAATTAATTGTTTGTTATTTGTAGGTGTGCCAATTTAATCCAGGCTCAAGTTTTGGCTTCGGTGAGAATATGCGTGACAGGCGTATCATAGCCTTGACGCCGGTAGAGTGCATGTTACTGCCAATGGTATGGCTACTCCAACGGAATACGGCAAACATCTGGACGAGGATACAGCATTACTTGGAAAAAAAGGTAGGTATGGAGTAGTAAACAAGAGAATAGGGCAATAAACAGAAAGTACACAGTCAACACCGCTCACTAAAGCTCACTTAGTTCCTAAAAACCCGATAAATGTTGGTGCCTAAAATAGGTGTCTAGACCGTGTCCATTTTGAATGAAGCATGTTAGTAAACAAACCGCACATACTTAACCTAAAATTCAATTTGTTGGCGCGTCCTTTTATACGTAATTTACATTACTTGTCGATTTTAGATTCTCCCTTTAATAAAAATTGCTTACAATCATATTATCTGAAACTCGACGGCAAGCAAGTGAGATTTTGTTATTTGTGTCGTAGTTTGTTTACTAACACGCTTCATTCAAAATGGATAAACCATAAGTACCTATAGTAGGTACGTGGGTCTACATAATGGCACTTTTCGTAAAGCCATTGAGGCTAGATAATCAAATTTCAAAATTTCAACAATGTATTAATTATTAACTGGAGACGTAACAACCAAATCCGGTGCATGATGCAGTTGGTGAAAGCTAGTGAAATTCTGTGCCGATAGCCGAAAGCCGATATATTGGTACATCAAAATTTCCGATCATTCCAGATACCCAACAAAAAGCAGCTATTCAGGGAGTTTTACTCTCAGCGCCGCTGGGAGGAATACCGCGACCAACTGGTCACGGATGTGGCGGAGCGCTCCAACGCTGTCAACTTTACCTCGGTCCACGACGTGCCCTACTCGATACGTATGGAGGAGATGCTGGATATTTGAGATAGACCTTCTGCAAATGCGATTTTAACTTCTACGATGTATATTTGATGCCGGCGCCTCACATGGGCTATGTTGGCTCCAAGTTATACTGTTGGATCCAACACACCAAAGTGAGGATCGATCTTGGCACGTTATTGGATAAAATTGTACGTGCCAAGATCGATCCTCACATTGGTGTGTTGGATCCAACAGTATAACTTGGAGCCAACATAGCCCATGTGAGGCGCCGGCATGAGAGTACTAAACCCTTTGGCAGACAGACTAACTTATTTTAACTTAGGTCGCATAACTGTCGCTGTCTTTTATACCACATAGCTTAGTTTGTATTGTGCACAATAATGTATGTTTTGTATTACACTTTTAATGATTCATCTTAATCTTACAGTTTTTTTGGTTGTATTAGATTCGAATTAATGTGGGTTTTAGAACATATTTTAAATAAAGTCCTTTGTTATTTAACTATGTTCTCTTATTTTGATCCTGTGACCTTACATACGTTTCACGCCCCCAAATATGTTGTGTCCATTCCATCCTCATGCAGGTGAATATTTACCGTATGAAGAAATACATGCGACCGAAGTAACAGGCTAAATTGCTGTGGAAAAGGCTAGACAAAAAAACCGACCAAGTGCGAGTTGGACTTGCGCACCGAGGGTTCCTTGCAGACCTGTAGAAATTTATGAGATTTTGTTACAGCATAAATGTATTATAGACCTGAGTATTTGATAAGAATTTCAATTAAATACCTCTACGCGTTTATATTAATAGCAGGCACATTGTTACCCAAGGGATTATTTAGTCCCTCGAAATATTAGCGCCCTCGCCGCGCTCGGGCGCCAAACTCCGTCTCGGGACTGAATAACTTACTTTCACCCGAGGTAAACACTGTGCTTTTCATCACGAATACAAGGAAAGTAAAAATAGATAAGTAATAAATGGCTAAGTAATACCTTCTCAACCTCCTCAACAGCCTGTATTCGTCCACTACTGGACGCAGGCCTCCTTATAAGCGCCTTCTTGACGTTAATCTCATGAAGGGTAATGCCCATAATCCCCACGCTGGGCATGCGGGTTGGGGATCTCAGTTTGGTGGTATAATTGTACTACACAGCTAAAGTAATACCTATATGATTGAACTATGGTTATTTAAAGAAATATCCATAATTGATATTTCTTTAAATAACCATGGTTCAATATCTATGAACTATGGTTATTGAAAGAAATATCCATAATTGATATTTCTTTAAATAACCATGGTTCAATAGACTTTGCTTAACCGAACGGTAGAATAGCTCTCGTCTCTATAGGCTCTAGCTAGAGGAAGGAAAAAGAAAGCCATGGTAGCGAGAGTTATTCTACCATAGCTGTTCTGCTATTACTTTTCATGTTTATCTATGAAAAAATGTTAAATACATATTTTTTCCAAAATCTATGTTATTTTAAAGAAATTGTTGAAAGTAAATTAATAAGAATTTACTTAACTTAATATTGTGAAAAAGGGTCTTGATAGACAGACTGACGGACGGACAACAAAGTGATCTTGTAAGGGTTCCGTTTTTTGCTTTCGAGGTACGGAATCCTAAAAATGAAGACGTCATTATTACTGTATTGTATTACTACATTGGCCTATAGTCCTGAACAGAACGATCATGCTAAATAAGCCACTAAGCCGGTAATGGCAAATCGGGGGCGGAGGCCCGTTGTGCCCAAACATGGTTATCCGTGGGATGCATAACAGAATGGAAAGATTTATTGTTGTTCTTAATATGTTAATTTTATGCTCTTTTAGAACTCAAAGGCATTTACTAAGATTAAATGATCCTAGAGTAGGGGTGTAGACTTTGTTCCTAGATCTATCATTAGCTAGAGTCCAAGTAAATCTCTTATAAGCACAAAATAAAGTCATGCAAAGAACAGAAAGTCTTCACCGAGTAACATTTTGGTAGGCACTTAAATACAGAATAAAATATAGATTGATACCTAATGAACGCAAAACTGTCCCACACGCAAAATCCTCTGACTAAATAAAAGCAAATATATGTGTGGACTATACTAAGGTAGAGCTGAAGGTCACCCTCAAAATTGAAGTAAAATTAGAAGTCAAAGACATTTACAACGAGATATTTACTATGATATTATTACTTTTGAGGTTTCCAATATTTCGAAAGTGTTCCAATATTTGGAAAGCTCGAAACTCATATCATGGTATATATCCCGTTGTAAATGACTTTACTACTGACCATGATGGATTCAAAGATAAGAAGTTATTATTATTAAGAATTGAATCTAATAAGCTAGCCGCTGATAAAGTCAACAGAACTTATTTAGCACCTTATATTGCCAAAGCGCTATAAACCCAGAAATAGAAGCAAGTGACAGCATGAGTGAGACTGTCGCGTCGGCGTCGTCGTCGCTGAGGCAACCGGTTTAGGCGGGAAGCAGTCGCGAAGAGTCTCAGTCACATTCGACCGCAGTGCACCGCGAGATCCGACCGTGTACAACGACAGCTTATGGCTGATCGAATTCGCAACCATTCTGTAAATAATCACAATAACATCCTTGACAATTTAAATAGAAACCGAAGAATCACGACAACCTATACGACGACGATTCAAGTGGACGGATCGTGTAGAAGTGGAATTCACCGGTGAACACTTAAATAAGTAACAATAAGGTTGGTATGTAAATATTGCATCATAACATAACTTTAGAAAGTGGTGGAATTGACAATTTGGTAGAGTAGTATGTAATGTAGGTAATTACTAGGCTTCACATTCGTAGATACCAACTGATCAGGCAGAACGAGACTATTACTTACTAAATACCTACAAGGATCGCAAAAACCTGTATAATTTTCTTTAGAAAGCGTCTAGGAAGACATTTCTCTTTAGGTTTCTGGTAGAGTCAATTGCGATCAAAAATTTTCTTACCGGAAGATTCGTACTTATTTAGTTGGTTGTTCCTGAGGCAATTTTTTTGCGTTATATTTACATAAATTCACCAAGTCTATTATTATTCAAGTCGATGATGTAAGTAAATAAACATCATGTTAACTAGGGCGTTACATTTCGACCCACAGTTGGTTGTCTTCTGTACACCTTCTGTGTGATACATGACTGTTTATTGTTCATGTGTGACTTCGCAATAAGAAGGCGCTTCGATTATATACCTAAAAAACTCCAAACAGCACACATTAGGTATTTATAAATCGCGTTGCAGTATTGTGTCTCTGTTATCCGAAAAAACATTTAAAACCACAGACCTACAAAACAATAATAGGTATACCATTTTATGTCACAAAATATTTCACGTAAGAAAAACTCACAAATATACCAACCTACAACCTGGCAAGGCTTATGAAGTCACTTCAACAAATTCGATTTCTGACTCACCAACATTCATCACTTCAAGAAAACAACAAGTCGAAACGGTTGAAAAATTAAAATTGCATTATAACCGACTTGTTATTGAGATTTATCGGCTGGCCTTAGCATTATAACCTCATATATATTTCCTGGCTGTCTCCTAAGGACTCTGTCTATGCTGTTCCTAAGGCTGGTTTACATTGGACAAGTATACGTACGGCGCGGCGGCAGCAAACAAAGCTTAGACAATGTACATTAATATATATACATATGTATATTATGTAGATATTTCTGTGGGGCAATGTCTGTTTTGAGAGCTTTAGGTCAAAAGCCAAACCGTTATTGTGTACCTAGTAAAGTCATTATGTGATATATGTGCGAGCACCTATTTTATCTAGCTTCTTTGCAGTGTAAGCTAGACGTTAGTTGCGTGTAATATGGTCGATGACGACAGTGCATAAGCCAGGTTATCAGTGAATGAGCTCAATTGAGACAAAAAGACCATTCACGATAAAGGTGGATAGATAACAGGGTAACCATACAAAGTCAATGTCAAAGTAATTCTACCTACAGGTACATTCAAAAAACGATGTTTTAGTTTACCACTTTTTGTGTAGTAGGTTGAGTAAAGCTAACGATGGGTAAGTATTATTTATGTAATCATTCGTTGCACCAATTTTTGGTAGGATAATACGCATATATAGGTACGAACTGACTGACATTTTGCTGGAATCGAAATGAAACCAAACTATTGGTGTTCAATAAAAAACGTAAGAAAATTCGCGAAGATTTCAGAGCGCCGTGGCCCGAATACAATTTATTCATTTTTCATGTCGACAGTGACTCGTACCGACCGGCACTGGCTTTGCCTTTCTTTCAGAATTCGTATTTATAGGTCGCGTATATATCGATAACGAACGATCGTATGGTATGGTAAAACAATAAAAATATTGAGGTATTTTAGGTAATTAGTTTTAGTACACACAAGGTCAAAGTCATCTACGTCACGTCTAGCTTTGTGGTGCTGGCTTAGAATTTGCACCACCCCAACTCTTCCCACGGGTGTTGTAAGAGGCGACTAAGGGATATCCACCGGGGAGCGGGAAGCAGCGCCCCCTGCAGAACAATTTTTTTTTACATACATCGATCAAAAATTTCGCGGCCTCCCGGCGAAAATTTTGATCGATGTTTACATATTAGAAGAATAAAGCACCATTGTAATAATAATAAAAATAATGCTGGACAACTCACATAGCATTATCTAGCCCCAAGCTAAGCAGAGCTTGTGTTATGGGTACTAGATAACTGATATACATAATACAATACACTACATAGATAGATATTTTTTTATTGTACATAGAAAAACATCCAGAACGCCCTGAACAAAATTCTGCAGATCGTACACAAATTTGTTCCACTATTTGTGTTATTATACCATTAGCTGAAATAGGAAAATCAAAATGTCAGATTGATACTGATGATGATTTCCATACTGCCAAGTGTGGTATCATTTTATTATCAGCCACAAAGCTAGTGATTTCTTGGAGTGTGTGTGGGCATACTCCGAGGGCGTACAATGAGTAACCCAACCAGTTTTAGGTACCCACGATGACAGTTAACCACTATCGAGTTGTTTACTAATTGTGACTCAAATTGTATCGATACATTCAATTAGGTTGGTGACTATAATAGGTACCGATGTACCTATACTTCTAACCGAGGTAATAGGTTTTCATCGTTCTTGGGCATCTGTTGCCTGCTGAATTCAATTGATAACTTCACTAAGAAACTCACTTCAGTGTATGCATGTGTGTAATAGTGTATTTTTGGCTATGAATAAAGATTTATTTCTTTCTTTCTGAATATCTATCTCTCTCTTCTGAATTCTGAATTCCTTTTTAGGGTTCCGTACTCAAAGGGTAAAAATGGGACCCTATTACAAAACCACCGCTGTGTGTCTCTCTGTCTTCCGTCCATCTGTCAGCGGGCTTCAACTTCAACTTCTTATTTCATGGCTTGCTGTGTCTTTGCTGCCACAAATCTGCCAGTGTCCATGTCCATGTTAAAAACGTCATAAACTTTAGTAGAGAAAAAAAAACCATAAAAATATAATTACAAAACAGAAAATCAAACAATACCTCTTTTTGAATAGTACCATTAAAGAAACTAAAACAAAAAAAAAACAAAAAAAAAACAACACAATGTTAGAAAGATGTTTGCACAAACATAAACAAATACATTTACAAAATAGGAATAAGGTATCTCATGAACCGGAACATAACATATAGACAGCTGAAATTTTCACGGTGTATGTATATATCTTGCTACAGTAAATAAAATAATAAAATAACATTATGGTGGCTCCCATACAAGAAAACGTTTTTACTCCACGTTTGTCAAGGCCGTATCTCTAGAACCATCAGAGGGCTGATTTACAGATCGTTTATATTGCCAATATAACAAAAATTAAGAAAAAAATTAGGAATGTGACACCCCTTAATTTTTCTCGACTGTTATGTTACGTCCATAATACTAAGTTAAACAACGATCACCTAAGCACCTAAGTACTAACCGCACTCAGCGTTAAGCAACGTTGAGTAGGGTAACGGTTAGTACTTGGATGGCAACCGCAACATGTTGGCTTTTTGCTTTTTTGCGATCCATTAAAGTATTATGTTTTAAGGTTTCTTTTGTTTCACAAGTATCGTACGGAACCCTTCATGTGCGAGTCAATTCGCACTAGGCCAATATCTTGCCTTGTATACAGATGTAGGTAGTAAGTTTCACAGGATTTGTCACTCAGACTATAAAAGGAAAATCAGCTTTCTACCTATAAATCGGTTTTGTTTTGCGAAACGTTTTACCTACTCTATACATAAAGATTCCATCAGTAAGAAAAATGATAATGCCCATTTTCGAGGATATTGTCTTAACTGCTAAACATTTCTGTAGACAGCGGAGTGTTTTCTAGTGCGCGGAGAGAAGCGAAAGTAACACCACTGCCTAAAAAGCCTAAAGTCTCTTCTTATTCCGATTTTCAACCCTTATCTATTCTTCCTTTCCTCTCCAAAGTCCTCTTTTTCACCACTAACATAACTTTATCCTTAATACCAACAATCTCCTTAACCCCTTCCAGTCCAGTTTTCGCCTAGGTAACAGTACTACCACTGCTCTCGTTAAGATTAGTGATGACTTACGAAATACTCAATACTCAATACATTTATTTATTGTTGTCATCACATTGGTAGGCTGGTAACTATTATTATATAGCTAAGTATCACAATGTGTACCCTGTTGGGCGTATCAACAAGTGGAAGGCAGACCGAGGTTGTTTTGGGTAATATTATGTAGGTACTAAGGTGAGCAGTACCTACTTGTCACACTAATTATTATAAATGCGAAAGTTTGGATGGATGTATGGATGGATGTTTGTTACATCTTCACGCCAAAACTACTGAACGGATCGGGCTGAAATTTTGCATACAGGTGATTCTAATCCTTGAATCAAACATAGGCTACTTTTTATCCCATAAATCAGTTCCCGTGGGATAAAAATCACCTTTAAACGTTTCCATAGGAACAACGCGTGCGAAGCTGCGGGGCGCAGCTAGTCTAGTTAATAAAATAAACAAGTTTAAAGTTGGTAAGTAAAAACAGTAAGACGACACGTATATAATGTTTAGGTATGTAGGTACGCAAGTTTTGTTGATGATATTGATAATCGCCTCGTGACCATCCATACTCTTCTAGACTTTAGTAATGCCTTCAATAACGTTAAATTATTAATATCTCCATTGTAGAATAGTTCACTGGTTTCGTAGCTATCTTCTCAGTCGCCGGCAACCCATTACTATTGACGACAAATCTTTTTCATGGTGTGAACTGTACCTCAAAGCGGCGTTTTATTTCCTCTTCTTTTTAAGCTATTGCATAGCTTCTATCGCGGGCCTTGAGCCTGGAGACCGAATCCAGAAATTCCGTAACGAAAATAACCTAACACCCCCCCACTCCAACCGGCACAGCGCAGCGGTGATACTGTTTAGTTTTGCCATCTATCGATGAATAGCAGAACTTTTAATGACTTATGCTATGCAATAGCTTTACCGCGGCAGTCCACGAATGCCACACGTCTTTTTTCTATCTTTATCAACTCTATCTCCAACCAAACAGCTATATTCTTCCTACCACCTTTACGCACATGACTTTAATAAGAAAAACGTTAAGTGACGCTATCAACGAAACCTATATAAACACAATTTTTGAGTGGAGTGCCAATTTGACAACTTTTGTTGCGTTGACAACACTGCTCTGTCATTGCAGTACGACTAAAAGTGTTAGTTCACCAAAACTTTTATTTATTTATTTATTTATTCGTTTCACAAAATCCACAGGCCATAATTTTTGTTATGTTAATAAACTACAAGTTAACGTATTTCAGATTTTGTTTGTGCTATGAGACCTTGCTTCTTGGCAAATTAAATGATTCCAGGTTAGTGGGTTTTGGATTTGGTCCAAGGGGACAAATCAAAAGTAGGTAGTTGTTTTAGTGAATAAACTAAATTTTCATGACTCTATAAGATTTCCGAACCCAAAGGGTAATACGAGACCCTATTACTAGGACTCCGCTGTTCGTCTGTCTGTCTGTCTGCCTGTCTGTCACCAGGCTATAACTGTGTGAATTTCGACTATCACAGTTCATAAACTGTGATAGTTGAAATTTACACACATGATGTATTTCTGATCTCGCTACAACAACAAATACTAAAACACAGAATAAAATATATATTGAAGAGGGGCCCTCTAGATCTCTGTTTTCATAGATAAAATGTGCGCGCGTCCGACTCGCACTTGGACGGTTTTATTTCCTTTTGCGGTATGGAACCCTAAAAAGAGGCAAAACATGTTTTTGCCTCTTTGTTGATATGGAAGAGGGCTGACAACTGCTGACAATGATGATGTTGTTCAGCATTTAAACTTTTATGTCAAACCTTCTTTCTCTCTTTATTTTCTTCTTTTAATGGCGTCTACGTCTGGGTTGACATAATTTAGCCAATGTCGCGTAAAATGTTAATCAAAAAGATATATGAAAATTACAAAATTATGGGCAACGTTGTACGGTAAGGTTTGATCCGAAAGAATGTCAAACCTTTGTCGATTGTTATGGTATTTATGACAAGACATTAGAATTTCCTTGTGACACATCATCTAGAAAAAAATCTAGTCTATTGACGCCCTGATCAAAGCTTAGCCTCCGGGATGTGACACCAAGGCTGCGTTCCGTTTCTCACATAAAGCAATCAATCCTGCTCGAACCACGCGCGCACGAAGTCGCGTTCTGTTTCATCTGAGCGTGAGGCAAAAGTGCGATTTGATTATTTAAACGGAACGCCAAAAATTTGATATAGAAATAATATCAGAGTTTACTCCAGTTTTAGCCTCAGTGATCAGTGCATTTGATTCGACGAGTTTACATAGGAAAACAATGGCGTTCCAGTTAGAAAAAAAAACAATCAAACCCCACGTCCGCTTTTGAAATTGCGCGCGCAGATGACGTCACCCATAGGAACGAACGAGCTTGTCTCGAACGGTGAAGCAATTTAAGCGCTTCCGTGCGCGCTTGGGGCGGGGTTTTCTCGTGCGGTCTTTCAGCGCTCTGAAAGGAGGTAAGGAACGACTTCATGCGCGCATGAGCGTTTCAAGCGTAAAACAGAACGCAGCCTTTCTGTGTGACACTAAAGAAACTTGATAGGCGGCTATTCGTAGATATTCAATAGTTTTATTCGTTTTTAAAGTTTTCTTTTACTATTTGGAGTACCTCAACCTTTTTCTAATATTGTTATAGTGTTATTTTTGTTTGGTAAAAAATGCAAGAGCAATCGACAAAATCAGGAATGGGCGGTGGAATGACTGCAGCAGCTACCAAATCGGTAACGTTTCATCATACTACTATTTTATGGCTGTGATAGAAATTTCTTTACTATTTGTGGTCAGTGTTTCTATCTGTAGTCGATACCTTATCTTATGACTAGAAATACGTAGTAAGTAGGTACCCAAGTAGCGTATTTACAGATAGAGTCAGTAATAAGTAGCCCCCCGCATAACTTATACGGGTTTAAATCCAAACCTGGTAATTGTAAGAGTTTCAAAAGTAGAAAATAAATTAATGTAACATCAAAACAGAACAAATATATAAAAATATTAAAAATCTAGGATTTTAACCTGTATTAAGCAGGGGGGGTTACCTAATACTGACGCTGTCTGTAACTCGAGATTATCTCTTATACCGAAGATTTAGAGGACCACCCTGACTTTTGAGGATTTTTTATTGTGTCTGTTGTCCTTGTCCACGTTCACGTCCAAGGACTTAAGTATTAGTTGAAAACCGATAGAGGTAGGTAGTCTATGGTTTATCCATTTTGAATGAAGCATGTAGTAAACAAAGTACCTACGACACAAATAACAAAATCTCACTTGATTGGCGTCGAGTTTCAGATATTATTATAAGCAATTTTTATTGAAGGGAGGATCTAAAATCAACATGTAATGTAAATTACGTATAAAAGGACGCGCCAACAAAGTGAATTTTAGGTTAAGTATGGGCGGTTTGTTTACGTTTATGCTCCATTCAAAATGGATACGATATAGGTAAGTACATGGTTTCACCTAAGTTGGCTATACATTTTGATCTACCATTGCGACGATGAGATGTGATCCCATCCTCGTTGCCAGATGATGTATCGGGTGCTAGTAAAACGACCGCATAGCTCCGTAGCTGATTTATTACTAGAGAAGGTACGTGTGCTTGTAGCCTTGTGGGATCACTCGTATACGGGGTTACTGGTTAAGTCAACCTATAGTTTCTTGAAGGGGTTAAAGTCTCTATCGCTGCTGACTTATTTGACTATGAAACACCATACCCTAACTTAACCGTTTTCGATATATCGGCTAGGTGATAAATTTTACATATACGTAAGCAGCATTATTTTTACTACTAGAGTTTCTTCAAAAAGAGAAGAGTCGTGGCGTTATGGTGAACTAGAGTCTGTTCAAAAAGAGAAGAGTCGTGGCGTTTCGGTGAACTAACACTTTCAGTCGTACTGCAATGATAGAGCGGTGTTGTCAACCCAACAAAACTTGTCGATTGGCACACGAGCGCCCTCAGAGTCAGAGTCAGAGTCAGAGTCAAATCGTTTATTTCTTTAGACTTACAAAATAAGTACTTAGACAAGTCAAATTTTTACTATATAAACAGCTTGATAAATAGTTATTACTATCAAACAAGAAATAAGGTGCAATTGACTCTAATTCACTTCAATTTACCTCAATTACCTCTATTGTCCATTACCTGTGACCATTCGATCTCAGTTTTTCTTAAGAACTCTGACAATACTCTGGATTATTATACCTTGATGGACGGCGGAATAAATGTAGATATTTTACTTACATCTGCAACATATTATGTAGATAGACACAGCGTTTTCTTAATACGTATTCCTCGGAGAAAAAAATAATTTGTACCTACCTACTTTATTGCTTTTATCAACTGTCAATACTACGACCTAGTTTGTTTAGTACCTGAAATTTTGGTGTTGAAAACAATTAACAACTAGTTCAATAGAAAAAAAAATTAACTAGATGCACTAATTAAATAAATAAAACGTCAAGTGCGAATTGGAATAGCGCACTGATGAGAATTCTGTATTTGTCTGAATCAGAAACTCTGTATTATTATGACTATAACTTTTTACAACTAGATACGTACAGTACCTACATACGTAGATACTTTTTTGGACTCCTAATTTTACCTAAATTACAGATTTATTAAACAAACAGCCGGTTTCTCGAACGCTTATTATTTTGACAAATTGTTGACAATTAGTCAGGCTGTACACGCACTACTTTTATTACTCGCGTGGTTTTTTTGCAGAATTCTGTAACTTTATGGAAGTACACTAGCGGAAAAATATGAATGTTTGGAGCACTATAAAGTTGGTCTATTTGAATTTTTAAAATGAATGTTCTGCTTGTCAGCTGCTTAGCTGTGTTGCACCGAAAGTGATTCAGGTTGACATAAGAAAAAGGATCCACACCTCACTAACGAAGAATTGAGCTAGTTACTCAAATTATACATTACATTTTCTAGGCAAACACCGAGAGATTTTCACGAAGGATATCATCATCAGTGATAAAAAGACTGTACCCGTGTGAATCAGTCATGGGAGTAAGACAGAACCCGTGGAACCCCACTAAGAGACGAGGGCCCATCGCAGCTGAAGCAGCGAGTCCGGGGCCAGCTGTGGTCTGCCTGCCCACACTAATAGGTAAGACATATTGTTAATATATCCCTGGTCGAGGTCATCCCAGTGCTGGACACAGGCCGCCCTATTCCTTTCAGAGATCATGGGCTGAGCCAATTTCGTTCCTCCATCTCAGACTAAATCTACTGCATCGCCTTCTCGTTTTGTCATACCTTCACTCGGTAGGTTCCTTTTGTCCACATCTCTTAAAGTTAGGTACCTAGTTATTTTTCCTCAATGTTTTTAATGTACGAAGAACTACGGTGCTTTTAATCACTTCGGTCATTCTTAAAAGCACCGGAATATGCTCAGGCCATAATGTAACTCTGTCAATATTTGCTAGACGATGTACAAAGCGGAAAACCCGACGTTTTGTTATTGAAATGTGCGAGTAGCTCTCCTAAAAGTGAGACATTTTAACAATTTATTAAGTATTTCTACATTTTGAGCATGTTATTTTAAATGTGTAGATCTAAGGCCCGTATTATAAAAGCTTGCTCAGTCATTGATGTATGCTTGAGCAACGCTTTTCTATGGCATAAACGTCACTCAAGCATTGCTCTATGACTGAGCAAGCTTTCATAAAACGGGCCTATCTGTCTTTGCAATCAGCTATGGTCACTTAGTAAAATATTTTTATTTATAATATTTAGTTAATTTATTAAGCTATTGCATAGCTTCTATCGCGGGCCTTGAGCGCGGGGACCGAATCCAGAAATTCCGTAACGAAAAAACCTTGACGTTTGTCTCTTTAGTTCAGCAACTCGCCTCTAGATGGCATTGCATTAGCTTTACCGCGGCAGTCCCCGAGTGCCACACGTCTTTTTTTATCAATACTACACGTAGCTTCCAGAATCTTCTACAGAAAGGTCATCGAATGTTCTTCTGTCAAATCCTTTCAGTAGTCTATTAGTCAGTTAGCCACTACCAATGAAGTACTATATTTTATTTACTAAAGGTCGCAACGATAGCGTAGGTAGAGCACATACAAAAACAGTTGATACACAAAATGACATCACTGCATTAGCACTGCTCGTTGAATAAGAACGTGTTCTGTTCGTTTTATATTAAAAACCTTACTAAATTGCGTATTGTACACGTTAATTAACACTCTGTGATACCAAGGTGATTATAATAAATTGTTATAGAACTGGTAGGACGGGATGGCCGCAAAAGGCAAAATTATTGCGATGTTTTTAAGAGTATATTTTTAAAAAGGTAGGCAACATTGACACTGTTCAAGGTGAAGCAAGTCGGCTGTGATCGACATTGGATTGTTATTATGGCGTAGGAAGTGATAAATTACCTCTTTTACATTAGTGGTTTACTAGGATCGATGTTTGCAGTGCGAGGCACCTGGACTTTCATATGGTCTAATGTATGTAATCAATGATTTTGTGCAGGTAAAAAGTTTAAAGTATTATAATAAAACAATAAAATGTCCTTGAATTCTATGCTACGAGTATGTAGTTACTCGTAGGTACTAATGGATGAGTGGGTACTCATCCATTAGTACTAAATGGTTTATTTCTGAAAAAATAAAGATACACTCACTTTAGTATCTATACTTCGATCAATATACAAAGATTCCATAGTGGTAGGTGCAAGATAATATATTTTTATTATGAAATTCATAACTGAAGTATCTTATCAAATTATATTGAATTATTATTTACTTAAGGGCTTCAAATACGGTAGCTATAATGTATTATTAATGTACAGTACTTTTCCACATATTTCATAATGTAAAAAGACAATGTAGCTGCCGTATGTCTCACCTACCCCTTTAATAAGACGTATTTACTTATAATTATTCATTTACTTATTCTAATCCAGGAAAGCCCCCGCAAGAGTCACGAAGGTCCCGCGCCCCAGCCTTCACCTTTGGTTACAAATTGGAACAACCCGGGACTCGTGTGAAAGTAGGTCCCGGCCCAGCTACTTACAACACAGAAGGCATGACTTCTAAAGGTATGATTTTTCCTGTAATAGAAGCCTGTATACAAATTAAGAAATGGCGCAGCAGGTGTGGTTTTCCTTTGCTGGAGATTGTTGGTTCTATTCCCCCGCGAAGTAAATGTTTGGTCGACCTGCAGATATTTTTTCCGGGTATGGGTTATCTATGAATGACTATGAATAATAATGTATTAACAGTTATGTAATCGCTGACTGCCGTTGACTGCAGCCGACTAACGTTGCTTTCAATCACCTGCGGTTGACTGCAGTCGTCGTCTAAGCAATAATTATTTTCCATAAAACTTTATTCCCCTTTTTATTTTTTTCAAAATTAGATAGCCTTTGTCTGGAACCTAAAATCTAATCCCAATTTGTCACCAAATGATCTTACGGAGCTACTTGGTAGCAAACATTCACACAGATTTACACATTTATTATGTTTAATTAATAGGATTTTTTGTTATTTTTTTTCTAGGGAGTATTTTAGCTATGGGAAAAATCGCGGCAGGCGTTGCCGCATTGTTCTTTCTCTAAAACTGTCAGCGAAACATAATAAAAAGTATGACTTCATTTTTCTCATTTCTCTCATAGTATTCTTTATTTCAGCTACATACGTAGGTAGTTAATTATTTTGGTCACGTCACGAGTGAAAAGCTCGCAGTGACTTGCGTGTTGATTTGGAATTCGGATTGCGAACTGTAAACAAATTGCCTGCGACACACGAAAGTTGTGGACGTCACCAACTTGAAAACATTGTGTGGTTTTCGTCTTTTCTTTATTCAGCCATCCCGTTGTAAAATATTTGAAGCTTTTCGCTTCAACGTAACGCAACACTCTGTTGACTATAAGTATGTACCTAATATAGGGTAATAGGGTAACTCTGCATAGCATTTTTTTCATCGGTTATTTAGGTAAATTAATCACTGAAAAACATAACACATAATTTTAAATTATTGAGGTAAAAATAGTAAAACTGAACTCAGTTTCGGGTTATAAAACGCTGCCATGTTGGCCCTTTTTCTGTGACGACACGTTTCACCGATTCAACAACTATGTCAACTTAAAGTCAAAGCTTCATGACCTAAGTTAATAAGTCTGATATCTGTGTTCGTTCATGACAACACAAAAAGGTACAAGTGTGACGTCATTGTTCGACTCCC
Source organism: Eupithecia tripunctaria (assembly GCA_955876795.1). Lineage (NCBI taxonomy): Eukaryota > Metazoa > Arthropoda > Insecta > Lepidoptera > Geometridae > Eupithecia > Eupithecia tripunctaria. The sequence goes on along the minus strand of OY041602.1, from coordinate 7,449,124 downwards.
AATAGCGTTGCGTTTCATATTTTTGCGATTGAGATTTAAAATAACAACTTTTCAATGATCAAATTTCACAATAAGACATCAAAAAATATAACTATAAATATACAGGATATATGTCTATATCAAGGTTAGGCTAGGTTAAAAACATTTTTTTTATTAAAGTCACATGCATAATATACCCTATTCTAATAATAATAATATTGTCAAAATCCTCATTGAAAAATAAAATTACAATCAAATATTTATTTTATTTGATAATTAAATTAAGACTAGTATTCTCGTTAGCGCAATTATTATAATTGTAAATAATTGAGCTTACTGCAAAAAATCTACAGGTAGCTCAACAACCATATAACCATACTCAATACCAGTCGGAAGCGTACCCAAGATTATTATTTTTAAATAATAATAATATATAACCATTTTACAAAATAAGCATTTATTCAAGAAATAAGTGCAAACTCGACAGGATTAGGTACGTCTTTTCGTTTAGTAGTTCCTATGTTCCTTCATTAAGGAAGGGCACAAACGTGGACACTTTTGTGTCTTGTGTTAGATATAAGCTACTGATGAATATTTGTTTTCTATAGAACCAGTATGAAATCATCCACTCCTTGCAATTTCGTGTGTCCAGTTGCTTTAGTACTTACATAACATATTATGTATTTATTGACGATCAAAAAGTGTTTGGTGTGCCATGTTGACAATAAAAAGTGTACACCATTATAACACCTTCACTTTTCTGACAAAGCTCCGTTGACTGGTCGCAGAGGCCGAAATTCGGCTAGGAAGACATCGTCATCCTATACAATTTTGTTAGCTTATACATAGTGATTTTTTGGATGGGGCAATAAAGGCAGATTCTACAACCGGTGAGGCAAGCACAGAAAAGTAGTTGATTTCTGAGTCAGAGTCAAATCGTTTATTTCTTTAGACTTGCAAAATAAGCACTTCGACAAGTCAAATTTTACTATTCAATAAACAGCTTGATAAATAGTATCTATAAATTGCATCAAAAATCGAATTAAAAAAAACTGATTTCTTGTCTTTTAAGATCTTAGTTATAAACTTAAAAAAATATTAGAGAGTTTTTCCATGTTCGCTATCTTGATTGTACGACTATGTAACTGTAGTATAATATTCATAGATGAACAACTTCTGAATAAGTTTTTGCAAGCAACTTATAGTGTCACGCATATTCGTCATTTTGATTGTTGTCGTTTGATTGCTTTGCCTATAAACCATTAACGACTACCAAAACTGTTACGAGCAGCTATCAATCTACTTCAGCCACGTCAAACAAAATTACATTTCGATTTCATAGGTATTTTGTTGTGTTACAGTTTATTGTTAAATCGAGAATCATTACAAATAATACTGTACCTATACCTAGCTACGCTTGGATTTAAATAAGACCAGCCAAGTGCGAGTCGTACTCAAACCTTAACATTATCTGTAAAAATAAAAAAAATACAAACCTTTCCTCGTAAAAAGACAAAAAGTCAACGTGACGCGGTCACCCATCCAAGTACTGACAGCGCCCGACGTTGCTCAACTTCGGTGATCAGTTCTCAAGGTGATACGGACGTTGCTCCCTTAATTATTAAAATTATTTAACTTTAATTATTTGTTGTTATAGCAGCAACAGAAATACATCATTGACATCTGGAACATTTCAACTGTCTAGTTATCACGTTTCATGAGATACAGCCTGGTAACAGACGGACAGACAGGCGGACAGCGGAGACTAGTAATAGGGTCCCGTTTTACCTTTTGGGTACGGAACCCTGAAAATAGTACGGGGCACCTAAAATGATAATAGGACAAGTTTTAAAAAGCTTTTGGCCTCCATTTACACCACGTATCTACTAATTACTTACTTACTTACTACTAATTAATTACTTACCTTACTAGATAATGCTGTGTGAATTGACCAACATTATTTATTCAATATAATAATATTATTATTTTGATTTTATTTATTCAATATAATAATAAATGAGGTCTTGTGGTCGTACTGTTCTGCCGTCCCGTCAGATTATGATAATTGAGAAGAGAGTAAACTTCTGTTGCACACACTAGCTAGTGAATTATTGAAATTGACTGCATTTGGGTATTCATTCATCGAATTACGTCATAGACAAAGCAATCTGGCCATTATTCGAGAATGGTAGCTTCCATTCCCGTTTAAATTTCAGTCGTTCCCACATAGTGAATTTTATGCCACACCTATATATGACTATTTGGCCATGCGTATCGAGTTATAGAGCTGTGAGCCGGATTGATTGAACGTTTGTAGGGAACGTTACTTTTAACAGGTCAATGACATCCTATGAATATCCTGTCGAATCGGAACGAACTGTCTATAATATCTAATTCGTTACCGGAGGAAATTAATAACTAACGTCTGATATTAGAAACAGGCCGTGATTGGATGTCGAGGGCGCAATGATTCTGACCTATACTTTCATGGCCCAAGCTATTCACAACATAGAACTATTATTCTTAGCTTTCTTGTCTTGTTAAACATTCCTGATCAATTTCAATAAAGACTGCGGCTAACTCCACTCTCCGATATCAAAACTTTTTGTCAAAATTATCAGTGTTTGCTTATTTATTTCATACCTTTCTTAACAACTTTGTGACCCGAAAAAGTAACAAAAATATCGGCGGCCCACTCCGCTCTGCATCTTTTTGGTTGCTTATCTTACTTTTGTATTCGTTTTTGTAAATTTCCAGTAAAAATTGATGCTCTTATTATCTGCTTCCGCAGTCTTTAATATTTTTGGGGCTCCTTTCACTCGCTATCTTTCATTACACTTGTTAAAAAAAAATAACAGAAAAAATACTGAAAAAATTCTTCAGCTTCTATTGACTTTGAATGCGTCAATTTTGTTTCAAAAACATACATACATCATGATGTTTGTTCTCTCGAAAGATCATCACGTAAACTTTTGTAGTTAAATAGAGTCAAATAGTGTCACATTATCATCATGCATGTACGACATGTATCGAGATTTTATTGTTACACATTCCCGTTCTGGTGCTATGGTTGAAGCAGGCCCTAATGTTTAACTTCCGCAAGACAATATCAGGTTAATCGGACGGAACTAACCGTGTTCGTAATAAATGTAGGCCGCATCATTCCCCATCAATTCACTTGAATGACTGGATGTGTTAACGTTGGCAATGCATGTAGATCTATGTATATACATAGATCGTTACATAGCTACAGGCCAGAGCACAACTGCACTAGTGTTCCCCAGATAGATCATTAAACAGTGTGAGTCTGCATGCGGTGCATAAAATTTGCAACCTCAGGGTACTTATCCCTAAAAAAAGGCTCTCTACCTAATAAAGCAATGGTGTATCACCAAGCAAGGCCTTTCTTTAGTAGTCGATAAATAATGTTGTGATAGAGAAGGGAACGTGCAATTTTTACCATCAGGTAATACAAGGTAGAACAACTTTAAGTAAATGAAATTGTCGAAAAAACTTGTGATTTTGTTAATATATTTTAAAATAATTACAAAACAATCTAAGAAAAAAGGCTGACACTGCATAAAAAAACCATCATAGCTTTTAACTGAGGTTACTTTTTTCAGTCTTAGTTTAATAAATAAGGAGCTATTGTATTTCTGATAGAGTTTGTTTCATGATATTATCCTTTAGTTTAAAAGTAACACCGTTTTACTTAGATAGGGGTCGTCACACTAGATTTTTTTAAAATATACGAGTACATTAAATAGGACGTAGTTTCCCTCTTTTTTGCGTGCGTGTAGGTACAGGAACAAAGCGCATCTTCTCAAGTGTATGCGCTTTGTTCTGTACCTAGTTTTTATTTTCGTAGGTGAAAAAAAGGCTCCTATGAAAGAGTGCAGGACAGTCTATGCTGAAAACGTACTATCCGCTTAATTGTCGTTTACTAGATAATTGCTAGTCAGGTTGTTTAGTTCAGGGGAAATTGCCTGCTTTGCAATTATACCGTCCGCCGCCTACACGGCCATTTGTCTTCATTTGTGCCTTCCTATTTGATATTAATTATATTTGCAAGTAGTCCGTTTAACACGCAAGGACACTCTATTTTTTAAATAATACCTCTGGGGTTGGTCAATATTATAGTTCTTGTGAGTGACGATAATATGCAGGAAACTATTTCATTTAAGTACTAACTAACAAAGTCTTCTTTTACCCCAATAGTTTTTGAATTGATTTCTTAAAAATTATATTGAGTGCGAATTGAGGGCTTACGCACTATGTCATCAAAAATTATCTTAATTAAATTAAATACTTACTTATGTATAAAATGTGACTCAACGTGTTTAAAATCGGACTCCGAAAGAAAATTTGACACATTTCTTTGAAACAACATACTCGTAGCTTGAAAATCAAGATCATAAAATATCCTAATCATTGTAGCTTGAGAAAAATATTTATTTACTTCTTAGCCAACTAAATATGATTATAAGAATTGATGGTCTCTTCGCGTTACTTGATTTTTTATTTAAAAAATAACAATACTTTTACTGGGTAACATCACGCGATAATAATACCAATTATACCTTTAGGAGCTAATGCTTTAATAATAATCTAAATTAGATCGAAAACTAGTTTGGCATACCGCAGATTTGTCGTTTTTTGTAAACATTTTTTTGTAAAATAGATTTTTGAATAGCAGTTTAGTGTTGAAGAATATGCGGAAGGTTCAGGACTTTAGTTAGTTAGGTACAAAAATCTACTTGCCATACTGCGACAGGATTGTAACTGGGTCATGACTGCAGTATAATTTGCATAACCGATGTCGTCTGCTTGTTTTATTTCCACCTGTACCTACAAGTTGTTTCCGGAATGCAGTCTTTGCTTTACTGCAAAACATTTCGTCTACAATTTAAAATGTTGCTGCAATATTGATTTTCCAGACACATTTTATAACTGCGAGTATTCAATGAAATAGGTTTTATCTCTTCAAGACAGACTCTCATTTGAGTACGTACCTACATTGAAAACATTTCAGACTTGTATCTGTTTTTGTCTGATAGAGCACTAGATTTGTAATTGGATAAATTGCTGTCCATTTAAAAAAGTCCTTGTCTACCTTTTCGGATGATTTCATTCAATAAACTTTAATTGGCGTCATGTAGGCTGACATTGGCCGATCGTGAAATAAGTTTCTCTGGCTGCATTGATGTCGCCAAATATGTCCGTATGCGCGAAGGTGATCTGGCTGGATGAGTCAGCGCTGCCTACTGCGTACTGTCCCGAGTCGCTCCCTCCCGGGGCGATCAGTCGTTTCCTTCGATCAGCAGTCACCGCTCGTATGTACTTGCAAATCTGGCTTTGCATGTTGTGATAAGGTTTCGTGAAGTTTAGTGTACTGTGTGGCCGCGATTACAGCAACGATCTAAAAGGTAACCTGCCGAAAATTATGATGTATACAGGGTACCACGAATCATGGGCACTTAGCCTAGAATGGGTGAGGTAATCCACTTGCGAATAACGATTTTTTGTAATTTCGAATACAGTTTTTAAATATAATATAGTAAATTTTCTGCCCATTCGTGTTCCTTTAATTAAACGCTCTCTTGTATTTATTTAAGGTTAAAAAATATTTCACAAATGATATTTTTCTTGTTTTACCTTCGGTCAGGTATTTCGCGGCCCGGCGAAAACTTTGATCAATGTGTTTTACAAAGTAATAACTTTGTAAATCGTATGAAATTTCAAAACAATAATAGTTATGTATGAATACACGTAAAATAACAAGAATTTGAATACTGTCTCTAATTTTATCAGTAATCAGTCATCGAAATTTAAAAAAATCGTAGAAGACAAACTGTTGCCCTCGGGGTCCAAAATCTCCCCTTTTCGACTCACTGCACATGTTTTATACCTTGTAAAAATGATGCAATGCCTTGAAAATGAATAGCAGCACTTTAATTGGCTTGTGTAATTTTTTACAGAGAGCAATAGGCTTTAAGATGAATAGTGAAAAAAATGGTCTGAACTTTGAACTGATACGATATAAAATACGACTAACAAACGACACTCTTTAAATTTTATGGCTAAATGCAACAGTAGAACCGAAAATCGTTACTTACAGAATCTACAGTGTTTCTTTTTGCTGTTATAAATATGAAACCCAGTTCCTTCATAATAAACCTTAATCCTAATATGCAAAACTCTCCCATCTCTCAGAAACTCAATTTACATAGTCAACTTTGAACATCAGCTAACATTTGCTACCCTTAAAGTTGAGTCCGTGGGTTCCGAGGGTTTTCAAAAAAAATACTGAGTGTCTGGTCGAAGCGACGCGTGGCCCGAGAGCTGGTGAGTATCTGGCGCAGCGCGTCAGCATTGCCATACAGCGGGGCAATGCAGCCAGCAGCATCTTGGGGACGCTTCCGACTGGTATTGATATGATGGTCGGTTTACCCGAACAGAACAGTTGAGCTACCTGTAGATTGTTTGAAATAGTCTGGACTTTGTTTTATTAATAGTCAGCCATTGTTTCAATTGTAAATACTAGTTAAATGATGTTTATTATTTTACTGAGGCTTAGTTTCTAAAAGTATTGCAAAAACAGGAAGGTCAGGCGGCCCTGCTTTGACGCTACACGGGCGCTGGCCGCCGCCTCGCGTCGCTCCCACTCCAGCACCTTGTGACTACGAGCCCACCAAAAGCGCGAAGGCCACCTTCGACCATGCCCCGGCTTTCTCCATAGGAATACGAGTCGGTCAATCCCAGCACCCGGGGATTTCGCCAGGTGCAAGCAATGCGCATTTATCATTAGCTCTGGAGGCATTATGCATTGGATTCTTGGTCGATTTTAGCACCTGGCAAATGTATACTGTTAGTTCCATCTTTCACTATTTACGTCATGTTTCTTGATTTATGCTTGAACTTTTGGTCAATTTCAGTACTTGACAACTGTATTCTTATTCCCATCTGTTCACTATCTTATCTCATCTCTCTTATTGTTTCTTGTGTGTTTAGTTACGCTATGTTTTGTAATTAATTTGTTGTTATGTCGCAAGTTTGTTCTGTTGCTTTGGTTACACTTGAGAGCTGCTTGAGCGCTCATTAAGTTATTGTTTGGTTTATTTGTTAGTTTATGGTAGCAATAAATATAGGTTCATGTTTGGTTTATTTACTCGTTTATGCTGGTTTATGCTATTAATTTCTAATTGTATGTATACTAAGTCGCCAACAGTTGTTATAACTGTCAACTGCATCCATGTTCATTGACGCTTTTATCTTTAACTCTACTATATAGTTGCAAACATCATTCTGGTAGTTTGATCAAAGACATTCAACATCTTGCAATCACCATATAAATATCCTGATTGCCTTTTGCAATACAAGAAACATACCGTCGCTCCATAATTTAAAGATTCATTGCCTCTTTTCCATTGCTTGAAGCACGTAGCTCGATTTTATTTTATTTTCGCTCAATATCCACTTTTGGTACGTGCAATAATGTTGAAAGCTACTGGGGAGCAGATGTTCCGACTAACGTCTCGAAAAGTTGTTTCTCCAAGTCGGTTTTCATTTTGATGTCATCGTTCATTTTAGTATTGCATTGTTTTGGTTTAGCATTGAACCGACGGTCATGTCGCTGTGTACAATTGTTGCTCATGAATCATCTTGTGTTATACCTACTACAAATCATCTTTAATAAGTAATTCTTACTGTCTATGTTTATGTCGTCACGGAGTGTCATTTTGTACGTAACAAACGTTTCTATGAATATATACTTGCAAAAAGGTACACAATTTTATTTAAATTTCTAATCTAGCTAGATTAGAAATTTAAATAATCTAGAAATATAAATAAAATGGTGTACCTTTCAACTACCTGCAAGGATAACATTTGTTTTTATTTACTGCACCACGCAAGCCAAGCCACCTTTACTGTGAAAAACCTCATCATAATATTATGATTTCACAGCTCCAAACGTATACTCCATGCCTCCCGTTCTGGGCGAGGCAAAAGAGGGTAACAAGCGAGCAGCACCCGCATTCAGCATCGTCGGTCGTGGGAAGGACGTCGTGGCCAAGGTGGTGATGCCTGGCCCCGGCACCTACTCGCCCACCCCGACGGCTGCCCTGAAGCGACCCCCAGCGTACACCATGGCTCCGAGACGAGACTTGAAACCTCCAACAGCGGCCGTCCCAGGGCCTGGCGTTTACTGCCCCGAAAAGGTAAGTCGCTACGAAGGTTACTTTTGCTCTAATGACATCATCGCCGGATTTATTCATGAACGCGGAGAGCAGTTTGGATGATCGCATCACAAGCCTACGATACTAGCTCGACTTATTTATCAACTTCTAACAGGGTTTTGATTATCGCCTATTTGCATAACTAACCACGCGGATGAACAAGTTACTTGCAATACGCCCTCGGCGGATGTTAACTTGCAAAAACTTTCTTCAAGGTTTTTTATTGATAGAAATGCTTCCTTCTTATCGATAGATATAATATTATTAACGTGTTGTAAGATTACTAACGCTAGCTGGGCGCAGGTGTGCGTGAACCTGCCGTGGGCGCCGGCGCATACGTTCGGCATCCGCCACTCACCGTTCGTCGGCAAAACCACCTACTACCCAACGCCTGAAGGAATAACCACTTCGTACTCGTAATGCATGTCTGTAACACATCTTAACAATAATAAGACTAACTTGCTTTATGAACTTTGTAATTTGTTATATTTTCTAATCATGATCTGACAATGTTTCTTGATTGCTATTAAAATCGTTGATGTTTAATGCCTTACTTGATTTGTAGAGCTGTTATATTTTATTAGTATTTCAAATTACATGCTGCTTGTCCGGGTTGAGCTTAAAAATGACAAGGTAATTCTTACTAGTTATTTGATATTTGTAATCAAGTCACACTCATATTATAAACTAGTTTCGGCTCGCGACTTCTTACGCGTTGTTTCTATGGAAACTTTTAGAGCTTATTACTATCCAATGGGATACTGATAAAAGGGATAAGAAGCCTATGTTTTATTTCAGACCTAGAACTTCTTGTAGGTTTCATGTCACCAGTTCCATTCAGTAGTTAGTAGAGGTATCAAACCCACTCCCCGAACCCAATTACGCATTTATAGCTTAGTATATAATTACATACTATTAAATTGTCGTATTACTCATTAGTAGAAGTATGTTACCTCTTCACTACACAACAACTATTGAAAGAATCGAGCTAAAACTTTGCACGAGGTTCTATTCCTGTAATACAACATAAGCTACTATTTATCCCATAAATAAGTTTCCAAGATATAACTCTTGAACGGCTCCATAGAAATACCGCGTGCGAAGGCGCTGTTAGAAGCTAGTAGTAAATAAAACATTAGGTAGTGTTGATTTGTTGGTTGAAAGATAAAGTTTGTTACATTATTTTATAGTTATTTGAAACACAAGTCCACGTGATAATTATATACCTATCTGAATTTTTTATATTTCAGGGTGACGTGAGACTTCGAGACATGTCTCCAAAGTACACGATTTCGAGCAGAATGAAAATGGTGCATAGAGTCGACGATGCTCCCGCCCCGAACGCATACTCTCCGGAAAAAGCAGATGGGATGCTCCGAGAGAAATCTCCCGCCTACTCCTTTAGAACTAAAACGGAGATCGTAAGAACCCACGTTGCTCCTGCTCCGAATATTTACTCACCTGAGAAGGCCTTGAACTCACTGAAAAACGGACCAAAATATACCTTAGCTGGTAAAGGTTGTGCGGAAAAAGTAATGGAAACTCCCGCTCCCAACCAATACAATCCCCAAAAAGCTGACAAAATTCTACACGAGAGCTCACCATCTTACACTTTACGCTCAAAGGATGTCGTCGACAAAATTGAACAAACTCCAGCTCCTAACGTGTACGCACCAGAAAAATCGATGCATATGTTGAACGGTGGGCCTAAATATACGATGACTGGTAAAAACACAAAAACTCAAGTTTCGAATACACCAGCTCCAAATAGCTACAGCCCAGAAAAAGCTGACAATGTACTTCATGAGCATTCACCAGCATATTCGTTTAGAACCAAAGAACATGTCACAGTCAGAAGCGAGTCACCTGCACCTAATATGTATGCTCCAGAAAAATCTATTCACATGCTCAACGGAACACCGAAATTTTCATTGACTGGAAAAGGACACTCAAGCAAACTTCCAGACACTCCTGGTCCTAATGCTTACAACCCAGACAAGGCAGACAAAGTTCTCCATGAATCATCACCAGCCTACACATTCAGAGTAAAAGATCATGTTACAAAGACAGACTATACTCCAGCGCCGAATGTTTATGCTCCAGAAAAGTCTATTCACATGTTAGATAGCTCCCCAAAGTATAGTATGCTTGGAAAAGGGCCATCTCCTAAGTTTGATAATACACCAGGACCTAACGTGTACTGTCTCGATAAAGCTGACAAAATGTTACATGAATCTTCACCTGCATATTCGTTTAGACCGAAAACAAATGTAGACAGGCCAAATGATACCCCCGGGCCAAACGTGTATGAGCCTCACTTGTTAGATGGAACGCCTAAGTATAGTTTTTACGGAAAAGGTCATGATCTGAAACCGTTTGATACACCTGGACCCAACCAGTACGATCCTAAGCTATTAGATGGGACACCGAAATACAGTCTTGGAGGAAAAGGCTATGCTGGAAAACCTTCCGATGTTCCAGCACCCAATGCTTATGACCCGCAGTTACAAGATAATACACCCAAATTTTCTTTGGCCGGCAAAGGTCCGGATGCTAAACCTTCTGATACTCCTGCTCCAAATAATTATAACCTACATTTGCCAAGCAATTCGCCAAGATACACGATGAGTGGCAAAGGTCCTGACGAGAAAGTTCCTAATATTCCAGGACCAAACGCTTATGATCCTCACTTGCTAGACGGCACCCCAAAATATACAATGGCTGGTAAAGCTAATCCGGGAAAAATACCAGATACACCTGGTCCAAATTACTACGATCCTAATTTGCCAAGTAATACACCTAAATTCACAATATCGGGAAAGGGCCCCGAAGGAAAACCTTTGGATACACCTGCTCCTAATAACTACGATCCACATCTACCGAGTAGCTCTCCAAGGTACACAATGGGAGGCAAAGGCCCAGATGGAAAAGTTTCAGATGTTCCCGGGCCAAACGCTTACGACCCACGCGTGCCGGATGGTACGCCAAAATATACTATTGCAGGAAAGGGTCCTGCTGGTAAACCATCAGATACCCCTGGTCCCAACTTCTACGATCCTCTCATTCCAAGTAGCACACCAAAATTTACGATCACAGGAAAAGGAGCTGATGCAAAAATTTCCTACGTACCAGCACCCAATGAATATGATCCTCATTATATCGACGGGACTCCTAAATACACAATCGCTGGTAAGGGACGACCGGACAAGATTATGAACACCCCAGCCCCGAACGCCTATTGTCCAGAAAAAGGTGATAATGTTTTATTGGAAAGCTCACCAGCATACTCATTTAGGCCACAATTACCGCACCAAAATTCAGACAACAATCCAGCCCCAAATTTTTATGACCCGAGCAAATTTGATCACATTCAAGATGGATCACCAAAACATAGCTTTGGATTTAAAAGGCCCGAACAAAAACATTTCAACAATCCTGCACCAAACGCCTACCATCCTAGTGACAAAGTAACACATGAACACTTTCCATCGTACACATTCAGGCCCAAAGTTGAAGATGGAAAAGTAGTTGAGACACCAGCACCCAATTATTACAACCCTGAAAATGGAGACAAAATTTTACACGAGGCATCTCCTGCTTACACTTTCCGACCTAGGATTGTGGATGGCAAGGTTATTGATACCCCTGCACCTAACTCCTACAATCCTGAGAAAGCAGATAAGGTACTTCTCGACAGTGCTCCACGTTATTCCTTCCGGATTAAAACTAAGCCTCAAAAGCCTGATGTTGTTCCGGCCCCGAATAGTTATAACCCTGACAAGGCCGACAAAGTTCTCTTACCAAGTGCTCCTCACTACACTTTCAGAGTCAAAACTGACACTGTGAACGTTGTTGAGTCACCAGGTACGTGTTATTTGCAAAACAACCAAGACTATAATTTGTTTGAATAAAAAATGTTTAACCACAATATCTGACACGTTTTTTACAGCTCCCAATACGTACAACATTCCAAACCCTAAGCAGACACCATTGTACACTATTTCTGGCCGCCACAAGGAGCCCATTGACGAGCGACTGAAAGTGCCAGCTCCCGGAACTTACAGTCCTGAGAAGGGTTACAATTATATTTTGACGTATTCTCCCCAACACAGCTTCGGTATCAAGATACAAACCAACAAATACACCGAAACGCCTGGTAAGTATAACATTTCTGTTCAAGATCTGAACAATCATGGAAATTATCTGGTATAATTACGACTTCATGAAGGAAAAATAGTGACATAATTATTGGAATTGACTTTATTGGTTATTTATGGCGTTTATATGGGCTGTACACGTCGATCAGGTATGCGCGGCCTAGTGCCTCCGTAGAACCTTACAAAGGTGAAACACGAAACTGTTTCACGTACACAGTTTGCGCAGAGCCACAAATTCTGTGAATACGAAACAAGAGATTAGTAGAGTCGAATTTATTTTATGGACCTGAAAATAGTAAACACGGTTTTATAAAGGAACAATATGAAAATCATACTGTTTCCTAGTTATTATCAAATTTAAATTCATTTGATTCCTTCTAATTGTTAATACAAATCTTTTCGGTCAACAAATAGTTAGGTAATCAAATAGAGTCATAGAGTAAAACATATAATAACCAAAAATCTTTAAATAGTTATGTACCTACCTATGTAGGTAGTTCGGGTAGTCATAGAATTGTTTCTTTGTAGTCTGATCTAATAATAATCAGTCTTAATATTGACTTATCTATCAGTGTACAGACAGACCACCTAAATGGTCTGTAGACTGATAAGTCAATATTTGCTAACCAGGATCAGGAGTTTAGAAATAACGTAACAAGGAAGTGGACCGCACATTTTAAACAAAGTTCATCGTAATAGTTAATTTGGCCATTTATACTCATATACTTTAACTTTGTTTTAAAACAACTATAAACCGACTTCATTTATATGGATCCCATTGTCAGAACTGTGCCTAATTAAAATGGGTCCAACCAAACGGGAAGCAGCTTTCAAGTAAAAGAAGAATAGTGAAAATAGGAGCAAAATAAATTTGAAATAAGAACCTCCAACTTATTTTGAATTCAGTTAATTACAAAGAGGAAATATTTGATTGCTTGTTTGTTATTATTGAATAGGCTCCGAAACTACAGGACTGATTAAAAAAAATCTTTCACCATTAATAAGCTTACTTTTCAGGGTCTGACATATATTTTGGCTATATTTTACCCCGGAACTCCCACGGGAACTTTTTAAGATAATCTTGTTTGATGATTTGTTGACGGTACTTTTCCTTTTTTTCAGCTCCGAACTCGTATCGTATCCCGTCGGTTCTCGACACGCCCGTGTACACGATTTCAGGCCGACACAGCGTCCCAGTCGACGACAGGACGAGAGTGCCCGCGCCTGGCACCTACTCACCAGAAAAGGTAATTGCTTGTAAATATAAATAGTAGGTAGGTACATTATGTACCTGGCGTCTTCACTTATTAGTACGCGATGATAGGCAAATCCCGCTGTTCTCGCAGTGTCATTGAATTACCAATAACCCTGTCTCATATAGCTGCTATTTTTCTATCCTCTATCATCAGTGTTTGCTCCTCGAGCAAAACTATGCGCTGAGTTAATGCTTTTTCCTCTGCTTAGCTTGGGGCTAAGTAATGATGTGTGAATTGTCCAGAATTATTTATTTATTTATTTTGCTCAGCTGCAGCACACTTTGTGCCTATTTGTAAACTCTTTTAATATGTGCTACATATTTTTATAAGCTGTACCTATTGTTACATAAATTATTAGTATTTTCTTGTTAGCTATTTATATATTTATTTTTGTCAAATGTGCCTAATTGATGATGATCAAGTACTGTGTGTTGCAGAAGCAAATAAATGTTTTTGTATCTATCTTCTATTTTCAACTAAAACAGTAAAGGTAAAGGTATTATTTATTATTTTTAGGTATTATTTGTATTTTTGTATTAGACACCTATTATGTATACATATAATCCGAGACTAATATTGTTTATTTTCTTTGTTTTCAGGTCCAGATAAGTAAAACACCCCAAATAACATTCGGAATAAAGCACTCTCCACTGTTGGGTCAGTTAAAACCTATAGACTCAACACGCGCCGTCGAAAATCGAGCGAGCAAATCTACAGCTGACACTGCTCAGACAACCGTCCAGCGATCAGTTGAAAAGGTTAGCAGGCAAGACACTTACGACGCAGAAACCATTAGTGACATTCAAACTCGCAATCATATCACGCAAATAAGAGCCGATAACGAAAGAAGCTACACCGTCTCCCCTGAGCCGATTCAAACGACTGACACACTGACCCAGGAGATCGTTTGGGTTCCCGAACAGCCGATACGCAGGGGATCTTATACCATCGAAAATCCAGATAGCAACGGCTTTATCGAGTATTATCAACATAGCGAGGTTATTCCTGTCGAGAATGGGGTTATTCGTACGGCGGAAAGTGGGGAGAAAAGCGCGTATTGCAGTGAAAATAATAACGTTGAAGTGATTCACGGTGATGGGTTTGAGCAGAACGTGCAGAGGAACGTGAAGAACGCGACTGCTCACGAAAACAAGCAGACCGGAAGCGAGGAGGTGCGCTCGGGGACCGAAGTGCAGCAGTTGGCCAATGGGGGCATTGCTAAGACGACCACGACCACCACCATTCGGAAGGTCGGCACTGCGGCGAAGACTGCTCACGGCTCGACCACCGTCACGCGCACCGCCACGGCCATCACATCTCGCGATGTTGGGGCTAAATAGAGCCCATATAATACAAACATTTCCTCAAGGGTACGGTTTGAAAGAGTTGAAGTTCCAGCATCAATCTTTTCTCCAACATCACATAATCAAGACAGCGAATATATTAACATTTTTGTCTTTTCTAACTAATTAAAAATCACGTAGATACCTATTTTAATTTATTAATAGAGCTAAGTTATATTGGTGTCATAATTTTATATTGAACTTGTTAGAGCTCTACGAAGTAGATGTGGTGCGTGTTTGTTGTTATCGCGATATTTTGCATAACCTTAACGGAACCCACTATAATTATTTTAATGGACAGTACCTACGAAACGCTATGCTATACCTCTACTTAATTATAGACTTGTTCATTACAAACTTATATTACTCAAGCAAGAATGTCGTTGAATAGTCTAATAATCACAAACTCCGCTTCAGTTTCCTTAAGGAAATATACATATTAAATGTTAACCATACTAATGTTATTTGTATAATAAAATCTAAACTAATTAAATACCTAAGAATCGATAAATAGTGTTTGATTATTAAGTTAAACTTATCAAAAATATGACAAATATAGTTATCGGGTCATTCTCGTAAATGGCGGATGCATGTTGCGGGTTATCGGCGAGTCCATAACGGATGCTATACATGGACTCTGCGAACAGTGAACTGTGACATCCCACGCGTTGCCTCACAATCGCAAAAAGCAAATACCATACAGATTTATAACTCCCTACAATCAGCAAAACTAAAAAGCTGGTTACGGTTCTGATGCTCTCACCTAATTATTACAGATTTGTTTAGCACTACTTCGTTTCATATGTATACATATAACATGAGTAAGTCACAATAACGACAATTGAATATTTTTTAAACCATATTTGTTATCAAAGAGAATTACAATCAACAAATATTATAAATGCTAAAGTTTGTATGGATATATGGATGTTTGTTACTTCTTCACGCCAAAACTACTGAACGGATCTGGATGAAATTTAAAATAGACATAGTCCTAGGTCTGGAATAAAACATAGGCTACTTTTTATCCCATAAATCAGTTCCCGTGGTATGAAAATCATCTTTTAACGTTTCCATAGGAACAACGCGTGCGAAGCCGCGGGGCGCAGCTAGTCATTATACAATAGTGAATTGATAGTAAAGATAATAAGTAAATTTAGAACAACCACAGGTTACAAAAATACTTAAAATAAAATAGATTAAGTTAATGTTTCATTATTTTTTTCTCGTCTTTTGAAAATGGTTAAAACTAAGGGTAAGGACAAGTTAATAATAACAGTGTTTTGTGTGAAATTTCCATCATTATCAAAAGAATTCAAACCACTGCACTGTAGTGTAGGTGTTTCTGTGAGAACTAAAGTTCTGGACAAAGTATTTTTAAGAGCCGTAAGTATTAGTAGGAGAGTTAAAATAAAAAAACCCGGCCAAGTGCTATGACTCCGCACAATGGGTTCCGTATCTATAAAAATGCCAAAAAATGATGTCTGTTGTATTGGACCCCCCCTTACTTAGGCATATCTTTTGTTGTTTTTAGTATTTGTTGTTATAGCGCATGAAATATAAATCATCTGTGAAATTTCAAGTGTCTAAATATCACAGTTCATAAGATACAGCCTAGTGACAGACGGTCAGACAGACAGACAGACGTATGGAGTCTTAGTAATAGGGTCCCGTCTAACCCTTTCGGTACGGATTCCCTAGAAACATATTTGTTTGATGAAGAAGATATTTTACTTGTCTATTTAACATTCTTACGTTACCTATTTAACTGTACAAGAAGAAACCGCCGCGCCGCCGCCGGTAGGTCTCGTGATACAAGGGAAGGCTGATTGACGTAATACCACCACCTTTGTTACCCCCCTACGACCCCTCCATAAACAAAATTAATGTATGTTAGTACCCCCAGTCCATCCCCGATAAGCAATGCGTCACAGATTCAGTAACAAATAGCGTTCACGTTACGTTTTTCGCAGTTCCGGGTTCCAGCGTAACATTAGAATCAAATTTTTTAAATGAGTTAGGTTTTTTGTATCTACCTTGGGAAAAAAATCGATAAAAAATAGTTTTTTTTTTATCAGAAATAGTCCTTCGTTTGACCGCAATCTCACAATTCTCACATGATGGAAAGCGAAGATGCGGCCGACGATGTATCACGAAGGTCTAGAAGATGGCTACTCCGGACCACATTCCGAAACACAACTGAGTTGCTTCACGGACTGGCCCAGTCCGGAGGGTGGTGACAAGCCACGGCCGAAGCCTACCACCAGAGGGTATCGCTCTTAGCACCACCCAGAGGACACGTGTAGGGTATCAGAGGGTCAACACCTACGGACGTGAGCGATACTGTCCCCCCTATAGTTTCTATCTTTACGAAAGTCATAAGCAAATACTTTATTGACAAAAATACTTTTACGAAAGTACTGCCCGTCCTAAAATGTTGCATTTACTAAATGGGCGTTTCTTGATTGGCTGACCGGCTCGACAAGGACACTGACGACGCCATCGGTGGCATAATTGGATGAAATGCCACCAACATGTCGTTGTCAACAGCCTCAACAGCCTATACAGACCTCCCCCTGATAAGCGCCTTCAGTGGCTGAGTGCTACCCGTGGCGCGTAGCACTTTTGCAGAGAGGGCGTAGCACGTTCGTAGCGAGAGTATAGCACTCGTAATGCAAGTGTAGCACTTGCGTAGCGCAAGCGTAGCACATTCGTAGCTTAAGCGTACAAAAGTGCTACGCTTTTGCTACGAAATTGCAACGCTCTCTCTACGAAAGTGCTACGCTCTCGCTACGAAATATCTAGCTCCCGCTAAAGATGTGCAACGCTCTCATTAAAAACATGCAAACATGGCTTGTCCAAGAATATCATTTAATTAGAAAGCTAAACAAGCCAATCCAGTGGCAAAAGCTAGAATAGCTATAAATGTTGTTTTTCGTGTGTAAGTGAGTTATAATTTCTATTGTTGCTTGAATTTTATTAAGAGTTTGCCCGTTTTAGGCATAACACGCGACAGACAGGTCAAGGACAAATAACCAAAAAGCTTACAAGCCCAGGACAAAGGAGTTAAAAGAAAATGTAAATTTGTCGTCTTTCTTTATTCTGTTTACTAGAGTGTAATTATAAAATCAAAGTACTCCAGACAAACTCGATGTGAAATGTTTGTAAACAAATCGCACACACTTTGTCTAAATTCAATGAATTACCGTATTATTTTACTTTATTGACGTTCCTCGTCTATTTGAGATCTATCCGCCAATAAACTTACAATAGTACATTGTTACCCAAGGGATGAAAGTAACTTATTTAGCCCCGAGACGGGGTTTGGCACCCGATCGTAGCGAGGGCGCTAATAGTTCGAGGGACTAAATGTTACTTCCATAAGAAGTTGAAGTTGACTGGCTGTATAGAAAGGTAGAATGCATGGTTCAATAGAAAAGTGAGGTGACACCATAAGTAGTTACTTTTCGTCCCTAGGGACGAAAAGTATAACTTTCATCCCGCTGCGCAGGCAACATCCAACCTACTTTCAGAGTATGAGTAATGAAAAATTAATTAATTGAGAAAAGATGTGAGAGGTTTGTTTGATGTGGTGAATTTCACAACAAGCCGAACCCGTTACGGGTTCGATTCCCGCCACAGGACAAATGTTTGTATAATCTACAGATATTTGTTCGGCGTTCTGGATGGTTTCTTTGTCTTATAAAAGATAATATCTAGCTATTAAGTATATTGTAATACATAAGTATATCAGTTATCTAGTACCCATAACGCAAGCTCTGCTTAGCTTGGGGCTGGATAATGCTGTGTGAATAGTCCAGCACAATTACAAATTACTAATTACAAATTGCATATCAAATAGATAGAGTATAGCGTATACTCAAGTCATAGTTAGCGTTATAATAATAATAACTAGGTATAAAGCCATACATAATCTAATCAGACTAATCACATACAGGAGTAGGTAGCACATGATATCACCGACGCAGTTCCATATTCCATACAATAACAGCTTTGTGATGGTTGTACAGTACAACAGAGTTGTTTCTCATGAAACATAAAAAGGTATTTGTGCACTGCCTATTTATGAGTTTCTTTGAATAAATACTCATATTTTTTCTTTCTATCTATACTTTTATTTTAGATTTCACACTATGATGATCTTTTACGGTAGGTACTAAAAATACCAACATAAATGAATAATAAATATTGATGTCATTTCAGATTATAACGTCAAAACTAAACAAAGCTAATTTGACAATATCACACTAATATTATAAATGCGAAAGTTTGTATGGATGTATGGATGGATGTTTCTTACCTCTTCACGCCAAAACTACTGAACAGATCTGGCTGAAATTTTGCATACGGGTAATTCTAATACTGGAATAAAACAAAGGCTACTTTTTATCCCGTAAATCTGTTCCCGTGGGATAAAAATCAGCTTTTAACGTTTCCATAGGAACAACGCGTGCGAAGCCGCGGGGCGCAGCTAGTCATTTAATAAAAATTATACCGTCAAATTAGTTTTTAAAACAGATGATACGCTACTCCTTTTTAAAGTCGGTTAAAAATGATCACTTAATATCAGAATAGAATAGAATAGAATCATTTATACATTATTTTATTATTTATACACAGAAAACATGTCAAATATTACAATGCTGTTGTTGTATGAGTGGTATCAATGTAATACTACCAGTAGTTATGGACTGGTGTGTGAATTTTAAAAAACCTACCTACTAACATAATAATAACGATTAAGAATTAAATTACATATGTCTTGTCTGTATCACGATACAGTCATGTAGTTTAACAATATTGTTTGTGTAACCACAAGGGTATTATTCATCATATCAGCCGATCGACGTCCACTGCTGGACATAGGCCTCCCCTAAATATCTCCACCATGACCGATTTTGCGCTGCCCGCATCCAGCGACTTCCCGCGACCTTTACTAGGTCGTCGGTCCATCGCGTGGGGGGCCTACCAACACTGCGCTTTCCGGTACGTGGTCGCCACTCAAGAGCCTTGCGGCCCCAGCGGCCGTCGGTCCTACGAGCTATGTGGCCTGCCCACTGCCACTTGAGTTTCGCAATTCTGAGCGCTATGTCGGTTACCTTATTTCTTCTGCGGATCTCCTCATTCCTTATTCGATCTCGCAGAGAGACTCCTAGCATAGCTCTCTCCATTGCTCTCTGTGCGAGCTTGAGCTTTCTGACGAGGCCCATAGTAAAGGACCACGTTTCAGTGCCATATGTCATCACTGGCAACACACACTGGTCAAACACTTTCGTTTTGAGACACTGCGGTAAGCGGGACGAAAAGATACCACGTAGCTTCCCGAACGCTGCCCATCCGAGCTGGATTCGTCGATTGACCTCTTTCTCGAAGTTGGACTTTCCTAGTTGGATGGTTTGTCCTAAGTAGACATAATGGTCGACAACTTCGAGGGTATTGCTTCCGATTGATACTGGAGCTGGTACTACATGGACATTAGCCATAATTTTCGTCTTGTCCATGTTCATTCTAAGACCAACTCTTTCGGAGGCCCTACCGAGGTCACCAAGCATTGTACTCAGGTCCTCCATGGTCTCAGCCATGACTACGATGTCGTCTGCAAAGCGAAGGTGAGTGATATACTCGCCGTTTATGTTGATGCCCAACCCTTTCCAATCCAGAACCTTAAACACATCCTCCAGTGTAGCGGTAAACAGTTTCGGAGAGATGACGTCTCCCTGTCTCACTCCTCGCTGTAGAGAAATGGGTTTTGAGTTCTGGTCCTGTAATCGGACTGACATAGTGGCGTTTTCGTACAAGCATTTCAGCACTTCAATGTATCGATAGTCAACTTGGCACCTCTGGAGGGACTGTAATACAGCCCAAGTCTCGACCGAATCAAAGGCTTTCTCATAGTCTACAAACGCTAGGCAGAGGGGCTTGTTATACTCTTCAGTCTTTTGTATCACCTGCCTTAGCGAATGTATATGGTCTATGGTACTAAAGCCTTTGCGAAAGCCGGCTTGCTCGGGAGGCTGGAAGTCGTCAAGCCTGCGCGCAAGACGGTTAGTGATTACCCTCGAAAATAACTTATAAACATGGCTCAGAAGCGAAATGGGCCTATAGTTTTTCAATAGGGTGTTATCACCTTTTTTGAAGAACAGTACCACTACGCTTCCGTTCCATGCATGTGGCGTTTTTCCCTCGAAGATGACGGAATTGAACAGCTTCTGAAGGGCCCTAAGGATTGGTTGTCCACCCGCCTTCAAGAGTTCAGAGGTAATTCCGTCCTCCCCCGGTGCCTTGTTGTTCTTAAGCTGTTTAAGAGCCATACTAATTTCGTACAGGCTGACGTCAGGGATATCATCGGTGTAATGCCGGGACAGTCTAGCTCTTGGGTCTTTTGCTGGTCTAGGGACGGGTTTTTGTTTGGATGTGTACAGTTGTCCATAGAACTCTTCCACCTCCCTCAGAAGCTCGGGTCCCGACGAAATAATCCTGCCATCATTGGTCTTAAGTTTCTTCAGTCGGCTTTGCCCGATAGACAAATCTCTCGCGAACACTTTAGAGCCTTTGTTAAGCTCAATAGCCTCCTTGATGCGGTTGGTGTTGTATTGGCGTATGTCGCGTTTGAGAGATTTTGAGATCTGTCTATTAAGCCGCCGGTATTCAGACGCACCCGCTAAAGACTGCAGGCTTAAATCCCGTCTTTCCTCCATGAGCTTAAGGGTATGGTCAGATAGTTTCTTCATCCTATTTGTACGTTGAGTCTTGTAAAACTTAGACCCTACTGTAAGAACAGTCTGCACAAACCCATCGTTGTATTCGTCCACGGATTCGACGCTTGCCAGGCTTTCGAAACGGTTTTGGAGCTCTAGTTGAAAGCTTTCTGGGTTCTGGATCCGGTTGTGTGCTGGGCGGAGCGTGGACTTCATCAGTCTAGACCTTTCAAGCTTAGTCCTGATATTCAATGTGCCTCTTACAATGCGGTGATCGCTTCCGGTTTTAACCGCGTTGATCACGGAGACATCATTGAATATTTGCTTATTGGTCGACATGATGAAGTCTATCTCATTTTTGGTCGCACCGTCTGGGCTCATCCAGGTCCACTTTCTGTGTGCCCTCTTCCTGAAGAAGGAGTTCATCATGTAGAGTCCCTCCTTCTCCATGAAGCCGGCCAGTAGGTGTCCGCGGTGGTTGCGCCGTCCGATTCCAAAATTTCCCACTCTCAGCTCGTCGCCGTTTCGTTTTCCTAATTTTGCGTTGAAGTCTCCCATGACAACGGTGTACTGAGTTTTGGTGATATGCATTGCTCTGGAGATGTCCTCATACATAGTCTCCACCTCATCATCGGTATATGTCGAAGTTGGGGCGTAAACCTGTATGACCTTCAGCGAATACCGTTTGGTTATTCTGAGTATAAGGTACGCCACCCTTGTCGACACGCTGTCGATCTGCACGATGTTGTTCACGAGAGACTTATGAACGATAAATATTAATTAAGGGTAAAATTAAGGGTATTATTATGAGGATCAAATGTGCCCACTTCTGGGTACAGGCTACCAGTCTATTTTTAATTAAAAACTATTATTTCTAACCAGCTATTACCCGTGGCTTCGCACACATTTTTTCACAAAAAGTAGTCTATATGTTATTTCTGGAATCACTACAAACAAAGTCGCTGCCCGCTGTCTGTCTGTCTCTATGTATGCTTGTATGTCTCTATGTATGCCACGCAACAGATTTGATGCGGTTTTTTGATAGAGTGATTCCAAGACGAAGGTTTTTAAGTTTATTACAACATCATTTCACTCTTCCGAAGCTGGGGCGTCACTTTTAACATATATTTGTGCTAGATTTTAATGTGTTTCAAATTTCGATCAGTAGCAAAACTACTGAATGACGCGTTGTATTCGGCTAAACATTTTTACAACGGCACAAACTTTGGCCTTTATAAAATTACTAGCTGCGCCCCGCGTCCTAGCACGCCTATCCCACGGCTGGTTTATGAGATAAAAAGTAGCTCATTGTTATTTCAGGCCTAGAACTACCTGTATGCGATTCAGCCCGATCCGTTTAGTAGTTTTTGCGTGAAAGAGCAACAAACATACATATATGTTACAAACTTTCGCGTTTATAATATTAGTAGGATTCAGACGTTTCTTCAATTGACTGTAAACCATTGATTTAAAAAGGGAAGGTTACGTTCTCCCAGCGCTTACTCAAAAATTGGCATGTGTTACAACTACACGCAAACACATACGCTCACAGTTATATTTCCAGTCCTGTGCAATACAAAGAAGAACAAAGACGGAAAGACGTATCTAGGACCGAAGTGAGACTGAGACAACAATATTTCACGCGAATCACGACCGCCCGTGCCGCCGGTCAGACGATGACTGATGTGGGAGAACACAATTTTACAGAATTTGAGGTTGCCACTTTCGAGCAACCAGTACCTCATCTTCGTTTTTAATAAATCAATGCTGTAAACCTAGGTTATCACCTCACCTCAGCCTATATTGCTCCACCGCTGGACGCAGGCCTCCCCCTGATAAGCAACTTATTGGCTTTTATCTCATGGGGGTAGTCCCTAATACCCATGCTGGACATGCGGGCTGGGGATTGCAGTTTGGTGGTAAAATTGTTCTACAGGTACGTTGCCGCCCGCCCTGGTGGATATCCCTTAGTCGCCTCTTACCCGAGGGAAGAGTCTGGGCTGGTGCAAATTCTAAGCCAGCAACACACAACAGGTTATCTTTTCCTATAGCTCAAATTCTTTTCCAGTTGTGAATATTCCTAGTTACAACTGTTGGTACGGTCTGCAATTGTCATTTGAAGCAATTTGTGGAATGAACGGTCACAGCCGCGGGGGAGTTGTACCTACCTACCTACACGCAGTCAAGTAATTGTAGGACACTGTAAGGAATTAGTTTATAGAGTCATGGAAATAAATAAACTGACTATCACTGAAGGTTATCGAACGTGATATAAGACCGATCGTGTCTACTACAACGATACACATATATTAAGTTGTAAAACTATATTGATACTATTATACTAGTACCACAGCTATGTAGGTACTTACGGTGCTTGTGGATTAGGAGTCTGGTTTGGATGTAGTAAGCGTATTGTAAAAAAGCAAAAGCAAAGTATTGTAGTAAGCGTATACAGCCCACCATCCGCCTCCTTTGAAATATTTGAAAGAATCATGGATGATATCTTGTATAAAATATCAAAATCACATAAAAATGTCTTGGTATGTGGAGACTTTAATATTGATCTTTTAGAAGTCTACTCCCTCAGTAGTAGATTAACTAATTTATTTAATTGTTATAATTTAAGGCCAATATTTATGGAACCAACTAGAATAACTGAAACCTCAGCAAAATGTATAGATAATATGTATATTTGTTTGTCAAAATGAGAAAGTATTAAGAAAAAAAATTATAAGCAATTTAAAATCAGACCACTTGGGTCAACTAATTAAACTAGAAATACAAATTAAAAACTATAATTGTAAACAAAAAATTAAATATACACCTGTGACCACAAGTCGATTTGAACGGTTGAAATTGGATTGGGATTCTAAACCATTACCTGATTACTCACTTAACAACCCAAATGAGTCGTATTGTAGTTTTTTTAATAAATTCACCAATGCGTTCAATTCAATATTCACACCCAAATCGAGGATGGTCTCAGAAAAACTTAACTTTAGTGAGTGGGCAACAGTGGGTATACATAAAAGTAGAGTAACTTTGTATGAACTATATAGTGAAAAACAATATAATTTTAACAAGGACTTCAAAGAAAAAGTAAAAAATTACTCAAAAATGTTTAGAAAAGTTTGTCAAATAGCAAAATCAAATTATATTAGCTCCAAAATTAAAAACAGTGAAAATGTAATAAAATCAACATGGAAAATAATAAATAGTGAGACTGGAAAGGTCAGTACCTACGATAATGATTACAATTTAAAGATTAACAGTTGCACAATCAAAATGACATTGAAGTAGCCCAAGCTTTTGAAAACTTTTTTACTGACATTCCAATCTCTACCACAAAGTCCCTAAATTCTTCTCAAGCAATTGCCGAGTCTTTACTGATAGAAAATGTACCTAAATGCGAAAATAAATTTAATTTCAACCACGTTAATGAAAAAGATATTATAAAAGTCTTTAAACTTTTAAATATAAAGAAAACTGCAGATCTCTGGGGCATTTCCGTTAGAATTATTAAACCTTTGATTGATACCATTGCACCAGATCTAGCTTTTATATTTAATGAGTCTATTGATTGTGGTGTATTTCCTGATCTAATGAAATGTAGCAAAATAATCCCACTGTTTAAATCAGGTAGTAGGTCTGACCCAACTAACTTTAGACCAATATCAGTACTGCCAACATTCAGCAAAGTTTTTGAAAAACTTATTTTACATCAATTGCTCAGTTATTTCAATTGCAATGACCTGCTTCATAGTAAGCAATTCGGGTTTACTCGCGGCAGGTCAACTACTGATGCCGTTATAGAGTTAGTATCGCATATTTTTGATGCTTGGGAGAAGTCGCAAGATGCCTTAGGCATTTTTTGCGACTTGTCTAAAGCATTCGATTGCGTACACCATGAAACATTAATCAGGAAACTACATCACTATGGAATAAGGAACACCTCCTTGGATCTTCTCACATCTTATTTGAGTGATAGGATACAAAGAGTTGACATAAATGGGAAACGGTCTTCGGGGTCTGTAGCTACAATGGGTGTACCGCAGGGATCTATCCTCGGTCCTTTCCTATTTTTAGTTTATATTAACGACCTGCCTCATCTTGTCAAGAATAATCACGAGATTGTATTGTTTGCTGATGATACTTCATTAATTTTTAAAATGAAACGACAAAACACTAATTTCGACGATGTAAACAATGCAATCTCAAAGGTAGTTCATTGGTTTAGTGTCAACAATCTTTTGCTTAACGGAACCAAAACGAAATGTATTAGATTTACTCTACCTAATGTAAAACAAGTTAAGGCTGATGTAAACGTAAATGGAGAAACGTTAGAAATTATAGAAAGCACCGTATTCTTAGGAATCACCTTAGATAATAAACTTCAATGGGGCCCACACATAGATAAGCTATCGAAGAGACTTAGTTCTGCAGCATATGCAGTCAAAAAAATCCGTGATCTCACAGACGTGGACACATCTAGACTAGTTTATTTCAGCTACTTCCATAGTATTATGTCTTATGGTATACTGCTTTGGGGGAACGCTGCAGATATTAACACCATATTTGTGCTGCAGAAGCGGGCTGTTCGTGCCATCTATAAAATGGGTCCCAGAGAATGAACGTGAATTTATCACGTAGGGATTCCTACGTGATAAATTCAAAGAAATAAATATAATGACAGTACCAAGTCAATATATTTATGAAAACTTGTTGTATACTCATAAAAATATCAATAGTTTCCCAAAAAATTGCGATATACATAATGTAAATACTAGAAATAAACATAAACTCGCTGTACCCACAACTAGGCTGCATAAAATTAATGTATCTTCTAAAGGGCAATGTATACGCTTCTACAACAAAACCCCTACTGAGCTGTAAAATTATCAGTAAATAAATTCAAACAAATTGTCAAAACTTTATTATGCAAAAAGGCTTACTATAAAATATCACATTATCTAGAGGATAAAAAAGCTTGGGACGGATTTTGCTCCAACTCGAAAAATAACAACTAACAGGCTAAAGGTTTCTTCGTCGTTTCTTTACTTTAGTCTACATACCGAAGCGATCGAAATCAAAAATACCACTTTATTTCCGTGTCAGTGTATTTTTTACTATGATTTGACCTTTTCTAAGTGTACATTTATTGTATTTATGGAAATAAAGCATTTTTGAGTTTGAGTTTGAGTTTGAGTTTGATGCCTTGGAGCATGTACGTGGAGCCTCAGTGTTTAAAAAATATGTACAGACAAAATAAAATAACAAAAATATGGTGTGATAATGTGTCGATATGCCAAAATAATGAAATTGTTAGTTTTTATAGATGCTTTTTAACCGACTTAAAAAAAGAAGGAGGATCTTAATTCGTCTTGTGATAAAGTAGATAGCGGATTGCATAAAACGAAGGATGACCGTTCTTCGAAAATGATTATGATTTTTATTTCTAAGAGATCCGAAAACAAATGTGTCATTTAGTGACGCGTCCGAAGCAATGCACGTTTGCACGTTCAGCAGTAAGATTGTTCGTTTTGTGCGAACGTCAACCAAAACTTCGTATTTTGTGTTTCAAAGTAGGCTTTTCTTTCATTCGTCGTTTCATCCATGTACTAACTAAATTAGACTCGAATTTTATATATATGTCGCGTCTAGCAGAATTTGAAGTCAGTTTAGTTTTTGAAAACAAACCCAATTATTATTTTATCTTTTCAAAACTAAGTTTTGTTTGCCGCTGTGACAATTACAAATCCCGACTACTATCACCCCAATGCTGTTATCATATCACTGAGTAAACACAAATCCTGTGATAGCAACGTTTTGCGAGATGTGTTATCTTGTCTAAAGAGTGTATTTATTTTTGATTGTACTATCTACCATCGATAGCTATTCACCATTAATATCTAAATTACGTTGTTTTATGGTGCTCTACACTGGTGGGAAAGTTATATTTACAATAAGATCGTACCTCGTCTGAATGTCAAAATGTACTGATCTGTTGTCCAAAATTTGATCGCTTGACAGAATAGCAAAAGAAGGATGCCCACATTGCCCACGCTCCATACATTTGTTGTTCTGATCTTTTATCTCCAAAAATTCATCCTGGACATATACAGGAATAATTTATCGAAGGGGTGGTCGGGAGAGGTACCTTAATCGGTTTAGCTACAGGAAAGTGGTCTTAATAGATCATCCAAAATTTTTGACCATTTTCGACCTCATTCACAGTTACAAAAAAAAACAATAGGTACATGTTGTAAATCATTAGGAAGTCATCACTGGTTCGAAAACTTTCAAAAACGAAATATCGTGTGGAATTTCGATTATAACAAATACATATTATAAAAAGTTTTTGAGTTCTAAATTCGACCCTTGTAACAAACATTTTTTAGGTAAACGTTTATGTAAAAAAATAAAATTATTCTAGTACCTACTCCTCATAAAATGTTTAAAATGTTTTTTTTTGCGACTTCTGACTTCTTTAAAGTTTTTTATCCTCAGTTCGTCCAATAAAAGTTTTTGATTACCTGTGAAACAGGATCGTTAGCATTAAAAAAAGTTTTTTTTAAATGCCTAATGTCATTTTTTAAAACTTTGAATGGTGATTTTCATATCTCTATGGATACCGGTAATTCTCCTTACTGCCCCATCGAAAAATCCACCCTGGATGTATCGTAGTCGCTATAGGTACTCGCGCTATATAACGTACGAGAATTTTTCTTCATATGGCCTCCACGGTGGCTTCAGCTAAGAGAAAATTATGCCTCGTTTGCTAATTTCCCAGAACCCGTATTTTAATTAGCTTAAGCATCGCAACTATAATTTCTAATTAGCAGCATTTTAATTAACTTTCAGACTTACTACCGGCAAATTAAACTTTTCTTTGTAGAGTTTATTAGAAAGATTCTCAAATAGACAGAGAAGGTCACTCGCCCATTGTTCTAAGAGATTAGTTTATCTCTATTACGTTACACCTTGTACGTTAATATGTGGCTCTAGATACTTTTGTTCACGTTTTTATAGATAAAATAGGTAACACGTTTTCATGGAGAAACATTAATTGTGACCCCAAAGCAAGTTCTCGTTGCACGAGTTCCACTCGGCTGAGTGGAACTTGTGAGGTTTTTTAGAGTGTGTACGGTCTTATCATTTTTTTATAACACACACAATGTTCATTGATAATTAAATAGCTGAGATAAAGGCCTTTGAAAGACGGACTGCGGACGGTACGTCACGGCCACAGCGCGGTTTTAGTTAGAGTCCCGTTAGCTGGCATTCCATAAATAAGGAACCTTAAAAATTATGGAACAATGGTTAATGTACCGATGAAAGGGTGAATAACTTTAGTATCTAGGGAGTTTATGGTGCTAAGTTATTTACATTTCAAATTTTCATTGTCTGAAAATTTCATTGCTCTGTTTACTTACAATAATGAAATGGACTGAAAGGTCGTTATTCTAGTTGCACGTGGACACGGTAAGTGGGTGCAGTGTTTTCTCGTTATCATACCTTACTATCCACACGCTCTTTTTGTTTCCAGTAGATATTCTACGATTTTTTGGTGAGAAGTTAACACCGCAATGATTTGAAAAATACGGATTTAGAAAATATTATATGTACATATATTAATAAAAAATATGGTTATGGCTACAGAATATAACATTTACCTACCAAATTGTATTTTTACATTCTCTAGACATACATAAATTGTGAACCTGTTTGACCACTCGATAAATGTAGGTACTCACTCCTCTAGGACCATGCACGACGTAAAATTGTTTTATGCATTCGTTCACAAAGCCCTTCTTACATAATTATTTACAGCAGTCTATCGTTTTTACGGCGTGTTACACACTATGGTAAATTAAAACGTAATTGTGTATTGGAATTTGCTATGGATGTTTAAACATCGTTCTTACTCGCTCGGCATGGTATGCAAGACAGAGAGCGGTGCGGCAAGTCCACATTCGGCCCGAGTGTTTTGCGCAAACCGGCCGCACGACCAAACCTGCGTCTCGCAATACGTACTCTCCTCAACTTTTATTTTATCGTCCTACTTTCATTCCTTAGTACTCATCTCATGGACGGCAACAAGGTTTACGATCGCGATTGTGTTTACTTTTCTACAAGTGTGATTAACATGAAATCCATTACCAATTTGCAATTACGACGCCTGTAGCAAATTTAAGTGACTCAGTGTTTTTAACTTTTTTGTGTTCTCAGTGATCGAAAACCTGTGGAATGTAAGCTGTGGTTCTGTATTGGTGTTGGAGTGTAGTCTAAAATAGAACCTTTTGAGATTGCAAGTTCTGGCATACGGCAAACTAATTGTTTGATATGAGAGGAAACACCTGTGTTTACATGTTATAAATCGGCGTGTACAGCAGCAGACAAAATGATCGTTCACCGATGGTTGCTACTTGTGGTTACCGTAGCTTTAATTAAATGTTCTACGGCAAACCACACAGACTCAAAGCCATGTCGTAAGTATGATGTATGATTGACTTTTGAGCAATAAGTTTGATTCCTTTCCTTGTCAACGCACCCAGTCACCACTTTCCCGCATCAGTTATACCTACAGGATTATTTACCGCAGCACCCTTTACACTACCTAAAATAACATTCTGATGCTGATAAGGCTATTTTTCAAAACTTCTGTGTACAAACTTAATACAGAAAGACACGCATGACCTTTGACTTCTAAATTACCATACAATTTACCCAAGCTAGAACGCGCGTAACAACCTTTAGTGTTTTCTATTTCTGGAGCAATGAAATGGACTCACCTAAATATTGTAATTGAATCGCATGAATTAGTCGATACTAAAAATGTTTGTCGTGGAAGTAACTGAATTGTATAATAATTTGCATAATGACTATCGAAAAACTAATAATTTCCAATTTTTACCTACCTCTAGCTTGTCGCATTGGCACTGTTTTTGGAATTTTGGATAATACGGTTTGATTGGGTACTAAAAGTATTGGAAATAGGCAAAATGAAATGCAACTCGTATTTATCATTTCATGTATGTGAATGTAAATAATACAAACGTGCTAACAACCATGTAAAGTGAATAACTTTTGCAAATATTACTAATACACATCGGCATAAAGTAATTATGGAACCATATCTGTACATGTTTCTGTTATGACAAGATTAAAACAAATTAACAAATGCATCGACAACCTAAAACCAAACAAATATGAATGCTTTGAATAATTATTTATCTTTAATCTTACTTTATCAGCACCGGTTGTTGAAATAAATAATACCTCTAAATGTAGGTAGGACCTATATTGAAAAGTACACATGTAGGTAGAAGTTGTAATGTAGGCGCGTCGGTAACGTTTTATAATACCCACGTTTTTTGTCTTTACTTGTATAAAACAGTTAACAAATAGCTTTACAAAATCTTCAATCGCTATTCGTGATCCATAACGTGCTCCAAAGATTGTGAAAGCAGTGATAATGTGCGAAGTGATGTTATCGAATGATAGTAGCTGAGATAATAGGTTCTGCCATTATCGAACCATTATCAGATTTAGCTATTAGTTATGTTATGACTATGAATGGTATTTTAACAGACTTCGATAAAATTAGGAGGTTTTATTATGGGTATAGCCCATAATAAAACCTCCTAATTTTTTGTATGTTTTTTTCATGTATTTATTTGTTAGTAAGTAGATTGCTTCGTCAATTATGGACCGCTTTTGAATGATTTCGAGAATTTTAATGTGAATATGAGGATTCGAAGCCGGTTTTCAGTTTTTTTAAAACAATCAAATCTATAATATAAAAATAAGTTGAGTTTTCCTTCCTAACGCTATAACTCCAGAACGCACGAACCGATTTCCACGATTTTGCATTCGTTGGAAAGGTCTCGGGCTCCGTGAGATTTAAAGCAAATACATAGAAACAACGCGTGCGAAGCCGCGGGGCGCAGCTAGTTATCTATACTTATTTGATAGGTTATATAAATGTACGTCAAAAGTTATTTAAGCCAACACCCTGTTTCTATCACCGTCATAAATGTCTTTTAAAATACGTGTGATTATAATTTTCTAGGGCAATGATTATAAAAATAATGTTATTGTAACATGATTGAGAGATTTGAGTCGAGGTCCTTAGCATAAATATGATGATTGCCTTTTAAAGAAATTATAAAATAAATTGAGATTCCCATGGGAAGTTAACATCGTTTGCAATTCCCACGTGTTATAACACGCATGCTATGCAAAAGTTAATGCAAAAATACGGGTAGTTTAAATTAACGTACTCTATAGAAATCACTTATTTAGCGTATTTGATGGTTAGCTGCAAACTCATAATGATTCATGAAACTTGTTTCAAGTATTTTATTGTATTCGAATAATTAGCGGTACTCGAAATTTGATGATTTCATTTTTGCCACTGCAATTGAAACAAGAAACGAATTCTTTAATAAGTAGATCGTTTTTGCTAGCATTGTTTTCTAAGCTTGACCTCTGTTGGACTCATTGAATTATACCATACCATTGGAAGCAGATTGTAGTGTTTGGAATTTGACCGGAGATACTTCCGTTAATAGACAAAAAATTGAATTAGAGTCAATTGCACCTTATTTCTTGTTTGATAGTAATTACTATTCATCAAGCTGTTTATAAAGTAAAAATTTGACTTGTCTTAGTGTTTATTTTGTAAGTCTAAAGAAATAAACGATTTGACTCTGACTCTTTTATTATAAAAAATATCGTAGTTTGACGAATTCATTACGGATGCAAGCGGGTTAACTGCGAACCTTATTTGTGTTGGAAGAACACCAACGTTAGTAGTTAAGTTAGGTAGCATTAATATAGAAACAACGTCAATAGACACAATGTGTCAGCCAAGACAAATTAACGGATAGACAGAAATATTTACGAAGTGGCTCAAGATCCAGACCCACTTAACCAACTTCTACACGTATTGGAAAATTAGAAAAGTAGAGTCAGATGTTTATTTAAGATCAGTAACGAATTCCAGATGTTACGTGAGCGATCTGTAATGTATTGTAGTGTAGCCAATACTAATTTAAACATACTGCGAGAAGACCACTTATTCATTTACTTTTACGACTTATGTGGCGCAACGGGCGATAACTTCGATAAGGCGATAAGGTCTGCTAGAGGTTGTGGGTTCAATTCCCGTCTCGGGACAAATAAATATCAGAGCAAATATCTGCGGGTCGTACATTACATATATGTACAAACTGCAGATATTTGCACCGGGTATTTTCTATGCATAATATGTATATATATATATTTATATACGTATATACAGGGTGGGGCAAATACTGCTACCGTTTTTTTAGAAGGTTCTTTTGGTTCTAAGAAGCCTTCTGTTTTTTTTTGAAGAAAAAAATCTTGTCATTTTTTTATCAGTTTGCCCTAAAAATGACATTTGTAAAAAAAAGCAAGTTGGTCTTAATCAATTCTATTTCCAACCAGAAACACTTTTCCCAAAGTAACATACCAAATCAAATCGTAAGTTTTGACAATAATAAAAAAAACAATTCCCATACATTTTCTATGCAAAAACGAGTAAGTGAAAACAATAATGTCACTCATTAAATGGTTCTTAATTTAAATTCGTATATAACTACTTTTTTTAAGTTGGTAGGGTAATTTTGAAGGATTATGCCCCTATCCATGTTCGCTCTAACGACGATGGTTTACGTAAAAATGTACCATTCTGTATATATTTTTCTAGGTATGTAATTAATGTATTCAGAATATCGGATATCTATTATCTACCCATAACACAAGCTCTGCTTTGTTTGGAGCTAAATGATGCTTTGTGGTTTATCCAGCATTAGCTTTGCAGTGCTGCCCGTCATTTTATGATATAATAATTTTACGAGCCTGTAGAGGCACAGATTAAGTTATATAGATAGTTAGTATAGATTAAGTACTGTTACTTCGTAAACGTACTATTTACCTTTACGAAGTAACAGTACTTAATCTATACCATCTATCTATATAACTTACCTTATAAAGGATGTTGTTATAAGTACCGACACGGTTTGGTGTCATATAAGGTAGAAGATGTCACAGTTATTAATTTTAATTTGAGTCACACACACAACCCACAGTGCAATATTTTATTTATTTAATTTCCAGTTGACTACACTTATTTCTATATACCGTTTACCTTACCTTCTTGACAACTTTCTTTAAAATCCGATTAGCCGTTATGGCGTAAAAAGGTAACAGACAGACAGGGTTACTTGAACTCTAATTTATAATATTCATAATAAACAAAACACAATTTATACTTACTTAGTCATATGGTTCAGCAACCAGAAAGCGTGTGGCTCCGATAAAAGATGCCTCTATTATTTATTTACTTTCGAGGACTATTCCTAAATAGAAATTTTAGAAAAAAAATATAATGGTACGAAATTTGTGTTTATTTATCATGACTGTGTCGTTATGGGTGGCGTAGTGACTCATACATCTTCTATAGGGCGCGGAGATACAGATGACTAAATATAGATGACTCAGCCTCCCTTATAAAAATGTTCAGATTAGAGCATTCAACATTTACGAGAAAACTACCGTAATTCAACTGTGTCTAGTCTAGGGATAAATGCAAGACGCCGCCGGTGACTCAACCATGTAAACAAGGATTCTACTGCGTACGCTGCATTATCTGTCACTTTTACATTGACTGTATTTTGACTACACTTAAAAAACAAATGAAAATAAACCAACGAGCCATACTTGTGTGCAGAACGTAGGCTGCTTGAACTTAGCTTGTGAGACTTATGAATAAATCAGCGGAACATGTCGATATAAATTTCCAAATTCGAATGTTTTTTTTTTATAGAAAACAGGCCACACACTGGTAGTGGTTATGCCATCTAAAACTGGGTGACCGGTGCATCTAATCCACAGAAAATATGTTAATCGATCAAGTTGTTTTTAAAGCGCATACCAGAGCCAATATGACAGAGCCACCTATAAAAAACATCAAAAAAGGAGGAGGTTCTCAATACGACGACATTTTTTAAGCTATTGCATAGCTTCTATCGCGGGCCTTGAGCGCGGGGACCGAATCCAGAAATTCCGTAACGAAAAAACCTTGACGTTTGTCTCTTTAGTTCAGCAACTCGCCTCTAGATGGCATTGCAATAGCTGTACCGCGGCAGTCCCCGAGTGCTACACGTCTTTTTTTTTATATTTGTTACCTCAGAACTTTTGACTGGGTGCTCCGATTTTCATGATTCTTTTATTTGAAAGCTGGTGATTTCCGTGCGGTCTCATTTTTAACTTGCTCCAGTTTTGACAACGGGATCTATATAATTGAAGTCAGTTTATGGTTTTTTTTTATCAATTATATCATACTATTACTAAGCGGAGCCACTTTCGCTCGTGTGTGCGCCCTAAGTTCTATAGAGACTATCGAACAGCCATTGACTTAATACAGATTTTAAAGAACACCACCCAAAACGGGCAGAGCGGTGTGTATGTGGTTACAAATTTGTTAAATTAATACTATGAATTAATTAAATATGTATTCCAAAATCATCTTCTATTATTGTGTTGATTTTGGAATACATATTTAATTAATTAACAGTGTGTGGTCTGTTTCTATAAAAAAAAACATATGAATTCGGAAATTTATATCGACCTGTCTATTATTGTGTTAATTTAAATCTTCTATTATTGTGTTAATTGTGTGGGACAACTGAATCCATTTATACTGGCCTTGAATCTTGAGTTCGGTACCATAATCAAACGACACGATTACCCAAGATTATAAATTCCCACTTGTGGATCGTAAACTGTTCCTGGCATCTGTTCTTCATTACTCATTCGTATTGTTATTTTAGACGACTGAACTTTCATACGAATAAAAGCGTTAGGGAAATTCCTAGTAATCCCATAAACAATGGGTCTCTACCAAGTCTTCTCAATTCGTAATCGTAATTTTAGAGGAAAATCTCAAAGCAAGATGAATAAATCCGTAGAAAATTAGTTTTTTTTACAAATTCGTAAGAATTTATGAGATAATACAGTGCCTAGATACTACTTCATTATGAATGTAAACGGGTTAACTACGAACCTTGTTTGTGTTGGAAGAACACAAACGTTTCACCTAGATACTATATATAGAGACAGAGAAGTTAATAAAAACTTTCGTATAGCTCTTATACTTTTTCATGATTTTCACGTGCAATGATAAAATTATTCAACTAAAACTTGTAGCTAAGTAATTGATTAAGGGGGACACGCGCTAGTTCATTCACGGTTGAAGATGTCTGGAGCCTTGAGCAGCCGTTTACCAATCAGTCTCAATGTCAACGTCTCTGCGGATATTATACAATAGATATAGGTAGGTATATATGTATTTGCTGGCGGCAAGCTAACCGTCACAAAAAAATACAAAGAACGCTACATTAGCAACAGTTCCAATTTAGTAATTGAATGTTTTAAGGGGCTCCACACACTATTGATACGCCACGCGATCCGACGAAATGTGATATGAGTGTGTTTCCGGCTTAACAATATTGTTTTTTCCTTGCTATAATCTCTTAAATAGAAGTGAGCAGAATAATAAATCATGGCAAAGAAATAAGGTCGTACCTATGCCGTTATCATCGAGTTTGTACTATATAAACTCTATGGCCGTTATAGATACGAACTTTTTTATAAGAACATTTAAACATTCATATTTCTTTCAAATTGTATTCTTACTTTGTTACAATTGTAAGGACTATTGAGGAAAATACTTCACAAGCCCAAATTAGTAGTTTTGCTCACACGCATCGACCTTCTAAATGCTTCGCCAATGTTGAAGGGTGTCACCATGACGCAAGAGGGTTAATCTCGGTAATTTGTCAGTGTCCTTACGCTTTTCATCCCTTGTGATGTTCGTTGTATTGAAAGATTCCAACAATTTGTTCGCCCACAAAAAGATCATGAAGGGTCAAGCGAAAATGTCGTTGTGATTAATAGAATCCAGTTCTATGTGATTATGTACGTGCATAAAGCCTAATATACGATATCAATATTTTGTCCATTTGAGGAGTTTTTTGCTCGCTTTTAAATATTAGAATCGTTTTATTTTCCGTATGTACCTACCTAGATATTATTTTATTATAATTTTTCAAATACCAGCTGTAACGCATAGGGTACTATTTAATACCAATATAAAAAGCTTGAAAGCAACTCTGTTTGTCCATAACTTTTCACGCCTAAACGGCTTAACGGGTCTCAATGAAATTTGGCAGGCAGGTTAGTATGGGAACGGATGTAGGGTACTTAAAAAACGTGTGCAAAACCGCAGGAAGTACCTCGTTATAAATAGCAATAATTTAACTGAGCGTAAGCTTAATTACTACAGAAGTGTATTAGATTCCTGTTTTGTATAGATACCACGTTTTTGTATGTTGGGTAAACCCATTGTTATCAGTAATAAACAATGTGTTTTCCCGAAAATACCTACCCGTTTGTTTTTCGATTGCGTTATCATAAGTAGATAAGTACCCAACAACTAAATGCTTATAACAAACAGGACGTTCTTCCGTTTTTTTCACCGATCTACCTAATCTTGTTGGGCATGCTTATACGTGGAGGTATTAAAAATATTTATAGCGGAAAGCGTAGAATGCAGGAGGAAAACTCTATGGAATTCTATTTATAACCGCTAAGCGGGAGATAATACAAAGTTATAAGTCCATATAATATCATCATCAGCATCAGCCTATATAAGCTGCTGGACAAGGCCTCCCCGAATGAGCACCATAGCACCCAGTCCTCAGCTTGACGCATCCCGAGTCGAGAACTCGTTTACCCCATCGGTTGTCGGTTCTTCGCGAGATATGGCCGGCCCACTGCCACTTCAGATTGCTAATTCTTTAAGCTATGTCGATAACTTTAGTTCTCTGTCGGATGTATTCGTTACGAATCCTTCAGAGAGACTCCGAGCATAGCTCTTTCCATAACTCGCTGAGGAACTTTAAAACTGGTGGACCAGCCCTATCGTAAAAGTTCACGTCAAGGGGATGGTCATGTCGAAGAGGTAACAAACATCCATCCTGGATGGATGGATGTTTGTTACATATTCACATTATCATTATATCCATACAAACTTTCGCATTTGTAACATTAGTGTGATGGTACGGAAGCCTTCGTGCGGGACTCCGACTAGCACTTGGCCAGTTCTTTTTGTAATACAACAACTCAAATACCTAACTCATTCTTTTTAGTGGGCAATAAAAGCATATTTATTTTAGGTAGTTTTGTTTTGTTTCTGCATCAATCATTTTCAAAAGGTTAACTTTAACCCTTCTGACTCATTGATCAAAGGTTTCGCCGAGAGGCCGCGAAATTCTTGATCAATAATTGAATAAAAGTCCACCACGATTATATTCAGTTTAATTTTTTTATGGTACCTACATATCCTAGTGTCTTTGAAAAAAGATAAAAAATCATAAACTTGCCTACAAAATCATGCAAGCTTCAGAGAAGCATTTGAATTTATAAATTTAACAATTTTTACTAAAGAAAATTGTAGTTTGAAGAATTCATTATGAATGTAAACGAGGTTCGTAGTTAACCCGCTTACATCCATAATGAATTAACCATTTTTGTATAAAATGGCGTTGTTTAGCTAAGATATTGGATAAAAAATTCAAAAAAAGGGTATCTGTAAAATTTTGCCAGTTAGGTACTTAATAGGTATACCGTTTATTGTTAAAGTTATAACCTCTATTACCGCTTTGACATTAATGTACAAAGATTTATTAAAATATATCTTTCCAGAGCGGTCGTTTCGGACATTTCATGGGTAATCTCTTGTAATAACAACAAACCTTTTATAGCTAGTAAAACCCTTGTCGTCTAATTTTATTGGATTCCCAGCGCCGAAATTGGACGCCTAACTGTCACTTGCCGATGTTGATGGATGAAGCTAGCTTATCATATAATATAACTTATAAGTGAATGTTGATATTATCATAATGTTCTCTGCCTTAAGTAACTGAATCATTAGCATTAGTATGTATAATAAATAACTACTATAGGACTAATAAGGAACATTATTACACATAAAGATAAAGATAAAGATATTTATTTGAAGAAAACATGTGTGACAAAAATATAGGTGAAACAACGTGCTTGACCGGTTACGGTGTGCAAATTAGGCAGAGAGATGGCATGCATTTAATCTAACCATGTAAAAATTTTACAACTAATTATAATTTATCATTTAAAAATTCGTCAAGACTATAATAACATTTTGTAATTAACATTTTTTAAAGTTTTAATGTAAACATTTGTAAATTCATGTCTCTATATAGTCTAGGTAATTTATTAAAGATTTTGGTAGCGACACCAACAAAACTTTTTTGCAGTGTTGTTTTTACAGGGTGTGTTCCTAACCTAGTATTATCCCGTCTGTTTCGACTAACAAAATCAGATAGCTTTTGACAAAAAGAGCTACTTCTATTAGGTATGTAAAGTGACGGATGTGTCAGAATTTTGTGCTTAGAAAATAATGGCATTATATAATGACAAAAAAAATTACCTGACTAAGTAATATATGTATATCTTGCCTAAAGGGATAAGTTTCTCGGGAACATATTTTTTATGGGACCAAATCAAAGTTTCTCAAACTTTTTTAGCGTCGGAACCCTTTTGGATATCGAAATATTTGTCGGAGCTCTTAATAAATTTCTGGCCAAAATGAATAAAAAATTAAAACTATGGCAAGCGTAGCGAGCCTCAAAAACTTGGAAAAGTCAGCGACGATTGGGAAATTTGTGAAAGAAAAGACTAAGTATATAAAAAAGGCGAGCGCAGCGAACCTCAAAGATATTTTAGTGACGACGTTTGGGAAATTTGTGAGTGATAAATTAAGAGTAAAATTATGCCTCATTTCTAGTTGTTGTTGGGAAAAAGAACGTATCCATACTAAAATTATAAATTCTAAAGTAAATCTGTGTGTCAGTCTATTTGTTTTTCTGCTGAATAATAAGCACCTTCGAAACATAATTTTCTATTATGTTTTATTAAAAGCATTTGTCTTACACAAGTAAACATCCAATACATTAAAAACCATTTGCTGACCTACACCCGACATAACCCCTTTTGTTATTTTTTTGTTTTACACATATTGTGTGGCGACGTATGTATTTTTATGTACATTGTACACATGTTGTATAGCATCTTGTTTTATCGAACGGTTTATAAACACATTGCATCGCATGCTACTTTACGTTCGGCTAATAAAACCAAAATAAAATTTTGAAAAACCCACGACGGATAAAATAAATAGTATGTAATCGAAAAAGGAAGAAATAATTTTTGCCAAACCCCCGACTAAATGGAATTGAAAAAGACAGTTAAATTACCTTTAGTTACAATTAATAGCTTCCTAATTTTTTTCACCTATCCATTACTACAAAGCCAAAAAAAATCCGTCGTGGGGGCTGCGTGCAGCCAACAGGTAATCTATACGTTTTTCAATTGTAAATTCAACATAATTATTATAGTTCAAATTTGTTTATATTAATTGACTGTATGAGATAATCTTTATACCTAGTCATTTAAATTCAGGAACCTCAACCTCAACAGCCTGGATTGGTCCACTGCTGTACTGACCACTGATAAACGCCTTATTATTGACGTTTATCTCATGGGGGTAGTGGCCATAATCCCCACGGTGGGCATGTGAGTTGGGGATTCGGTGGTAGAATTGTTCTGTAGGGGGCGCTGCTGGCCGCCATCGGTGGATATCCCTTAGTCGCCTCTTACAACACCCACGGGAAGAGATGGAGGTTGTGGTACAAATTCTAACCCAGCGCCATACTGGGTACCGGAAAATTCAGAAAATATATGGCAATTGGCAATTAGCACTGGCAGCCCCCCCGACGGATTTTTTTGGCTTTGTAGTAATGGATAGGTGAAAAAAATTAGGAAGCTATTAATTGTAACTAAAGGTAATTTAACTGTCTTTTTCAATTCCATTTAGTCGGGGGTTTGGCAAAAATTATTTCTTCCTTTTTCGATTACATACTATTTATTTTATCCGTCGTGGGTTTTTCAAAATTTTATTTTGATTTTATTTTAAACTTTTTAGAGATTTTCTACTTTACTTACAGCCGATTTTTCGAACGCAGATCATCCCTTTCATTAATTAATCAATGGTCAAGTCTCTGATCAAGTGTATTTAATTTTTAACAAGTCAGAAATAAACACGTCATGGTTTTTGTCAGTTTTAAATGAAAAACTGACAAAAATCCTACACTTGAGATGTAAGACGTGCATGATTTTCAGTTGCGTTTGAATACTCGGAAGTATAACTTTCGGAAACTGAAC
The DNA here is from genome assembly GCA_955876795.1 of Eupithecia tripunctaria. NCBI lineage: Eukaryota > Metazoa > Arthropoda > Insecta > Lepidoptera > Geometridae > Eupithecia > Eupithecia tripunctaria. The sequence goes on along the minus strand of OY041602.1, from coordinate 7,408,083 downwards.
TGAGGGGCGAGTTTGACGACAATATCGAGACCTCTCAGTTTCCCATACACTTTAGTACAGCGCCCCATCTCACCCCGTATCGTGCGGACAGGGAACTGCGTTAATCCCATACAAATATGAGACGTTACGATCATGTCTCGTTACTATCTTCAAATAGGCTTTCTTTTTGTTAAGTTTTGAAATCGTTGCGTTTCGTTTTACAATAACCGTCAAAACAACAAAAAAAGAAAATTTGATAGTCAGGTTGATAAGGTAAGGGAACGCTTTTCGCCTAGATAATTGTGTAGACCATAGACAAAATTCAACTCACTTAAGTAGAGATTTAGGTAGTGCAACTAGCCAAGTAGCGTCAGAGTTACGTTCTATAATAAAGATTTACTTGAGCAGAGATTCTAAGCTTGAGTAGAACTCACGAAATGACTGCATAAGTAAAGCATGGGGAAGCCTATACAATACGGACCTTAGTAAAGCAAGCTGAGTGAACCTTACATTATGGTATACCGACGATAGAGGCACGCCCTTTTTGTATTTATTTTATTTTAATTATTATGTTATTATTAAATTAGCAACGCATCGCGTTGTCTAGCAACGGAGTCTGTTGGCAAACACGTCTATAAAGATACAAAGGTTGCCTGGAAGAAATCGCTCTTAGCGATAAGGCCGCCCATTGTGCAACTGTATTGTGTTTGTGTTTACTTTTCTATATTTCTGTATCTTGGTGTGCAATAAAGAGTATTTGTATTGTATTGTACAAAAATATTTTTTTAAAACGTCGATTGCAGCGCCCCCTGGTGAGCAAACACCATAAAACTATGCTAAAAACCATCGCCAATGAACCCCATACCTTATACAGAAAACTGTGTCTCAATCGATCAAACCGTTCTGGAGATAATTGGCAACATTGGTTTTCACAAAATACACATATAACAGCGCCCCCTGGTGAATGAAGACCATAAAATCTAGCGTAAAATCATCGTCACCAAATTTCGAACCCGAAACTGCAAACCGCACCTTAATCGGTCAAGCCGTTTTGGAGATAATTGGGAATATTGCGTATTGCACATACATACATACAAACATACATACAAACAACATCACACCCTAAACGCATATACCGTCTCCGTTCCGTCGCGGGTAAAAATAAAGGTTCGTCGCAATCAATCGCGTAATCAGTTGGTTGGATAGTTACGATGTTTGGTAAACATCCCTTCGATATTGGGGGTGAGGATCTATGTACTTACGAACCTACCTACAAAACCGCATACTGTTTATGCGGTTTTGGTTCAAACCTACACCTACCTACACAGATTTAAATCGTTGGATACGCCCTTACGCCTAAACACTGGTATTGGTGTCTATTCAGATGTTGCCAAAACTAGACTAAACGAATCTGACATTACTAAAAATTATGCCATCCTTATTATTTTGATCGTTATGAAAGGGACAGCGACATTTTTAGTACTGTTAAATTAGTTTAGTTTAGTTTTGGCGACATCTGAATAGACACCATTGTCTTTGCGTGCGTTAACAAATGCCGACACACGCACACGAAAAGTTGGTGTTTTGGCAATAAACCCAACTGTTATTATTGTGCGAGCTTTTGTAAGCAAGCACACCACAAAAATACACAATTCACCGATTCCAAATAAATGAGCTCACTCACTTCGTTCGGCGACAATCACAGCGCGGTCTCAGTACGGCAAGGACTTTTGTTTGTTTAACCTTTAAGTTGTCCCACTGCTGGGCAAAGGACTTATATAACCAAATCTTTATATTGTGTTTTTGCTAATTTTGAATGCTTGGAAAAATATTTGCAGTTCATAAAACATATTTTGTCCCGAGGCGGGAATCGAGCCCGCAACCTCTGCCCGCTGTGTCATTGTTTACTGCTTGTTGGTTGAATAAAGTGATGCTAAAATGTAACAGAAATTAACAACCTTAGTACATTTATTAAAAACAAGTATTGTTAGAGTTATCTCAGAGCACACATCCGCCTAAATGTTCAACATTAAATCGTCCTTATCAAGCTTTTTAAAACAAAGATACCCACTGGCCTTTATCTAAAATTATGTAGATAGGTACTGCTACACCAACGCACACAAAAATTAAATACAATGGGAAAATAATATAACTGCAAATAATTTGCTTATTATTTGTAGTTGTGTAAAGTTTTTGTTGAGAAATGTGCAAGAAGAGCATAATAATATCATCATACAAATAAATAAATTATGGATTCAAGTTATTCCTGTTCCATCCACTTGGTGTTACGGGGCGCAATGTGCCATTCGCAGCTACCGTGATACGTTACGCCCCGCCCCACCAGGCGCCGTCAGTTAAAATTCGTCTCGTTGCTTGATACGAGTGCCTTCTTTCCACGCTGCTGTGACCTGTGACAGCTCAAAAACTCGCTTAATACCCAGCAGCCCCGTAACGCTGCCGCCAGTCAGTATACTTCTTTGGCCGTAACCACCCGAAAGGAATGTTTTGCAAATAAGTTTTGGCCACCCAGCCATGTTTGACACGTAGTGACAACATAAAATGACGTTAAAAGATAATCATTGGGCTTCCGTTAGGCCTCCGTGCTCAAATGCTATCAAGCTACTTTCTAAATTTCCATACTTAAGCACATGTAGGAGCACATGTGGATCATTGTACTTTATAAAAATATTCTTACGTTACAATAAAACTATTTGAAAACTGCATTGCAAAATTCACCATTTAGCATTACGGGTATTATAAAATGTAGCCGCCACCGACAAGTAAACAAATGTTGTTTATTATGTTAGCTAATTGATATACTCGTACCTTCCCCGAAGCCAGCAAAGTACATCATTGTGCGATCAAACTTGATAGATACTAATTTAATGATAAACAGAACCGACGGGATCCTAATCACTTAATTGGTGTCCCTTTCTAGAGTCTGTAACAATCAATTTGTTATCAGTGACGCGAGGGCCAATGTGCTTGTTTTCCTACGGGTAGGATTAATTTTCCGAATGTTAGCCGCACCCACGTCGCGCCCTGCTTGGCTAATTAATAGTGCTTTCGATAGGCGTGTGTACTGTAGGTACAGCGTAGGTACTAGTAGGCTCACGTTACCACCATTAGCATTATTCCATCGTTTCCTTGAGATCCCTCCTCCATACCTAGAACCTCACTCGATGTTGTACCACTCGATCAACATTCACCTTCCTGTTCATAACTGACAACATATTTCGCGTAAAGAGGTTATAGAAATTGTTCTCGTTTCAGATTTACGAATAAAAAATGGCCCGGTCATATATCCATGTGTGACCGAAATAATATTACAAAAAGGACAAAACTTTACACTGACATGCAAAGGCGACACTAAATTACAATTTAAACAGCAGCATATATCAGAAGAAGTAACTTCAGATTTTAAAATAGTTAACTCGAGTTCACAAATTTTTGAGGAAGGTTTTAGTTTTGAAAGTAAACTTGAGCTGTTTAATATTGATCAATTTGCTATTGGATATTATGCATGTGCAGACAATACTGTAAATATATCAGACTTTATCACTAAAATTACAAAGGATGCCATAAACAGTAAACACGTCTCTTTTATTTACGTTTACGTCAATGGTGAGGATGAAAAACATTTATAAAATTATAGTACGATACAACCTCTTGACTGTTTAACGATTTATAAATCTTTTAGGTACAAATGATTTGTTTGCACCTATGAGAGAACTTGTAATATCTAGATCTGATATGGTCCTGATTGAATGTAAGCCAACCACTCCAGACGTTAAAATTCAGCTCTATCCGCCGCAGGTACGTGTCAATGATACGAAGCTACGATTGACGCTAAACATATTAAAATGTTTTTTTAATCATTTATATAGAAACGCAAAACAGATACGTGACGCAAATCGTCTTGTATAATTTTAAAGCTCAACTATTGAATATCGATATGTTATACGCGGTTATTTTAACCGCTTTGCATTTGCATGATTTGAATGTCAATATTAGGTTTCCACACCTAAATATGCATAACTAACAAAACAAGTTTTGTGGCAACACAGTGAGATTAAGATAAACATTTAGCTTTATAACAATGAAAATAAGCTTTTTGTTCGAACATCATTGCTAAAAATATATATGTTTCTCGATGTTTGAATAATCAAACACAATAATGAACACTAACGCTTAGTAGCTAGAATGAAGACGCATGTTTAGTTGAATGAAAGTCACATACTAAATAATAAATATGCATCAAAAAATATGTTTTATGTCTAACAACCTCACATTCACAGGACATTTCAGGCACTGTTTATAGTCCTAAAGTTGGATTCTCCTTCTACTATGTTAATGCCACCCCGCTTACCATGTTTAGTTGTGACTTTGAGAAAAATGGCAGAACTGTAAATAAAGAAATTTATGTGCAACGTAGGTAGACTAGACTTATGAATAATACTTTGACGGTCATCTACATTCACGGCAAATTATGAAACAAACTTACATTACAATAAAGCCATTAAATATTATTTTTTAAATTTCAATTCCATCTTCTGAAACTATTATTTATCGTGAATGTTGTGCCCTATTGTTTTCCAATTTTGTCATTCACCTTCAGAATACCTAAAATTTGAAAACAATGCTTATTTATTTCATTAACTTAAAATTAGCCTTACTAACAAACTTGTTTTGATGTCAATGCAATCAGCCGCAGAACAAGACACAAACGCAAAGACCAATAAAGGCATATTCATACTCCCCAAAAATTGGATTTATGTTGAAATTGAAAAAATGTAATTTCGCGTTCCGATGCCTTGGAGAAAGTCGTGGAGTTGAACCAATAGAAAAGAAAATCCGTAGAAGTAAGTAGTGTAGTCAGTGACTAAAGTCTGTACGCTCAAGGATGTGGTAATTCGATCATTGACCATTGATTTCAAACTAGTATACATACATATATCAATCATGGCAATAGCTGCATCGCTCTTAAGGGCACAAATTAATACTTAAAGGTGCTTTGCTTATAAAACTTGCTGTATTGAGACTAGTCAATGGCCGAGTCACCTCTTCCCCAGCGCCGGTGTCATGTAACATGGTGGCGTGGCGTAGAGTGGCTATTTCATTAAAATCTAAAAATATGGATCATTTACCCTACCCCATTTTGCACAAAAAAGCAAACGAGATGTTTGATGTTAAGCAGTAGGTATCATAATTATTTAAATTGTCCCATAAGTAAACATTGCCAAATTTTTTGTTCGATAAATCATTCCGCATTTTATTTTGTTATTTAAACATCTACGCCATGTAGATGTTTAAATAACGTTACGAAATGACGTTTGCAAAGCTAACGATTTTAAGGGTCACGTATCAAAAGGGTAAAACGGAACCCTATTACTAAGACTCCGCTGTGTTTGTATTTCTGTTGCCATTTTGACAACAAATACTAAAAAACCGGATAAAATAAATATTTAAGGGGCCTCCCATACACCATAACAGACATAATTTTTTTGCCGTTTTTATAGAGTACGGAACAATTCGTGCGCGAATCCGACTCACACTTGGCTGGTTTTTTACTTTAGGCATTGAACCTTTTTGTGCAAATGATCCATAGTTTTTAGAAGGTTGATTCGGTTTAACATCCTTTATGTGGGCTTGCCGCTTAGTCTTACTTCTTTCCTTTCTTTCCTGTTCTATTCTATCAGTGTTTTGCTCTGTGACTCTGTGAGCATGATTTTTTTAAGTTACACTAACAAACTAACCAGTTTTTGTTATTTTTGTAAAAGCTTTTGGTTCGGGTAATGTTTACATTTTTGTTTGGTTATTTTGAAATTTTAACAATACCTACTTGATGTGTTTGTAATTATTACCAGTTTTGTTTGTATCGAGTTTTGTAGTTTCTCACTTATTATTTAAATTCCGTATTTTATTTACCTATTTTATTTTGGTATTCTTGAAGTTGTTTAAGCACAGAAAAGATAAACTGTCTAATTGGGTCGTCTCAAGATTTAACGGTTAATAAACATTCAATAGCTAACTAATTAATAATTATGAATGGATGAAGTTTAACGCGGTTTGCATTTTTATTGATTTTGTCACATTTGTGATACAATTGTACGCATAATACTTTGAACATTTATGAAATTTGGTTGGTTATTGAATGTCCACTTACTCGTTTAACTTAATATCCACCATAAATTATCTATACCATAAATTATATATATATATATGAATGTACAATTTAGATTTTTGCGTTTTGTCAACATTTTCTAAGAATATTAAGTTACTCTTTGGTAATGATTACTAATTAAACCCCATAAACTCAATACCAAACATAAGAGCCAAAAATTACGGCTGCTGGTAAAAATTTCCTCTGACAATCGATTACATAATTGTCACAGATATAGAAATATTGAATATTCTCTCCAACTTTTATTTATTTCATTGTTATATTGTGTGGATTTATATCATAAATTTATGAAATCAAAGTGAAAATGTGCTATGTAGATCTTTGTTTTATAACAACTTGGAACCAGACTAAACCTTACTTACTGGGGTCGCTAAACCCATGTGAAATGCTTTAATAACGTCGCATCGCATGGCTGGGGACGGCATCGTAAAAACGTGTGCGTCACCAGCTCTCTGCGACATATTCTCTAACTTTTGGTACACCTTCATTAAAAATAAATACAATAAATACAGTTAAGCTACCTCAAGGTTGCTTGCAGTTAGCTCAATTGTTTCAATTCTAAATATGTACTAGGTCTAATTTTGATACTGTTAATTAATTACAATTATTAATTAATGAGACTTTATTCGAACATGTCTGTGTTCAATTTTAAAATCTATATAAATTAATGTATTTTTTCGCAGATGAAGAGCAACCGCCGACACCTGTAATTTTAATTGACACCAAATTTTTCCTAAAAGGTGAAACATTCTCTCTCAATTGCACGGTTTCTATCAAACCAAATACGATTACTAAATTATCCTGGATTGGACCAAAGGTAAGCACAGCGTATGAGTACACAGTAAAACAATATGTTGAATATTTAGATGAATGTTCATTTTTGTGAGACCAAGAATGAACATTCATCTAAATATTTAACATGGTGGGTTTACAATAAATGGCAATACGGTATTGCTACTGTCAATTGCTTACGCGACGGTCTGCAGTTAGCCCAATTGTTTCAATTGTAAATTTATAGTTCTAATTTGTTTCTATTATCTGACAGTAATTTTCTTGTTTATTGATAACATATGATTTGGAGTTTTAATTCGATTTATTTATAATTTAACAAGGTATTTACCATTGACTATTTACCAGTTGTCATATTTTTTAAGATAAATATGTCGTGTTAATTATATCAAATAATTTTTAAAAACAAGGAAAATTATTTGCTCGCTTACGCTCGCGCGAGCAACATGTACCGTCCCAACATGTAACGTGGAGAAATTACCTAATTTAAAGGCCATAAATTTCGTAAAAGCCCAATCTGTTAAGGATAAAACTCCAATTACAGACGTCGGATGACCACCGACGTCTCACTACCCTTCTCAGCTCCGAAAGCATAGGTTTTCATACTATGCTATCGAGAGCGAGAAATGCTTGCGGCGTTCCCGCTAAATTTGACGCCGCTCAGGTAAAAGCCGATCTAGAATCCCAAGGCTTCTCCATCAGGGAAGTTCATCGGATGTATAGCGGCTAAGACAAACGCCCTTTCGACATGGTATTGGTCATTCTGGACCTTGCGCCCAAAGGCCTCCTCGATACGGTAAACAGTGAAGTCGAGCGCTTAGCGTTCCTACCCCCTTCCGCCACCCTTGACCACGGTAAGGTGGCAAAGGTCGCAGCGATCATTAAAGATCTCCGACTGAAAAAGTCCCCTGGCTCGGACGGCATCAGCAACAGGCTCCTTATGAGATTCCCTGTTACCCTCATTTACCTTCTCGTAAGCATCTTCAATGCAGCCATGTCCACTTGTTCTTTCCCTTATGTCTGAGGTAGGATGTTTATGTAGGTAATATTCAGAAGGTATCCAAATAATTTTCAGGGTGAAATTAAAGATAACGAAGATACAAATTCAGTGAGAATACACCAAGGAATATTATACAGCAGTATAACAATTATCAACGCCACCCAAGATCATGAGGGCAATTATACATGTGTATCTGCGAACACCTGTGAGCAACGCGATTATACCATTAGAAAAATAATGAGTAAGTAATTTTTTTTATACTTTTATGTAAAAGTTGTGGAGACAAACACTAAATGATGTACCTAATTGGTTTTGATAACCGGTTTAGTAAAATAAATAATTAAAATAAACTGACTAAAAATGTTTTGCCTCAGATCATATTTGACAAATAGGATCAGAGCCCTAAAAATGTCACGCTGCTGACGAGTTATACGATGTAGCGCTGTTTGACACCACAGGTTTTCATGTCAAATTAATTGTTATACCTATATTATTATAGTATTTTAACTAAGGCTGACAAATTTGTACCTCTATATTTTGGTATAACATGTTATTTATTGTTTTAGCTGTACCACATCTAAGTTTGAAGGCCAAAATGAAAAACAACACGTCTTGGGGACAACCAACTTCAAAGACAATTATTGAAGTCAATGCGTATCCAAATGCAACTTACAAAGTGTAAGTACCCAAGAAAATTACTTAACTACTTATTACAATTTACTTTTTATGTTTGTTACCTCAGTACTTTCGACTGCCCCGTTTCAATTTGGTCCAGTTCTGACAATGGCATCCATAATCAAAATTGTAATAGAATAAGAAATTCATAGAATTGAATCGGTTCGTAGTTTTTTAAAACAAACCCAATTATTCTAACACACGGCATGATCGGGAAGAGGTGAGGCGCAGGACCAACGGCTTAACGTACAGGTGTAACACCGCCAACTTCCTGACTTCAACGATCCTATCCATCTACGGTTGTCTGGTCTCTTGATCTTGAGCGATAACACGTATGGTGTTATCGCTTTGATACATATTTTGTACATATTTTGCCTTCTCTTGGATACCTAGAACGTTACAAAGATAGTATTGTCTACGTCTTGCTTTGACCTAGATTATCCTCAGAGCCTGACAAGTTTTGTGCATACGGAACAAGAGAATAGTGGATTCAAATTAATTTAATTTTGAAATAAAATGAAAAAGTATTTATTTGTAAAGGGTTAGCATGATGGTTTTAGAATAAGGTTGTCATTATATTTGAGGTATTCGCTTTTGTGTTTAGCACATTGTAGGTACCTTTAAATCTTGGTAGAAAATAACATAATTTTGTGTCTGCGAATGTTTAATAATTTACTAGAGCGCTCGTCAATTTCAGGGACTGCGTTAAACATTAATCCGTCGTCAAGTTTATTTATTTTTATACAATTCTCTTTCAGCCTTAAAAATGGACACGAATTGCTTTTAACGCCTGAAAAATACATCTTACAGTACACACCATCAAATAACTACCTCGGATTCACTATTCGACGACTGAATGTCACTGACATCGGAAACTATACTGTAGTAGCTGATAATGGTTACTTGAATACGACAGAAGATTTCTCGATTTATGTACAAGGTGTGCAAGTTTTTACTTTCCATACACATTAATTCTAGACTGTAAGCCTTTTTCAAGAGTGCCGTAGGAAACATCAAACCCTGTACTTTCGTCATGTTCGTTTATCTGTCTGTACGTCTCTCCGTCTGCAGCTTTTCTCAGAAACTTTATGTACCACCACCGTTGCTATTTTACGTGCTTGTGAGTATTCATCGCGCTGGTAAAATAATAAACCAAAAATCAATTTTAGGTTACCTATTACCCGTTCGCCTAAAGTAGAGACATTTCATCCATTCTTACGTTATCTGTAGACTCGATAAATATCGAAGCTCTCGTTAATCCCAATATTTTTCTAAAGGACCGGTTTGCATCGTTATTTTTATAAGTAATCAATTCCATGAAATATTGCATTCTTTCATTTATAGTCTTCATTTATTCAACTGTCAAAAAGGGAGCTTCATATGCGTGCATGAGTCAAAAAGAAAAGAAAAAAAAAACGCATGGAAATAGCATAAGTTACCGAGAAATAGTCGTACAACTAAAACGTACTTTGATAAGTAAATGAATAATTTTCATACTGATTCCATTAACAACTTTACTTTATTTGAGTAAAACCGGCAGCTATAATGTTAAGATGTACCTACACTATAGCACGATACATCTCATAATATGTTTCCATAGAAATCAACAGGAGACCGAGAGAGCTGCCGTGTGTGAAGTCCTTAATTTAATTCAATCGTACAACTATGGAACATTACACAGCGTGTGGCCCTATACGTGCTTGGGTTTCTTGGAGTGTTGTATTTGCGTTGTTTTTACTTTACATCATTAAAATACCTTTTCATTTTCTAGTGTCGCCAATAATTAACTTTGGAGAAGGTGATAAGAAATGCGTGCTAGGTTGGACAACTACCATACCTTGCGATGTATCGGGATATCCTTTACCATCTGTCAGTTGGGAATTTACGTATAACAATTCATCTCGTAAATTGGTACGCGATATTTTTTTTTATATATCCTAATGGCACTAGTCCTCTAAAGCGCTTATAAGCGTCCTGAACCAAATCTGGTAAGCCCATTGACTTTACTTCAGTGGATCGCTATGCAAAAGGAATAATGCGCATAAAAATTGTACGCGTAAAATTCACTACGTAATCGTGTCGATTCTGTTGTTTTAGAAGAAGGATTTAGGAATGTCAATAAATATGTACATTTTGATGATTTCTAAATCCTTATTTTAGCTACTTTCGATGTCAAATAAAAGATAAGTATTCAATTTGAAAAGCTATCGTATAATTTACATTCTTAATCCTTAGCTTATTTTATGTAATTCTAACAGAATCGACACTAATGTCTCACTATCATAGTTAAATGCTACGAAGTGACTTTTACGCGCGATCATAATGATCGTCCCTTCCATATCCTTGATTAGAAGCCTTTGACTTTTCAATGGACTGAGGAACTATTTAAAATCCGTCAAGTCACCTTATCTTGCCCGGGGTTAAATCTCCTATATCCCTGTATTTCTATCTGTACACTCTTTCCACACATAGGGTTATTTTATTAGTGCTATTAACTGCAGTAAATGTCCTTCATTTAAATAAATGATCAAGGCGGCGTACATTAAAATGCTTTTTGTGTATTTCAGGATAGTTCGAAGGAAGTTACTACATCATTATATAACAGGACGGCATATTTAGTCATAAACAGTTGCGAATCTGGCAAGATAACTTGCAAAGCTGTAAATAAATTTGCAGAGAAATCTGTATCGCACGATCTGTTAGTTTACGATATGAAAAAAGCCTTTGGTATAAATCCAGACGCAACAAAATATGATTCTAACGGTACTACTCTTTGGGTTAATGAAGATGACAACGTCACTGTAAAATGCTTGGCTTCTAAGTACGAGTATTCTTATGTGACCTGGATTTTAAGTGAAGATAAAAAGTTGACAGGTTAGACATTACATTCTATAGTTTATTAGGTACTAAATTTATATAAACAAATATAGTTATGACATGGTTATGACACTGTTTTTACTTAAATACACCAGTGAAAGTGGCGCCCCCAACTATTTTATCTTAATATTACGTTAAACGCAGCAAGTTTTACAAATCCATCGTTCAGTTTGTGGTATCTATTATAAATAAGTTATTCATTAATGCCTCTGTAATAGTTTCATTTTATAAAGCTTAGGCAGAGATACGAAGTTGCGCTTTTTTGCCACCAAACTCTATTTTCGCATCTCCTCCTAAACTATATGAGATAAAATCATTACAGAGGTAGGTATTAAAAAATAGCTTATAATAGATACCACAAACTGAACGTAGAATTCTTAAAAATTCTTATGATAAACGTAAAAATAGGTATCGCTGTGATATTGGCTCGGGTATGCGCCTTAATAAGTGACTTTGTGCATTGATTGCAGTGGAATACTCGGATACAAAGTACTCGTATGTCGCCAAGCTTAAAATTAATAAAATTACCATGAAACACGCTGGATCCTACAGATGCTCTGGGACAAAAAATGGAAACACGGAGTATGACAATATTCAGATTAATGTTTTGAGTAAGTTGTTCATATGCATGGCTTATTACATATACTTCACGTTGTTTCGCGTGGGGCTATTTTTACTTAACTAATAGCGGGATTTTTACCTTTATTTATTATGATTAATTTTCTATATACATACATATATAAATACAGGGTGGCATTTAGACATTTGACATTTAGTAGGTCAGTATAGAAAATTCTGAAACTATAAAACACACGAAGATCTCTTCTTAGGAACCATGTCATCGATTTTAGTTACAAGAAAAACTGCTATTATATTGTACATTACTAGCTGCGCCCCGCGGCTTCGCACGCGTTGTTCCTATGAAAACGTCAAAAGGTGTTTTTCATCCCACGGGAACTGATTTATGGGATAAAAAGTAGCCTATGTTTGATTTTAGGATTATAATTACCTGTATGCAAAATTTCAGCCACATCCATCCTGAAGTTTTGGCGTGAAGAAATAACAAACATCCATCCATCCATACATGCATGCAAACTTTCGCATTTATAATATTAGTGTGATAGGCTCCCTTTAGGTACTGTTTGTATGTAATAATGATCTTTATTGAAAAGGAACATTACAGTCTAATAATAGAAATAAGTTAAAACTAGTATTTACAATTGAACAATCTACAGCTCAACTGATCCCGTACTGTTAATAATTCTGATTCTCCACTTATCTTCATGAGGTTAGTACTATATCCGTAATATATGTGTAACCTGGTGTGACCCACCTTTCTACTTTATATAGGTACTTAGCTATTTATTTTGAGCAATTTAATATGTTTAGCTCCCACGGAATGTGTTCACTGGTGACCTGTGCTACAGGCTTTTCATAATCCTTTATCAGGCACCAGTCTCTCACAACTCAGGTAGATACTGACTGAACAGCCTCTGCAGTGAACCCGAAGGGGTGCGCTGTTTGTGCCATTGGCAGTGAAAGTGTTATGTAATTCTTGTTTCTAACCCACCACCTACCACATAAGCTTTAGGTTTACTTAACTAACTTTTGCTGTACCTACCTTTGTGAGAGAAATAAATATTTTATTATTATTAGGTATTATTTATTAACAACTTGTACTCAGCTGGGGAATCGAACTCGGAGGTCTTAAAAAAATTAACTAACACTATTTATATTTAGATATCGATTGTGTAGGTCTCAAGCAGTAAATTAAACATGATGTCCAAAATTAATAGATATTATTATTTCGTTTTGTATATTCAGGTCAATTTGCGTTAAAATTAACTCTATGACTACTTCTAAGTGGGCTTTTCAATTGATTGTTAGTGTATGATGCTTCTTCCGCTAGTGGACAAAAAAATTAAGTGAATTAGAGTCAATTGCACCTTATTTCTTGTTTGATAGTAATAACTATTTATCATGCTGTTAATATAGTAACATTTTGACTTGTCTAAGTGCTTATTTTGTAAGTCTAAAGAAATAAACGATTTGACTCTGACTCTGACTCTCTGATATTTAATTCTATTTTATGTTAGTTTTGTGTGTTTAATTTTTTGTATATAAATTATAATTAATTAGTGTAATTAAAAATCGCCGTTCTAATTAATAAAATATATAAATGGCTAAAATGAATAGAATACTAGAAGTAAGCAATTAGTAAACAAACAATAACAATCATAGATAAATATAATATTAGCGTAGTTAACAAAACTCCCTGCCAAGCAGTGTAGGTAACAAGTTGCGACACCAGCAAAGAACTACAAATAACCATTTGAGACAATTTTATACACTTAAGCGAGTTGAATGTTGTATTGAATAAAATGGTGGTCCTTTCGAAAATGTACTAAAATGAATTAAAGGATATGAAAACAATGCATTTTGTTCATTTTAGACATCACGTTTCATAGTAACATTTACTGCTTAACACCTACACAATCTATAAAATTATCTAAATATAGATAGATAGATAGATAGATAAACATTTATTTGCTTCTGCAACACACAGTACTTAAGTGGTAATTATAGGTAAGTACATACATTTAATCATCATCAATTATACACATTTGACAAAAATAAATATAAAATAAAGCTAACAAGACAAAAATAATAATGGATGTAACAAAAGGCACAGCCTATAGAGTTTACAAATAGGCACGGTGTGTGCTGCAGCACAGCAAAAAGCCATTAACTCAGCGAATAGTTTTGCTCTAGGAGCAAACACTGATTTTCAGTAATACCCTCTAAGGTGACCCGAAAAACGAGATACTAACGAGTAAACTACTAATATACTAATATATTATTTATTATTATATACTAACGTACTAATATAAATAGTGTCAGTTTTATTTTTCCAAACGTCGAGGTAAGATTCCCGAGCGGAGTACAATTTTCTTAAAATGTAGGAATGCAGTTTTTCTTGTACTAAAATCGATGACGTGGTCCCTAAGAAGAGATCTTATTTAAATCTTTATCTAAAGAGCTTAATCACAATGTGATTATGTTGCTAAGAAGAGATCTTAGTATGTCTTAAAGTTTCAGACTTTCCCATACTGACCGATCTAAATGTGCCACCCTGTAGGTCATAAGTTAACATCCGTTTAATAAGAATAGAAAAAAGGGCCATGCTTGTAATCAAATATTGTACATGTAGGTAAGTTTCATGAGAACTTTACTTGCAGAACTGCAAGATCCAGTCGTGTTAGACCCCGAAGACAATGAACGATATGTGCATCGTTTTGAAGACACGGAACTTAGCTGCATCGCCGTTGGAGCGCCTCGCCCCGAAATTAAATGGTTTAAGGTAGATAAGCTCGTTAAATATTTGAATTACAAGCTCTTTATGTAAGCACTAAGCTCGTTATGTATTTGAATTACAAGTAAACTTTATTGGGAAATGGATGGTTTGGGCGTAAACAATAATAATAAGGAGAAAGTCTGGCAAGAGCGGAGTCCCCAAACACAAGCAAATGTTTGCTTAAATGGAGGCTCCCAAATCAATTTATGGTTGTTAAAAAAGGTACTGCAATAAAAGATTTTATTTTTTATTTTATAAAGGCTCATCAAAATAGCTTGTCCACGTCCACTTGCTAAACTTATTAAATGAATGAGTTTAGCTAAACATAATAAAACGCCACATCGTTTTGAGCAAAGCGAGCCGCACTCCCATCACGTTACGTGGCGACTGTGGCGAGCGATGCAAGTCTCGCTGTGCGTATAGACAGTATCAGGAAATTTTCACAAAAGTCATTCTCATAAAAGATACTTTCGCGCTGAAGATTTGCGCGAAAAATACATTAGTGGGCACATTTTCTTGACACTTTATTGGATCCCGTAATTTTTCGTATCATAACAAGTCTTCGGTTGGGTACAAGATGTTGCGAACCTCATCCATGCCAGTGCGGTACTGCTGTCATACAGCTTGGTCATCACGAATTATGGTGTACTAATCCCGTAGGTCCGGCCGGTAATGTAAGCGGGTTAACTACGAACCTTGTTTCTGTTGGAAAAGAAAATATAGCATTAAGACATTCTTTCAGCCTCATACGGCACTTACTTCGCTCTTTCTGGATAGACAGCCGCTAGACGTCCCAGGTATATATAAGATCCCATGTGACTGCGTCAAATGTTAAATCGATGAAACGAAGAGGAACATATCCACCAGCCTCTCTGAACACATACGCGCCGTTAAGAATGTTGACGCCAATAAGCTCGGCGGTGGTGGAACACTGTTCGACAAAGCCCGTGTCTTGTCTAGGGAAAAATTCATCGTTCCCCGCAAGATACGCGAGTGATAGAAATAGAACGATGACCCAACTTCAATAGAGATAGAGGTTGGAACCTACTACCCGCCTGGAGCCATGTCTCCATGGAAAGTCGAATTGCGGTATAGGTATAGAGCCGGGTGTAGATACTGTTAGTTCCGTAAGTAGGACAGCAACACCCGACACAGTAGATGACTCTCACGCCCTGCAGCATCTACAGGCAGCGCAGCGGTCACATCGCTCGACGCGCGCTCACGCGCAGTGCTCGAAGGGATGCGGTACGCACGTGTCTAGAACCACACTCGCCCTGAAGATATCCCTCGTTAAGTTCAATTCGTCAAACTACGAAAGTTTCTATAGTAAAATTAGAAAAAGTGTTTAGGTACATTTGAAACAACTGAGCTAACTGCAGACTGTGTTGCAAACAATCTACAGGTAGCTCAACTGATCCATTTTAATTTTTATTTATATTAGTTATTTGCGGTTCAGCTGCGAACTCTTTTTTAACAAAGCCAAATTTAGAGTAATTTTTTATTACAGGATGGAGAACCTTTTAAAAATATCAACCTTACTAATGTCAAAGTTTACTACGAAAATCTAAATATTACTGCCGTCAACTCAACGATGGTTTTCAAAAAAATTCAACCAGAAAACGTGGGCACCTACCACTGCGAAGCCAATAACAGCAGAGCTTTTGAAATAAAGTCATTTGAGTTGAAGTTAAAAGGTAATTATGTTAAACACTTGGTTAAAAACTATAATGGTATAAAAACCGCAGTGACAAAATTACATAAAAATTACAAAAACACGTTTATTTTCAGGAGGTGATGGCAACATCAAGCATTACGTAATTGTTATCGCTGTGATCATACTTTTGCTTATAATATTGATTGTTTATCTAACTCTGAAGATAAAGAAGGAGAAAAAGTTTAGAAAGGAACTGGCTGCCGCCGGTCTTCTTTACTTCAAAGAAGGCGTCACCAAATCAATAAATCCTGACCTTGGAATCGATGAGCAGGCGGAGCTATTGCCTTACAAAGAGGAGTTTGAATTTCCAGCAGAAAAACTTATGCTTGGTATGAAGCTTATTATTATCCTTGCCATAGTTACTGAATTTGGTCGCAGTATGGTTATAAAGTTCTATGAAGTCTATCAAAATTTAACGTTTGATTGCTGCATTTTGTTAAAGTAGTTTCTGAAGTTTTAATGCGAAAAATCTATACATTACGGTGCTACCCGACGGGGTGCGCTGCAACTACGTGGATACGCTATTTGTGTCATGTGTGTCGTGGTTCTAGGAACAACACTGACAGTGGTTAAAAACCACGTTGAATACAACATAATAATTTTGCCAGGCATTAAAAACATTGTATATTTCAAAGGTAAACAGCTTGGTGCCGGGGCTTTTGGAGTAGTTTACAAAGCAGAGGCGCGAGGCATTGTGAACGCGGAAGAGACAACCCCAGTTGCCGTGAAGATGGTGAAGAAGACTGCTGATAATATGTACATTAAGGCTTTGGCATCGGAGTTGAAAATAATGGTGCATCTGGGCAAGCACATCAATATTGTGAATTTGCTCGGAGCGTGCACAAAGAACGTTGGTAAACGTGAGTACTTGTAGCATTGTAGTATCATTATGCAAACAAATATAAAATAACAACACGGAATTAGACATAATTTACTTTTTTTGTAAGCTCGTGCTTTCCGTGTGACCCCATTTTAATTTGGTCTAGTTCTTACAATGGGATCCAAGGGAATACTTTATACCTAATTGTAGTTTTTTCAGCTTTTTAAACTTTTAGTAATAACTTTATTCTTGATGTTTTCCAGGAGAACTGGTTGTGATCGTAGAGTACTGTAGATATGGGAACATTCACAATTACATGCAACGACATCGCGAAGTGTTCATCGACCAACTGGAGACGGATAACAAAGAGAAGCTCGGGAAAGTAAACCGAGCTTACACCAGCAGCAGCTGCGGCAGCACTGGGTATGTACTTCTACCATGCTTCTACCCTGTTACATAAAACAATCAAGAGTCTAATAATAGACCAAGCAGCAGGTATGAGCGGGTTGAGTTGAGATGATTACAAGACTGTTTAATTTTCAACCGACTTCAAAATGGTTCTATGTTCCGGCAGTAATTACTGTATGCATGTTCTTCTTAAAATGTTTCCAAATGTTTGCTTATTTCAAACAATCTGGTGATGGTTCTATCCTTTCAGTCTTGAGGATATTTGTCCCTTAAAACTTAAAAAACAGTGTTAAGTCTTTTTTAGTTTTTTCAAACCCACCAGATTATTGGTACTTATAATAAAATAAAAACTAGTTTTGTTGCTCTATGTAGCTTTTAATCAATTCAAAGGTACCTAATTGCCGCTGAAGATTTTGGAGCAATTAGAACACTTGTCATCCTAGTCGGAAATTGGATAATAGATTTCAGAGGAGTTATCAATGAATAATGGCATTAATAAAATTTCTGACATTCACGATATTCTTAATATAAAAAACTTCGATGTTTGACGAATCACAATCAATAATCATCATCATCATCATCAAAGTTTGGATGGATGGATGGATGGATCTTTGTTACCTCTTCACGCCAAAACTACTAGACGAATCTGGCTAGGCAACTTTTTATCTATATAAATCACCTTTAAATAACGTTTCGTTACCATAGGAACATCGCGTGCGAAGCCGCGGGATGCAGCTAGTTATTAATATGCGTAAGAGGGTTATTTAACACCAAAGTTTTATTCCTTCTTAATGATTCCGATGGACTTCATCAGGGTGAGTAGTGAGTACAGGTCTCGCGTGCGCGTCTAGATCCATATTAACCCACTTACATGCATAATCACGAATCTCTAAGCACTCTAACTAGCTGCGCCCCGCGGCTTCGCACGCATTGTTCCTATGGAAACATTAAAAGGTCATTTTCATCCCACGGGAACAGATTTATGGGATAAAAAGTAGCCTATGTTTTATTCCAGTCTAGTAGTTTTGGCGTGAAGAGGTAACAAACATCCATACATCCATACATCCATACAAACTTTTGCATTTATAATATTAGTGTGATATAAATTTATTGTGATCTTTAAAATACTACAATAAGTGAGCACGTGTAATTTTTTTTTTTTCTAGGGCACAGTCAGATTACTTTGGCTCCGCTAACACTCAGAATACAGATCATACTTGCCTGAACACAGCCAATACTGTCCACTCAACACGAAAAAGTAAGATATCTAATTTAACTTAATTTTAACAGGAGGTTGCGGGTTCGATTCCCGCCTCGGGACAAATATTTGTACGATCTGCAGATATTTGTTCAGGGCGTTCTGGATGTTTTCTATGCATAATAAAAAAAAATATCTATCTATGTAGTGTATTGTATTATGTATAGCAGTTATCTAGTACCCATAACACAAGCTCTGCTTAGCTTGGGGCTAGATAATGCTGTGTGAATTTGTCCAACATTATTTATATATTTATATATATTTATATACTATGTTAGAGACCGTAATATGTTAGAGACCGTAACTTCTAAATATTTACAAGTATTCTAAGTAAAACTCTTAAATCCATTATGGTTATACTAAAGTTATTTACAACCGGAAATTTACCATGATTTGAGTTTTGAGCGCTTTCCAATATTTAGGCACAGTTTCATGCGCCATGATCACGGAATAACTGAATGTCTTGCGAGTTACTTATTATTGGCAGATATATCGATCTACCCTCATTTTCAGTCTTTTGCTACAAACGTTGGAAACTTTGGAACTTTGGAAAGCTCAAAACTCAAATCATGGTGAATATCCCATTGTAAATAACTTAGTGTAAATAACTATGGTTTATCCATTTTGAATGGAGCATGTTAGTATACAAAATACGACACAAATAACAAAATCTCACTTGCTTGGCGTCGAGTTTCAGACATAATTGTAAGCAATTTTTATTCGGATCTAAAATCGACAAGTAATGTAAATTACGTATAAAAGGACGCGCCAACAAAGTGAATTTTAGGTTAAGTATGGGCGGTTTGTATACGTTTATGCCTCATTCAAAATGGACACGGTATAGTCTAAATATGTAATTTCATAAACTTCAAATAGATCTTACGCTCCTCCTTCTTAGTAACATTAAGAACCTCAATTTGTATTTTCAACAATGATTAGTTGGATTAGTTGATAAACTTCTATTCAAAGAAAATTTATATGAATAGTGGCACTGTCCTCAAATTGAGCATTAATAAGTTTCCTGCTTTAGGTTGACCCATAAAAACACAATAAAATTCCCATTAAAATTGCTATTATTGTTGTATCCAGATATTCCTAATAATAACCAACCAAAAAAGGAAGTGGAGGAAGCAAAAGGTAAAAATAAAACTGAGTATTTGCACATTTTATCATAACCTATTGCTTTTCAGATGTGTTAATGTGAATATACCTAGAGCATTTTTAAAAGCTGGCGCAACTGTCTTTTTTATACAATTATCCACGCTGACATGTCATGTACGCTGTCACAAATCGTATTCCTCCATAATATATCCATCTAGTATACGCAATATACAAGGATTTGCTTAACCTTTTAAAAAAATATATATTGCACTTATACTATTTTTAACCGACTTCAACGAAGGGAGAGTTTCTCAATTCGCCTGTTTTTTATATTCGTTACCTAAGAACTTTTCAGTGGGTGGTCTGATTTTCATGATTCTTTTTTTATATGAAAGTTGATGCTTCCCGAGCTTTTTAATTTGGTTTAGTTCTGAAAATGGGATCTATGAAAAAAACTATAAATATTGAGTTGGTTTATAGTTTTTTAAAACAAAATTAATTATCTATTTTCATTGGTTTACTTTCATATCAATCGTAATTAAAATGTCATGGCTTGGGGATCAAGGCTTGGGCTTGGGAGGCCTAGTAAACTCTCGAGTTCGCCAGGATCCCCTAGGGGATACATCTGGAGGATCCTGGTGGTCTTACCCGTTTTGACTCTTTGGCACGCTTTACCGTTAAAGTTATTTCTACCTCATTTTCTGTTTACGCGAAATTTTGATAGGAATGACTTTTGTTTATTTTCTACCTTATTTCTTGCTCCAGCTTACTTAGCACAGCACGTTTTGTATTATTCTGATACTGTATCAATTTTCTTGAAAATAAATTATTTATTTATTAATTTTTCTTATTCTTGGTCTTGTTTGATAATTTCGTGTAATTATTATTTCAAACATTTGTTATGCACATGGCATGATTGTTTTTTTCATAGCTATAAGAAAATGATGTGACAAGACGTCTTTATGCCGCAGTAGATTATATTATGTACGTTTGTTTTGCTACACTATGTAAATTTTTATGTATGCTCGTCGATTACTTCGTTATATATGGACCGTGTTGGAAGATTTTGTAAAATTATAAGAGGGGATTGGGAATAAAATAATTATGGAACCTTAAAAAAATACATAAGCTATCCCGCAAAACTTACGCGTAGCTGTATAACCGGCAGCCACAGCTGTGCAAAGAAGAAATATAGACAAGCAATGCGTGCGTACACTGTTTGATAGTACGGCTACACTCAGGGCCTTGGCAGGGAATAGCTGCAATTCCAAACTCGTGCACGAACGTCAATTGGCACTTGAGAGGATTTCCACCAAAACCGGATAGCGGTAGAAAAAGGAGTACCTCACCAAAAAAAAACATACATAAAAAAACAGTATTCGAAGTCGGGTTTCAGTTTTTTCAAAACAATCACGTTATTAAATAACTTTTGCATCCGGCTTCATTCACTAGGTATAAGGATAAAAGGTTGTCTCAGGGAAAATGCTGCCTTATTTATTATGGATAGTTTCTAATAGTAGGTATTAATTGATTACCCATATCACAGAATTCTACCGTTTAATTATTACTGGTAAACGCAGTTGGAGATGGAGCTAATGAATTTGTAGGGAAACAAAGCGGGGCTAATAGGTCACCTACTAGACGGTTTGAATACCTATGTGGCAAAGATTGCCACAAGCCCCGAGCATCATAAAACTCCCACATGTTTTATTTACCCGGAAGGCAAAAGAAGAAGCGGCCGTCAGCGGACGGCCGCTTCTTCTGGGCGTCTAGGTTGCGACCTAGACGCCAACAACGATGACGATAGCGTCAATGAATGGGCACAAAATTACACAGATTGTCATTCCATATAATATTAGGGAAGCAAATAGGGAACAAGCGAAGGGAATTACTGAATAACCAGTTAGCTTCGAATTTTTTTTATTCAATAAAACTCATCGAAACTTGGAAAGTCGCGTTACAAAAGTCGTTCGCCGAAGCCAAAATTTTAAAACGTCGCACATTGATATTGGTGTTATCAATTTCAGCATCTGAAGGCTACGTGCAGCCGGAGTGGCGCTCTAACTACGAGAGTGACTACAGCTATGACGGCCGCGTGCCCCGCCCTCTGTCGTCACGAGACCTGCTCGCCTGGAGCTTCCAGATTGCGAGGGGTATGGAGTACCTCGCTAGTAGAAAGGTATGGCGCATAAAAGGGTATACGAGGATTTCTCCAAATCATTCTCAGATGAACGGACAAACAATGTTTTTTGTTTTGCCTGTATTGTTCTATTCAGTTCAATTTATATATTCGTACCATCATCACACAGGGAAAACTTTATAATATTTAGCTGACCAAAGGCTTTCTACACCATTTTTTTGGGTATGTAATTTTTATTACTTATACCTCAACAGCCTGTGTTGGTCCACTGCTGGACGCAGGCCTATCCCTAATTAACGCATTATTGGCGTTTATCTTATGGAGGGCAATACCCATAATCCCCACACTGGGTATGCGGTTTGGGCATCGCAGTTTGTTGGTACAATTGTTCTGCAGGGGGAGCTGACCCCCGGTGGATACCCCTAAGCTGCCGAGAGGCGGCTAAGGGGTATCCACCTCCCGCAACAAGAGTTGGGGTTGTGCAAATTATAAGCCAGTAGAAAATTATATAATATTATTCATTATAATCATGTATTAACCCAAAATATGCTAGATGATTAGAATCCATAATACACAATCTTATTATTATTACCTAATATTTTAGGTCTGTATGGATAATCCTCCCTCAAGACGCAGAAGCATATTATGCTTCTGCGGGCTATCATATTATGCCCTTTATTATTTAATGTAAATTCATGGACCTAGCAAAATATCTACGTCCATGTGTAAATTGTTATTTTACAGAACAATAATTAAAACTTTTTAAACTCTCGCGAATTGTTAACATAATTAAAAGATTAGGTATTTATCGGGTATTTATCGCTTACCTTTGTTTTTATTTCCCCTACGTTTCTACCGCATTACACGCAGTACACGATAAATACCCGATAAATAATCATTCTAATTGCTTACCCGCTTTGTACCAGAACACGGTTAATCTCAACTAACTGAAATCGTAATTGGGATAATTTATTAAACAGAGATTTGGAGCGGGTTAAATTTTAAGCGGTTTAAATTTAATGTGAATTTGTTGTTCAGGTCTTACACGGTGATTTGGCGGCTCGAAACATTTTGTTGGCAGATGACAATATTGTCAAAATATGCGACTTTGGTCTTGCGAAAAGCATTTACAAGAATGATGAATACCAAAAAAAAGAAAACGTAAGTATATGCAAACTAATATTAAGTTGTTATGAGAACTATAGGGTCTGTGCTAAAATTAAGAATTGTTCAATAGGGTATATGACTTCAAAAAAGCTAATATTTTTTTACATATTCTCTATTGATATAGATAGGTTCTACACATAATGCAAGGCCCTACACATAATGCAAGGCTTGATCTAGGACAGAGACTACTCTACTGTCACTTCTCATGCGTAAAATGCAAATTCTGCCAGTAAAAGGAGGCGTGAGGAAGTGAATTATACTTACGTAATTGGTTTTCTTAAACTGAAAGAATTTTGTTCACGCATCCACAGCATCTATCTCTCACGTTTTGATACCAAAATACTCTAAATGTTGAAGACTATACCGTATCCATCCAGCATGGAGCATGTTAGTAAATAAACCACGATATAAATAACAAAAACTCACTTGCTTGGCGTCGAGTTTCAGATATAATTGTAAGCAATTTTTATTGAAGGGAGGATCTTAAATCGACAAGTAATGTAAATTACGTATAAAAGGACGCGCCAACAAAGTGAATTTTAGGTTAAGCATGGGCGGTTTGTATACGTTTATGCCTCATTCAAAATGGACACGGTATAGGTAGGTACATATTACTGTAACTGCATTATGAATACATATTATCGTAAAAATATTTGGCGTGAGATGTAATCGCCGTGTTGGTCGTTCCAGGCTCTTCTCCCATGGAAGTGGCTCGCCATCGAGTGCATGACGGACAGAATATTCTCGACGCAGTCCGACGTGTGGTCCTTCGGGATAGTGCTGTGGGAGCTCTTCACTCTCGCTAAGACGCCCTACCCTAACATGCATCCGACTAGTCTGCTGCAGTTCTTGACTGATGGGTGAGTCATTATTCGTTTCAGTTTTATCATATTTTATGAAAGCAGAAGGGTTCGGTTCCCACCTAGGGACACATATTCGGACGATCTGCAGATATTTATTCCTGGTGTACAAAAGATGTTTGGTAAAAAATAGTTATCTATCTATTGTATTGTACTACTATGTATCAGTTATCTAATACTCATGTTACAAACTCTGTTTGGTTATGTCAGGACTAAATAATGCTGTGTGAATTGTCCAGATATATTTGTATACGTACCGATATATACATAAGCAATGAACATAAAATGTGTAGAGTAGAGATGTGCGGTGGCCCAAGGCAGCCCACTAGCTTCGTGAATGAATGAATGAATGAATGAACACTTTATTGTACTAATAGTAATAAATATACATTAAAGTCTTATATCTAAATAATAAATAAATGTAGTACAAAAGGCGGCCTTATCGCTGAGAGCGATTTTTCCCAGGCAATCTTGAAGAGACCAGACCACCTTCGTGGTCAGATGAAATTGTGAGAGTGGTTAGGGAGACAATGGATCCAGCTGGCATAAGGCCAGACCAGCGATGTATAACCATTCCTAGTGGTGCCGATGTGGCCGATATACAGTAGTTGTTAATTTTGAAAGCACTAACACTAAACCATTATTTCTTTCCAGTCATCGTCTTGACAAGCCTGCATACGCGGATGAGAGGCTGTACAACGTGATGAAGAAATGCTGGGAGTCTAAACCGACCCAGCGGCCAACCTTTTCACAGCTACAGCTGCTGCTGGGTAGCTTCCTCGAAGATAACGTCAGAAATGTAAGACTATTATTATGACCATTATATCAATTACTATAGTCATTATCCTGCCTTATTGCTCTAATTCAGAATTTAAATATGTAGAAAAGGTATTATATTATAATATACAATCTTTAATATTCACGCGGCTTCGCTCATTTAAGAACCTGAATAAAAGCAGCCTTAAAAAATATATCATGTTTGTATTTAAAAATCAGATACCTATATTGTTTTTACGTTGCTTGAAATAAGTGACGTTTATCAAAGTATTAATAATAATAAATTCGAACCTTCGCCCGCTGCGCTACTAAATGATGACCTCAGTAACGCAGCGGGCGAAGGTTCGATTGTGATTAGACAGTAGCTTGGTGTCTAAGAGAAGGCCTGTTCCTGCTACTTTTATGCAGAGCTCCCTACTCCCTGATACTAATTGCTGATTACAATACTTTTTTAGCACTACGTGGACCTGAACAGCGCATACATGGACAAAAACGCAAAGGCTGAAGAACAGGAAGACTACCTTGCGATGGTATCTGCGCCTGACTACAACAACATGGTAACACCCAGTCCACATCACTACGTCAACACGGATCGGAATTTCTTCCCCGCTACGCCTAAAGTTGGTACGTAGCTTACAAAAACGTATAACGAAATACAGAATACATAATAAAGCTTCAACAATTGTAAAGAATATTTGGAGACCTTTTACGTCAGAACTACGAGGTATTCACTACCCAGAGTGGCATCAAAATCTGAGCCTGTATGCAGTAATCTTACTTACTATCACTGTAACACATTGCAACCGTATAAAACCCTGCCATCTGTCCGAAGTATTCGGCGGAGTATGCAAAATACCACGGACCACACGTAATCTCGATCAAAATCTAAGGGAAATTTGCCGCAGCTGCTTTGGGTTACAAATACTGCGTAGGTCTGAACACTCTAAATACCTAGATACTTATATTTCGTGCCTCTGGAAGAGAGGCTTTCAATATGATGTTCTTCTGAAGGATAAACGGACGATGGACAGATGTCTAAGGCCCGTATTATGAAACTATACTCAGTCATAGACCTATGCTTGAGTAACGCTTTTGCAAAAGAAATCATTACTCAAGCATAAATTGATGACTGAGCAAGCATTCATAATACGGGTTTAGATTGTGAAAAACGTCAATAAAATCAGGGGTTTCCCAGACCCATATAAAATTTTATTTTCTCATTGCCCAGACTGACAGGGTCTGCAGTGGTAGCTAGTAAAATTGATAAAAACAAACGCGTTGCCCTACCTACCTGGTTGTTTACTCGCTGCATCCCCAGAGAACGTGAGACGTGAAACTCTATAACCTTCCGATCGTAAACAGCTACTTACGCATCCGATTATTTTCAAAAGCTTAAATTAATGAAAGAAAATGAAATCAATATGATTTTCCATTATCGATCAGGTAGTAATTTAATCTCGCGATTTCGCGTGTTTTTTTTGAGAAAAACGACGATGTTTTTATAAAACAACTAAAGATTTTATCAACCACAATAGCTTACTACATACGATTGTCGAAAAATTGAACGAAAATAAAACTATGTAAACGAGTTAAAAAAATCCTAACCAGTTAACGACGTCCTCCTCTCCTTCTCTCTCTCCATACATATTGTGTACCCAGAAGGGTCTATAGTGAAACTTAATTATATAAATGTTAATACCTCTGTACACCTATGGAATACAATAAATGATTGAGTATTGAGTATTGAAAATGCGGCCGGCGAAAACTTTGATCGGTGTTTTCAATATTCCTAAGAAGTTTATTTTTTCAATCAATTTTATTATTCTTTTATCAGATACAATCAACAATACAGCGCTCTGACTCCGTGTGGTAATAAAATTGTTTACGCATGGCGTGCACTGTGTTACTAACTCCACCCAACAGTTTGAACTTGCAACTATGAACTAATCCTTTATAATTATTAACGTATTGTGTAGTTATCGTTAACGACGGCTCTCTGCAGGGTTCTTCACTAATAACTAGAATTAGTTTATTATTGAACATGATTACTGTTTCTCTTATATAAAAGTAATTGTAGGTATAATTAGGCTATTGTTAAATATTGCTTCAAAGTTACCACAGCATAAAGTGAATTTAAAATTAATGAATCAGAGACCATTTTGAATAACCCTGCTGAACTTGCGTTGGCAGCCTATAGTGAATGGATTTATGGTAGTGTTGGTTTTGGTGGCATGGTGCAACGACTGGCTTAGGTATCTACCGCACCATTGTAATGGTGAAGGCATAAATTTATTTTTACTTTAAGCTCTGGGTAAACGTGATGATATTTATAATTCCTCAAGTCAATGATTTAGATTTTTAACTGGGTAAAGCAATTAAACTAGCAAAATAACTACCTTGGCACATTATTATTTATGGTAATTATCATCACTGCCTACTGCGATGCGTTTGAATTGAACTTGCACGTTATGGGAAGCCTGCTATAATATTAATGACTAATCATTTTACTGACTAGCTTCTTTTTATTTCAGATGAAGAAGGTTACCTCCAAATAAGTCCATCTAACCAAGGAATATTCAGCCCCAGAACACCTGACACAGAATTCGATTTTGATCCGCGCAAACTCAACGTGAAGATGTCTGAAGCGAGTAGGTGCGGTTCAGAACTTACGCCGATGTTAACTCTGAACAATCTCCCAACAAGGAGTGGTTCCGAATCTGACCACGAAGGCAATCCTCCTTATCTGAACGCTTGTCCTCGAATAGACGAAGAGACAGACGAAGTGTTCACACCGTGCCTCAATGATAAGAACGCAAAAAATATTCAACAGAGTGCTGTCACCAACCCAACTTACATTACCTTCGACAGTTACGAAGAAAAGCCTAAGGATATTATTAACTATGTCAACATCAATGTGCCGAATGGTCTAGTCAAATAAAATAGTTTAGCGATTATGAAAAAAATCTCATCTAATTGTTATGGAACTAAGAATCTGTGTTTGTTGTTAGGCAATTAAGAAAATGTTGATGCCTATTAGGCCGAATACCTTAATTTTTTTAAACATGTAGGTACCTATTATACATAATGAGTTGGTTACTTGGGTTAGATCTCTATGCATAAGTAACTGAGTGAAGTAATTTAAAAGGTTTCTTATTCTATCGATGATTACAATATCCAATTAGGTAAGTGTATTGATAAATGTTTTGCTTGTGTTCTATCAGGCTTTGATTATGTTTATGTCTAGAAAGAGCGTCTCTTTGAACTATTTTGTCCACGCTTTCACGGCTTTGAAAGTCTATCTAGCTATGATAAAATAAGTATCGAGGTGTCATCCTATGGTATCAATTTCCCACCAAGATAATATAGTAAGATTGATAAAAAAATTTATAATTATAATTGTTTATCAAAACCTTTAGTGTAATGAAGATAAAAAAAAGTAGGTAGGCAAGTCCCTATCTAATAAAATTGTATATTTTTTAAACATTATCAGCTGTTGAACCATTTGAAACCTACGATGGGTTTATTATAAATTCAACATAAAAAGTATATTTACTTTAATTGTACTTTTCGATAAAAGTTGGGTATAATTGATTTATCTTATTATTAAAATATCATGTACAAATATTTTTGATCAAATAGGTTTTATCAGATTACTATCTATGTATTCATTAACTAATTAGAACGAACGATGATGTTTAAAATCCTTCCCTTCCTTGTACTAGATTTTTGTATATTTTTCAGTGGCCATTAGAAAAAACAAGGAAAATAAATAAAACTATGTTTTACAATATTTTGTTGTTTAGTTGTTAAAGTTGATATTTCTTAGTTATATATGTTTATTCAGAATAATATGACTATTCTAGGAATTCTAGATTACATGTTAATTAATGTGATATTACATAATTGTGTTTACTAGAAGCTTGTTTTCATATTATTTTGCAAACCCAAATTTAGGAACTTTTTTATCCATAATTAATCTCTTTCGTAACACTAAAAATACTCGCGACCCGATGGCACAGGTTTTTCTCGGGTGTTCCTACACTTCGAGTTATAATTATAATAATAGTACTTGCTAATAGTGAGTCGCTTTCTTTATCCAAATATGAAATTGGTAAAATTCTTTGCTGCGTACACAGTCTGAAACAAAAATAAAGAAATTTGGTAGGCACTTAAAGACAAGCTGGAGACCAGCCAACCTCTGTGGCGCGGTGGGCGAAGGTCCACCTGCGACGCAGGAGGTTGCGGGTTCGATTCCCGCCTCGGGACAAATATTTGTACGATATGCAGATATTTGTTATACAAATATCTGAGGATGTTTTCTATGTATGATAAAAAACATCTATCTATGTAGTGTATTATATTAAGTTTATCAGTTATCTAGAGTCATAACACAAGCTCTTGCTAGCTGCTTCAAGCTTGAGGCTAGATAATGCTGTGTGAATTATCCAGCATTATTATTATTATTATTATAAAGCCGTCCAGAAGTGGTACAGTAAAATATTCCTAATATAGAAGGATACACTTATCATACACTTATCAAAGCTTCTATGCATCCGTGAGGAACTGCGATGAAAGCGTTTCTTATATTTTCCTTTATCTGAAAAAGAGAATTTATCAATTTATAAAATGTTTCCGTATTTTTCTTCATCGCTAATTTTTCCAACTCGCAAACCAACAACATACATCAATGGTGGCTGTGGATCTCAAGAGGCAAAAATATGGGTTTAGAGAGAACGAACTCATTTGCATTGCATCCCTTGTCCGTAGGGTACAGATGCTCTCCGAATTTTCTAAAATTCCAAGAAACCCAAGAGCTGGTGAGTATCTGGCTCAGCAAATCCGCATCGCCATATAGCAATATAGCCAGCTTCTTGGAGACGCTTCCGACTGGCACTGATAATGTAAAATTGCTCAATTGTAAATGCTTGAACAGTTCTAATTTTTGTTTCTGTTTTAAAATTGTAATTTTCATTATTAAGTCGCATACCCCAGTCAAAGTGCGCCACCACTCATTTTATCCTATTTTAAAAGTCTATTGTACAGCTTGGGATACCTAAGCTATTTATTAATGCTGTGTAATAGTTTTATTTTGCTTAGGCAGAGATACGAAGTTGCCCTTTATGACCACCACGGTACTCTATTTTCGCATCTCTGTCTAAACTATTCAAAATAAAACTATTAGGTACAGAAGTATTAAAAAATAACTTAGGAATCATAAACTTTACGATGGATTTTTAAAATTTCCTGTAATATACTTAATAATAATGATAAAGTGGGTGGCGGCGCCAAATCGGCTCAGGTATGCGCCATCTTGGAAGTTGGCTACGGTTCAGTAAGGCAAGCTATTTGAAAGCAAGGTGAGTGCGCAGCGAGCACGAAGCGAGCACGCTGCTACAAAGCCGCAAGCACACAAGAGCCTAATCATGAAGGATAGTTTATAGCGGCGCTTACAAAGGTATATGAATTTCCAGAATTTCATGGGAACGTCACTACTAAACTACTCCGGCCGCAGTATTGGTAAATGGTGGTGGGTCTACGGTAGCAGCTGCAACCTGTTGATCTGGAAACTTTACTTTGTTTTGATCAACAAACCCTTCGCTGAGTTTGTGCGAGGGTTCGGGACTTTTCTTCTTCTTACCAGCAGATGAGCTAAGTGATGAGTAGGTAGGTATTCAAAGAACAAGCTTACAGTTAGCGGCCTTGAAGACGGTGCACCGGCAGGGGCAATCGTCGTCGGTGCCGTCGTGTTAGTATTATTCTGCCCCCTCACCAACACCAGCAATACAAGAAGGACTGCTAGCAGTTTAAAGTCCAAGTAAACCATTATGAGATCTTAACTTAACTGAGCTACGATCTCTTCTACCTTCTTATATATGCAATAATAAAATGACAACCGAAACTGATGCTTTGAAGATGTAAACGTAAGCAGTATAGGATTGTAATGGAAATGATTCTAAATTATTCATGACAAAAAGACAAGGCTGCTTTGGTTTGAAAGAAAATGAATATTCAAACTCAGTGACCTATTCTGCCGTCATAAGAAAAAAGGACGTTTCTACATAAACTCAGAAATGGAGAAAAAAATTGTTTAGTATTGTGAGAATTGGAATAACGATTTTTTATATATTTTTTTGCTAAAGTTTGAATTAAAGTGTGATCTATTGAAATGCAGATGCAAATTTTAAGAAAATTAATTAATTAATTAAATAAATTACAATTTCCTTTTCTTTTTAGTAAAAAAAATACTAGAAAATACTTAATACTACAATGAAAAGACGTTTCTGGCTAGATACTTCCATTCAACTTAGTAATTTATGAAACTCGGGTGACTCGGGGAAAGTAACGTTATACTGTGGTGAGTTGGGAATGCTATTCGTAGAAGAATTTGAATCTAAACTTGAAGGTATATAATCCTTGTCAAAAATGGAGTCATCAGAATCAAAATCTAGGTCGCTGAGTGAGTTGTTATGAAGATCCGTATAGTTCATAGTGTCATTTTCAGTTGTTTCAGTATAAACCAGTTTGTCTAAATTTGTATCTGGCTGTTCCTGTTCATGTAGTTGATCCTGACAAGAACTGGTTGATGACACAAACGAAATTATTTTTGCGCAACGATTACGTCTCATTTTGCATACTGAAATAAAATCAATTTACTTTAATTTAATAAGACGTGAATGCAACTGAATAATATAACAATCATGGATAACTAGTTTCTTCCCGCGGCTGCGCACGCTTTCTTCAAGGTTATTTCTATACCATAGAAACTGATTTATCAGTTATAAAGTAGCCTATGCTTAGAACTAACTGCATGCACAATTTCAGCCCCATCCGTTCAGTAGTTTTGGCGTGAAGAGGTAACCAACATCTATCCAAATCTCCAAATTTTTGCATGTTTAATACCAGTGTGATAACGATATAGTTATTTCCTATCCTTTTTAAAATTTCAGCTACTTTTGTAGAACGTGCCTCGCCAAACTCAAGGCAATACTCAAAATATAAGGTACTCGGAATAAAACACAAATAAATTGCCCGCTAATAAATTGAAACCGAACATAATTTATAGGTACGAGTATGTATTAGGTACTTAAACCAAAATCCTATAATTTATTTAAATGTGCCATAAAGCCATAAAGAGTCTACAAGATCTTTCTCAACACAGTTAGGTCTGCATATAATGGACAGAGAGTAGATCCTGCCCAGGCAACATAAAAGCAGACAGACTAGCAAAGGAAAGAGCAAAACTAAGTCCAAGAGAACAAGATGTAAGTCTCTCCAACCCGCCCACAGAGGAAGTCAAAACAGACTAAAACTTAACTCTGAAAAAGAACACCAAAAGTTATGGGAGTGTCGGATAGACTGCAAG
This sequence comes from Eupithecia tripunctaria, assembly GCA_955876795.1. Classification (NCBI taxonomy): domain Eukaryota; kingdom Metazoa; phylum Arthropoda; class Insecta; order Lepidoptera; family Geometridae; genus Eupithecia; species Eupithecia tripunctaria. Next base: position 7,375,616 of record OY041602.1, on the reverse strand, counting down.
CATACTAAATCAATATTCCCTTCCAAAGACAGGAAAAATACCAACTTATGTCGTGGCTGCTTCCATGAAGAAGAGACAGTGGAACACGTTGTGGTACACTGCACGGCCACAGAGGAGGCCAGACACAAAACGGGGCTGAAGTGTCTCATCGAGGAACCAACCCAATCCACACCCACAGAAAAGCTGAAACGAAGCTGTCAGTCACCTAAAGTCCTGCTCCGATAATTCAAGGAGCTTGTCTGGTTAGGGCCTGCTGAGGTATGGGGATAATGCACAATACACTCCTATGCGAGACTTCCGTGCAGTTCTTAGTTCTTAGTTCCCCCACTTAGAATTAGAAGACAAATCCAACGAGCCCGAACTCGGTCAGGTTACGTCGTTTCCTTTCATAGTTCCTATGGCCTCCCAGCGCCTCTTTCACCAGGACCCTGACCATCACCTAGGACTAACATGCTTGAGAAGACAAATACAAACAACCCAAACACGACGTTATGTCGATTTGTTTAGGAGTTCCTACGTCCACCTTCTGTCTCCATCATCAGACCAGCTCGATAGTATCATGACATTGTATCGAGCTGGTCTGATGATGGATCGTCAATGAACTTACTGGGTGCAATTGATCGTACAGCTCCGACCGCGTCCCCCACTATACCCCGCACGACTACAATACTTCGTAGAAAAGACGCTACTACCAGTTGCGCCTGCCTATTTTTGAAAACAATAAAATGAAAAGGCTTTTCTACGTAGAACCGTTTTTTCTTCTTATTACCAAGCAGTAATGTCTTTTCATCTTATGATGAATTAAATATATTGTAAGTAAATAAGACAGATCTACCGAAATGCGTTTTTTCAACTTAGTAAACGTCAGAAATGTCTTTTCTATTTCGTAAATATTATGACGTAGTTTCAAATGCGTCTTATTTAACAGTAAGGTTTTTAGGGTTGGGTTTGTTTTAGCCAAAATATAAAAATACTGGTGGATGCGTCTTTTTTTACTGATTCCGATGACGTTTTTAACTCAATTTTGAAAAAAATGTCAGAAGCGTCTTTTTTCCTTATGACGGCAGTATTAATGTCTCGTCATCGATACCGCAATGCTTGAAAACGAAAGTTTTCGATCAGTGCGTGCGTGCGTTACGTGACGGACACTCACGATATGGCTGATCCACATGTTCAAAGTCGCTCAGCGAGTCTCTCTGAAGGATAGGATTCTTAACGAATACATCCGACAGAAAACAAAAGTTATCGACATAGCTCAAAGAATTAGCAAGCTAAAGTGGCAGTGGGCCGGCCATATCTCGCGAAGAACCGACAACCGCTTGGGTAAACGAGTTCTTGAGTGGAGACCGCGACTCGGCAAACGTAGTGTAGGACGCCCTCCGGCCAAGTGGGATAACGATCTGCGAAAGACTGCAGGCTGGATGCGTGAAGCGGAAGAAAGGGCGTAATGGCTCTTATTAGGGGAGGCCTATGTCCAGTACTGGGCTAATATAATGATGAAGATTTTAATAATAAAAAACACAAAATATTGACATCTCTACAGATGTCAATTTTTTTTTTTTTTTTTCCTTATTTTATCTGCGATCAGTTTGGTAAACTATGAGCAGATTTTTGGGCTTTCTATTGTGTGTCGGGTGGAGCACACTCCTGCACTCTCACTCCTGGGTCTTGTGGACCGTCAATTATGTCCTTTCTTTTCAGTCTTCTCTGGTATAAGGGTTCTGTAAGATTCCGAGCCAATTGGTTGGGGTGGTTTTCGAGTCTTTCTCGGTATGCCTTAGCTGTTGTTTGGATCTCATCAGAAACAGTTGGAATATTTAGAATGTCATATAGTTCAGAGTTCCTTAGGTACCAGGGTGCGTTGGTGATTTTTCTAAGAAGACCATTCTGGAAGCGCTGGATTATATTAATATTAGAGGTGGAAGCTGTGCACCACAGTTGGATGCCATAGGTCCAAATCGGTTTTATGACAGTTTTATAAATCAGGAGTTTGTTGTCGGTGGAGAGTTTCGAGTTCCGGTCCAGGAGCCAGTAGAGCTCTCTACATCTCAGTCTGAGTTGGTCTCTTTTCTTCTGTAGATGTGCTTTCCATGTTAAACGTCGATCCAGGTGAATTCCGAGATATTTAACAGTAGCGGTGACAGGCAGAGGGTGGTTGCCTAGGTAGACTGGTGGACAGTCGCCTCGTCTTAGAGTGAAGGTAACTTGCACTGATTTGGTTGTACTGGCTTCTATCCTCCATTTCTTTAACCAGGCTTCCACTTGGTTCAGGCTGGTTTGAAGTAGTTCTGATGCTGCGATTGGATCTTTACTCTTTGCTAGGATAGCTGTGTCGTCGGCGTATGTAGCAGTGGTTACGTTTGGTGCTACTGGCAAATCAGCTGTAAATATAGAATATAGGACCGGCCCCAGAACTGATCCTTGGGGCACGCCAGCAGTTATGTTGTGGAAACTGGAAGTATCCTCTCCGACCTTGATTTGGAAGAAACGATTGCTCAGGTATGACTCCAAAAGTAAGTAAAATGTGTGCGGCAGGTACGATTTGATTTTGCACAGTAGTCCTCTGTGCCAAACTTTATCAAAGGCTTGTTTTATATCGAGAAAAGCAGTGGAACAGTATTCCTTGTTTTCAAGAGCACTTCTGATGGTGTCGTAGACTCTGTGGATTTGTTCTGTGGTGCCATGCCTTTGGCGAAATCCAAATTGATGTTCGGGAATTGCTTCGCTCATTGCCATTACTGGAGCCATTCTTCTCAGTAACACCCTCTCGAACAATTTGGAGAGTACTGGTAACAGACTGATAGGTCTATATGAGCTTACCTCATTGACCGGCTTGCCCTCTTTGTGAACCATTCTTATTTGTGACACTTTCCATATAGACGGGAAGTATTGCACTCGTAGAATACCATTAAAGAGGGTTGTTAGGTATACAATACCTTTTCTTGGGAGCTGTTGCAGAATTTCTTTTGTGATTAAATCAAAACCGGGAGCTTTTTTGTTTTTAAAACCTCTAATTTCTCTTTCTACTTCTTTCGGTGTAACTGTTTTTATTGGTAGATCGAGTTGGAAGTCCTGTTGGAGTATGGCTTCAATGTCCATTATGGAGTCAGTGCTAGAGTCAGTTTCATTTGGAATGAAGACGGCCTTGAGGTGGTTTGCAAAAGCTTCTGCTTTTTCTTGGCTTGATCGGGCCCATTGGTTGTCGTTAAGCTTGATTGGTGGGTTCACAATCTGAGGTTTATTATGGTTTTTCATGAGCTTCCACAGTGTAGTTGGTCACCTTTGTTGCAGTCACCGATTGTAATTGGGTTTGTATTTCCTCTTCTTCTGTATCCTTTATCATAGCCTTTAGATCTACTATTGCTCGATTTAAAGCTTTTTTGTCCGAGCGGCATCGGCTAGTATGCCATATTCGGCGAAGTCTCCTTTTTTCCTGTATTTTCGCTCTAATCATCCAGGGCACATCTTTATGTCTGAATCTGTTATCCCTTCTCTGAGGAGTGCTATTCCAGCAGGCTATTTGTACGGCATTAGTAAATTTTGTAGTAGCTTGGTCTATGTCTTCAGCACTTTTAAGCGCCATTTGTAGTTCTAGTTGTTTCTCTATTAGATCCCGAAAAGAATCCCAGTCTGTATTTTTGTTATAAAGGGATATAGGTTTATCTTTTAGTTTAACTGAACAACTCATTTTAATCAACACTGGCACATGGTTTGAGGATCCATCTAGGCAAGTTTCCGTGGTAAATGTGTATTTTGATACTCCTTTGCAGACATAGAAGTCTATGATGTCTGGCAGTCTGTTTGGATCTGTTGGCCAGTGTGTGGGTTCAGTTGGAGAAAGGTGAGTAAGGCCATTCTCTTCCATGCACCTTTTTAATTGTCTTCCTCGTGTAGAGATGAGTCTGGAACCCCAGTGAATGTGCTTGGCATTCCAGTCGCCACCAGCAATGAAGCGGTTATCCAAAGATTTAAAGAACTTGTCCAAAATGTTTGCTTCAAGTTTGTGCTTAGGAGGGCAGTAAACTGCAGAAATATTGAAACCACCCTGCTTGTCTTCTATGGTAACCACCGCTGCTTGGATTTCATCGGTCCATTTTTCAACATTTCAATGTACTGTGATAATGATGCATGATAGAAGATTTAATGACTACTGCTGCACCTCCATGGGCAGTGCCATCTGGATGATTGGTGCTGTAGATATTAAAATTTCTGATTTTAATGAGATGTTTGTCAGTGAGATGTGTTTCGGAGAGCAGCAAGATGTCTAAGTTGTGAAGATTTAGCAGCATTTCTACCTCATGCTTATTGGGAGCAAAACCATTGATGTTCCAGGTCGCTATTTTGAGAGTGCTTACTTTAGGGACTTTTCTACCAGGGTCACTATAAGACCCATCAGAGAGCTTATTTGTTGAAGAAGAAAATCAATTTTTTCTGTTTGTTTGATGAGAAGCTCTTGGAGAACTTGGGTTGGGTCCACACTACTAGGGTGCAGTTGATTTTGTTTGTTTTGTTTAGCAGCTTGAGAGTAAGTTGCTCTTGTTTTGTTTGTTGGCTCAGTGTCAGCCGTCCATGGACCTCGGGAGTTTGGTGGTTTCTTAGCTAGAGCTGGGTAATCCTGTTGTCGGGGAGGCTGGTTGAAGTTGTTAAGAATTGTTGGTTTTTCTTGTTGATGATCAGCTTGGTATACTTGTTGCTGAGTATGGGATGTATGAGTTTTGTTTTGTACTTTACTCCCTTCTTGGAGCTGCTCAAGCTCCATCACTCGTTCTTTTGGTTCGATGACATTTAATATAGGTGTTCTACGCTGAGGTTTTTTCCTGATTAGGATTTCTTTATAGACTTCACACCCTTTGTAATTGGCAGGATGACTACCCGAGCATAGGGCACATGTGGCTGGTGTGCTCCGATCAGTTTTTGGACACTCAGATGTTTTATGTGGCTGTGCACATTTTACACAGCGATATGGCCGCAGGCAATTATTTTTAGTATGACCATATTGTTGGCATCTCATGCACTGAACAATAGTTGTACGTCTTTTTGAATCTTCTATTGTCACCGCAGTGTTATAGATGTATTGTATGTTTTTTATTTCTTTTGTGTGGGAGCCTGGCTCTATGTTTATAAAGAAAGTTGATGAGGGTCTCTTTTCAACACCTACCTTAGCATTGATTATTTCCCCTCTTACTTTGTTTCCAGTTTTTTTCAATGGCTTGCACAATTTCACTGTGGGGGGTAGTGTGATGTAAATTTTTTATAACAAATCTCATGCATTTTTCTTCTTTCAAAGTAAATGTGTGACCAATTAGTTGTTTCTTGCGCACTAGGGTCATTAGCTTTTTATAGTTTTCCGCTGTTGTGCAGCCAACTCGTAGTTGGTCCTTATTGATTATGTTGATTTTGTAGTCTTCTTTTTCTAGGGTTGTTTCTATTGCTTCTTGGAGTTTGTTGATATCTTGAATACCGTATAGGATCAGTGGCGGAGGCCTGTTGCGTTTGATAGGAACGTCGTTGTCGCCGCTATCATCTACCGGCAGGTGAGAAAACCTGTTACTGCTTGGCGTTGTCGTCGGCGACAATTGTTCTGGCGGTGGGGAATTTGGGTTCCTTTTGCGTTTTTTGTAGCTATAATTTGGCGCAGTTTGCCATTCTGGTGGTTGAATTTTCGGTTGGTCGTTTATTTCTATGTTGGCTGTTGCTGTCTCAACATTATTCCTGTTGAACATGGCAGGGTGAAAGACCGATTGTGTTAATTTTTTGGTGCCTCTAGGCGTTAGCGTGTCACTAGTGGAGGGTTGAATGGAGGTTTCGGAGGGCTCCCCCGACATTTTTCCATCATTTGCGGAAATGATTTGCTCAGATTTTGTGTTTTATTATCGATATTTATTGTAGTGTACTGGAATCACTATTATTTTTCAATGTCAAAAAAGTTGAAGGTAGGCGAAAAAAAAGTTGGCTAGATTAGTATTTGTCGAGCTTAGATTTTACGAGAAATATGAAGCTTTGGATGGAAATAACGCTTGCACAGATGCACGACACACCAAATATCACTTTTACAATGTTTCTTGCACTAAAACTTAATTCTAACACAGTTTTTGGAATTTTCGTCACGCACGCGTATTGTTCTGTTCGGGCAGGGTTGCCAACTCCTGTTCGGGCAGGGTTGCCAACTCCGATGTCAATATTTAGTGATTTTTATTTTAACACCATCGCAAAGTTGAGTTTGGGTCACCCTGTACAAGTATTTAGTGAGCTTTTATAAAAAAATAAAAAAAAAAAAAATACCTAGCTTGGTGATTGTATCTGACAACGTTTTGTATAGAGATAATTGAGTTGGCTAAGTCGTCACAAACTGTTATGAAATTCTTTAACTCTTTATTTACTCTTAAATAAACTATTCGCTTTTAGCCGTTCAAAACTGTCGCAGTTAATAATTTATGCCATTTCCACAGTTAGTCTAGTCTAGCCGAATATGTATGCAATTTATGATAACTACATGAAAACTTCGTTAGTGCGGCATCTGACATGAGTTTGTAATATACCGTTTTTAGATTGGTAGGATTATATTGTTTTCTTTGAAGTGAATTAAAGTCAATTGCAAAATTGAAGTGAATTAAAGTCAATTGCACCTTATTTCTTGTTGATAGTAATAACTATTTATCAAGCTGTTTAAATAGCAAAAATTTGACTTGTCGAAGTACTTATTTTGTAGGTCTAAAGAAATAAACGATTTGACTTTGACTTTGACTTCCTACTATTTAAATAAACAGATTTTTAATCAGCACACATACCGACGTTTATATATCACCCTAAAAAAGGTATTTTTACTATAGTCAGAATTTTCTCTAGGTACTTGGCAGGCGGATTGGTAAGCACCTGTTAGAGGAGTTAAAACAAACAAAAGGAAGTTGATGCCTTTCCTCTAGTTCAGTGGTTTTTAAACACCCCCCTCAACCCCTCTCCATATCAAAGAAAAAAAACCGTGATATAATAAAAATTAAAATAGTTAAACAGGAATTGCAAATGGGATGGATGCTGTTGTTTCACCATCATCATCATCATCATCAGCCTATATTAGTCCACTGCTGGACATAGGCCTCCCCTAATGAGCGCCATAGCGCCCTGTCTTCAGCTTGACGCATCCAGCATCTGCCTGCAGTCTTTCGCAGATCGTCATCCCACCTGGCCGGAGGGCGCCCTACACTACGCCAGCAATACAATGCTGTTGTTTGGTCTCCATAAATTGTGGGATTGTCTTTGGTAAGCCTTACCAAAGACAATCCCACAATTTATGGAGAGTGAAATATTGTTGTCTCGGTCTTAGATACGTCTTTCCGTCTTTGTTCTTCTTTGTATTGCACAGGACTGGAAATATAACTGTGAGCGTATGTGTTTGCGTGTAATAGTTGTAACACATGCCAATTTTTGAGTGAGCTCTGGGAGAACGTAACTTATCTTCCCTTTTTAATTAATCAATGCTCCGCACCCGTGTTTCTTTGACAACAACAAAAATTTACAACTTTATGACCAAATTACTAACAGAACTTACGTGGCCGCTGCAGCTGGCTGCCTTGACATGTGACGTCATAGATATTTAAATCTATGTGTGACGTTGTTAGAATGTAACCCGTTAATTTTTCCTAGGCAGAACAGTGTTTTCTATGATTAATTGTAACTTTGAAACAAATTATGTGTTTAAATCACCATATCAACTATGTATAAATTTTGTTATAGTGCCAAAATGTTCAAATACTTCTTTTAAAAGGCTAGAAAAACTATTATTTATCATCCGAAGGAGCCAAAACTTCGTAAAAAATGGTTTTGCGTTGTGAAAGAGATGATAAAACTCTACGTTGGTACTTATTAGAAATCTTTAGGTCTAAGCTGTTAGCAGGCTGTAAGAAATAATGAATGTAAGGTCTATTAAAAAGCCATCCGCGATGATCTACATATGAATGAGATACCTACTACAAACACTTTATTCATAAGTTCTTAAATATTCTGAATATGTCCCTGTAAGGTAACTTAAATACTCTGAATATGTCCCTGTAAGGTATCTCATTCATATGTAGATCATCGCGGATGGCTTTTTAACTTGCGCTTTATATAGTGCATGGTTGCCTACACTTGTTGATCTATGACAGAAACCTATAATATTGATGGAATAATAATGGCTGTGTTTATTTGTCATCTCCCTCATTGTTAGAAATCATTCGTTCAGTACATACCTACCTATTTGGATAGGATGACTTGAATACAGAGTAAAAGTATTTATATAGGGTGCTCAAAAAATATATGCGTTGGCTCAAGGAGGTCAACGGGTCTACGAAACTGGAAAACCTTTCACAAAGGACAAGTCGAAATATGAAAAAATACATTCGACCTCTCATAGTAAATATCAGATCATCTGATTGACGTCGAGACATATATTTTTAAAGCAGCCTATTATGTTTAACTTTATATTTGAGCTATCCTAACTACCTTAGTACATACTAAACGAATACATAATGCCGGACAATTCACACAGCATCATCTAGCCTCGTGAGAAGCAGAGCTTGTGTTATGTAAACGTCCTTATTTAGGAATATAATTTAGGTTCATGTTTTTTATTATACATAGAAAACATCCAGGACCCTCGGAACAAATATTTGCAGATCGCACAAATATTTCGTGCCAGGGAGGGAATCAAACCCCCAACCGCGTCTAAGGTGAACTAACTAGAAAACATTCAGAACACCCTGAGCAAATATCTGCAGATCGTACATGCTTTTGTCCCGAGGCGGAAATCAAACCCTCAACCTCTTGCGTCACAGGCGGACATTCGCTATAAAAAAAGTATTATTTTTTTCATTTATCATCATTATTATAATATGTTCACCCAGTCGAAAGTTCTGAGGTAAAAAAACCTAATCTCATTTCCAGGAAATGTACATTTTCAGGAATTTAAAGTCGGTCATTCGGATTAACATCATAAATATCATTTGTAGCGTGTAGTTTATAATTGTAGAAAACAATGACATGAGTCGTAAGTAGGCCCTTTGTGCAACTTCTACAAGTGAGTGATTGTGTAAAAAATAATCAATACCTATTATGAAGGTAGCAATACCGTATAAAATGAATAGACCTTCAAAACATAAGAGGCCCACTTCCGGTGTATGGTAGAGAAGTGCCTTTTGACCTTTTTTTTCAAAAAGACGGCTTTCAATCTAGTAGGTACTCTGGCTTTCCGCACTCATGACTATCTTTTACATCCAACTCGATTAGAAAAGCTGCTTTTAATAATAATAATAATAATAATAATAATAATAATAAAAATATTTATTCACAGAGATGGGTTTACAAAGAAGGTACTGACAATCTATTCCATTTTATATAATGTAGTATTTAAGTCTTTTATTACATAGGTTTTGTAGTTACCTACTTGTGATAAGCCTTATAGGGTCAGATGACACTTCGTTATAACTAAGTTTGTTGACTTGTATTTAGACACGAGGGCTCAATTCTCTGGCTTCTTATATGTTTACAATTATTTAATATTATTAGAATTTAGTTATAGCAATGAAAGACAAAGTTATAGCTACTATAAACTTCTTCGAAATCTTAATCAAAACAATCTTGAAACAACGAATATTACGAGTATATAAAATTAGAGCGAAACAAAACAAGGATATAATAGAAAAATAGAAGTGAATAAGTGTATAAATTAATGTTAATATAGCCCAAAATTAACATTAAATATCCAATAAGTGCTCTACCTGAGAATAATCCATGTTTTGTAAGTAGCCTGTGTGTGATCGAGCATTTGCAATGGAGTTGAGTTTTCTGATATAGAGTTACTGCTTTACTCGAGTTATTAAAGAGATGAGGTCCTAAAAAAATATTTTGAATTATTTGGTCATCCAACACGGGAACACCTGTACTTCTCCGGGAACAAAAACTATGATTGTTCCAGGATATAGGCTATCCCTGTACTAAATTTGATCCAAATCCATTCATGCAAGCACATATTCAGAGATGTCTCAGTGATCAACAGGTTCAATAACGGATCTGATCACAGACTGCTCCGAGGCTCTCTGAATATCAATTTAAAGCTTGTAAGAAACTGTCTGATGAAGTCCACGCTCCGACCTAACCCAATCCAAATCAGGGCGGGCACCGAGAAGTTCCAGCAGCTTCTCGGGAATAGATTCGCTGCCTTGGATTCCACTGATGACGCTGACGAGACCCTACACAATCTGGTCGAAACGTTGAGGAACGATTGCATCAGGTTCTGCCAAAAACAGCGTACTGGCAAGAAATCTAAACTCTCGGATGAGACTCTCGGGCTGATGGCAAAAGACGGGAAACCACCCAAGCGACTTCGTCAGACAGGTCAGACCTGAACAAGCGAATTGCGAACATGGTACGGCGCGACCTTCGGAGCTCCAACACACGCCTCATGGCGCTCTAGTACTATAAAAACTCGATGGGTAGATACATAATAGAAGATAGAATTGTCAAAACATCAAAAATATAGACAATTACTGACAATCGTTCTAGAAAAAAATGACATTTCCTTGTTTACAAAAATTATCCAGGTTTCTGAATCAGGTTATAGACGTTTTACAAACGGGCGGTAGATATAAGTCACCCGTTTTATTCGGGCTAGTTGAGTCAGCCATATCGTTGAACGTTGAGCGTTCTACAATTGGCCTAGGAATTCAGCTGAATGACGCCGTTTTGTAAACGGTTTAGCTGTTTTACAAACGGGATAATTCTACGTTCCGGCTGCGACATATAACAATAAAAATAGATATCTAGGTAAATTATACTCAAGTAATGTTAAGTGATATAAGTGTGATATCATTATCATATACACTTATATTTTTTATGGAGGAATGATTTGTATTTTTGTTTGATGTAGCTGTGTAGTGCTGGCTTAGAATTTGTACCACCCCATCTCTTCTCTTGGGTGTCGTAAGAGGCGACTTAGGGATATCTTCGGGGCCGACAGCAGCGCCCCTGCAGAATAATTCTACCACCGAACTGCGATCTCCAACCCGCATGCCCAGCGTAGGGATTATGGGCATTACCTCCCATTTGATAAACGCTAACAAGGCGCTTATCAATGGGAGGCCTGCTTCCAGCAGCGGACCGGGCTGTTGGGGTTGAGGTTGAGGTTTGTATGTTTGTAATGAATTATTTTCAAAACTCTTTCACCCAAATTTAATTATATTATTTATATAAATAAATGCCATATTATTTCTTAGTAACATAGGCTATATATTTGTACATTTCTAACCGTGCGAAGCCGGGACGAGCCGCTAGTTATTTATGTTATTTTAATCTTTATTAAATAGGAACATTACAAAAATTTTTTATTTCCATAAATAAAATAAATGTACACTTAGAAAATTCTAAAATTAAGCACTGACAAGGAAATAAGTGATATATTTTATTTCTGTCGCTTCGGTACGTAGACTAAAGAAGAATAAAGAAGCGACGAAGAAACCTTTAGCCTGTTCATTTTCCAGTTGGAGCAAGACCCGTTTAGACCCGTAAGATTTTGCTCCTCCAGATAATATTATGTAATTTTATAGTACTTACGCTTTTTTGCACAGCAAGGTTTTGACAATCTGTTTAAAATCAAATAATATAAATTAATTAATTTGTATTTACGTCTGAAACAGTTAAACTAACTTCAGACTGTTATAAACAGTCTAACTCGGATCCGTATCAGATAATTTATCAACAGTTTTATCTGCATAGTTATAGCCTTTATGTTATGGGCGCATCGATTAAAAATTCGGCCGCGAAATTTTTTGATTGATGTATAGGCGTGTAATCTTTGTGAATGTGAATGATCCCGAACGATAATTTTCTAAAGTAACCCCCCTTAAGGGGGTAACCGGACTTCAAAAAAAATAAATTCCAGGTTTCCCCCTTAAGACAAGGGGGACAACTGGAATAACCCTTTGTGGGAACCTAATAATAGTCACCGTAGTGCTAAACACTGTATTAAATTAGAAAGTGTTGATGTTTTACCTAAAATAAATAAATAAATGCTGTATTAAGTGTATACCTACTGAATATTCTGAAAGACGAATTAAACGAGAAGCTCATATTTAAATTAAATTCGATTAAAATGATGTTGCGTCTCAAAGGATTTCCCACTGAACTTAAAACATGGCAATTTAAATACGGAAATATGGTGGTTGTTCCGACGACTACGAGGCTGCCGCACATCCGGGGTGCCGCCTGACGTTTTGGCTCACGGAATTACCTTATTTAGGTGATTTCCTTGAGTTTCCGTCTTGGCAGTCTTGGCACAGAGAACAACCCGGTTCAAAAATGTGGTTTCAAGTCCTGATCTGAGATTTTTAGGTTATTCAAACCTGTAAATCTCTTGTCACGGGCGGTGTGGTCACACTCTTCCGAAACGGCTCGACCGATTTTATGGTTTTTTAAAGTATATTTGGAAGGTATGAGAATAGGTTGTAAAGTATTATTTAATACCACAGGGTATCCCTATTCAGAAATATTCCCATGCGGGCAAAGCTGTGGGGCGCAGCTAGTTACTTACATAAATTTTACCATGCTCTTTGAGAGCTTTAGAAACTAGAAATAGATGGATGAATAAATGGAACAATTTCAGAGCAATTTCTAGTTTTTCGAAAAAACTATCGCTCCTTGTTTGGGGTAAGGTTTGTAGTTTATTGAATCAATACTAATTTAAATTATTCATTATATATGCCTCGCAACAATTTATTAACCATAAGTTTATTCGTTTCTAAGGTGAAAAGCTTTAAGTACATAGTTTTTATGAAAAACACCGGTCTTGTTCCGCGTCCCGTAAAATCGAGCTCGTTTATGCCGTTCTGAAACGCAATTTGAGCGCGGCGGCGGTACTCCGGATGGGGAAGTTCACTTGCTTATCCTTTCACGTAGAAAATTAAATGTCTCAGTAATATCCGCTGTTTTTGGCAGTCCATCTGTGCCGGTTGCCGCCTGTCGCTGCAGGCCAGTCTAATATAACTTGGGAGTTGGTTCTACTTGAAAAACAATTATTTTGTTCGACGACTCTCGGGTGTAAAGTTATTAGGTACCTAGATACGTAAGTAGGTACTACCTTCCTAATAATTTGATTGAGTGCTACATAAGTTTTGGTAGACTAAGAGAGTGAAAGAAAGTTTTGTATTTTTTTTAGTCACGAAATGGAACATTGAACTGCGAAGTTTTTCAATAGTCTAATAAACAGAAGCTATTTATTTAAAGCTTATAAAATTGTACATAATGAGGTAAATACAGAGCGTGTAAAACCAATACAGATCTCTTTGATTACCTACCTTACTAAGAGATATCTACCTACACATACATACATACATTACTTTAATATCTGCTCGTACTCTTTTGTGTATAAAAAGTACAGTCAGCTGCAGACAAACAGTCTTCATTAAAGCTAGAGTAAGCTAAAAAACTGATATAGCTCTTCATTTTACGCGGAAATATGATGCAGTGCGGATGCTGCATTTGCATAAAAGCGTCCATTATCCGACTTCCCGCCAAATAAAAGATCAATGGTCTCGCTTTATAAAATCTGTATTAACACATCATCTATTTACCTAGTCTATGTATGTTCATGAAAGCAAAGCTATGTTTATTTAGAGTTTATTTGTTTTCTATTTATCTTTCTGATATTGATTTCGTTGTGTTGTGCTTGGTGTCGGCACAAGCTGACTCACCGACCTACCTATCTTTACTAAGGTTATTTCCTAAGTTTTGTATTTAGTTAGTGCCTGAAATATTTTTTTTCGTAGCGCTTTTTGTACTAGCTTAGTTTGACCACTGCGTAGGTGTCTACATAAAGATATAAATAAGATTCTTGAAAGCCATCAACATTATTTGTTACCCATGGGAAGAAAGTAACTTATTTAGTCCCGAAACTTACGAATGCGTTTGTGTTTTTCATTACGAATACAAGGAAAGTAAAAATAAAACTATGAATGTGCTAAAAAAAACTTCAAAATTCTTCATTCAAAATCAACACTTGAGACTTTTTCTTATAAAGTTATTATTATGTACACTATTTTCTCAGCGCGTCATTTCATAAAATCGTTGTATTATGTACCTTCATTTAAATTTAGGAGGTAAAAGGTTTACCACTACTGCTTTAGCCTCAGTAACTATATGTGGTATCCGAGCTCGGTACAGAACGCACCTCAATTGTGCAGCTGACTCTATCACTCCGATGCCTCCCTCTCTTTCCAACCTTCACCCTAATCTGTCAGTGAGTGCTTCAATCATTGTTTCTTTTTCAAGATAAAACACTTTATCTATACTTATACTTTTATTTATTTATTTATACAAAACTGATCCGTACTTGCCTTATGCGTTTTTGCGTGAAAAAGTAAACAGTAAACGTATAAAAAACTTTCGTTACTAAAATATTAGTAGGAAGTAGGATTATCTGTTAATGTTTTAGTATGATTGTTTAGTTTCATTTTCTTTCTAGGATCTTCTCTTCTTCTCTGGCTTCGTGGGGTGGCCTCGGGTGAGCTATAAATTTAATTAAATGTACACTTGACTTGTACTCTACACGTATACACAGGTCTCAAGTCAGGACGGACATCAATCATTGGGATTTGTGACCTGTTACAAATGCCTTTGGTCACTGGTCCCTGCATGGCTGTGTAAACACTACACTGTACATAATACACCTTATTCATTATGAATGTAAGAGGGTTAACTACGAACCTTGTTTGTGTTGGAAGAACTTACTTTACGTTAACCCGCTTACATTCATAAAGTTTTTTATAGTAGGATACCTACATTATCTTTATATTAGTTAAATATTATGGTAACTATAATATAATTACATTAACTATAGCATATTTCTTTTATTTTATAGCGAGGCAATAATGTACATTATTGCCTCGCACGGCTCAATAATTGGTGATCAAATTTGTACAGTCTAATAATTCGTAAAAGAACATGGCTTTCGATATTTGTGGTATACATTTTATTGACCGTACAATATCAGGCTGGGATTTATTGACACGTGACGAGCTTACAAAACGAATTATAGATGATCCAATACTGCACGACCTCGAAGCGTCCCCCCGCTTCTCGGGGCCAGTACAATACTGGTCGAGCATTATTTACACGTGCCAACCTCTCATGGCCTGATAGCGAATGGCTCAATATTGTACACTCCAATAATTAGAACCATGTTGAACAAATGTTTGGCACGGATTATCAAGGTGAACATTATTCAGCCGTGCAATAAATTGTCGTGCATTATAGTGACCCATTTTATAAGTGTGGAAGTAAGTCTGTGTGTAATTCTATCGAGTTCTTACCAACCGTCTACCTCCCCCCTGCCTGACCGTGTGGTGGCGGACTAGAATTTGCACCACCACAACTCTTCCCCCGGGTGTCGTAAGAGATAAGCGCCTTAATGGCGTTTATATTATGGAGGGTAATGCCCATAATCCCCACGCTGGGTATGCGGATTGGGGATAGCAGTTTGGTGTTATAATTGTTCTGCTGGGGGTGCTGCTGCCCACCCCCGGTGGATATCTCTCAGTCGCCTCTTACAACACCCACGGGAAGAGTTGGGGTGGTGCAAGTTCTAAGCCAGCTGTGATGGATCACTAGTTACAAAATAATCCTTTATTCAGTGGTTACGTTTTACTTATCTACATATATTTCCCTGTTATAAGGACATATCCCTGTTTTGAATATACTCCCAGCACCAGCTCTCCTATAATTTGTTTGTGCAACCGCAAACCTGTCACCTGACACTGACTTGCGGTTCTGGAACATGCGATAGGGGCTCGCAATAATCAAATAATTCAGCCAAAATTATGGAAAATGTTTAGTTATTTGACAGCGAGCTTGGGCTCTTGGGGTCTGACTAAATGACAGATTTTTCCCTACATTTTGAACGTGCCTATCTAAATGTACGAACCTTAAATCTACATCCGCCTGCCAGCCGTGCTGATTAAAGCAAAGCGAGGTATTTTTTTAGCACTGGAAGACTATATTATAGGAAGACTATATAGATTTTAGCAGACTCCGTAACCTATTGGTTACGGAGTCTGCTAACATCTATACAGTCTTCCTAATCTATATTGTCTTTCTTATATAGATTTTAGCAGACTCCGTAACCTATTGGTTACGGAGTCTGCTAAAATCTATATAGTATATGCATATTAATAAATATGCATACAATCCAAATAAATTTATCCCTATAGTCGGTATCTGCAGGAAATACCGTTCGTTAACCAAGTAAAGTAGGTAGGTACAATACAATTTGTGCGTGTGTGAAAAATATGAGTAAGCTTCACACGATCCGCTTCCATTGACGCATAGCGGTCTAATTTGCATTTTATTATTACTAGGGAAAACATAAATGCCTTTTGCGGGTAATAATGGAACATGTCTCCCTGTTTTCGAACTCAACGTTACCTTTAAAAAATATTATATTCCCTGAGAGAATTTAGGTAACATCGTAATTATGTACCACTGAGGTCCAAAAACCAGACATGCATGATAGATAATGCCATGGAAAAGTAAAAGGGTATCCTGAATTCAGTTGCAACTTCAAAAAGCCACAGTTTCTTCTTTATAGCAAAACAGTTTGTGACTATTGATTAAATTATGATAAAGATTAAACCTAAATTGCGCTTAATCATAAAAACTTAAATGATTAAACCGGAGAGCTCAGCAGTGAAATCTCGCTGAAAATGCTTAATTTCCTGCGGTTGCACCCTGCCAGGCTGTATCCTGAGCTGAAACGTAACACGAGGCGCATTTATAAACCAGCCAAGCGCGAATCGACTCGCACACGAAGGGTTTCGTTCCATTCTTGAAGTGCTTTCGCTAAAGAAACAAGAGAATCCCCTTTTCAAGTTTTCATCCTTTAAGTACGAACCCTAAATAGTACATTGTTACCCAAGGGTTGAACGTAACTATTACTTTCCTTATATTCGTAATAAAGGCACAATGTTTACTTCGAGTTAAAGTAACTAACTACTATTAGCGCTCTCGCTACGCTCCGGGTGCCAAACCCTGTCTCGGGACTAAATAAGTTAGGTACTTTCACCCAAGGTAAACACTGTGCAAAAGCTCATAAATGAAAACATAACAAGGAAAGTAAGAATAAATTAGTAATATAATTATAATATCAAGCTGAAGACAGGGCGCTATGGCGCTCATTAGGGGAGGCCTATGTCCAGCAGTGGACTAATATAGGCTGATGATGATGATGATGATGATGATGATGATGATGATGATGATGAATTATAATATGGTATAAAATACTCTTGGTCTTGTTTCTTATATGAATTATCTCTATTTTTACAGTATAAGTGATGAAAATTTGCATGTACGTACACCATCGATCAAAGTTTTTTGCGGGGAGGCCGTGAAATACCTTATCGAAGAGGTACACATAGATAGTAGTCATTAAATATTTGTAAACTTATCTTTGGTAAGCCCGTCTACAACATCATATCGACAGCAGAAAGCGGAAGTGGCGTGTCTTAAAGATTGGGCTAAATGACTTTTAGCTATATTGTTAATACCTACAAACTAGCTAGCTATATGTTGGCTTAATTCTCTAAGAGCTATGTTGTAGGTATTAACAATATAGCTAAAAGTCGTTTAGCCCAATCTTTGAGATACGCCACTTCCGCTTTCTGCCGTCGATATATACATACGACGTTTCACTAATCAAAGAGGTCATTGGTCTTTTAGCCATAAATTGAATTACTACCTTGAAAAAAATTCAATCGCGTTTCGATGCGTTGCGTTCACGTTCCCAGGTGGTAGGTATGGAGGTGAAATTAGTGAATCGGGTTCGGGTCAGCGGCAGCTGCTTCCGGCCGCGGCCAGCTAGCTCAGCACCCAATACCGGACTGCTACATTTAATTTTAGTTCGTGGAAATAAAATATTATGAAGGTTTCAAGTCGTGAGGGTAACGCCTATGCATATGTCCATCTGTGGCACAACATGATCATTATTCAAGCAAATAGTTAATTTTGTTTAAAAAAAAAACTATAAACCGACTTCAATCATATGGATCCCACTGTCAGAACTGGACCAAATTAAAATCGGACCACCCAGTCACAAGTTGAGCTACCAAACATTTAGTTGTACAAGTAGCTATTGTTGCTATAGTCTATTCACCCGAGCAAAAATAACAACGTACAATCAATCAATGGTTCTCAAACGTTTTTTCGTAAGAAAGTATGAATTTTTGGATTTGCCAAGAAAAATATTAGCAAGTCATTGAATTACTACTACTAGCAACATTGATTTATTAAAAAGGGAAGATAGGTTACGTTCTCACAGCGCTTATCCAAAAATTGGCATGTGTTACAACTACACACAAACACATACGCTCACAGTTATATTTCCAGTCCTGTCAAAATAATAGTGTAGAAGTAGGTAAAGGTATAGATATTTTAGGAATCATCTATACTTTATATTAATAAATTATAATGAGGAAAGACTTGATTATTTGTTTGGTTGGTTGTTTCTTTGTATGGCATTGGTTCCGAAACTACTGGACTGATTAAAAAAATATTACATCATTAAAAGCTACTTTTAGAGAATGACAGAGGCCATATTTTATCCCGGAATTGTGAAACCGCGAGACGCTGCTTGTACTTAATAAACGTGAAGTGAATTTACCGACATAAAATTTGTTAAGAAATCAAATAATGTCCCAAAAAAATTCGGATATCATTTGATTACTTAAAAATTACCCAAACCTCTTTTACGGAGGAAAAAAGAGGAGGGAAAAATTATAAATTAAGAAAAATGTTTTCTAAATTTATAATTTTTCCTTCTCTTTTATGACGTGTTCAATGCACTTTACCATGCTTCTGCTGTGATATTTTGCAGGCATATAATAAAAGCACAATATTAATTTGCTACTTTTATTGTAGATTTGATTGACGAATCTGGATGGGATTGGCTCAGGACCGTGTGGCACAAAAGTTTGGAGGCCTATACCCAGTAGTGGGTGAAGTCGGGCTGCGGATGATGATGATGATGAATGTAGATTTACCTAGTAGAATCCTACTAAATAAATAATCAACAATAATATTCATAAATACAAAGACAATTGTGTGTTGGTGTGCAAATGTTTATGTTTTTATGTTTTATGTTTTGAATTAAACTTTCATATATATATTTTAGTATTGTTTTGCAGATAAAACTGTATTGTTTACACTGTTTTGTCTGCAAAGTAATGTATTCATTCGAAGTTAATACTATTTATATAATTTAAGTGAAATTATAAGCAGAAAACCCCATTTTGTTAGATTTTGTTGTATTTTAGCCTTGTTGTGCAGATAAAACTGTATTGTTTACACTGTTTTGTCTGCAAAGTAATGTATTCATTCGAAGTTAATACTATCTATATAATTTGAAGTGAAATTATAAGCAGAAAACCACATTTTGTTAGATTTTGTTGTCGAATACCGCTGATGACGTAACGATCAGCTGAGGCGCAGGTGTTGTTTACTCACTGGTATAAAAGGCTGTCGAACGGTCGACTAAGGGACAGTTATTGAGCAGCAGTCGGACCGAGCGGAGCTCCCCCCTCGTAGCAAAGTTAAGTAATTTTGTTAAGTAGTTTTACTGCTAGTTGGTTTTTGACATTGAAATTGTCAGTCAAGATTATAATGTTTCATTGTTTTATGCCTGTCTCTATTCATAGAGATACATAGATAATGTATAAATTGTGATTATATAGTTAATGGATGATGGATAATGCTGTGTAGATTGTCCACCATTATTTATTATTATTTATTTTATGTTTTATTCTAAAAATAACATGTACTAGACACCTAAGAGATTAAGTAAATTTGCTAGTGGTTTCTTGTTCACTTCTTCCACTAGTGGACAAAAGATTGAAGTGAACAGAATTTCAATAACACCTTATTTCTTATTTTTATAATAGTTTTTCGGTACTTAAGTCTAAAGAAATAAAGTTATTGGCTTCTGACTTCCGATTTCATTATTTACAATTCCCAAAATGTTAGGATGCATTGGGATGTAGGTAATTCCTTAATCCTATCAAAATTATATAGTTCGACTAGGTACTTATAGGTCGAAAATCTCTTATTATTAATCTCTTATTAGTATTATTATTATATAAAAATAAAAACGAGTTAATTAATTATTTGTAGCCCGTGACTAAAAGTTTGTTCTTTTATTATAGAACCTGTTTTATGCGTTGTTTGATTATGTTAACGTTATTGTTGAAAAGACTACAGTATAAATTATCTGTGAGGCACGGACTTTTATTTATTTATTTGGCTCACAAAACAGAATACAATCAAGAATTATGCAAACAAAAAACACAATAATAAAAAACTAGACTGTATCTCTAAACATGTGTTATACCTATCGGTCAACCCCAATCGCTGACCTTCCGACGACCCACATTGGGCATCTACGGAATCTGCTGACTTCGCGAGATTGCGACACGACGCGCAGCCTTGCCCCGAGAGCTAGATCTTCGGCACTTCGGTTCACGCATCGAACCAGTCCATATCTTAGGTTAATTAGATATTTAGAAAACCCTTTGTAGAACGTAATTAAATTTAATTTATTTTATTTCAAAATCGGTTTTTCTCTGGGAAACCCAAGCGTCGGTCCTTTAATTGGCGCAGTCGGTAGGACAATCCGGGTCAGTCCAGAATATTCATCAGGAGATTCAGGAGTGATAGACTTTTCAAGGTCGAGCCGGGTTATTCTGAACACGAGCGTTCGCCGGGATCAAGAAATCGATACCTCCCAAGAGTACCGATGCAGTTCATGTAAGTACACTGAATTTCTAGTGATTGCATCCTTCCCTAAAATTAAGTCATAATATTTTTTTAAATTTTTACATAATTACTCAAAAAAAAAATTTTTTCATCAAAATTAACGAGTCCTATGTTAAATAATCGTAAGAATAGAAATAATTGAGCTGATAGTACAAGGAATTTAGATCAATTAAATTCAAGTTCTGATAGTAAGTAGTAGTAGTAATAGTAGCGATTTAGAAAATAGGACGATGGCCGTAGCAATGCCTGCTGCCAGCTTAGATGATATATGCAAGGCTCTACGATTAGTTCCCGATTTCGATGGAAATCCTAATGTGTTAGTTAGGTTTGTAAATTTATGTGATCAATTAGTGGCAACTTACGGACAGAGTGGGAATCAGTTAAATAATTCGGGATTATTAAATGGTATCCTTAACAAGGTCGTGGGACCAGCAGCACGGCAGATCAATACAAATGGCATTCCGAATGATTGGACTAGTATCCGTAATTCTCTTATTAACAACTTTGCCGACCAAAGAGATGAAACCGCCCTCTATAACGATTTGGCGATCCTAACACAAGGCTCTAGCACCCCTCAAGAATTTTATGAGAGGTGCCAGAACCTCTTCAGCACAATCATGACATACGTATCCTTGCACGAATCCTTACCTACTACCATAGATGCTAAGCGGGATTTATATAAAAAACTAACCCTCCAAGCCTTTTTACGTGGGTTAAAGGACCCTCTTGGTTCACGCATTAGATGTATGCGTCCTGAAACCATTGAAAAGGCTCTGGAGTATGTGCATGACGAGATGAACACCATATATATCCAGAGCAGGAATTTATATTTTCCGAATAAAAAGGTAAGTGATAGTCATATAAACCAACTTGAATTTAAAGTACCTCTTCAAGGCCTTCAGCCTTTCAGGCCCATGACTTTCAATATGCCAGGGCCTACCACGCAGCCTTTCAGACAACAGTTCGTGCCGAGGCAGCCTACGCCACCTCAGCATCACTTTAGAATGCCTTACCAACCGCGAATGCCATCACGCACTCAACAAATGTTCAGTGCGCCGCTACCAAATTACCAACGTGGTTTTCAAATGGCGCCTAGGCCGCAACCCTCATTTCAAGGCCCTAAGCCTATGAGTGGGGTGTCCCATTTTGAGTCTAGGGAGAGACAAGCACCAGCGGGACCCAGTGGTTGGAACTGGGCTAAACAAGGTAATCCACCCCCGTCTAATTATTTTAAGACTAGGGATGTTAACGTGAATGAGTGTTTGAACTATGACTGTGACGGGTACGAGTACTATGACTATGGTGACTATAACTATGACGACGGTTACTACGGTGACTATAACGGCTACCCGACTGAGTACGATTACCCATGCCACCTCGACAGCGGAGCTAGGGTGCAGGACGTAGTCGACGAGCAGCCCCAGTCGGGCCAGAAATCGGAGGATTTTCCCAAGGACCCGACTATAAAAAAGTTAAAATAGAGCTTAATTTGCAGACCCAGAGACAGCTACCCTTTATTCGTATAGCGAACCCTCCGTTGAATTTTCTCATAGACACAGGCGCGAATCAATCTTTTATTAGTCCAGAGGCAGTGGATAATTATTTCTCACACGTACCATTGAACTACGATCCGTTCGAGGTTACTAACGTTCACGCCACAAGTAGGAATGAGTATTCTATAACTCTTCCATGCTTCCAAGAGTTCAAAGATTCGGAGGAAATAAAGTTATTCGTGTATAGGTTTCACGATTACTTCGACGGTCTAATAGGTATGGATTTATTAACCAAGTGGGAAGCTAAACTCGACCTTAAGGAGCTCGCGCTTATTACTAAAGCCGCAGTGAACCCTATTCGCATGTACAACTCGCGAAACTTAAATCTTTACGAAGATATAATACCAGCCGAAACATCTAAATTGGTTAGGTTACCTATTAATGCACCGGATGGCGAAGTTTTCATCCCGGAACAGGTAATTTGCAACTGTGTGATAAGCGAGTGCATTACCACAGTTAGTAAAAATCGCGGCATCGTGGAAGTTATGAATACAACTCATAATGACGTAATTCTGTCGTTAGACACCGCGACGCATGCGACCCTATTCTCGATGGAGTGCGCGCGCACCGATTCGGAGCCACTTTCACCGCGTGCTAGGGACGTTACCTCGCGTTTACGGACCGATCATCTAAACGTCGAAGAAGAAACTAATTTAATCGCGCTTTGTTCTAAATATGCCGATGTATTTTATATTGAAGGTGAAGCGTTAACATTCACGAATCAAATTAAACACAAAATCCGTACTCACGACGAAATTCCCGTTTATACGAAGAGCTATCGCTATCCTTACATACATCGTGAGGAAGTCCAGGATCAGGTGTCTAAAATGCTAGAACAGGGTATTATCAGACCATCGGAGTCCGCATGGAGCTCTCCCATTTGGGTTGTCCCGAAGAAGATGGACGCGTCGGGAAAACAAAAATGGAGGCTAGTAGTAGATTTTCGCAAACTCAACGAAAAGACTATTGACGACAGGTACCCTATACCCAACATCACTGACGTTCTTGACAAGTTAGGGAAATGTCAGTACTTTACGACACTCGACTTAGCATCTGGATTTTATCAAGTCGAGATGGACCCGAAGGACATCCATAAGACTTCCTTCTCTATTGAACAGGGTAGGTTTGAATTTTTAAGGATGCCCATGGGGTTGAAAAATTCGCCCTCCACCTTCCAGCGCGTCATGGACAACGTTCTTCGAGGCCTACAAAACGTCATTTGCCTCGTATACCTAGATGACATCATAGTTTTCTCTACGTCACTGCAAGAACATATGATCAACCTTGAAAAGGTATTCCAAAGGTTACGCGAGTCCAATTTCAAAATACAACTCGACAAATCAGAGTTTCTCAAACTTGAAACCGCATACTTAGGACATGTCATTAATAGCGAGGGAATAAAACCTAATCCAGATAAAGTCTCTGCTATTCTAAAATACCCCATGCCAAAAACGACTAAGGAAATAAAATCATTTTTAGGTCTTCTCGGTTATTACCGAAAATTTATCCCAGACTTCGCCAGGATAACTAAGCCCTTGACACAGTGTCTCAAAAAAGGAAGAAAAATTACATTTGACTCAGACTATGTTAATAGCTTTGAGAAATGTAAAACTCTTCTGACAAACGATCCCATATTGAGATACCCTGACTTTGACCGTGACTTCATACTGACGACCGATGCATCAAATTTCGCTATAGGTGCGATTCTTTCGCAAGGTGCGGTAGGTTCAGACAAGCCTGTAGCGTACGCGTCACGCACATTGAATGAGAGCGAGATAAACTATAGCACGATAGAGAAAGAGCTACTTGCTATTGTGTGGGCGACAAAGTACTTTCGCCCCTATCTCTACGGTCGTAAGTTCAAAATCTTTACGGACCACAAACCCTTACAATGGATTATGAATTTAAAAGAGCCTAACTCTAAATTAACTAGATGGAGATTAAAATTAAGCGAATATGACTTCACTACTGAACATAAGCCAGGTAAGAAAAACACCAACGCCGATGCTCTCTCTCGCGTTGAGATTTGTAACGAAGAGACAAGCTCTATGGCCGGAAATACATCTGTTGTACCTCCATCAGTAGCAAACGACTGTGACTCACGAACTGACACCGCACATACTTCCAACGAGAATCCCATCCTTGAAATTCCTATAACTGACGAGCCTTTGAATAAATTCCATCGACAGCTGATTATGAAGATAGTAGGTGACGTCAAGAAACGCGCGTCAGCGACCAAGCCGTTCGACACTCACACACGTACATCCGTGCAGTTATCGGAATCAAACTTGGAAGAGGATTTAATTAACGCTATTAAGGAATATGTTAACCCTAAAATTAAGACAGGTATCCTTATTAACCCTCCTTTAGGTATGTACAAGATTGTCCCTATTTTACAGGAAAAATTTAGAAGCTCATGTATGAAATTGGTACTTGCTAAAAAGGAATTAGAAAATGTCAAAGATTATCTAAGACAGCAAGAGATCATTCGTAATTATCACGAAGGCAAAACAAACCACCGTGGCATTAACGAATGTTATCTATCCTTATCAGTTCGCTACTACTGGCCGCGAATGAAGGATCACGTGACCAAGTTCATAAATGACTGTACAATATGCGGACAAGCTAAGTACGACAGGAATCCCATTAGGCCTAAACTCAACATCGTGCCACCAGCAACGAGGCCCTTTGAGATAGTTCACATGGACAGCTTCACTGCCCAAAATGAGAAGTACGTTACTTTTATAGACGTTTTCTCAAAGTATGGTCAAGCCTACCTACTAAGGGACGGCACTGCGCTTAGTGTAATACAGGCCTTATTAACATTTAGCACACATCACGGCTTACCGCTCACTATCATAACCGATCAAGGCACCGAATTTACTAATCAGATGTTTTCAGAGTTCTGTAAAATACATAAAATCACGCATCATCAAACCTTAGCACATTCACCTAACGCTAACGGAAATATAGAACGTTTTCACTCGACTTTACTTGAACACCTCCGTATTTTAAAATTGAAACAACGAGATCAGCCCGTTATTAATTTAATGCCTTACGCTTTAATTGGGTATAATAGTTCAGTACATAGCTTCACTAAGTGTAAGCCCTATGACCTTATACTAGGACATACTGACCCACGTGATCCGACTGACATCGATATAACAGGACACTTATTACAGCAGTATTCACAGTCCCATAGAGAGCAGATGAAACAAGTCTATGATCTCATAAACGAGACATCGCTTGCTAACAGGACCGCGATTATTGAAAATCGTAACAGGTCTCGCGAATTTGAGGTAAAGTACCAACCGGACCAACAGATTTTGATCAGCAACCCTTGTGCTAGTAGATCTAAGCTCGCACCTAGATACACACAGGACATTGTTTTAGCGGACCTTCCCATTCATATCTATACCTTCAAGAAAAAAGGTCCAATCGCAAAGAATAGGTTGAAACGTGTCCCTAAGACCGCGAAAGTGTTACAGGATGCTGATCCTGCTGCTAACCCTCTTGAATATAACACTGACTCACGGAAAATAGATAATACTTGAAGTACCTGGAGATGGACCCATGCGACTAACAACTCATTATCATACATTTTAACAATACATAGAACTATAAGATTAACTCTACCATTAACTAGTACGGAATCTATCGGAAATAAAATGTTAGATAAGTAAATTCTTCACGTACGCAGTCTACGAATCTCAGCTAGATAACTTGCATAACAAATTAAATCACGCATCGCTTCAATCACAATCTTTAGAGCTAACTTGTTTTAGAAGAGGTTTTATAGATTAAGTTATTAAGAGTATTACAGGGAATCTAGACTATACGGATGCTGTAAAGTATAATGAAGCCCTTTGAGTTCTAAGAAAAATCAGTATAAGATCGTCACTGAACAAACTCATCATAAGTCTTAGCAAAGATTGTACGGATGAGCAAATAAAAATTATTAATAAAATTGTAGATAATCAAGTCGCAATAAATAAGACATTGCTGATGTTAATTGACCCCGATTTGTAGCCTCAACACGAGTTAGTATAAATCGCGAAATTAGCCCAAATCTTGGCATTAACCAGCTACAGTGTAGATAACTTGATTAGTGAATTAAGTAGGTTAAAAATGCCCTTGCATTTTGCGGTGCTTCGCGCACACATTATTAAATGATAGGTATAGTTATAGGTAACTAAAAGTATGTTAGGTATACTGAAATCTTTTTATCATAAAGATTCACTATTATAAAAATAGGCAGGCAAGTCATCCCACCTTTCCCGCTCCTCGCTATCACTAGAAATATTCATGTGTACATAGAGGCTGAATGCCCGAAGTCAGGTACGAGGTATGTTTGTGAAGATCAGCTCAACCAAGATCAGAAATCTCAACCCGATTGCATCTGTAATACTATCCAAAGAGAAATGCCCTAGGAGAAGCCCTGTCAAATTACCACCATCGACCTGATGACGATCAGCCCGGCATGGAGACACTGTATGACCACCACTACGCCATCGTGTTCTCGCAACCAACTTAACAGTCTCAACACACACCACCATTCCCTTCTACGGTGCACTATCCGGTGCACTTGTACTGACCATCATCGTCGAAAATTATATCTACGACATGAACTCGAAAGGAAAACTCGAACACAGAGAGCTCACCCAAGCAGCCCCGACCTATGCTGTATCAAATCCATCCCAGGATCAGAGGAGGCTGCCAACGACATTTTTTCCCAACATTCAAAAATAGTCGTTGAACTGAGGGGGGAGATGTTATACCTATCGGTCAACCCCAATCGCTGACCTTCCGACGACCCACATTGGGCATCTACGGAATCTGCTGACTTCGCGAGATTGCGACACGACGCGCAGCCTTGCCCCGAGAGCTAGATCTTCGGCACTTCGGTTCACGCATCGAACCAGTCCATATCTTAGGTTAATTAGATATTTAGAAAACCCTTTGTAGAACGTAATTAAATTTAATTTATTTTATTTCAAAATCGGTTTTTCTCTGGGAAACCCAAGCGTCGCTCCTTTAATTCATGTGTACACAACATGATATAATAGCAGTATTGATTACCTATGAAATAAACTATAAAATAAGTTTGCATGCATTAAAATGACAAAATTACAAGGATAAAAATAATAAAATTATAAAAATTTTAAATTACGGGAATAATAGGGCATGTCACTGTTATAATAAATTATAAAATAATCTAAACTTGCATAATATTGAGACCACTCTCCCTGAGAATGGTCTCAACGTCTTTTTCAAATTTGTAAAGCTTTCTGTTAAAAATGTCAATTTTATCACTATTTTTAACTAAAATATCATTATACTGACGACACATTCTAACGATAGGGTTATAATAAGAGGTAGGTATTATTGGTATGGACCTGTAGGGCGAAACGGACGAAGGAAATCACCTTTCCCTCTGTGAGTGTATCCTCCAAAGAGAACACCATAACAGTATCCTCTTCGCTTTTCCTCTTTGGTTTTAACATCACTGGATTGAGATATTTTCCTTTGACTTTTTCAGTATCCCCAAGGCTGTATTCTCTTTGAAGTATCCTTCGACGAAAGAGCCAAAGAGAATAAATACAATACTTCGTAGTAGACGCCATAAAGTTGTATTCTCTTTGGATTGATCTTTAACTAGTCTGAAGTTACGAAGCAAAGAGAATACAATAACTTCTTAGAAGTTATTGTATTCTCTTTGGTATTCTCTTTGGATTAGTCCGTGATTCTGATTTAATGTAAAATTAATATATTGTAAAAATGAAATAACTCTAATATGGTTGAAATATTATCGATTCAATATAGGCAACATGAAAAACAATAGCTCACGCTACACAAATACAAAGTAGAAACTTCTTAAAAATCCTAAAACGACTGTCTGAATCGCTTCGTAATAAAATGGAAGGAAAAGGAAAATCATCGTAAGTCTTCTTTTATTTTTGTAGATAGGTAATTCCTTTATTTTAGGCTGTGTTGGACGAGAAATAAGAATGTCGTTTTTCCAATCTAGCCTGAGATAAATACATAAAGTATGTACTTACATGAGGTGATATGAGAACTCATCTTAAAGATATCAAAGTAAATTCAATCATTCCGTTCAAAAATGCCTGTCTCTAGGTACATAATCTAAAGTAATTATACACATTTAGAGTCAAATTGTTTATTTCCTTAGACTTACAAAATAAGCACTTAGAAACATTGATTTATTAAAAACGAAGATGAGGTACTGGTTGCTCGAAAGTGGCAACCTCAAATTGTGTAAAATTGTGTTCTCCCACATCAGTCACCGTCTGACCGGCGGCACGGGCGGTCGTGAATCGCGTGAAATATTGTTATCTCAGTCTTACTTCGGTCCTAGATACGTATTTCCGTCTTTGTTCTTCTTTGTATTGCACAGGACTGGAAATATAACTGTGAGCGTATGTGTTTGCGTGTAGTTGTAACACATGCCAATTTTTGAGTAAGCGCTGGGAGAACGAAACCTATCTTCCCTTTTTTAATCAATGCTTAGAAAAGTTTTTTTTTACTTTATATACAGCTTGATAAATTGTAATTACTGTCAAATAAGAAATAAGGTGCAATTGACTCTAATTCACTTCTATTTCTTCATCATTCATTCACGCACTCTTGATGACGATATCTAAATGAATAATAATTTATTTTAACAGGTCTGCGACCGATTGCTTGAATAAAAAGAAGCCGAAACGTAAAGATGATTGCGGTGGAAAGGATACAGCAATGGAGGAGGATTGTGAACTAGACCTCAATGAATTTTGCGTGAAACGAGATGCAGCAAGAAGAGGACAGAAACCGAAAGAAAGCGACCATGTCCTACTTCCTTTGCCCAAGCCGGAGGAATGTAAAGATAAAGAAAACCCTTGCCTCACCGATGGCAAGCCAGTAAAGAAATGCGCACCGGTCGTCAACGAATATAAATGTGGCCCCTCAGAAAAATAGTAGATAATTCATGGTGAGATAATTCATACGTAGATTTATTTTTCATTTTTTGGCAAGTTCAATAAAAATCACGGATTAAAAATTAGGAAAGAATTTGTTTACTGCTTGCTACATTTTTAGCCTTTTTTAGAGATGTCATTTTAATGTTACTTGCCAACAACGCGAACGTGCGATCATTTTATGAGCGAAACAAATGTTGATCTTGACACCTGAGAATTAACTTCGTAGGTACATAGGTAAATACCTAACTCGAACGAAGCGGCAGTCCACTCATTCGAAAGCGAGAAGTGATTTATCAAAGAGACTCAGATGCAGCTCGTTATGCTAATTGCTACGATGCCTTAGTAGCTATTCAATTTAATTTTTACTTGCCATAACCAAATTTACAATTATTCAGCTTTGGACGCACGCAAATCATACCTATGGTTTATCCATTTTGAATGGAGCATGTTAGTATACAAAATACGACACAAATAACAAAATCTCACTTGCTTGGCGTCGAGTTTCAGATATAATTGTAAGCAATTTTTATTGAAGGGAGGATCTAAAATCGACAAGTAATGTAAATTACGTATAAAAAAGGACGCACCAACGAAGTGAATTTTAGGTTAAGTATGGGTGGTTTGTATACGTTTATGCCTCATTCAAAATGGACACGGTATAAGTATAAAATTTTAAATTTTGCTTGCGCATTGTTCGACGTACGCTGAGGAAATAAAACCAGACCCTGTAGTGACGTAGGTACCAATCGAAAATGAGACTTGGGTCTCTGCAAGAGACTCTGTGCTATACCCCCTTGGTTTTTTTGTAACCTGAGCTTTAGTTTGCCATAATTATCATACAAAAAGCAGTGCGCATAGAGGTTTGTCGTTGGTGACGTAACTTACTCCACGAGGGTCAACATAATACCAGCGCTGAGTAGGTAATCTGACTTACCTACTCAGCAACATGCTGAGTTGACACCTTTTTGGTTCGACATTGAGTGGTTTGCCAAGCAGTTTGCGGAAGTACTAATGCTGGGATGTTTTTTCTTTTTAAACTTCTTGAGCATAGGCCTTGGGTAGATTTTGATTTTACCCTGCATCCATTTATCATTTGTTTAATTTTTAGAACAAATCTCTTATACTAAATCGGTAATTCCTAGCTTTAGTCTTTCATAACCATGTTTTGTGTCGCGCTAAATAAACTTTTTTCATTTCATTATGTAAGGTGATAAACCGGGTAGTTTTTGTAACCTGAATGTCTGAGCTTTAGTTTTCCATATGTAAGGTTAATCCGGGTAGAAAACGGAAAGCAAAACCGCTATAAAAATTGTTTGCAGATAAACTAAATGTTATTACTATCTTCTGCTATGCATGTTCCTAAAGGCAGTGGTACGTAATCTAAGTAGTTGCTAGGCTCCAGGGATTGATAGCAGGGAGGTATTCACTCATCGTTATCGTCGCTTGTTAGGTTACAAACTGTAGATACCTACTGGTACCATTCACTGATGTTCCCATAGGTACATTGTGTACCGAGCGTTGTGAATATGAGTTAACAATTCTGTTGATTGACCGATTGGTATGAAGGATTTTAACACCCTGACAGGTAGGCTTCTTTCGAGTTCTTTTGACAACACATGCAAAGCCGCGGACGGGAACTGGTTAGTCATCATAACAGAAAAGTTTTACCAGATCCTGAAGTAGATCTTTGTAAAGGACAAGTGAGACTAATCTCCAACAATGGTGAGTGCACCTTTAGTTTTTCTGTTTTTTTGGGAATCTACCTTTATGAGAACAAACCCATATAAATAGTTCCTTGCACGCCAATTCGCTCTGAGACGACTACCGTTACGTTATTTCTGAGGGATGGAATCTAGATCCCGAGCAAACCCAGAACGTAAATTATAAGTTATTATATTACTCCATGTATGCTCTATGCGTTATGATATGACGTATGATACAACATGAACTGCCTACGTACCTATAAATAAAACACACTTATTGATTGGGTTTTCTAATATTTTGTTTATTTAGTGAATAGCAAGTATCTTTTTCTGGCATTCGAATTAACTAAACTCTACTAACAAATCGTTCAAAAGTAAACTCACGAGTGTAAAAAGGGTGAAAGCTATGGGCTAGATCAAGATTGCTCTACTTCTGAAAGTCTTTAACCATTTGTTTGGTAAGTCACTCTACACTTTGGCACGGTGGTGTAGTGTTCCAACGAGATTGTTAAAAAAATACTGTTGCTGTAGACGATTATTAAGAAATGAGATAAATTGTCTTAGCTACAAGGCTAAATTTAAGAGACATTAAGTAAATTGAACAACTGTGATTGATCATTCATATTTTTAATTTGAAAAGAGTGTTACTGTACCGGATATGCATTAAATTTGAGAATCTAGTAAAATGCAGAAATTCTCGTGGTCTCCACGGGATCTGGGTTTTACGAGGGGCTGGCACTTTGGGAGGGTCTAATTAAGTACGTGTTCTATGCCCGTCTGTCGACCACAAATCGCTGTGCGTTGTATTATGCACGTACTTAGGTACATCCATGTGGAGGGCCAGTGGATATGGAGCCTTTAAGCGGCAACGAGAAAATGCATAATTAATGCCAAACCGGGCTCAAACGTGATTATGGTGGTTTCATGGGACTAGTTCAGCATTTACCAATGTACGCACATGTTCATTTGCATCTAAATAAGTGAAGGAAATTCGTAATCTAGTTTTCGACAATGTTAGTGCCTTCGACAGTTGTAGGCAACAAGTGAATTACTTAAAGTACCAATTTGCACAAAAAGCTATTTCGTATTAGTAGAATTAAAATAGGCATCCTGAGCTACCTCATGCAAGCTTTCTCAGTTCTAGGCATACGGATAATAGTAACGAGTGTGAAGTTAGGCACGAATTAACGGTTCCCTTTGTTATTGGCGTGTCTTGTTGTAACGAATTTTATTCCATTAAATTTTATATGCTCCTGACGCGTAGCGATCTGCCGAAGTAAAGTCAATAATTAATTGATGTAAGTCTTCGCACTCAGACGACATTTAAGTGAAGGTACTTTTAAGCAACCTATGACATACGTCGAGTAGGTGGAATTATACCGATGGCTAGGTAATTATTATTAACCTTTTCATTTTCTATAGTTTCAAACATCATATATACTGTATGTTTGTGCATAATTTGCTTCTGATGTTAAGGATTATGATAATAAATAGAATAATTATATTTAATACGAATTAATTTCAAATAAGAAATAAGGTGCAATGAACTCTTGCTCTCAACTTCATTTTTTTGTCCACTAGCGGAAGAAGTGAAAATGAAACCACTAGCAAGTTTATTGCTAATACAATTTTTGCATAACTAAGTCTAAATATAACGCGACTTATGAGTAGATAGTTGTCATATTTGTAAATAAAAGAAATCTAATACTAGTTTATATTCTTACATACAATTGTCGGTGCGGAACAAGCATTAACATCATTAATGTAATCATCTATGGAGTTATAGGATTTCTTGATAAGATTTCGTTTTATGTACAGTTTAAATTTACGAATAGGGAGCTCAGTTGCTTCAGATGGAAGCTTGTTAAAGAATCGTTCGCAATTGCCCAAAAATGATTTCCCTACCTTTCGTTATCCATATGATGGAAGGTGTAATTTGTTCTTGTGTCTTGTAATTTTATTGTGAACATCACATTTTTTCCAAAAGTTATCTCTGGTCTTGTGTCTCTGTCATTAGAATTTCATAGATGTATTACGATATTACTGTCAATTTTTTTTTTACTTAATTCCCTCAACGAGTCGCGTGGATTCAATTTATAAATAGCGCGCAACGTCCTTTTTGATGAACAAAGATAGTCTGGATGTCAGCTGCCTGTTCCCAAAGCAAAATACCATAAGACAACACTATGGTAGTAACTGAAGTAAACTTACCTAGCTGTATCTTCATCGGTAATATATCTAATTGTTCGAACTGCATACACTGCTGAACTAAGTCTGCCCGCGAGTACATCAATTTGCGGTCTCCATTGAAGAAAGGAATCAATATGTAACCCTAGGAAAACAGTTGAGTCTACAAGGTGAACAATCTCATCCTTTAGCATTATCTTAGTTGGGAGCTCTCTTACATTTGGTAACATGAATTTTATGCATTTGGTTTTTGAAGCATTGAGTAAGAGGTTATTGGCGGTGAACCAATCTAGTATTTGTGAAAAATAATTATTTACGTCGTTAAAATTATATTTATTTCTGTCAACTTTAAAAATCAATGAAGTATCATCAGCAAATATGACTATATCACTGAGTTCTTTTGCTTAAAAAAGGAGATCATTTACATAAACTAACAATAAAAAAGGGCATTGATCCTTGCGGGACGCCTTAACGCTCCGGGATCTTTCTTTACCAATATCTACCTTTTGGACTCTATCAGATAAATATGATTGCTTAAGGTACAGTACCTTGTTTTTAATTCCATAATGTCTAAATGTATATATACGACATCAACGAACTTTCAAATAAGTGGATTTATTTACGTGTAGGCAAAGTTCTTTGCGCGTAGATATGTTTCAAATTCATCATATTACATAGGTACTTGTCACTTATAAACGCGACAGTTCGAATTTATGGATGTTTGTTACTTCATCACGCGCACAATAAATACACTCCTATGCGAGACGTCGTCGTCGTACTGATCTTAGTTCCCCCACTTAGAATTAGAATTAGAATTCATCATGGCAAAACTACTGCAAAGTTATAGATGTAGCTGAAACAACAAATAGGCTTTTCATTCCATAAATCAGTCCTTATTGGATAGAAATCCCCTTCAAAGTTAAATAAACTAACCGCGAGTTGACGACTAAGTCAACTAAAATATACTAAACTAACATTTCATGGCCCAAGACGCGGATATCTAACTTCAACCGGGAGAAGCAGTGGCGCGCCGCCCCTGCGGGTCGCATCGCCGAGACTGGGCAGTGAATGCGTTACAACTTTTCATAGAAACAACGCGCGAACCTGCGGCTAGAAATAAGTAGTTACGTGTACACAACTACCCCAAAAACCATATACTCAGAGAGGACAACGAATACTTACATACTATAAAAACTTAGGTAACATTCAACAGGAAATGTAACTACGAATTTCAAGTGGTACAGTACAATACAAACGGGATTAATCCCGGTGTCACGTTCCAAGGTAAGTTCTAAAGACCGCGGCAAGCCACAGTACATCAGTGACCACTTAGCATAATATTCAGACCCTTTCCCGTACATATCATATTTACACTTTCTGCGGGAGTAGAAGCTTGCATGACCCTTTTAGGAGAAAGTGCACAGACACAATAAAAGATGATTCTTTTAACCAGTTTTTGACAGATGTTTTCTCTTTAGAAAACATGTCTCAAAAAGTAGCTAAAAATAGTTGATAGAGCTCTAAGCTACATCGCAATCGAAATAAAAAATGCACTTGACCAGTTTTTGTTTGGTAAGTAAAAAGAATACATTTTTTTGATCTCCATCAGCCGTAGCATGGCGAAGCTTATAGATATCGTTCATAAGTTACGACAAGCTACGCCGTAGCAGGCAGCGGATACACTTTAGCGATCACAATAATAGCATTAAAAATTAATTTATAGTACCTACCGTTAACGATTTGTTCATGATTCTTGGGTTTATGAAGGGTGGGTAATATATATATGTATAAATTAAAATAATATTTTCGATTTTCACATGTGTATTCAACAAGAGGTTATACATTATGACACTATTGCGCCTTCCCATCTTCCGAGGACATCTGTGAGGGCGGGTGCTTCGGCAGATTTGGCCGAGGATCTCAAGAGGCGGAAATATGCAGATCTCGATAGAGTCTACACATTTGCTCCGTGGGGTACCGACGCTCTTCGGGTTTCCAAAAAATATCGACTCGTGACCGGAGAGCTGGTTGCTGAATATCTGGCTCAACGCATCAGCATTGCCATACAGCGCCAGCGGGGCTATGCAGCCCGTGTCTTGGGGATACTTCCGACCGGTATGGATAATGTTCAGTTGACCTGTAGATTGTTTACAGCAGTCGGCAGTTAGCTCAATCACTTCAATTGTAAATACTAGTTCTAATTTATTTCTATTTTTTGATTGTAATTTTCTTCTTCAATTAATATATTATACAATATTACAGAGATCTTTTAGGAAATAAGTTTACGTACCTATACTTATACGTACAAATTATTTTATCAATGAAATTTGATCCTAATCCTTCTGGCCTGGTACGATGAGATTATAATGTACTGGAATATATCTGATCTGCTCTACGATTAGAACGCAAGTTGTTTTAGTTAGGTAATTACGAGTTCATTTTTAGGGTTCCGTAAATGGGAACCTATTACTAAGCCTCCGCTGTCCGTCTGTCTGTCCATCTGTCACCAGGCTGTAATCTCATGAACCGTGATAGCTAGACAGTTGAAATTTTCACAGATGACGTTTTTCTGTTGCTGCTATAACAAAAAATTATAAAAGTTAAATAATTTTAATAATTAAGGGGGGCAAAGTCCTTTACACCTAGAGAACCGATCACCGAGGTTAAGCAACGTCGGCCAGTACTACAGTACTTGGTTAAGTGACCGCGTTACGTTGACTTTTGTGTTTTTACCAGGAAAGATTTGTAGATTTGTAGATGTGTGTTCCTATGGAAACGTTTAAAGATGATTTCTATCCCACGGAAGCTGATTTATGGGATAAAAAGTATTAAGTAATTTCAGCCCGATCCGTTTAGTAGTTTTGGCGCGAAGAGGTAAAAAACATCCATCCATCCATACATACTTGCGCATTTATAATATTAGTGTGATAGTGTGATGATACGGAACCCTTCGTGCGTGAGTGCTACTGGCATTTGGCTGGTTTTATTAGATGACTTCAAAGTGCATTAAGTTTGAAGGTATACCTCGACACGCACGTGATAGATTTAAATGCTTTACCTACCTAGACAACTATCTTATTTTGATAGAATCATGAAATTACCTGCCTTACGACGCAACCTAACAATTTGGGGGTAGAAAATAATGAAATCAGAAGTCAGAATTCAATAACTTTATTTCTTTAGCTTGACCGATATACACATATGTACAAATAGAAACAAGGTGTTATTGAGATTCTGTTCACTTCAATCTTTTGTCCACTAGTGGAAGAAATGAACAAGAAACCACTAGCAAGTATATAAAGCCTTATTATTAAAGACATACTTACATAATAAGAGCCTTAAAATAGAACATCATCTAGGTAAGACATTTCTTAGTGATCTATTGTTCTGTGGACACATCTAAATAGATAGGGGTTTTATAATTTACCACATACATTATTACGTACCATAACAGATGTTTCTCGTTTTGTCGCTGACCAAAAAGTAGCGTGATCAGGCCTACAGGTCTTATTAATATCACCTCATAAAAACCAAAATCCTCGTCACGAAACTGTCTCGTCAATCCGTCGCTTATCGGCGGTTGGCACAACATTCCACTTCTAATTAATAATTATTTTGTATAATCTTATAAAATATCTATAACAAATGTTCTTAAATTTCAGTTAATAATTTAGAACACACACACACACACACTGTACAAGAATATAATGCAATATGAAATACATAGCTTACTCATTAATGAAGCTGATTTGTATTGGAATTTGAATTTCAGCGGGAAAGCAAACAGGAAATATCAAGCCTGTCACATTTTATAATTGAATATATATTGAAACTATATTGTTTACCACTATATATACTATACTTACAATACTACATATCTATTATTAAATAAATTACAATATCTTACACACGCGTCGTTGACATAATCAACTCTAAAAACATGTAACGCATAAAAATAACTCGAATCCAAGTTTTCTCTAGAACCCCAGAGAAATCCATAAATGCTATTGTTATAAAATATTTTTTCACGAGTTTTCAAATAATAAATGGCTTTGATTTAGGCTTTATAAAGCACAAGATGTTTGAAAGACACATGCGGAAGTAAATTTTATCTATCTCCGCATTATCGTTAATTATTTTACTTGTCTTCAATTTGTATAAATCAGATTAGGTATATCATTATTCATTTCCAACTATTACTGGGTGCTGCTTTATTTGTTTCAATTGGTACTCGTTTTCCTATGTTTTCTATTCATGGGACCTGATAAAACATCTTAAATTACATCGTGATTTAGAAACAATCAATTCAATGTTAAAAGTACGCGGCGAATCTTATAAAGTATAGATTATATTACCTACTTATAGTAACTGGGCTAGTTCTGATAGCCGAATCACTTATTTGAATCACAAACTGCGCCTGCAATGTGATACCATGCTCGAAGTACCCTCCACTTTTCTTTGTATTAGATGCAATGATAATATAATATTAGGTCCTTACATATGAAATTGGCGTTTTGTATGGGAGGAACAAAAAGTCGAATATTTTTTAATATAATATATTTAATTAATCAAAGTATGAACCATTATTTTCTATGCACTTTTGCCATCTTATAGGTAGTTCATTGATCCCTTTACTAAAAAAACCAGTCGGACGGGAATCAATCAAATCTTCGAAGGCGATTTGGACTGCCCCATCGGAGTTGAATTTTTTCCCTTGCAATAAGTTATCCAAATTTCGAAAAAAATGGTAATCTGTTGGAGCAAGGTCCGGGGAGTACGGAGGATGTCTTAGACTTTCCAATTGAAGCTCTTCTAATTTAGTAGCCGTCTGTTGCGCAGTGTGTGGTCTAGCGTTGTCGTGAAGCAGCAGTGGCGTGGAGCGATTGACCAGCCTAGGTTGTTTAGCCGCTAGCTTTTCCATCATGGTTTGCAATTGCTGACAATAGACATCAGCCGTAATAGTCTGGCCAGATTTGAGAAAACTGTAATGAACAATACCGGCACTAGTCCACCAAACGCTTACAAGTAACTTTTTTGGGGTTAATTTTCGCTTGGGGCAGGATTTGGCTGGCTGGCCAGGATCCAACCATTGCGCTGAGCGCTTCCGATTATCGTAAAGAACCCATTTTTCATCACAGGTAATGATTCGGTTTAAAATACCTTCATTATTGTGCCGGTTTAGTAATGTAACGCAGCAGTCGACGCGCGTTTGCCGGTTTGCTTCAGTCAATTCGTGAGGTACCCTCCTTTCAAGCTTTTTAATCTTCCCAATTTGCTTCAAGTGAATTAAAACAGTTTTATCACTAACATCGCAGCCTGCAGCTAACTCGGACGTGGTTTGCGATGGAACCGCTTCCACAATAGCCTTCTCTCTTCATTATCAACTTGAGTCTCAGGCCGTCCACGGGGCTTGTTCTGCAGGTCAAAATTTCCAGAACGAAAACGTTGGAACCAAAAACGAACTGTGTTTTCTTTTGCAACACGACCGCCATACACATCATTCACCCTTCGAGTTGTTTCCGCAGCACTAGTGCCACGGCGGAACTCGTACTCGTAAATAATGCGATATTTCAAGTTTTCCATTTTGTAAAATGAATGACGCAAACAGAAAAAAACAGAAGAAAAAAACAAATGAATGACGATCATCGAAGCACAAATACATGAGTCTATAGCTGTACAAATTTGAATTTGGAATTCCTTACCAAAGAGGAGAAATTTGTGATTAAAGTGGCCAGTACGAAAAACGCCAATTTCATATGTGAGGACCTAATACTTGATATTGTATACTAGCTGCGCCCTGCGGCTTCTCCCCCGTGGATTTTTTTATGTCAGGTCCCACGAGAACTGGTTATATTCTATGTCCGTCTCCTGGTTCTAAGCTACCTCCCCGCTAATTTCAGTCAGGCAAATCGGTTCAGCTGTTCTTGAGTTATAAATAGTGTAACTAACACGACTTTCTTGATAAATATAGATTTTGTATGTGCATCCATTTTCTTGGCGTTTTACTTTCGCTAAAGGTCATTGAAGGCAATTTTGAGTACAGATAGAGCAAATTATGAATTGAATGCCTTTTTGAATTGTAAAAGGTCACTTTATTTTTTTTATATTGTGGTGAATATTCTTGTAAATCTTATTTGCCATATCAGGTGTTCCGTAAAGAAAAAACTAAAGTTTTGAAAAGGGGACGGTTAATTTTTCATGGGGGTGAGAGTATTCTTGAAAAATCATGTTTTTCCTGGCAAATATGCGTATTTCTGTATTAATACCAGTCTAACCATGCAGGAATATAAGAATAGATAAATCTATTCCTATTTTCCTAATCTTAACCGGAAACAGATACCGTTCACCGAATAATTAAACACTGAAATATGATTATTTCTAAATATATACCAGTTTGAACACGCAGAACATAAGAATAGATCTAATCCTAACCGGAGACAGATACCATTCACCGAATAATTAAATACTAAAAGAGATCAATCACTGGCCATACAAATTTTCCCCAGAACCAGTAGAACAAATGTTCGTCACCTTAGAGACGGTTTTCGCTTGCTCGACGATGTACTTATTGACATGTCACGTGACGTAAGGCTGCATAGCATTAGCATGCATAGAGAAAAAAATCTTGCATAGCATGTCTTTGAGACAGGGGTGTGGCAAATTTTTGGCCCCTTAAGGGTAGCTACCGTTTTTTTTGTAGTTAGAAGGTTTTATTCTGAGGAACTTTCTGTTTTATTTTGAAGAAAAAAATACTGTCATTTTTAGTTTTTTGAAAAAATGTACGGTTCGCCCAAAAAATGACATTTGTCAAAAAAACAAATTGGTCTTAATCGACTCTATTCAGGAACACTTTTCCCAAAGTAACATACCAAATCAAATCGTAAGTTTTGGCAATAATTAAAAAAAACAATTCCAATACATTTTCGACTAAACGAGTAGGTAAGTGAAAACAACAATGTCACTCATTCACTGGTTTTTAATTTAAACTCGTATGTAACTACTTTTTTTAAAATGGTAGGCTAATTTTGAAGGCATCTCAGGAATTAAATTTTTCCTTACAATTTAATTTTTATTAAAAATTTATATTTTATTAATTGAATACTTCTTAAGCTGAAGGCGCACATGTTCGCCGCACGCGCCAAAGTCATCGCATTTTCAGATCTTTTTGTGAAATCACGCACCTATCCGCGCCGAACGCGCCGTATTTATTTTACTAAAATACTCTAATACATTAAATGTACGTATTTCGGCGTGGTAGCGAAGCGCGGTCACCAACAATTCAAGTTTTAATCCATTATCAACGAGATATTTACCATGATTTGAGTTTTGAGCGTCATGCGCCATGATCACGGATGACGGAACTGAAGGGAGTTTTTATCGGCTGATATCGCTACCCACGTTTTTTTTTTAAATCGACATATTGGAAAACTTAAATCATGGTAAATATCCGTTGTTTGGTGGACTCTAGCGGAGGACAAAATTTACTCAACTTAGTATTAAAAAAATATTGTGTTTGGCTGCGGTTTTCTTGGATTTGATGTCACCAAACAAGAGGACGGGATAGTGATTATACTCCACGAGAAATTGTTGGTTGAACAAGGTTTGTAACCAATAACGTAAAACTTTTTAAACATTTGCGATTTGTTTACCTAAATAAAGATTATTTTTCGGGTATTTATCGCATACGCAACTTTTTTTTTATTTCCCTATGTTTCTACCGCGTGACCACGATCGCTGTAACGTGGTGAAAATGCAGGGAAAATAAAAACAGATGTATATATAGTATATAGTAGGTAGGGGATAAATTTGCGTGGTATGCGCGGATGACTGCCGGTGCTGTTAGCACGTATTGTGCGGGGGGCTGGAGGTCTGCTGGGCCGCGTATTTTCGCGTGTGCTGACGCCCTCCCGGATGCATGTAGAACTTGGGTGCTAACTAGTAGCACCCAAACTCAGAGAGATCTTCGGGCGCGAGGCCTTGGAGAAAGGCCTCTGCCGCTCGAAGAGGAGAG
This sequence comes from Eupithecia tripunctaria, assembly GCA_955876795.1. Classification (NCBI taxonomy): domain Eukaryota; kingdom Metazoa; phylum Arthropoda; class Insecta; order Lepidoptera; family Geometridae; genus Eupithecia; species Eupithecia tripunctaria. The sequence continues at coordinate 7,334,362 of OY041602.1, read as the reverse complement.
GGGTTGTCGCCGTACCAGTGTCCCGGCACGGCGACAACGAGGAAGGATTGATGTGACGACGTATGAGTGGGCTATGAAGCCATAAGGTTTTGTGATAATGATAGGTGATGAATGGCATGAGATACGCGGGACGCAACCTGCAGTACTCGTGCACAGGTGTGGGACACGCGGGACAGTGATGCGCGCGTTCGCCCTAGCTAAGTGTGCGCGGTACTGTGTCCGCGTGACTAGAATAAATGAGTGATGTATGATAGAACAAGTGTGAATGAGAGATTGAATATGTGCTGCCGTGTAAATGTGTGACCCACACCTGTTAGTATGGGGGAGAAATGCTAATTTGGGCACAGTAGTCGACATAAGCATTCAACTGTGTATGTCCTGTTTGTGTCCCAATAGAGGGTAGGAATGGTGACGGAAGAATGGAGTCGGCGAGTGTGTGGAATGATGGGCTCGCCGGCTAAGTATGGGAGGAAAAGGGGACGCCAGTCGAATCGCGGAGGTTATTATGTTCCCGTGGTTCGACGAAAACGGCGAAAGAGGGACACCGGAGAGGTTTTTAGTGGGTATTACGCCCTTCTCAGGGCGTCCAGTACCACATAATTCTGGTCTTCCCCAGACCAGTCTATTCGTAAACGAATTTTCACTAAGTGCATTTTACTAAATGCAAAATAGGTATTTTTTTTTGATATTGCTTTTGAGTCGAGCTTTCGTTAGAGAACCTGTGCGATTAGGCAAAAAACCACCTATCCTATACTGACATTTGAAAGCCCTTTGACTGGCCTTGAAGCCATTTCAATGGTTTTCCATTATATCTCAAATTACGAAGGCCATTCAAAGGGCTTTAAATATTAATATAAGATGTCTCAGATACACGGACGGAAAGTTACCGACTGCAAGGCTCGAACTGTAGGCGATTAAAACCGACTGGCAGTCGTCGGCTGCAGGCGACGGCAGTCGACCGCCGTCGCTTGCTGTCAGCGGGAAAATCCACAGCTGCAGTGGAATTACGCAAAACCACCTATACTACGTATATTATTGACTTTTGTAATCCCGTTAAATCGCCTTCGTAATCTGCAGTTGTATGGCGGAAGCCATGTTAATGTCTTTCAAAGCCAAATATTGATCAGGTAAAATATTGGATAGGAGATTTTACCGCAATCAGTCTGATTGTGGTAAAATCTTAAGCAATATAGGATGGGTGGTTTTGTGTTATTTCACTGCTGGTCTCTAATAAAAGCTTGCTGCTGGTTTTTAATAATATGTACCAGATCATCAAATAGGTGGGTACTTTTTTTTCAGAGGAGCACAGAGTCGGAGAGCTTCAGCAGCTGGAACTTGAGCCTGCGGGCGGACACGTACGTGGTCCGCCCGCAGGCTCAAGTTACGCCTCTACCGAGTGCTTCCGCTGGACGCCAACTTGATCGGCTTCGTAGTCATCAGCTTGATCGGCTGCGTTACTTACCTCATTGTCATTATTCAGTTCCGCAGTTCATAAGTGAATTCCTTAGAATAACACCCGAATACTTAAAACAACTTTCATGTTGTCTCAAGTCGCTATTTATTTTTAATTTTCAATTAAATCTGTAAAAAATTGGTCACGTATGGACGTTCTGCTTTTGAATAAATCGGGGGTAATGTGTTTACCTCAAAATTCGTTATTCGGCTGGACGACAGCTCGATCGGCTCGTTTGTCAACTTCTACGTTACCTTACCTCACGGTCATCATTCTGTTCTTACTTCTTCTATTTTTTGCGTGTTTTTAACTAGGTATGTAATATGTACATTCAGTCGTAGATGGTTGTAGACATTGATTTAAAAAGGGAAGACAGGTTACGTTCTCCCAGCGCTCACTCAAAAATTGGCATGTGTTACAACTACACGCAAACACATACGCTCACAGTTATATTTCCAGTCCTGTGCAATACAAAGAAGAACAAAGACGGATAGACGTATCTAGGACCGAAGTGAGACTGAGACAACAATATTTCACGCGAATCACGACCGCCCGTGCCGCCGTTCAGACGGTGACTGATATGGGAGAACACAATTTTACACAATTTGAGGTTGCCACTTTCGAGCAACATCCTCATCTTCGTTTTTAATAAATCAATGGTTGTAGATCATAGATTTTGTCGCAAGGAAATGCTAAATCATTTTTTTTGCGTGTTTTAAACTTAGCCGTTGTTGGTTTGACTCCCACCTTGGAACAACTGTTTGTACGATCTGCAAATCTTTGCTTGGGGTGTTCTGGGTATTTTTATATGTATTAATAATAATATCTATCTCTATGTAATGTATCACACTAATATTATAAATGCGAAAGTTTGTATGGATGTATGGATGTATGGATGGATGTTTGTTACCTCTTCACGCCAAAACTACTGAACGGATCTGGCAAAAATTTTGCATACAGGTAATTCTAATACTGGAATAAGACATAGGCTACTTTTAATCATACTATAAATCTGTTCCCGTGGGATAAAAATCTCTCTTTTAACGTTTCCATAGGAACAACGCGTGCGAAGCCGCGGGGCGCAGCTAGTTTAAAATAAGTGAAAAAAAAACTGTCTCCCTCGTTGGTCTAGCGGTAAACATGTTCAACCGCAGATAATGATGTCCTGGGCAGCCCGGAGTCAGGAAGTTGGCGGTGTTACACCCCCGTGTCTAGGAGAGCGCGCTAAGCTCTTGGATTATGAGAGGGAGGGAATAGAGAGTGCATTTGTGTTTGCGCGCATACTTGTGCACTATAATTATGTCTTGCGGACCTGGATGTCGAAAGCGATAGTAGAAAAGTCGTGACGTGAAATTCCGGGAAATGCTAATATGAATAATTTCATTTAGTATTTCGTATGCCCTGTGTTGATAGGTACAGGTTTTACTTATAATGAGATATACAAGTACATATTAGGTTACATATTCTAGGTTTTACAATATTTAAACTAACCCCTGGTACCTATAATAAATTACTAAATATTATCTATTACTAAATATTCTTTTCATTACTCATACTCGGAAAGTAGGTTGGAAGCTACCTGGGAAGCGGGATGAAAGTAATACTTTTCATCAGGGACGAAAAGTAATGACAAGTAGTGACAGCTGTCACCCTGACATTTCTATGGAACCATGCATTAGAACTTTCCATACAGCCAACTTTAACTTTCTGGGAGATAGCTTCTGCGTCTGGTTTGACGCAATTCATACAGCCACTCAATTACAGCGTGATGTAAAATTAAAGTAAAATATCATACTAATACTTCAACAATTTCTTTAAAATAACATATATTATGGCAAAATTTTATGATTCAAGATTAAAGATAAAAATATTGATTTGCATGGAACATGGTTTAGAGGTGATATAGTTATAAATAATGTGCGCATGTCTCTCTATGTCTAGCATGCAATAATATAATAAACAACAACAAAAATTCAAACACAATTATAATTTGGTATTAAAAAAATCGTTTACGTCATAAAAACCTCTTTGCTTCAACCATTTTATTTTAAATAAATGGTTGATTATTGTGTTAAGTTCCCAAAGAAACTTAAAATAATGAACTACCATTTATTCTCATTTATTTATTCATTTATTATATCTACATATACATTGACAAGCAGCTTTTAGTGTACTTGGCTGAATGTCGAGTTTCTTTCAAAATTAAAATATAAGGGTCTCTAGAACTTATAGATTTCGCCTGTGAGAACAAATTATCCATTATCAACACTTTTTTCGCAAGAAAACCTAAGTGAAAAAAGCCTAAATCAAAACATTGAAGTTTTGAATGTCAAATCCTTCAGATCACACACAGGCCGGGCAACGATATCGTTACTAAAACAAAAAAAGACGTGTGGCACTCGGGGACTGCCGCGGTAAAGCTATTGCATAGCATTTTGTATCAACTTATGCAATTATAATTTTATTTATTTATTTTATTCATGCAGTATTGCTTTTTCTTTGATATTAATTCAAGTTACACTTTTTGAGCGTGGTGACCGATGAGAATTTTACAAGTACAGCTATTCACTGTTGTACATAAATACCTATACACCTATATACTTTGTCATAAACAGCTGCTTATGTATTCGTCCGATTTTGGAGCAGCTCGTCTCGATTCGTGCGAGTTTCGTAGAGTCGTACAATACGTCTAATCGCACGCACACAACGCCGTGTCAAAGACTGCCGAACTGAAACGACGTTAGACGATGCACGGCCTTCAAGCCACACCTCCTTGCCCGGCGGAGTGGGGAGCGTGAGGTTTTTTCGTTACGGAATTTCTGGATTCGGTCCCCGCGCTCAAGGCCCGCGATAGAAGCTATGCACTAGCTTAAAAAAGTAGAAAGGGCTACACAAACAACTCAACTAGCTCACTGAGGACCGAGAAAGAATTAATAAGCTACATAGAACATCTAAAAAACAGACTCCAAGCAAGGCATTGTTTACTGCAAGGACACGTTTATACAAAACTTCTACGACGAGCTGCTCCGAAATCGGACGAATACATAAGCAGCTGTTTATGAGAAAGTATATAGGTGTATAGGTATTTATGTACAACAGTGAATAGCTGTACTTGTAAAATTCTCATCGGTCACCACGCTCAAAAAGTGTAACTTGAATTAATATCAAAGAAAAAGCAATACTGCATGAATAAAATAAATAAATAAAATTATAATTGCATAAGTTGATACAAAATGCTATGCAATAGCTTTACCGCGGCAGTCCCCGAGTGCCACACGTCTTTTTTTGTTTTAGTAACGATATCGTTGCCCGGCCTGTGTGTGATCTGAAGGATTTGACATTCAAAACTTCAATGTTTTGATTTAGGCTTTTTTCACTTAGGTTTTCTTGCGAAAAAAGTGTTGATAATGGATAATTTGTTCTCACAGGCGAAATCTATAAGTTCTAGAGACCCTTATATTTTAATTTTGAAAGAAACTCGACATTCAGCCAAGTACACTAAAAGCTGCTTGTCAATGTATATGTAGATATAATAAATGAATAAATAAATGAGAATAAATGGTAGTTCATTATTTTAAGTTTCTTTGGGAACTTAACACAATAATCAACCATTTATTTAAAATAAAATGGTTGAAGCAAAGAGGTTTTTATGACGTAAACGATTTTTTTAATACCAAATTATAATTGTGTTTGAATTTTTGTTGTTGTTTATTATATTATTGCATGCTAGACATAGAGAGACATGCGCACATTATTTATAACTATATCACCTCTAAACCATGTTCCATGCAAATCAATATTTTTATCTTTAATCTTGAATCATAAAATTTTGCCATAATATATGTTATTTTAAAGAAATTGTTGAAGTATTAGTATGATATTTTACTTTAATTTTACATCACGCTGTAATTGAGTGGCTGTATGAATTGCGTCAAACCAGACGCAGAAGCTATCTCCCAGAAAGTTAAAGTTGGCTGTATGGAAAGTTCTAATGCATGGTTCCATAGAAATGTCAGGGTGACAGCTGTCACTACTTGTCATTACTTTTCGTCCCTGATGAAAAGTATTACTTTCATCCCGCTTCCCAGGTAGCTTCCAACCTACTTTCCGAGTATGAGTAATGAAAAGAATATTTAGTAATAGATAATATTTAGTAATTTATTATAGGTACCAGGGGTTAGTTTAAATATTGTAAAACCTAGAATATGTAACCTAATATGTACTTGTATATCTCATTATAAGTAAAACCTTACCTATCAACACAGGGCATACGAAATACTAAATGAAATTATTCATATTAGCATTTCCCGGAATTTCACGTTTTGTTTTATGTACTTAATCAATAAATCAATAAACAGCAAGAGTGCTTCTAGTTGGACCAAAGATATACAGGGTGCCACGAAAAGGTTGTACTTAGCCGAAAGCGGGAAATTCTGGACATTGAGGCGGTCAACATAATTTTACGATTTTAAACTCTTTCTTCCTTTTGTTGAAAAAAATTAGAGAGCATTTCTTCATATTCGGGTTTTTTTACGTGTATTCTTACATTATTATGACATTTCAAGTGACCAACATATTTTTTGCATCTGTGAACATGTTCATTATAAAACAGCTTTTGCTGCAACAATAAACAATAAACAAAATTTGTGAAATATTTTGTGACGTAAATTATAATTAATTATGGAAGAGTTAGTACCTTCTTACATAAAAGAACACGAATAGGAGGATATCTTTTTTTTACCAAAACAAACAAAATGGTAAGAATCGTTATTCCTATGTTGATCTCTTCGGGCTCGGAGACCAGAATTACCCTTTCGAATAAGCTCCTTCTGTGGCATCCTGTATAGGCACGTTTATTGTGGAAGAATTTTCCTCTTATTCTTGTGTGTTACTGGGTTAATTAATAATAAATGATTTCAGTATCGTTAATTGTTTTTTTTTATAATTGATTCAGTTCCTGCAGCGGTACTACAAAAAGCAACATAAACACTGCTCTAACAAGCGTTTAGCTAAATAGTTAAACAGTTTTCACGTGGGTTTCACGATTTAACTCTCATTTAAACCATGTCTAAGCCGTGTTTAACTTTAAGCTGCCGTAAAACGCAGTTTTGTGGTAACGCTTTTGATTAAGGCGCATACCCGAGCCAATCTGACAGCAATTCCTATTTTATCATATTTTTACGTTTATCATAGGAATTTTTAAAAATCCTACGTTCAGTTTGTGGTATCTATTATAAGCTATTTTTTAATACCTCTTTTATAATTTTATCTCATATAGTTTAGGAGGAGATGCAAAAATAGAGTTTGGTGGCCAAAAAGCGCAACTTCGTATCTCTTCCTAAGCTTTACAAAATGAAACTATTACAAAGGCATTAATAAATAGCTTATAATAGATACCACAAACTGAACGTAGGATTTTTAAAAATTCCTGCGTTCGACGTAATAATAAGATATAATAGTTGGGGGCGCCACTTTCGCTGGTGTATGGGCCTTAACACGCGCCATTGTCTTACTCTTTGCCATAAAAACGAACTCATTATGAATGTAAGCGTGTTAAGGTTAGGTTACTAGGTTCGTAGTTAACCCGCTGACATTTAATAAATGTCTAAATTTTTAGGGTTCCGTAGTCCTGACAAGGAACCTTTATAGTATCATCATTTTCGTCTGTCTGTCTGTCCGTGGTTTTGCTAAGAGTACTAGAAATACGTAATTTAATGGGGATGTATAGTATAGTTAAATCAATTACGCCGAGAAAGCAATAAAATATTATTTTTTTAGGGTAGCTCTCCGACATTATGAAGTGGGAACGACTTAGGGGTTGGTGAAACTATTTCTCGATATAATGAATTTTATGAAAATTAAACTTTAATTGTAATTAAGTGCCCCTATTCTAGGAGTTTACCTTTTCGAAGAAAGGGGTGCCTTCTTCATCTAGAAAAATAAAATAAATCCTTATTGTGATAACGGACTATACGAAGCCTACACTGCGTGGCCCGACATGCACTAGACCGGTCTTATTCTCTCTCTATCTGAATCATGCAAAATGTTATAACAGGCGATAAACCTAAAATCAAGCTTCAGCATGTTCAAATTCCATGCACAGAGTGTGAACATGAGCATACCATACTCTAATGAACACTCGAAACGGAAATTCTGTAAATGTAATATCAAAACCGCAGCATAATGGATCAGAACGCGATAAACGTTACTGTAACGTTAATTACGCTGTCGCATCGAATGGGTTTGTTAATCAAAGCGGACGCTGGCTAACGTTTGCCAGCGGTTGTTGTTCATGGGAGTGCTAATATCTGGACTCAAATTATATCAGAACACAAAATTCCTCTGCTGGGCGTTTGTGATATGGATATAGCGACAGTCGGAGACGTCTAACGTAGGTTCGCTAGTAGGCAATGGCGAACCTAAGACGTCTCCGCAGACGGAAGCGATTTGGTCATCATCGGTTGAATCGGTCATTGAATTGGAAGGATTAATTGCCGCCATGATTCATCGAATTTCATTCGCTGATTCATCGAACACGCGACACGCGAAGCTAAGCTAGTAGCTTCTATCAGATATAGCTCCTTATTCATTATAGTTTGCTAACTTAGCACACTGCTAAATTTCTCTCTGTCTATTGACATACCTAAGTCAGACTGAGAAATACTTAGCTGCTGTTTTATGTTAGCAGACCATTATAAATAAGGGGGTAAGTCATTTACTGTGGCGTAAGGGCACGTTGCCGATCGCCAGGTAACTGCAGTCGTCGACGAGGCAGCAGCCGTCTGTCCGCTATCGTCCACTGCTGTCGACGCGGCTTCAACTGTATATAGTCGGCAGCTGTCGACGGGTGCAGTAGTCTTGCCGTAGGCAACGTCCCGTCCATGTATAGGAGCCCTTTGGCTACTAAATAATTTCATGACTCAGGAAGAACAGGACTGATCCTGAAGTATAAAATTATTTAGTTAGTCCGGTGTTACTACCTTCAACAACACCTCTACGCAGCATCGCCGCGAGCGCTACGTCGTCGTCGCGTCGTCGCCCCGCACGTAAATCAAGGACCCACTAACACCGCTGAGACAATTTGTAAAGACGTTAGAATAATAGATGTAGGTAACTAATAGTACAGTTAATTCGCAAACGGTGTTGGCAGGGTGGTGAGCGGTGAGCACAGTTTACTTAACGGTCACGATGAAGATCTGCGCTGAACGTGGAATATTGTGTATATACTGCTTGTTTAATTTCCACCACAAATAATGAAAAGTGGGCCAATGTCGGTTAGTTAGTGCCTGGAAATTGTAATAGCCGTAATCGACTTCAAATGCATATTTTACTATCAAAAATATCGTAGTTTGACGAATTCATTACGGATGTACCATTGTACCTACGGCGCTCACGTCGCACGCTCGTGGGCAGTGCTCGAAGGGATGCGGTAAGCGCGCGTCCATAACCGCACTCACACTGAAGATGTCCCTAAGGATTGTTGTTTTTCCAACAGAACTAAGGTCGTAGTTAACTATTATATGCATTTTATTCCAGACTCATTTGTAGCTATACATTTCCTAAACCGTGGAACGAAAATAAAAAAATACACTTAAAACACAAATAAACCAAATAAAATAGAATATAAAAATCATTGATAAATTGAGATCTTCGAGATCTTAAGCGACAAGACCAGTTTATTTTAATTAGTTGCCTTCTCTCATGCTTTTTATCTTGGCAAGATTAAGGTCCAACTCTGTTATTCGTTATTTTGGCCCTCCTCCGGTGACTTTTTTTGTTTTCATGTAATTATTATTTCTTGTTAAGTTACTTATTTATCAGGATGATGATGAAGTTTGATTATTTGTATTTTTATTTAAGTAGGTACTTTTGTATGACTGACAAAAAATTCTGGCTTCTTAGTTTCTAATTTTAAATCCAATGTATTACTTATAATTATGATTGACAATTAATTTATAATATTTGATAGGTAAATGTATTTTAATGTTTTAACTATGTATTCGAACTCAAGTTCGCAGTGCCCTTCCAGGGTGCATGTACATAATTACAACTAGACTTAGACTTATGAACACTTAGACTTATGAATGAATTGTACATGTAAGCAAAATAAATGAAATATGAAATATTTAATCTAATTTTGTGTTTTCTGTTCTTGTTCAGACTTTTTATGTAACTATTATTATTTTTATCCGTATAATTAATCCCTCACCCCATATTAGGGGGTCATTATCATTAAAGCCTCCTGCTTCGATTACTTATTTATAATTTGTATGTATGTGCTGCTGGTTTTCCTTAAAATAAATAAATAGATAGTTCGAGTAAATAAGATTTATTATTTTTGATATTATAAGTTTTACAAGATACTATTCTATACCGTCTTCCCTCGATTTTCCGCCAAATCCTTTAAAATCAGTTCAGCCGTGTAGGTGTCAAAAAGTAACAAAGGAACTTTCCTTTTTCTTCCGCTTTTATAACTACTTTACTAATCCATACTTATCTATCCATATAAGTATCCATATATATCTATCCATATAAGTATGGATTAGTTTTATTCATAAAATGGTAACGTGTAGGTACTTCTCTAGCTTTGAACCAACGGAAGTACTCTGAACTTTGTTGCCAATTAGAGAGCTAAAACATTTTAATTAAAAGCGTAACGAGACAAAAGCCTTAAAACTACGAGTACCTGAGGGTTTTGTTAAATTTGAAATAAATCCGCTATCAAAGTAAATTGGTCAAGTACAAGTCAGATTTTGTAGGGAGGTAGTGGGTAGGTACTTATTTTTGGATCAGATGTTTTATTAATGTACCTACCTTACACTATGTCTTCATAATTATTTATTTTATTCCGCTTCAAGTCTTGTGCTGTGTGAAAATATAAGAATTAATAAAATATTTAATATCTACCTTTGTTATTCTTTCAACATATATAATAATAAATATGTATGTAAGTATAAAATGTTTGTACGTCCACTGAAATCATTAAATAAAAATAAAAAAGACGTGTGACACTCGGGGACTGCCGCGGTAAAGCTATTGCATAGCATTTTGTATCAACTTATGCAATTATAATTTTATTTATTTATTTGATTAATGCAGTATTGCTTTTTCTTTGATATTAATTCAAGTTACACTTTTTGAACGTGGTGACCGATAGGAATTTTACAAGTACAGCTATTCACTGTTGTACATAAATACCTATACACCTATATACTTTCTCATAAACAGCTGCTTATGTATTCGTCCGATTTCGGAGCAGCTCGTCTCGATTCGTGCAAGTTTCGTACACGCTGCCATATTGGCGCCATGTTTATGTGACGTCGACGTACACACTTGATTAAAACCTTTGGTGACGACCTCGGTAGTGATCATCTCAGGAAAGAGGTTTTCCGAAAAACCTGAAAATAATCGACAAACGAAATGTCAAGTGGGCAGAATAGTGTCAAATCAAGGTGCAGCAAGCAGAATAAAAAAAGAAGAAATGTGTACAGTGATGTCACGTCCGCTCTAGTCAATGGCGTAGCGTTTTGTCATGCTTTTTATCTTGGCAAGATTAAGGTCCAACTCTGTTATTCGTTATTTTGGCCCTCCTCCGGTGACTTTTTTTGTTTTCATGTAATTATTATTTCTTGTTAAGTTACTTATTTATCAGGATGATGATGAAGTTTGATTATTTGTATTTTTATTTAAGTAGGTACTTTTGTATGACTGACAAAAAATTCTGGCTTCTTAGTTTCTAATTTTAAATCCAATGTATTACTTATAATTATGATTGACAATTAATTTATAATATTTGATAGGTAAATGTATTTTAATGTTTTAACTATGTATTCGAACTCAAGTTCGCAGTGCCCTTCCAGGGTGCATGTACATAATTACAACTAGACTTAGACTTATGAACACTTAGACTTATGAATGAATTGTACATGTAAGCAAAATAAATGAAATATGAAATATTTAATCTAATTTTGTGTTTTCTGTTCTTGTTCAGACTTTTTATGTAACTATTATTATTTTTATCCGTATAATTAATCCCTCACCCCATATTAGGGGGTCATTATCATTAAAGGCTCCTGCTTCGATTACTTATTTATAATTTGTATGTATGTGCTGCTGGTTTTCCTTAAAATAAATAAATAGATAGTTCGAGTAAATAAGATTTATTATTTTTGATATTATAAGTTTTACAAGATACTATTCTATACCGTCTTCCCTCGATTTTCCGCCAAATCCTTTAAAATCAGTTCAGCCGTGTAGGTGTCAAAAAGTAACAAAGGAACTTTCCTTTTTCTTCCGCTTTTATAACTACTTTACTAATCCATACTTATCTATCCAGATAAGTATCCATATATATCTATCCATATAAGTATGGATTAGTTTTATTCATAAAATGGTAACGTGTAGGTACTTCTCTAGCTTTGAACCAACGGAAGTACTCTGAACTTTGTTGCCAATTAGAGAGCTAAAACATTTTAATTAAAAGCGTAACGAGACAAAAGCCTTAAAACTACGAGTACCTGAGGGTTTTGTTAAATTTGAAATAAATCCGCTATCAAAGTAAATTGGTCAAGTACAAGTCAGATTTTGTAGGGAGGTAGTGGGTAGGTACTTATTTTTGGATCAGATGTTTTATTAATGTACCTACCTTACACTATGTCTTCATAATTATTTATTTTATTCCGCTTCAAGTCTTGTGCTGTGTGAAAATATAAGAATTAATAAAATATTTAATATCTACCTTTGTTATTCTTTCAACATATATAATAATAAATATGTATGTAAGTATAAAATGTTTGTACGTCCACTGAAATCATTAAATAAAAATAAAAAAGACGTGTGACACTCGGGGACTGCCGCGGTAAAGCTATTGCATAGCATTTTGTATCAACTTATGCAATTATAATTTTATTTATTTATTTGATTAATGCAGTATTGCTTTTTCTTTGATATTAATTCAAGTTACACTTTTTGAACGTGGTGACCGATAGGAATTTTACAAGTACAGCTATTCACTGTTGTACATAAATACCTATACACCTATATACTTTCTCATAAACAGCTGCTTATGTATTCGTCCGATTTCGGAGCAGCTCGTCTCGATTCGTGCAAGTTTCGTAGAGTCGTACAATATGTGAACGTGTCAAAGACTGCCGAACTGAAACGACGTTAGACGATGCACGGCCTTCAAGCCACACCTCCTTGCCCGGCGGAGTGGGGAGCGTGAGGTTTTTTCGTTACGGAATTTCTGGATTCGGTCCCCGCGCTCAAGGCCCGCGATAGAAGCTATGCACTAGCTTAATAAAACATCAAACTATCTACCGAGATACCTCCTTTATATCCATACCTTATAGTATAGCTATACTTATAAAACATCGGACAAGTTAACAACTAACTCATAACATGAGGTAAATAAAATCCACCCATATCATTCTCAAGAGGAATAAACTTTCGCCGTCTCCTGAGCAACGTGCAGCTTCCCTGTTTAACACCTTCATGGCCTAAGACGCAGGTGCCAGGCGCAGCTACACGTGGTGTCTCCACCACGTGTAGCTGCGGCGCGCCGCTGCGGGTCGCGCCGCAGTGCTGGGCAGTGAATACGTTATACACTAACTCTTTCACTTCCTAGTTCGAAGTATTTCCATCCGTAAGAGGATATACCAGCGAAAGCGCCAATAAGTGGGCAAATGTTTCTGCCTCCTATACATAATATGGCTGTTAAATTTAATAAAAATGAATGAAATAATGAATGAACACTTTATTGTACTAATAGTAATAAATATATCTATATAATAAATAAATGTAGTACAAAAGGCGGCCTTATCGCTGAGAGCGATTTCTCCCAGGCAACCTTGATAATACGACTAATAGGGTATATGCATCGATTTTTTTTATTGTTTTAATCGATTCTTTAGGTCATTATTTAACCGAGGAATGATAAGACGCTTACTGAAATTCGCATTAACAAGGTAAAAAAAACAAATCAAAACTACAATCATTTTCGGGTGATAAAAACGCTGCCATATTGGCGCCATGTTTATGTGACGTCGACGTACACACTTGATTAAAACCTTTGGTGACGACCTCGGTAGTGATCATCTCAGGAAAGAGGTTTTCCGAAAAACCTGAAAATAATCGACAAACGAAATGTCAAGTGGGCAGAATAGTGTCAAATCAAGGTGCAGCAAGCAGAATAAAAAAAGAAGAAATGTGTACAGTGATGTCACGTCCGCTCTAGTCAATGGCGTAGCGTTTTGAAATTTTGCGATTGAGATTTAAAATATCAATTTTTCAATGGTTAAATTCTACAATAAAAACATCTCAAAATGCAAAAATAAATATGTAGATATGTTTCCATATCAAAAGAGAATACGTATATATTTTTTTAGCCATTTTGAAATCACATGCATATACCCTATTATATTGAAAGCTAGATAGATAGATAGAAGATAGAAAATTCTTTATTGCACACTTAAACATAATTAACAAACAAAATAAACATTACAAAAATGTGACAATTGGCGGTCTTATCGCTCAAGAGCGATCTCTACCAGACAACCGTGGATGGATAGGATCGTTGGATTGAACATGGGGATCCGTGTGCATGTAGTTAGATAATACAAATACAAATCTTACATAAACAGACACACACAGCTAGTTCATCTAATCCGCGCGGGAACATTATCAGATTGAATATTTAACGTCACATAATTTATCATACAATCCGTGCGGTGGTGTTGGGATTTACAGTTCGAAATGGTTCCAACCCAGTCTGATCGTGGCCGGGTTCTATAATAAAATAAATATTGAAGCAAGACATTACCTGGCTGGTGGAAGTACCTTCTGTGTTAGTTGATCTGACCAAAAGGATGCTTTGCTCCAGTATTTCGTTCTTTTTATTCACCCTTATGTCTCTATTCACTCTGTTTTACCCGGTAGCGAAGAATCTAAAATGCAGTAATTTTTCAAGATTTCTCAATTCTCACACAGCACATAAGCTGACTATGAAAAAAATATTATTGATGAACAATTTGAACATCCATTGATAGATGTGCAATATTTTAAAAAAAATTTGGTCGAAAGTTTATGTATATTTTGCATAAGGAAATAGGTAAGGGGATACTCTCGCTCAAGCAGAACAAAAATTTTAAAAGTTGCTTTTGCTTGCGGCTTTTTCACGCGTTTTCCCAGCAATAAAAAAAGACGTGTGGCACTCGGGGACTGCCGCGGTAAAGCTATTGCAATGCCATCTAGAGGCGAGTTGCTGAACTAAAGAGACAAACGTCAAGGTTTTTTCGTTACGGAATTTCTGGATTCGGTCCCCGCGCTCAAGGCCCGCGATAGAAGCTATGCAATAGCTTAAAAATATTTTTATGTTATTCCAGGGCTTACTGACAGTAAACATATTTTGAGCCCGATCAGTTCGGTAATTTTAACGTGAAAGAAGAGGTTCCATCATCCAAATATATTTTATTATTAGTGTGAGGTGATTTGTTTTGCCATATTAAATGTATAAATTCTTTTGCAGTGACATAGTAAGGGCTTGTAAATGAATTTGCGCTTTTCAAGTCCTTTATTACTAAGTCACTGAAGTCACTCCAGAATCAAGTGGTGATGCTTGCTGGCGAGATTGACAGGCTCGAGATGCGTGGTAGACGCAAAATACTACTGATTCATGGGGTGCCAGAGGCCAGCCAAGAGGTCGTCGAAGATGTAGCGGTAAGAACTTTCATCGACAAACTTAAAGTCTCCAATGTTAAAAAGTCTGACATCAGCCGCTGCCATCGAATGGGCCGCTCCACCACAGATAGACCTCGCCCCATTCTATGCAAGTTACGAGAAATGTCTCTACGCGACAAGTTGTGGGCATCTAAAACCTCGCTGAAGGACTCCGGGATAACTCTTTCGGAGTTTCTTACTAAGTGTCGTCACGACACTTTTATGTCACCATCACTTGTATATACTCAGTAATTTTCCTGTGCATTATTAATGTAGGTAGATAGAAGTTATCTGCTGTTTTTTACTTTGTAAACTGTTTGTACCCGAAACCTAAAAAACTGTGTTATTGTCATTTTCGTAGGATAGTAGGTACAGTACCTACATTATTTATTCTGTTGTGGATGATTAACATGACAGTTGACACTAGCGTTGTCATTTTTTTTGACAGACGCGTAGTGTGTTTTCCTTTGTCCAATAGATTCAAGTCTGGCTAGAAAGTTTACGTTTCATTCTACGCACTCTTTCGAACTTTATCCCATTCATAGGCTGTGGTTTATCCATTTTTTGTGTTGCCATCACAAAAGTGATGCGGTCGGATCGTGTTATTTTTAATTTATTTTATTTTATTGATTACTCTGAGTATTTTAGTGCCTAGCTCTGTTTTTTTTAAGATACTTTTTCCGTTTATTATTTTGTTTGTGAATCTCTTTCATTTGATAACTGGCAGGTGGACACAAACAGGTAGCGCACAAACGCGTTGATAAAGTTTTCGCATTAGGTCATATTTTATTATTTATTATTAGTATATTATTATTAAGTGGTTACATACCCATATTCTTAAATGATGAATACAAGTGATGATGACGACTTCCTGTCGTGTTCGTCTTCTGACAAATCTCACCTTAGTGGTGACGACGACAGTTTTATGAGCATTCCAAGTCTTTCTGACACCTTGGAGTCTACTTTTTCCGACGTCCCTAAAAACTTTAATGTGGTGCATATTAATGCGCAAAGTATCCCGGCCCATTTTACAGATATGCTGGCGTCATTTAACCTGGATAATATCCACGCGATCCTTATTTCCGAGTCCTGGTTAAAAACCTGCTTACCTTCAACCCTTTACTCCCTTCCTGGCTTTGATATCATCCGCAACGACCGCACTGGCTCTGTAGGTGGGGGTGTGGCCATATATATTCGTTCACACATTCCCTACACTATTATTGATATGTCTGCACAACCACCTCCGTCCAGTGCTGGTGAACATCTTTTCATTCAGATTCTGCTTTCTCATCGCAAAATACTTCTCGGTGTTTATTACTCTCCATCACTCCGCATAAATTTTTTCCCTTCCTTTGAGAAGCTCCTTGACGACCTCACCCCCATGCATGATCACACTATTATCATGGGTGATTTTAACACATGTCTGTTGAAGCAAAATTGTCGCTCATCGATGCTTGAACGTCTAGTTCTGGCCAACAACCTGTCCATTCTTCCTCTAAATCCCACCCATAACCTTCCCAACTGTAATCCCTCGCTTTTGGATCTCATATTCGTGTCTTCTTTATCCCATGTCGCTAAGCATGGTCAGTGCCCTGCTGACGCCTTTTCGTATCACGACCTGATCTTCCTTTCCTACAAAATTCGTCCTCCTAAAGCGAAACCTAAAATCCTTCTGCAGCGTAATTTCGGTGGGATGGTCGTTGAGTCCCTGCGCAAAGATGCGCAAGAGGCAGACTGGGATAAGGTCATAGATGCAGCTGATATGGACAGTAAGATCGTACAATTTAGTCGTATCTTGACAGGCTTGTACGACGTACACGCCCCGGTAAGAGCAGTTAAAATGAAACATCATCCTGCACCGTGGCTGACAAATGAAATTAGAGCCGAACTTCACAAAAAACTCGCAGCCAAAGCCAGGTATAAACGCTCGCCCACTGATGAAAACAAAGAGTTTTATACAATGTCACGTAATCACTGCAATAAGGTGTGTAGGGATGCACAGCGCCGATATATCCATAAATCTGTAGAGAATAATGAACCTGCTAAGGTGTGGAAGTTTCTAAAATCACTAGGAGTTGGTAAATCACGACTTAACGATGCTTCTAATGACTTGGATATAGATGCTCTTAATCTACATTTCTCTGCTTCTTCTAAGTTTGAGGGAACTATCAAAGCACAAACACTTAACTCACTTTCTCTTATTAATACTCCTGATTTTCCTCCTTTCGTATTTCGTGAATTCACTGATGGTGAGGTTAAGAAGTGCATTTCTTCTATCTCTTCCAACGCTGTAGGTACTGATTCCATCAGTAAGAAAATGATTATGCCCATTCTCGATGATATTGTCCCTGTTATCACCTATCTGCTAAACTTTTCTGTATACAGCGGAGTGTTTCCTAGCACTTGGAAAGAAGCGCAAGTAACACCACTACCTAAAAAGTCTAAACCCTCTTCCTTTTCCGATTTCCGGCCCATATCTATTCTTCCTTTCCTCTCTAAAGTCCTGGAACGTCTTGTTCACCACCAACTTAACCTTTTCCTAAATACCAACAATCTCCTTAATCCCTTCCAGTCCGGTTTTCGTCCAGGTCACAGTACTACCACTGCTCTCGTTAAGATTAGTGATGACCTACGAGATGGTATTGAGAATCGCCTAGTGACCATCCTTACTCTTCTAGACTTTAGTAGTGCCTTCAATAACGTAGACTTCGATGTTCTGTTAGGTATCCTACGCTCCCTTAACTTATCTCCATCAGTAGTTCACTGGTTTCGTAGCTATCTTCTCGGTCGCCGGCAGCGCGTTACTATTGACGACAAATCTTCCTCATGGTGTGAACTGCGTGCCGGTGTACCTCAAGGCGGCGTTTTATCTCCTCTACTTTTTTCCATATTTATTAACTCTATCTCCAAACAGCTATCTTCTTCCTACCACCTTTACGCAGATGACTTACAAATTTACACTCAGGCTCCTGTAGAACGGTTAAGTAACGCTATTGATGAAACCAACACTGACCTTAACACTATCCTTGAGTGGAGTAATTCACATGGGTTGAAGGTGAACCCCTCAAAAACCCAGGTCATTATTATTGGGAGCTCAAGAATGTTAGCAAGGATAGATTGGCTTAACCTTCCGCAAGTTTTCTTTGACAACACACCAATCCAAATAAGCAAATCAGTTAAAAATCTAGGCATCTTCATGGACAGGCAATTCTCCTGGGAAACACAATTAGCAGAGGTAAGCCGTAAGATCTTCGCATCGGCCGCCTCGCTTAAGAGGTTACGTAACTTTCTACCGACGTCTACCAAAATTGCGCTCGCCCAGTCACTCTTACTCCCTATCCTCGACTACGCCGACGCCAGCTATCCCGATCTTACCCAAATGCAGCTTGACAGGCTTGAGCGGCTTCAAAACTTCGCAATACGCTTCATCTTTGGTCTGCGTAAGTATGACCACATTACCGAATACCGCAATAAGCTCAAATGGTTGCCAATCCGCCTTCGCCGGGATGCACACTTTCTCTCCCTTTTATACTCCATCCTCTTCATTCCTAATACCCCGCATTACCTTAAGGAACGTTTTGAGTACGTCCACCAAACCCATTCCCGATCACTTCGTTCCACCGAAACCCTCTCCTTGACATCCCGCTCCTGTCACACCCACAGCTCTTCCTTCACCGTGCGTGCCACAAAGCTGTGGAATGCTCTACCTACTACCATAAGACACGCAAAGTCTCTCCCTGTATTTAAGAATATGGTCTATGAACATTATCTCTCCTTAGTCTTAAATTGTTAGTTTTTATCTAACATCTTTTTATGTAACTGAGTATGTATTATTATTATAGTATATATGTATTTTATACTATGTATTATTTGTATTTATTGTATCAACACGCCACCGTCTATACGTGTACAACTGCTTCGTGTCCATCCCAAGGTTGCCTGGAAGAGATCGCTCTTAGCGATAAGGCCGCCCATTGTACAACTCTTTTATTTCTATTTTCCTGTATTTTATTTTATTTGTATTTTTTTTTTTGGTGTGCAATAAAGTGTATTGTATTGTATTGTATTGTATCGTATAGTAGGGTGCAGGGTGCATGTACTATTAACCTAAGAAGCTGAATAACATAAACATGTGAGCAAAATAAATAAATCGAAATCTGAATAATGTGAAATGTGATTAAAAATTATTGTCAGCAGTTGTCACAAACGTGACGATTTGCAGATTAGTTATTCGGTAAGGACCTATATTAATAAGGTTAAAAGGCCAAGTGTGATCCTGGAGCTACCAGAAGTCATACGATAAATCTTGGTCTACGGATACCTAGGTAAAAACAGGTTGTGGATGGAGACTGCTTTGAGAGGGCAAAAAGAAAAAGATGGCTTAGCCACATCCTCGAGATCCATTGTAATTTAGGATCATTAAAAATATTATTTTTTTACAAGAAAAATAATAAATAATTTGATACTCTACTGACATTAATTTCAGCACTAGTTTAACACTCGGTACTTATAATATGTACAAGAAGGTTAAAAGGCCAAGGGTGATCTGTGATCACTCACACCTGTGGCCTTTGATGAAGTACATATAGGTAATTACCAAATTATTAAGTACTAGTTTATGCCCTCGGCTTCGCTCGCGTTAATTCTATAAAAGCATTGAAAGATTATTTCTTTATGGGAAATGATTTATCTAGGATAAAGTAGTAAGATTTATTCGAGGCCCAGAACAACCTATTATGCAATATACCTGAAGATGGAACAAACATCCATCCATCCAAACTTTTATATTTATAATTATTAGTGTGATATTTGGCTCTCCTTTGAACTTTCTTACTCAAAGTGGAATTATAATAAAGGAATCCTTACCTATTCGACCACCTTGTGTGTGTAACCCCGCATAAAAAGAAACATTTATTTTTCATTATGAAACATTCTTAATTTTTTTCTTGTTTGGTGTATGTAGTTCAGCTTCAAAATTCACATTATATATACAAGCTTGGGATTGCACAGGTGAAGTATCTGGTAGCTCTACATTTGTTTCCAAGCTTGAGTCGTAACTGTGAAGCTGCAAGCCACGAAACATTTTATTCCTAAAAATAAAAACTCATGTCGGAGTTTTCTAATGCATTCTGCTCTACTAAAAGCAATTTAGCTGCTCAACAAACAGAACCTTCATTTACTTATACAAGACTGTATTTCGTAGAAACTTTATAACAAAATTTTACAAGTGCGGGCGCGCCCCGGGAATAAACCTTATTGTGACGCAAAATAGTCAGCGCCTTAGAGATAGATATTTTAACGCCAGTCACTGAATAAAAAGTTGAAATAGGAAGGAAAATAGCAGCACTTTCGCAAGTTTCTTGGCAAAAGTGCTATAAATTCAAGCTCAGAAAATATTTAGGAGACACATTTTATAGGTTCAGCCATACGTAACCACAAAAGGGGGTTTGCACCATACGTATGATTTAGCCTACCCGCGAGTAACCGTTATATTTGGGCGTTGAATAAATAAATAATGCTGTTGACCAGCATTCAAGCATCTTATAGCCCCAATAAAAAAATCTTGCTTCAGAGCTTGTGCTAAAGGTACAAGCTACTGGTAGATTAAACATGTTTATTTTACACAGTTTTTTTTACTATAGGTACCTACAATATATGTACAATATCCAGAACACTTGAAAAAATTATCAGCAATTTATACAAAAATTTGTCGCTATGACACAGATATCGGAAATGCAATGAAAGAGAGGAATCTCACATAAAAGTTTAATATAAGAAATGTGCAAAACTGTTAATCTGACTTCGATTTACGAATGAAAAAAGTAGGCTGTGCTCAAGATGATTGAGCATAAAACTCCGCCCAGAATTCTCTCTCCAATGTTACGTCTCGCCAGTAGTCATGTATGGCTGTGAGGCATGGACAATAACAGAAAACCTTCGCAAACGAATACAGGCGTTTGAGATGTTGGTGACCGTTGCATGCTGCGCATAAATTGACGTCAAAAACAGTGTCACAAACAGTGACGTCCTCAAACGAATAGGAGTCAAAAGACATAACCAGCAGTGGAGTTACCTATATTGAACAAAGTTGATATTTGAAAGTCCGATAAATGGCCTTCGTAATTTGCAATTGTATGGCGGAAATTGTTGAAATGGCTTTCAAGGCCATCAAATGACAAATATCGGATGGGAGTTTTTTACCGCAATCAGTCTGCTGGTAAGAAGTATCAATCAGAGAAATAGTTGTCTATTTCAGACATGTTTACGTCATGATCAATACCAAAATCTGCAATGATTAGTATGATACAGGAAAAAGAGTTATTGAATGCACAACATAAGGTAAGGGAATGGCATTAAAAAGACAGAAGACGTATTTAGGTTAGCCCTGGACAAAGAAAAATTCATGAGGTTGACCGCCGACCTTCAGTAATGGAGAGGCATTATAAAAAGAGAAGAAGACTTCGATTTACAGCTCTGTATGGCCAAAGTTTAACAAACAACTATTGGTAGACCCAATGTTTTATGTAGGACGAGAGACACATGCCAATTTATCTTGTCGTAGCGACGCGACGTCTGTCAAAGTTCAAGTTATCATGACCCTTATCTAAAAGGAATTACTTCATGTGTCAATCGCAGGCACACTCTGATCCAGCTTTCATTAAGCTGGTGAGTAGGTACGAGTACGAGAATTCTGGCAGTAGATACAATTTTAGGACTTGCGGTTAAGGTCTGCAAGTATATTATTTCATTTAAATTATGTCATTCGGTAAGTCATCCCACCTTTTTTTCTCCTAATAATTTGAAAGTGTTTTATTGGTACGCCTATTTTACTAAAATCCACTTCCATTTATCCAAGAATTTAACTTTTTTTTCAGTTGACTTGTTAAATTAAGCATAAAATATGAAGACGAAAACATTCAAGAGGCGTCTTGGTTGAAAAATGTAGCTCATTAAGAAATGTTTAGCTCAGCTAATTTAACTGGAGGTTTTACATCTCTTGGGAAATTACAGGCATTGTGCGTTATGTACCCGCGAAGTTTTAGACTTTGTTCAACAAAACATTATCAAGAACCTTTATTATGGAGAACTACTCATTCCTCTGTTGTTTCATTTATCTAAAGATCTCCATTGTACTGAGTGGTTTATTTGAAACAATGATCGAGCAAATAATGCTGAAGGACGAAATAATAACCAAGTGTGTTTTTTGGGTAAAACAAACCGCACTGAGAAAATGTTTGGTATAGCTTGTCACAGTGATATCGTACCTATGTGGTTTGAGAACGTGTACAGTTTATCGACATCATCAACAGCCTAATACTATTTTACTATAGAAACTTTCGTAGTTTGACGAATACATTATGAATGTAAGCGGGTTAGCGACGAACCTTGTTTGTGTTGGAAGAACACCAACGTTTCATCCCTTAACGAGGGACATCTTCAGGCCTGGGAGTTTCGCGTTGTGTTCCCTGTTCACGAATGTACAAATAGTAGAGTACATGAATGTGATAGAGCACACATTCACAAGTGGATACTTCTTATGGCGAGAAAATTATTTCCTCCAGTAGGACGGGGTAGCCATGGGGTCTCCGATAGCACCAGTCGTGGCATCGAAAGTTGTTTCTCGTACATGGAAAGTTTTAAGGGCATGGCGTTGGAAAATGCACCCGTGAGGTCAAGACATTGGTGGCGCTATGTGGGTGACGTGTTTGCTACCAGACACAAAGACCTCATCAACATACTGTTGAACACCTCCAATGGGATACATCCAAAGATAGCATTCACAGTGGAGTGTGAGAAAGACGGAGCTCTGCCTTTTCTGGATGTGTTGGTTCAGAGAGTACACTCAGGACATTATGAAGCCTAATACTAGTCCACTACCAGACGTAGGCCTCCACGACTCTTCCTTCCTTCTTTCAAAGGAGGAAAGACTATTCTGGGAAAACTCGACAAATAAAGGAAAATACGTTACTGACATTCTAATTCATGTTATATTATTGTGCTATTGATTAACTCTACCTACATACATTGAAAAATTGTTTTTGGATTTGTATAATTTCATTGATTGCTTATTTTATTGATAATTTCTCATTTTTGCATGTAACCGCTGTATACCTGACCATGGTAGACTAGAGATACTACAGATTGACAAATGTACACATTACCACCTAGTTTCACAACAATAAATTCATTTATCATTTATCGTTAACTGTCTAGTCTCTGTCGATACTCCAGTCTGCGCTCAGCAGGTATCATCATCAGCATAGATACTGCTCAAAGCTGAACGTGCCTTATAAGTCTTATACGTCCCAAATAAGGGAGGATGCACGTGGATACAGTCATTTCTGTAATGTTTTCACATTGCTCGTCACCGTGCGATATGGCATCACTGTCCCGGACTGTGGTAGGTTTTCAGCGTTAACTCACGTCATTTGATATTCTCAGCCCACGTTTAGGTAAATCGCTTAGGTATTTGAACGAATGGGCCATGCTTCACAGTAATTGTAGCTGTCGCGCGGACAAATGCGTCGTCCACCGTGTGCCAGACCAGCTCACTCCGACAGCCATTAGCCCGCAGATAATCTTAAATTACTGACACAATTGTAACGTTTACACATTAGAATGGTCGAATACAAATTACTGTACATTCAGAATATGTGACCAGTGTTTTTTGGTGTAGGTATCCACTTCATAATGGTTGGGTTGATGGTAATCGATCCAACAGTTTCAGTACATGAACAGAAGTTGTTCCCCGGGGCATGAATAATCCCCCCCCCCCCCCCCTTTCGCAAAATACACATGTTTTAATACACGTTGTGTACATATATATATATATATATATATATATATATATTTATTAACTCATATTATTTTATACTTGCCTGTTTTGCATATTAAATTTAATCATTCTCGTTATAAAATTACACAGAAACGAAGCATTTACCTTACAGGTGTGAATCTCGAGCAACGTTGCTCCATTTATGCACAGAATTAAACTAACAACCTAACTCACTTAGCCAACATGATGCTTGGCTTATCTTATCTTATCCAAAATTCGAGTTATTTAGTACTCTCAGCATGCTCACATGCCTAGACTGAGGACTGAGACAAAGCGCGAATAACTTAATATATGTGGCAAAGCACAATGTTAGGATACCCGCAAACTTAGGCAACTTTCAAAGGCGATCCCTCGGGTCTCGTTTATGCAAATCTCGGGTAATTTCTTCAGCGAGAGGCACACGGGACCCTTTGCTGAGATTGAGTTGACTTTTCAACCTTACCTTACCTACGACTTACATTGTATTAGAACACAAACATGTTACGCGCCACCACGCCGTCGAATCGCGTCAGCGTTTTATAAAACATTCTTATGAATAAAATTGCATTGGTTACATTTTTCAAAATAAATATTGCATAAAATTTACAGGCACTTATAATTTCAATATGTTTATCTGAAATTAGGTACTAGGTATCTAGAATTACTATCTGAAATAACATTATTTTGTTACTATATTAAATCCAACAAAAAGTATATGATGCTCTAAATCAGCAATCCTTCTAAAGTACGCATCTGTAGGAAATACAGTATAACACAAATTCAAAGATTTGGAATATGGTAACAATAAACTCGCCGAAAAGCGGAAATTGTGAGCAGCAAATGTGAAAAGTTGGAATACAAGCGAGAAGCTCTGCCTAGTTCCGTGTCATTACCATACCATGAAAGTATATTACTTTGTTATCACAATATTTGGAAGGTAACTTGTAATAATTTAACTTTTTCATTTGATGAAATTGAAATAAGTTTGTAACGTGCCAAGAAAAAACAATACAAAACTGTTGAAAAGAAAAATGCTCTGGCAGAGATTAAAGGGCTGGTACGTCATAAATCTTTGTATATATAGTATGTTTTTTGTAATCGTATAAACCTTTTGTGCATTTATTATGGAATTTGAAAAGATAGGACAAGATATATGAGATAGAATTCGCAATTATTTTCTTATTATGTGAGCAAAAAGAAGTAGGCTGATTTTGTATAGCTGATCTGAAATAAGTATTAAATAACGAGCACCTCATTAAAACCATACCAGCATATTCGGAGAAAATCAATGAGGACCAGACAATAAAGTCCATTGACAAAGAAAATAATCCTGATATAAATAATGATCGAAAAATTTGAAAAGTGGGACCTTACCTAATTCTTGGGGAACCGAAACCAAAATAATAATATGGCGTAAAAATGGGGTTTTCATCAAAATTTACGTTTATTGGCATTTTTAATGAAAATGCCAATAAACGTAATTTTTTTTTTCATGCTGGACAATTCACACAGCATTATCTAGCCCCAAGCTAAGCAGAGCTTGTGTTATGGGTACTAGATAACTGATATACATAATACAATACACTACATAGATATTTTTTATTATACATAGAAAACATCCAGAACGCCCTGAACAAATATCTGCAGATATAAACACAAACACTGCAGATATAAACACATTTGTCCCGAGGCAGGAATCGAACCCGCAACCACCTGCGTCGCAGGCGGACCTTCGCCCACCGCGCCACAGAGGTCGTCGATTGAGTTTTTATTTTAGTTTTTATTTCCTAGACTATTTACGCTGCTGATGCGCTGCGCCAGATAAGCACCAGCTCTCGGGACACGCACCGTTTCTACCGCTCAGATAATTTTTGTAAACCCTGGTGAGCTTCGGTACATCTCCGACCTCCGGGCTTGAGGGCCTAAACCACAAGGGGAGCAAATGAAACATTTATGAAATATACTATAATGCAGTATATGCCGCTTAAGACTTTCAATGCTGTAAATTGATTCTATTCTAACAAAGTCATTGTTCCTTACCAAAAGTATTTGAATAGAGTCATCAAGCGTTTCACTTCATGCCTGCGACACCTTTATGGAGGTATTATACGTTATTATGCCGCGCCGTCCCAATCTACTCAGCTCGGCGCAGTTAGGAGTCAATTTTGCAGACTCTCAAAATTGCAAGTGGGGCGATGGGCAATGACGGCAATTACGGAACGATTTCTTGTTACCTCTCCGTTGGTAGGGTAATTGAATAGAGCTAAAATTATGGGTCCCCAAGCTAGTCTGTATCTTTTGAAGTACTCGTACCTGTCGGAAGACTTCCTACTACTACCAATATAATATTTTAATTTAAATCTGTGATTACCTCCACAAGGAAAAATAAAAAAATAACTTGTAGGTTAGCAAAATGAGACTGATTACTAAGGTAGGTACTCCACTAGTACCCTAAAAATTCTGATAGAAATCTGAAAACCTGGCAACAACATCAACTTGTTGTTGAAGCCGCAAGTAAGTTTCTTTACACGATATCGGATCCGGCCTAGTAACTTGTTCTTTCCCATTTCCTGTTCTGATCCTGAACCGTCCTTGTCCGTATTGTATTTTTACAAATATTGTTATATTTGTAGAAGCTTCATCCATACTGTTGTTGAAATAAATACGGCTGCTTGTTATAAATTGACAACATTAATATTTCAACTACTTATTATTCAAAGGTATTTTGAGTTGTTAGAGATATAAAATTCACATAATCATTCGGGGTAACCGATCACAGAGAGTAGGTAAGCGCGCATCCATTATCTCCAGAAAGGGGTGCGTGGGGTATATACGTGCTGTTAGTTTTGGTTGATTGGCAACGTCTATGTAGATAACGAGTTGCGAAGCATCGTTTGAACGCGCTGCGTGCCCTAGTAGAATGGATATTAATAATTTCTATCAGTGGATTCCTGTCAATAGCCAACCAACTTCTATTGTATCACCCATATATTATGTGAATGTGCTGATGGTTTCTTTAAAAATAAATAAATTAACTAATTAAATTATTTTGAATTTAACCTTGTGTAGGTATTTTACGAAGGGTGTAGCGTCTAAGATCCTGGGCCAATATTTGCAACATAGAGCTTGTGTTTTGGATACTAGATATGCAATACACCACATACTTACATTCATCTATATTATACAAAGAAAACATCCAGAACAGCCTGAACAAATATCTGCAGATCGTACACACATTTGCCTTGAGGCGCGAATCGGACCCCGCGCCACAGAGGACATCAAAGCAAAGTCAAAGAATTGCACACAAGTCAGATATTATCAATTATAGCCTAGCACTTTCTTTTGCATAATACGCTTGGATAAGTTTCAAACCCATCAAGGTTTGCAAAGCAGAAAATGCGCAAAAGCAGAGATTTAGTTTATAGAGCAGCTCTATTAAATACCTACAGCCAAATAGTTTTTCTATTTGGCTGTAGGTATATTTTAGAGCTGCTCTCGCATGTAATATGACATCGTTACAGTTCATAGCGTTTGTTTGTCAAGCGATTCGTGTTCCATCGACCATTCTCTCATGCTCCGCTGAGTTCGTACAACGATAAGGCTGTGTGTACTTAGTACTTACCTAACCGATAGCACGGAATCCTATTAATATAGAAAATGCGAAAGTTTGTGTGGATGTTTGTTATAACTACTTAACCGATTTAGATGAAATTTGGTGAAAAGATTTTTTAGGTTTTAGATAAGGCTAACCTATCTTTCAAAATTTACCTCAGAGAGGGTTAGATAGGGTGGTAAAGTTTTGTTGAAAAATTGTTATTTCTGAGGTCGATTAACTCAAAACTCGGTATAAATAAATAAAAAACAAATAATGAACGAAACAAAACTACCACAGCTCCTGGGGTAGTTTCATTGTAGTAAATATAATTTCTTAATATGTATAATTTATATAAATTCTTAGAAGCGAGCGACAACGTCTTCTATTAATGTTTTATTGTACCTACCATCGCTGATTACCACAGGCAAGAAGCAGACGCAGCGCGTGAAGGTCCGCCTGCGACACAGGAGGTTGCAGATTTGGCTCCCGCCCTAGGACAAATGTTTGTACGATCTGCAAATATTTGTTTTCGGGTGTTCTGGGTATTTTCTTTGTAAAATAAATAATATCTATCAATAGTACCCATAGCACAAGGTACTCGTATATTAGCTTAGGGCTAGATAATAATGATAATAATAATAAACAAGCTTTATTGCAGAAAAGATGTAGATACATTACAATAGCTGTTTCGAAAGTTCATATAGAAAAAGAAAACTAACTACTTTATCCTGCAATTGGCGGATTCCTTGTAGATATATCTACCAGACAACCATGGTTTACAAGCCACCTTATGTCCAAGGCTACGTATGAGCACGTTGTAGCTAGCTGTGGGTGTTAGTTGGCCTAAGCCAGTGTCAGTGAGTCGGACACCAGGGTCGCTCACTACCCCCGAACTAGTTGGTACTGTATCTCGGGTTGCAGTAAACTCCCCTGATGCTGTGCATGTGGATTGTCCAGCATTTAATAATCTTATCTTATCTTATACCTTTAAACGAGCAATTCTTGTTTAAATATAAATATCCGGATCTCGGCAACGAATTCAACGATTTTCATGAAATTTAGTACACAGGGGATTTCGAGGGCGATAAATCGGTCTAGCTTGTATTCATTTTCAGAAAATGTCATTTTATTAGTTTAAGGCGCATACCCCAGCCAATCTGACAGCAATTCCTGTTTTATCATATTTTTAGGTTTATCATAGGAATTTTTAAAAATCCTACGTTCAGTTTGTGGTATCTATTATAAGCTATTTTTTAATACCTCTTTTATAAGTTTATCTCATATAGTTTAGGAGGAGATGCAAAAATAGAGTTTGGTGGCCAAAAAGCGCAACTTCGTATCTCTTCCTCAGCTTTACAAAATGAAACTATTACAGAGGCATTAATTAATAGTTTATAATAGATACCACAAACTGAACGTAGGATTTTTAAAAATTCCTGCGTTCAACGCAATAATAAGATATAATAGTTGGGGGCGCCACTTTCGGTGGTGTATGGGCCTTAATTATGTTTTCAATAATTACATTTATCGTAATCAATTCACTCTTCCTGACATCTTGGCGAATAGTAGTACTATTTTATTTGTGTTTTCAATATTCAACTGTATCCCAATCAACTTAAGAATCATACTGAATAATATGACTCTTCCTGCCATCTATTGGCGAATAGTACTACTATAATTTCTAATAAGCACAATTTACCAAAAAAACCAGGTTACCCAGGTACTTATTAATAAAGTTAGATACGATTGTGAGTTGATCTTCTTAATATTCATCGTACATAGAGGAAACCGTAGTAAATGTAGATTATAAACTTTGAATCTAAGCTTTTGACGATGGCGTCGGAATGACGAAACCCAGCACTTAATAACTATGGACGGACGACCTTATTCCGCCCTGTCGACGTTTTCATTTTCATAGATGAGGACTCTCGAAAACACAAGTGGCTACTTTAATATCCAGACCACCAATAATTATAAGTCCAGACTAATATGAACACCACCTACACAAGTGATCTTAAATGTTTCACTTAGAATATCTTATAATTCGTGTGTAAATAATATTCATAAAATCAAATAAGCTTACAATTTTTCTTACAGGAAACTCAAGAAGCGCATAATCTACCTACAGTTTTTGGTAAAGTAATAATAAATTTTACAATTATTTATTCATAATTTATTAGGTAGGTAGGTACATAGCCTAAGGGCGCTGTAAGTTGCTATGGCACTAATCAGGTGAACAAGGTTAAAATGCACGGTGTACCTGTAGGTTTACAAATAAATTAATAATTAAAAAAAAAACTTTATCATAAAACTATCTTAGCAATAAACTAGATCAACGCTTTGCCTGTCTTAAACAATAAATCCCAAGTAACAACTTGGAATTTATTGTTGAAGATAGGTAACGAAATACGATTTTAAATTCCTAAATGTATCATTTTGAAAAAATATATTTTAAGTATATGTTATTATATTTAGTATTCAGCTTAGCTAGATCTAGGTACCTAGTAACCTGAACGAATACTTATATACAAATTGGAGACGTGGCAAGCTACGTTGCTCGCCACGTATTGTTCGAAAGTATTATTTTTTTCTACTTGCAAAAGAGCTATTGTCGAAATACAGCACCTTAAATACAAAAATACCAAACATTGAAGTTGTCATTAATATCAAAATTGATGTAGGTAGATTTACCAAGAGTAATGAATACAAGAAATGACGATGATTAAATCTATCGCACTTTGCATTCATAATGATGATCGGCGATCAGTAATAAATAATCGTAATACGTAGTGATATTTTGTATTCTAGTACACCAGGGTGCTACCTATTTCAAAGTAGTTTTTGCTGGAAGCAGAGCTTAGCCGTCCGTAGGGGTGTGCTATAACACAATGTGAACTGCAGATAAATCCCTCTATTGTTGACTGTACGTACGAACACAGCCAACAATAATGCGGAAAGTTTTGTCTTCCCGGGTCGGGGAGACCGGGCGAAAATGCAAACACACATGTGTTAAATAAATTTCAGGATGTGAGATACATAACAGGAAATTACTTCTAGGAGCCGAGCTGAGGAAGATATCCTCTACTAGACCCAAAACTTCTAACATTCTTACAATTTTACGAATTAAGTGCACTACTGATCGACTAACCTAATTCAAATAACTTATCACCTCTGCCTTCTTAATCGCTCTAATTTAGTTGAACGAACAAATTTACTGGGAGCATAAATTTGGTGATTTTAAGAAAAATTGAGTATCACACCTGTGCCACGTAGAACCGAAATTGAACGTCATTATCCCGCACCATAATCTTAAATCACTCCGGCTTAGTGTTTCGATTACAGACAAAGGTTCGGTGGAAAACCCACATTATGATCGTAGTTGAATAATTGTACAGATAAGTAGAATTGATAGCTGCGGTTTTGGTCTATTCAACTTTTCCGAACCCTAATGGTAATGGCGATCAATGGTTCTTCGAACCCGTTAAAACTCTATTTGTCATTTTAAAATGTATTCTTGTTCTGATACACAGACAAGTCTGTCACAAATAAATCAACTCTTACAAATATTATTTTTTTCGTTTAGATTCTCTGCAAAGCATTCCCTTCTTACATCTGTAAATAATAACAAAGGGTGGAATAGGGGAAGAATTCCAAGGGCCCTTCGGCTAAAATGGGATAAATTACTCTTCAATAGACTCTGGCTATTCTTATATGGTTTTATAATTGTTTTTACAAGACGTTACTAAAAAACAGATAAAAACAACAGAAATACAGTAAAATACCTAAACATTTTCAGTGTGAAGTATTTATTGAAACAATAAACTTATCTCACAAAGAACCAAACTAAAACTTAATAACTAACATAAAAATTCTGCGCTTGATATAAATAATAATAAAACGTGAGAGCTGCAAGACGGCCGGACGCACACAAGTTTTCTCGTTATATCCTTTGGAGATGTGTTGAGATTTGCCCAGATCTAGTGCAACGGCACAATGGGTGTTTTCGTAACCTCTTTGTGGGGAAGCTGGGACACGTCTATTCGGAGTTTTTGTCGAGTGGCGAGGCTGCGGAGCGCCGCCCGGTCGCACACGTACCTTCGAATGCGGACGCGCTTAGAATTCAATATCCGTATTACACGTTACGTCTCTCACACATAAACAACTGATAGGTACTTGGACTTTTTGTATTCCATTTGCTGATGTTCTAACTAAACGATATTAGATTCAGTGTCCCTCGATGTTAACCAATTTCGGTTCACAAAGAAACAGGGTAGTCTTTGAAGAGAATTTCAGGAAAATCTTTTGAGAATACGAACTTGGAAAGTAAGTCGATCTCCTTGTGCAAGTAAGTCGACTTTTTTTCCTGTATGGGTGCTTATTCACCTTGTTGCTCGGTTTCGCAAGAGTGAAATCTTGCAAATGGGTGGAACATGCTCGGTTATTTCGTTAAAAGTTCTTCTGCCTCTTAATATTCAGCTATGGAGGTCTAACTTTGCAAATTAATTAGAGTATAGCTGAAGTAACTGTGTGGAGTCCGGTCACGAGCGCGCGCCGCGCCGGGGCCGGACCGGCTCGCGCCGTGCCATGTTAATGACCCCACCCTGCATTATCTACTTCACATCATTATCCCCGCGTGTTTTAAAAGAAGAAAACTGCACTGTAGATTGCAACTGTAATTGAAGCTCTATTCAAATTCAAATTCTTTTATTTCATATTAGGTATTTATTCAATAGTTTGTTAGTACTTAGGTAGTTTCTTATATTAAATGTTAGTGACTAAGGTACATACTTATCTCTCATATTCAAATTATCTTAGACTACCTTCTACATTTTATTCAAATATTATCAAATTATATGACATTTAAGTACATACAATAAATTAAATATTGTAATTTTTATCTGAAACAAATTAAATAGGCAATCTATGAATCAACTCCGCGGAGACTTACGAAACAAATCATCATTTTAGATTTAATTTCGTATCTTAAATAATAATAGTATTGATCGTGCCCTAAATCATTTCACTGACCTATCTCACTTTTCACGCATAAAAACGAAGTAGACGTTAGACTAACAATGTATTTACTTTAAAACAAGGCCAGAAAACATACATGATATTCTAAAGAATGATTATTCATTATGTGCTCTAAAATAAAGAATATTTTCTCTGTATCACTGAAAATACCCATAAACTTTTAGAATGTAAAGGTTAATTAACGGCGCTCTTAAATTGAATTAAAGCTACTCACGTCTAGTTCGCCTCGTAAAACGTTTATACGCTTACTGAAATACGAGTAACTAAAATTAAGACTGTTTAATGCTCTATTCCGTTCAAACAGACGCAGGTAGCGCCATCCGCTCAGAAAACTTTACAGTTTAATTATTTTTTGTATGCAGGTACGTTTTATTCCACACTGCGATCCTTTGTTCGATGTTTATTACATTGCTTTACTTTTTGAATGGTTTCTAACATAAAAATGGGTTTCAATTATTGCTTTTCAAAGTTAGTTGCATTTAAATCACAACACACACACAATTTAAGATTTTCGTAGACGTCGATTCGTAGACCCTCTACGGAACCGTAGCAGTTGCTCGTAGCGCTACGGCTTCATCTCACAATCATCTTTACTTACCCAACATCTTATTTCTTGTTTGATAGTAATAACTATTTATCAAGCTGTTTATATAGTAAAAATTTGACTTGTCTAAGTACTTATTTTGTAAGTCTAAAGAAATAAACGATTTGACTTTGACTTTGACTTTGAACAGAGATGCAGGCCAAAAGCTTTCAGCGCCGCGCCGTCAGCAATAAAGACATAAATCAATAATTCAGTAATCTGATATTTATTTTGAATTAAGATCGACGAACCATTATTATAAGTATTGTGATTTTTTTAGGGGTTTTGAACTTCGGCGTTTTAACTGTAGGCAGATAGGTACCTTATACTAATACGTACTCGAATTTCCACATGTATTAGAGGATCTGTTAGTTAGTATGTCGCATCTAATTAAATGTAAATGTGGTTAAATAATAAACATAATGAATTGGTGAGTAAGGAACGATTTAATTTGTAATCATAACAGTTTCCATGAATTAGCTATTATTCAGATTATATCAAATTGATTTGTACTATTTGAATTTAACGAGTGATAGGTGCCATTAGCAATGACTTGATTATATTTCCCGCTATTTGAACGTCATCGTAACAGACAGCTATATCTACAAGGCGCATACCCGGGCCAATATGACAGCGATAGCTATTTTATCATATTTTTACGTTTATCATATGAATTTTTAAAAATCCTACGTTCAGTTTGTGGTATCTATTATAAGCTATTTTTAATACCTCTGTAATAATTTTATCTCATATAGTTAAGGAGGAGATGCGAAAAAAGAGTTTGGTGGCCAAAAAGCGCAACTTCGTATTTCTACCTAAGCTTTACAAAATGAACGATTACAGAGGCAATAATAAATAACTTATAATAGATACAACCAACTGAACGTAACTTTTTAAAATTTGCTGCGCTTAACGTAATCATAAGATAAAATAGTTGGGGGCGCCACTTTCACTGGTGTATGGGCCTTAAAGCAACAACAATACCGTACAACTTCTCACAATACGGAGTTCCGAAACCTTTCTCATTTCGTTTTTGTTTCGTTCCGCGCCGCCGCGGTCGCAGATGTTCTGCGAAAGCGGCGGCTCATCTACGGATTAGTAACCGTTAGGTTTCTGCGCTATGTGCCCTACATTACAAATAGGAGCGTCTCGACATGCGACACTCATGAAACTGGATGTTTTTAGACGTGCGGAAAGGGATACGGGGTGGGCATGTGGCTTTTGGGGTAATGGCTTTTATTTACTTGTGAGAGTTACTTTTTGTCGTGGGTGATTGAATAGATACTTATGTACTTGCTTACTCCTGTAGCTCAGTGACCCAAAGAAGATCTATGCCTCCGACACAAGGCTTAATAATAATAATAATAATGTTTTTAATTCAGACACATGATCCATGTACAATAATAACATTTAAAGAATAAATATAGTCAGGTTGGATACCTACCACCTCGGTTCTAAGTTATCTCTCTTCAGCTATGGACGTCGAGTTCGCGGAGATCGTCTTCAACTTCGTCGCTCTTGCGATACCTAGGGCGGCTGACTGGTCTACGCCCTGATTGTTTCTCCTCATACGCCTTCTTGGCAGTCCAAGACTCTTCCAGTCTCTCGATGTATTTAGCCAGTAGTGGAGACGTGCGCTCTTGAACTCGCCTATAATGTTTGGTTTAAGGTTTCTTAATAGATATTACAGAACATCAACAGCCATGAGTACTATACCTCTTTATTATTTACTAGCTGCGCCCCGCGGCTTCGCACGCGTTGTTCCTATGGAAACGTTTAAAGGTGATTTTTGTCCCACGGAAACTGATTTATGGGATAAAAAGTAGCCTATGTTTGATTCCAGGATAAGTATCAAATGTATGCAAAATTTCAGCTCGATCCGTTCAGTAGTTTTGGCTTGAAGAGGTAACAAAAATCCATCCATCCATACATTCATACAAAATTTCGCATTTACAATATTAGTGTGATTTTGTGATAGTGACTCAATTTGTTTCTTTTATTATTGAAAGAAGCCGATCCCCAGCACCGCATAGGTTATACATATAAATGTTCTGATTAAGATGTTGAAGCAAAGACAGTAAAACTTATTTGTGAAATTACTAATTACAAAATTTTGTGAGATAAATTCAAAGCATTTCAAAAGTATGTTAAACCGAATGGTGGATTAAGTTATTAAAATTTTAAAAGATGACTTGCGTTGGGAATTACGCTGCCGACCTCCAAAAATTGAGGAGCTCAGGTATTAATGAGAGGCGCTCTGGTTACAAAGTCTGCGCGGTGAACTCCCTCAGAGAAAATTACGCGGAATTTACATAATAGAGAATCCGTGGCCGCTCCGGTCCTTTGAAAGTCGGCGTCGCCCGCCGCCGCCGGACCAGTTTCTAGTGACACTGTACCTACTACATTAAATTAGCATCTCGCTCACTTTGTTAGTAACGGCTACTTCGACAGGGCGAAATTTGTTTGAGCAAAAAGGTGGGGTCATTTGCACCGCACCGTGCCAAAAACGGGCAAAGTTTATCTTATTCGTGAAGCTGAACTTTCGAGATAACTATCAGGTCGGGAAACTGAGGCATTAATTTAATTTAATTTAGATATTTTAATCAAATGGATTGAGCGTTTATCCTACCTATAATAACATACTATAAACATTTCATAACGTAGACAGGCCGCACAATAAATCTACATTTTCTTAGGCGGGGAGGTATGTTAAGCATGATAGCTCCAAACATTAGTTATTACTACCAAAATAAATAAAAAAAGCTTGAAAAACACTCTTATTCATAGCACCCGCCAACATAAATTCAAACCAGTTATTTCTTAAAATAATAAGACTAGAATCCATATTGCTTTAACCTTTCGGAGACAAAGAAAGCAGTTCCACGTGTAACAACATTGTCGAGCGAAACTTTATTACCGAGGCGGTTAGAGCCGTGTGCGGTACAAATTATCAGGGGAAACGTCTGAATCAGCTGGAGCTAAAAACGTGAATGCAGCAGTCCTCGCTGGTAATTGGGTAACCGCCGCGCATCATTAGGTAATTGCAGCTGCGGCCCGCTGCGCCCGCCCGTCCTCATAGGCCCTACCTTCGGAACTCGATCGCTACTCAATCGGTTTTTTTACGGCTTAAAACAATGACGGTTTTTTTTATTCTGTGGCATTTTGTATATACACACACACACAATCTCACGTAATTGTACGTGAAGATGAGGCTGACAACCTTTTATAAAGTTCGTGAAGAGTAGAGGCATTTACTTTGGTTGGCAGATTCAGGGGATGCTGATGCAAATGAAGTGCTTTCACTTCATTTGTTATTTAGTTTGTTTATGTAATGATATAAGGAATAATTAATTTTGTTTTAAAACACTATAAACCAACTTAAATTTTATTGTTTTTTCATGGATTTTTATGAATTCCATTGTCAGAATTCAACCAAGTTAAAATGGGACCACAAGGGAAGCACCGGCTTTCATATAAAAAAAGAATCACGGAAATCGGTCTTCCCGAAGTAAAAAACATAAAAAACAGTCGAATTGAGAACTTCCTTTTATTGAAGTCGGGTAATTTTTTTATTTTTGTTTATTTTAAAGAATATTGTTTGAGTACTTTATTTATTCTTTCACTCAACAGTAGGTTATGAGATACCTATCAGTCTACAGACGTTATTCTGTTTTTACTACATTTAAAAAATTGCCTTACTATTTGTGATACCTACCACACCTGCACCGCGCGAATACGTCCACAAACAAAGCACAGGTCAAGCCGAGTTTAACCTAAGCGTTTTATACGTTTTTAACGCAGTACTCCAAAGTTCTGATGGTTCAGTTGACTTATTATTTCAAGGATATTCCATTTATACAACAATATAATCATCGAGGTATGGAACGTCGAGCTATCGTTTTTCGAAATTGAGTACGAAACCCAATCAATATTTTTAATATCTTTCTTTACTAGTTTTTTCGGGGCAAACCTAGATTCAAATATTAAAAATTCATGTTTTTAATTCATTCAAACATGGTATAAAATGCTATACCTAAATTTAAATAATGTCATGTCTCACCATGGTCAAACATGTTATATGTACATATGTATATGTAATTGAGATTTGATTAAGTTTTATTTTAATGAACAAAATTTGATTACGCCTTTCCAAAAAGTACATAATCTCTTCTGTCCCGCTTCTTTATCGTGTAATCCTATTCTTATCATAGATATTCTCACAAATTTTGGCCCTCTTTATTGCATATAAAGATTAAATATCATGGTAGGGCTTATCAAATCAATCGAAACGTTCTCAACTTACGCTGCTCTCAGCGTTGTCTGTCGCACACCAGCTATCCAGTATTTTATTACGAGTCTAAATACGAACACCACTCCTTCCTTTTGCTGCACTTCTTTCATTTTAACAAGCTGTGCGCTAAGATTACCTTCTTCAAAGAGGATTTAGATTCTGTTGGTATTTTCCCATTTATTTGTTATAAGTTTAACATTTCCTTCTATCTAGAGTCTGAATATAGCTCTTAAAAGGATGAACCGATTTTGTTTTATGTCTTTGAAAAGTGTTTTGATCGACAATATTTTAGGTTTAATGAAGTGCTTTCTTAATTCAAAGAGTTGAGAGCGGCCAACCCGTCTCTCTATCTAGGTTTCTATCACAACGAAAAGCTAAATTTGTAGAAACAAATTCAGTATAAGCATCTAAAAATCAGCTTTTTTGCACAAATTTTGACTGAACTTTGGGCGTTCATAATGTACTCACAAATTGTAAAAGTGAAGAAAAGATTTAAATAGAAACCTTGCAAATGTAATGGAGATTCTAAACGATAAAGTTTTATTTCAGACACTTCTAAAGCTTACTGAAACACTCGTATTTCCTGGATCAAGTTTTTTGAAATTTCTGCACACTGTTCTTCCTAGGGCCGACTACCCGCGAGTCAGCGGCGAAAGTAACCGAATGCCAACCGAGCGATCAGGCGCTTTCTCTCTCTTTTCGCTTTGCCTCTTTTTCTAACATTGCGTCTAATATACATTTGCCTCGTTATGCCTCGATCTTTCACGCTGTAGAAAAATACAAATGATATTTTTTCTTTTTCTTAATAAACTATATTCATTAAAATAATGAATATAGTTCCATAAACTTCAAGAGCATTCTACCCTCTCCGCTTCAAAATGAATGAGTTGCACATTCTTAACATGCATCGAGGTGAATTAATGACATTAATATTGGGCCTAGCGCGGACCACGGGCGAAGTTACATTAAGTTTGGTACTCAGCTTGGCTCGCAAACTCTGCGCTATTACGCTCCAGTATTGTAGGTATGGGTATGCCTAGCCTAATGCTTGTACTACGAGTATATGTTGTACCTACAGTGCACTTAGGACACTAGCCAACTGCACCTCATGGGTGTGACTATTTTTCGTAAATGTAAAGCAAAGTTTGTTAGCCAGCAAGCAGCAACAAAAACTAAAGAACTCATTTATTACAAAACATACAAATGTTATTTTTATTATTTTAAATGGAATTTGATTTCTTTACTTATCCATACAGACTTTGGACCTTACATTGTCCCAAAGAGGGGTGTGATGTCCATATTTCTAGGCAGCCAACTTAATGTTCTGCAAATTGTTCTCGCAATATACTCGTTACTATATATAACGGAACGCATGACCATAGGGTTACGTTACGGATTGGCTATCAAGCACGATCAAGCCGTGATCCAACTTACTTAAAACGGAACAGTTTTTGCTTAGAATGGAAAATATGACCAGTGGTAGACCAGTGTCACGTTGGCTTATGAATACAAAAAGTTATATTTTAACTGACATAAAAAGAATTGAGGTTCTATGTTCGGCTTTGTGTTTTTTATGTCTATTTGCCAGTTTCTCTGTAAATTGTGGATCGATTTTAATAATTAATAATTTGCTATTGTCTAAATGATAATCTCAGAATGGTCCCATACAGCATTTAATTGTTACTAGTACTATCTTCGAGAAGTGAATGGATCAGAATCCTCTTCTGGCTGGCACACATTCATTTTTCATTATAGCTATATTGTGTAAAGTAGCTGTAGCTACAATAACTCCGGGCACTTTATGCAGATGTTAATTTATGCCCCTGGATAAGATAGACCAAAATTTATTTCTATAATATTCCTCATCTCAATTTGTGACTCTTGGTATAGAGCTTTCGCCCTTGTTGCTGCACTGCGATCTGCTACTGGAGTCATCATATATTTGGTATGGGTGTCATCACGTATTTAGTATTGATACAAACATTTATTAATAGATATACTAGGTACTAAACAAGTCTGTTCTCGTAAAATTTGTCCTGTCAAAATATTTGACCTCCTGGTCAAATACTCGATGATCGTTTCTTCGTCATCTGATAAGTCCCATAAATCCACTTTAAAAAGAACAAGCTCTCTAAATTACAGCTTCTAGAGCCAGCGGTTTAGGCTGTGCTTTGTGTATCAGTGAGTCAGGAACTCTATAAATTAATGTTAACATTTATAGTAAATTTAATTAATTTGATTGATTTATATTTAGTATTTTTTTAAACATTAATAATAATATACGTAAGTGTAGGGTATTCGTCAATGTTAAAAAGAAAATAATTTTTAAAGTATTTTGTACTCGGAGGTCGTGTACGCGGCAGTTTCAATGCCGCAGTCGTTTGGCATCTTAACTCGCACACGTGATTTCACTCCGGTCGTTTTCAGATTATAGTGTTTGCAATTGCCTTGTTCAGTTCAATGCCTCGTGTAATAGTGTTGTATGCGCAGTTCACATATATAAATCAATGTGCTGATCTCCTGAACTACAAAGTGCTGAGATGTTGTTATTAAAATCGTAATTATGGTTGTTTTCTCTAAAAATAACTGAATTGAATAGACATCGTCTCCTTCTCAGAATTTTATTAGTGTTGAGCCAGAAATAACCTAAAATATAGTTAGCTTTCTCGTGTATTTCGTTCATAGGTTTATTATATAACGGACCAAACATTAAACCAGGTCCCAGGATAACAATGCAATGGACCCAGGATAACAATGCGTACACAAAAAATATGAATTCACCATTCCGTCGTCCCATCCGATCAATAACCTACCAACACGAGTTAACGTAAAAGCATGTCCAGCTGGACAATTGTGCGGCGCACTACGAATTATTGGAAATCAGTACATGTGCAAATTACGCGATGCGAGAGACTCATTGGTCTCCAGAGCTTCGGGACATTTTACGATGCACGAGTTATGGAGCAAGGGCGGTAAAACGGATACATTTTAATAGGGCACTGGTTTCGGCGTGTGGCTTTGGTTGCGTGATTTACCTAGTTGTAAACATAATACATTAAAATACTTGGTTGCCTCTAATATTAAAAACTAGAGTATATAATACCTATTAGTCATCTGGTGAAGCAAGCTCTGCTTTTTTGGGGTTAGATGATGAATAGGCACTAGGTAGTAGGAGAGAACCCAATTAAACACACAGTAGGTTGGTAGGCTTAGAATTCGCACCATCTCTCGTGTGGGTGTCGTAAGAGGCGACTAAGGCATATTCACTAGGGGGCGGGCAGCAGTGCCCCCTGCAGAACGATTCTACCACCAAACAGCACGCCCAGTGTGGGGATTATGGGCATTACCCCCTGAGATATGCCAATCAGGCGCTCTTCAAGGGAAGGCCTGCGTCCAGCAGTGGACCAATAAAGGCTGTTGAAGTTGAGGTTGAGGAGGTAGATAGGTACCCTACCTACTGTGAGTTTAATTGGGATACAGGACATGAATGCGTTCATTGATAGAACTCCCCTAACAGATTCCGAGTTTCGTATACCAAATAGGTAGGTACATTATGTTTTATATCAAAAGTTTATTTTGATTTTACCGATAGATTCTAGTATAAAAATATTTCTGTATTGACTTTAAACCTGACTTGGGGGTGTCGCATCGCATTCGCATGTCGGGATTGAACGTTAGTTGATCGTTACTTGACCGTACCGGTATACTAAATACTAACGTTGGACCTTATAAGTTCGCATACCTACTCTTAGATCCAACTAGATTCAAGCTAACTAGAACCCTGATAGTATGTAGCACCTTAAAAACTTTAGGTACCTTCTAAAAAATATATATATATAAACAAACTGGCATTTTTAGAACGAGGTTCGTGCAGATTTATGTAGGCATTTTATGAAGTGTTTTGTGATCGTGGTCCAATAAGCTCCGGTGATTATTGCTCTCCAAAATTGATTCGGATCAATTTATATTATCAACCCACCCAGCAGGGGCATAAATAATTGAGTTTTTGTGTTCCCAATCACATCCTGCCTGGCTCGGTTGCTGTTTGTTTTGTGTTAAGTTATTTACGCCGCTTTTTCAATTTTATCATGCTGAAATAAAATATACGAGAATTTTGAAACATGTCTTCATATTTAGATTTTATTTAACTGACGAATACAAGTTTTAATATCATATCATATTTTATTGCTAACCTCAAAGAATTCAATATTAAAAAGAAGGAATTAAGATAGATTTAGCTGTATTAATAAAAAAATATAACGTCTACGTCCGTTAAATTCAAATCAAAATATGAAGACATGTTTCAAGAAATACTACAGCATTGTTTTTTACCATGGTATCTAAGCTTTACCACAATTCATTATATTATTTTAATTTGTGTAATTATGTGAAATGAAACTCTCAAACATCTCGTATAAAGTTTTCCGGTATTTCCAATCCCTTTCCAGTCGTCCATACTTTAGTAAAAAAATATTTTAATGGGATATTTGCTTTGATTTTACGTTTGTAGGGCTAGTTTTAATTCAGCTACTGGTGAAGTTACGAAGTATACAATGTAGTGTTCAGTAGTAGGGAAGAATCCTAGTTGTGTCTGGATTCTTATTTCTTGTGTTACACAGTTCCTACACATTACATTGTTTTCCCTTTTTCTAAAGGCCAAGATGTATAAGGTACAATGTGCTATTCGGACTATGCGTGTCAGCTTACCAATAACTACGTGAGAAATTTGTCACGTATCAAGCGTGGCTTCTATCTTCCTTATTATACTTTCTTGTTTACTTAAATCTTATAAATAAATCAGTTGCGAACTAACTATTGGAGACCGAGAGATTATTTAAGGTATATCCGACAGTCTGTTTTTTATAGTAAGTTTTTTTTAGAGGCGTTGCGCTGATGCCATTTCTATTCACAGCTTTATGTTAGTTGAAAGCATGTTGGAAGGTTGAGAGCGCCATTACGGCACCATTTAAAATACATTGTTCTCAAAATGAATTCAGCATAACGTAGAGCTAGACAAATGACGCTTCTCTTCACTTTTTATGTAGGTACATTTGTACATTGTACAGGAGCGAATGTGTACCAACGCGGTCAACGCGTTTGCGTTTTTAAATATTTTTAAATATACCAGTCACGAAAGTAGACGAAAATTTCTCTAGATGATAGCGAAAAACGTTTTTAACTATTCATTTTTAAAAACCTAGGTACATAGAAAAATCCGACAACGGTGTCATTCGAGAGCTTCCGACGGGCAAGTACCTACTATTTATTAATGGCAAGAAAAAAAAATATTGTAAATATTAACTCTAACGACTCAAAAGGTTGCCGACCCCCGTTCTAGGAGATAAACCAGGAGCAACTCCAATGTCATAAATTAAACAAGTATGAATTCTAGTGCAGAAAATATAATGCCTGTCATATTAACGAGCAGAAAAGTCTAAGACCTGATAACTACCACAGGTAGTTAGATTTTGCCCTATGCGACAACAGTAAAACAATAATTGAATGAGATTTGACTATAAGTACCAATAATGAAAGCCGACTTCAAAATATATGAATATCATGACGACCGCAGAGTGTCACATGTGTAGGTGAAGAATATGACGGTACCTTCTCATAACATAAGTGAAAACACAAGTTCAATTTTCCTCCAAACGGCCATTACTTTGAAAGCCGGATGAGGCTTAACATCAAGGACAAAAAGTTCAGAAGGCCATGGCGGGGAAATTGCTGGCTTTCTCGCAAAATGCGTTTCCCCACTTACTCCATTTCCCGCCCAGCGTCTAGAACTAGTTTAATTAAAAAGGAATCTACTCGTCTGCTGCAATAAGCCCCTGTTTGCTACCAGCTGTACCGAGCAAACTAATGTTTGCCGACCCACTCACATCATCTTAAGTGGTAATTTAGCTCAGTTTGATGTACATTGCTTATTGCCACAAGAAATGCTCGAAACGCTCAAACTAATAGGGGTACATATTTTGCAATTGATACGTATGACTAAAATACGTGATTGATTTTTAATAATTGACAACGTTGGCAAGATTTGCTGGAAGAGAACTTTCTTTTTAAGGTTAAGCTCGCCTTTCCCATTATTTTTCATTTAAATATGATGATCATTTAAATGTGATGACATTTAAATGAAAAATAATTAGGAACCAATTTTGAATTTTATTATTTTTCAAAACGCCGAATTGCTGACTTATGTTAACCGTTTGTTTTTCAACGGCTTTACATTGTTTTTCTTTTAATTTGATAACTCAATAACTGAAAAATATCACAAAACTACGTGAAATTTGTAAAAGAATATTAAAAATATTAAACGAAAATGAACCAAGTGCAAGGTGAAATCAAAAGTTAAACTGTTATTTCATTGAAAACGTGTACAAAAGCTCTTGAAAGATCTCAAATTAAAGCTTCAGTGCTTTCGCAATAGTGTGGTCGTGATGGCTTCAACAATTGTTGAGTCAGTCGAAAAATCGTTTAGCGATTTCGCAGCGCAACTGCTGGTAATTGCAAGAATGACTGCTCAGTCTGGGCCAGAATAATCTATGAGACTGTAAAAAGAACCGTTTAGCTTCTCTCTGTGTCTATGTGTGCCCACCTACAGCGCAAAACGGAGTAAAGTGATCAAGTAAGAATACTAATACTTTGTATTAAGCTAGTAGGAACATTTTTTATAGGTCATAGAATAGGTAAAGGTATAGATGAGATGAAAGTAAATGACAAAGTTCTAGCTATGTTCTTGTTATGCCTAGGTTCTTGTGTAGGACTCTGCGGGCAAAATATGCAAAATTCTAGATATAGGCAGGTACGACTATATAGTTATTCTGTGCTTTTACCAAAATGTCGCTTGTGAGTGTCTTGTTGTGTGAATTGTCCAGCATTATTTATTTATTTATGTATCTACATAGTAGTAGATTATACACCGTGGGCATAAAGTACAGCTCAGGATTCTAAAACAACTCACGAGCGAAGCGAGGGAGTAACTAAAATCCACAGTCCTAATATCTACAGACTGCTCAACTGATCCATAGCAATACGGCAGCGTCCACTAATCTTCATTACCTCATGGCGTCCACAAATATTAATTCATTATCGATAAA
This sequence comes from Eupithecia tripunctaria, assembly GCA_955876795.1. Taxonomy (NCBI): domain Eukaryota; kingdom Metazoa; phylum Arthropoda; class Insecta; order Lepidoptera; family Geometridae; genus Eupithecia; species Eupithecia tripunctaria. The sequence continues at coordinate 7,289,775 of OY041602.1, read as the reverse complement.
ATGAAATACGTTGCTTTATGGACATGTTCGCTGATATAACAGGCTTTTAAATTAAATTTTTATCGGATGAGACAAAATTGCACTTTAGTTCACTATATAAATTAATTTCAGGTCATGTGGATGGTAAATTAAAACTTTGTTTTAAAGCAAGGTGGTTTTATAAATTATTTAAAAATGTTGAAGTTAATATAATCAAAAACAAAACCCATCAAGTACGAGTATATCTCGCGCGCCAGAGGTTTCAAACATTTTATTATACAAATGTGTACTAAAAGTACCGTTTACCTAAAGGTATTTATTGAATAACATCTATTTGAAAATTCATCTAAGATGTACAAAGCTAATTAATTCGTCGAAATGTTAATAACTCTTCCTCTACATAAACAACACTAATCGAATCAAAACATCAAAGTCATTATTTGCGTGAAGTCTATTTAATTTGCAAACAAACAAATACAATTACCGTCATTTTATGAAATACCTTAATTATTGGGAATTCAGGTTAATTAGGTAAGTTACGTATAACAAAATAAAAGTTAGAAGAAGGTTAGGAAAGATGTCTACATGGCCTGTCTTAAGGGGCGAACCTAGCAGGTTTGGTTATCAAATTAGGCCTAGATCTTCGACTTTCTCGTAGTTAAAAACAAGAGTTACATAAAATTCAACATTCTTTCTTCGGTTCCTCAGTTGTTAAACACGATAGAGTAAAAAAAAAACCATAGAAACAACACATGAAAGTGCACTGTTTTGCAATAACTGGTTTGGTCTAGATCTGAGGTCTATAGAAAATATTTTTGTTTTGATTCGACGAAGTACTAATTCTTTGGTTTCTTAGTTGGGTTTCTTCATAAAGTTGAGTAGTTTTCTTGTAAATATACAAAAACATCGTATTTGCGCTTACACCGTTCCAAAAATGTATGCTTTGTTCCGCTCCTATGAACGTGAAATCCTATTACTATCCTTTTCAGAAAATGCAGAATGCGGCCTCTTAAAACCAGCGCCGCCGCCTCTACTAGCTTCGGCGTGATGCGGCATACGTATGCTGAGACAGGGACCTTTTTGGTTCCAAGTAACAACACAAGTAACACTACATCTATCTGATTTCTTCTGTTTTTATCTTAATTTTAAATGAATTTTTCTTATATCTGTTCCTCGTACCGACTTATATTAAAGTTACGTGTCGTGGTTTGGGTTAAAATAAAAAAACAATATTTCTTCTCAGCCGCACCAGTAAGTGATGCGTGACATAGTCATATCAATGACACATCTTTAAAATAATTAATTAATTTACTAGAAATAAGTAAATATCTAAAAACTCCCTTCGTTTTTTCCCCCATGGTTCACTTCAAGAGTATTTCGTACCATAATGTTTCTTTGCGGGCTTTGTTTCAAACACTTTGGTTTTTGTCTTTGCCGGAGATGCGGGACGTGCAATGGCGCGTGCAGTAGTCCCATCATCGCACGCGTAAACCCAAACATTTTTTTTCTTTTTTTTCGAATGGGATAATGCTGTTGACCGCAGATGGCCATGACAGCGTTACCGGACTTTTGGTGGGCGCAGATGGCGCCTCGCCGGTAAAATTTAGGTTGGGGCGACACGAACAAGGACCACCACTTAGGTGCGAGCCTCGGCTTGGGCTCTCGCCAGATGCTACGAGAGGGCATGGAGGTTACGCCTTAGGTGCATGAATGCACCTGCGGGCGGAAGGAGGGAATTCTTCGACCCCGCTTCCGGCGGGGTCGGTTTTTGGTCGGCTGTGTAGTGTGAGGTAATGAGTCGGTTGACGTCACCTCCGGGTTAGCGGCGGTGAGTGGGTCAACGGGGTCACCGAGAACATGTCTCGGTCTACGGAGGAGAGACTCGGTCTACGGAGGAGAGACACAAACATATCGCAATGTACGTAAATGTTTATGGATAGGCGGTGCGTGAAGAGCAGCGGTGAATGCTGAACGCGGAATGCCGAATGGAATGAAAAATTACAACTGAAACAACAAAGCAAATTTGACAAGGTTGCATCAGATTCGGACTACGCGGGGATTGTATGAAAAATGTGACAAAAAACTTTTACTTTGACATGGTTCTGCACCATGAGGATTCCACGCGAATTAAAATCTATAAAGAACATTGCTGGTGCAAAGGCATCCTAAGCCCTGATATATTAAGCGGTTACTCCAAGTTGCGAGCTCAGCACGTCCTCAGTTCGAGACTCATTAATTTCCTAGGGGCCCCTCCAAGAAGTTTTCCCAGCTTCTCACCAACAATTATTGAAGAATTACTTCGCCTCATTATTGTGCGAACAGCGCGAGCTATCGTTAGGTAGGACGCTTCCGATTGAGCAAAGTATGCCATACGATTGATTGTTTTTGTTTCTGACATTTCAACGGAAAATACAATCAAGTTTTGTGTGTAACTTTTGCGTTGCAAAGTTTATCCCAAAGGTAAAGGTAGGCCTTGAAAGTAGTGAATTTGAAATTCTAGAAGCTGATTTCAGCGTTGTACGTGTACCTCTATTTTTTATACCTATCAACCGAACGATTATGAATTTATGACTTCAGGTTAAAAGCCAAAAAAACCTCCCAAAGTAGGTAACCTCCCAGATTATAATCGTTTCATTATTAACAATGAGATGACTTTGCGATTGATTGTCCATCTTGAGTTGCTTTATTCCCCAATAGATCTATAGGGATTTGTTCCACGTTCGCCTCACTTGTTTCCTCGACATTCCTAAAAAATCTGCTTCTGCCCCAAGTCAAAAATATTTTTGGTTTCGGCCCACATTACAAAAGGTACAAAGGGAAAAGTAAAGTCGACAAATTGATTGATGTTTGTTAAAATCTTTATTATTAGTATATTTACCTTATTATAAATCATAGAAATTCTTAATTAGATAAAATTTATTTATTTATTTATTGCATTAATCTCCAATAAAAGTTGTTTACAATTTGTTTACAAAAGTTAGTACCTACTATACAATTTTATATTAATTATTTATTTGGTCCTAATATAATTTTTCTTGTAAGTTGTGATACAGAGGAAAATAAATACATATGTCGTCAGCATTAAGTAGGTCTATCATAATGTATTTTGTCAGAAGTCAAATTAAAATGAATGGAAAATTTTAAAAAATAAAGATTATGAAAATGTCAATGGTAAATATAAAATTTCATAAAATTGTTATATTATTTTCTTACTAGGTACTTTTACAGGTTTTGTCATTGTGGAATTAATTCACTGTGTAATAACATTTGCCTATAAGTAATGATTTTAACCTCGCTAGTTTTTATCTTTTATGTCAGCCGGCAACTTATTACAGATAGTAACTAACCTATGGTTTATCCATTTTGAATGAAGCATGTAAACAAAATACGACACACATAACAAAATCGCACTTGCTTGGCGTCGAGTTTCAGATATAATTGTAAGCAATTTTTATTGAAGGGATGATCTAAAATCGACAAGTAATGTAAATTACGTATAAAAGGACGCGCCAACAAAGTGAATTTTAGGTTAAGTATGGGCGGTTTGTTTACGTTTATGCTTCATTCAAAATGGATACGGTTTAGATTCCGGGCTCTTGCTTACTATTGTTAGGGTACTAGGTGGAGTCTATTGTACTTGTTGTATTTCCCTTTTTTGTTAGAATGGTAAAGCGATTGACCACCATCTCACTCAAGAAAGTGAAGATATGGCCTAAGATGGAGCAAGGTTTCCCAGAAGGACCTATGTTTTATACTCGGTATTTGAGGACCTCGAGATTTCCCGGTAGGATACACCTACCGGGAAAACAGACACAGGAAGTTTGTTCCACTTTTTGCCGGTACATATAACAAAAGTATGAAACGGTGCCTATAATATTTGAACGAAGTACAATGTAGTGTTCATTATCAGCGAAGAATCCTAGTTCGGTCTGAATTCTTGTGTTACACAGTTCACCTTACATTGTTTTCCATTTTTTTAGAGGCTGTGTGGTAGTTCTTGCTCAGTAGTAGGTACAATTGTTATTCAGGCTATGCAAATAATGTCAAGTTTACCTAACTTCCTAATTTATTGCTTAGCAATATCTACGTGAGGTTACACGCATTAAACTTTCATGTTAACTGAAATATAATAAATACATTATTTAGTTACGAACAAACTTTTGGAAAGAATTGTTATTCACGGTATCCCCAAAAATATTCTTGAACCTTTCCATTTATAACTAAAACCAATATTTCTGTCGTGCAAAAATTTAAGACCTCCCACAATAATAGCTATAATAAATACTCAATCGGTATAAATATTTGACTGTGAAATAGCAATAAACTTTTAAGTGTATCCGAGTATAGCAGGAACTTTATCCTGATTAGATTGGAGTATTCCACGACGTGGAGTTGTTTGCGTGGGACGTTAGCTCCAGTGGAACTCGGCTCGTGCAGGGAACTTTATGTGTGCCTAACAAGTGAACTGAAGTGCTTATTAGCAGCTAGTACTGCTTAAATTTGTTTATTGAGATTATGTCATAGAATACATTCGCAGGATTATGAGGTGCTTATTAAATGGTATAATTTAAGTTTATATGAACTAGGTTGACTTTTGTAGCTAAATTGCATTGATAGCATCGTTAGGTAGGGGCCTACTCTTAACAGGCTATGCTGAAATAAACGAACACTGCAACTTTTAATACTCAATACTCAATTGTATTATGTGATATATGTGATATTACAATGGAGTGATGTAAAATAATGCGTGGTAAATACATCTGTAATAATCTGTAGATTATTACAACTAAACCATTTATAACCTGTTATTATATTATAATAATTGTGGAATTAAGCATTGCTCATATTTGCAAACACATTAGCTGCGAACAAATACATGTCAAATGCACGATTCCATCTGTATTATATAGAAACAAGGCGTATGAAGCCACGGGCAGAAACTAGTAAACATCATACAATGTGCTAGAGCTACAGCTTTCTAACTTTCTATAAATACGTAGCATAAGCTATTTAAGTGTCGAGTTCGCAACATCTAAAGCTGATACTCGTGACGAGCGAGCAACGAAGTTAGACATAATTGAGTCGTCACCCGCCGGAATACCCTCCGGACTATAGTAACAAGTGTCGCAACTCGCATACAAAATATGGGGTATTTCTCAAGCGTCCTTTCTTCAATGTAAGAAAACTTAAAATTTCACGCAGATAGTTTGATTCGTAGGTACGTTAACGCGCAGCTTCTTATCGGCGTAGCGCGTCTACGACGAATACGCACCTCAGAGTTGAGCCATAGTAGGGATCCATTGTCAGATTATTTTGTTAGATGGATTTGACCATGGTCACTGTTCTGTGTCCCTGGTTCTATTGTATCAATCTAATTAAAGACACCACAGTCAAAAGGTATCCGTTGTTAGATCGCTCTTGGTTATATAAGAGAAGGTATATAATGTGAGTTTCTTCACTATCCTACACACCAACCCTTAGTAACTATAATATTCATTGTCAGTCACCTCCCCAGATTGGTATGAATCTGGGGAGGTGGTGGAGATACCTATGAATGAGTTTTGCATAACTGTATATAAAATTATTCGTTTCCCCTTTTTATAGTTACCAGTTAATTTTCATTGTATGACGGCGTTAAACTCATGAGAGGTAATGCCAATAATCCCCACGTTGGGCATTCAGGTTGGGGGCGCTGCTGCCTGCTGCCAGATATCCCTTAGTCGCCTCTTACGACACCCACGGGAAGAATTGGGTGGTGAAAATTCTAAGCCACACAGCTATCTAATAGTTTCATGCTAAATCAATAAAAGTTTTTGGGTTACCTATTCGTTTACTTTTGTCAGCACAATTTTATTATGCTAACATTAACAAGCCAGAGTTATTTGTGTTGGTACCTACCTACTAGCGATTCAGTGGACGCATAATATTAAAAACGAGTTTAAGGGATAATACGATTTCGTATATGCATCCACTGACGCCTTCGCTCACGAGGTAGGCCAGGAAGAAGATGGTGCACCGACCTGGTACAGGTTGCCACAACAACATGGATCCGTCTGGCGAAAGATCGCAACGAGTGGAAATGCATGGAGGAGTCCTACACCTAATCCTGGGTCTCAAAAGTCTCATGGTCAATCCAAATTAAATATCATAATACTTACTTTATTTATTTGTTTATTTTATGTGGCGTATAGTCCAGAGGGTTGTGACGTAGCAAGCCTATGGCGCTCGCTGAAAACCAGCGCTGGGGGAAGGGGAACACATCAGTGTTCAACCAGCACAACGCTGAAAAGAGGCCAAACCTTTTTGTCTTAGAATCAGCTGCACACATAATAAAAAGAATATATTACCTCTACATACATATATTAGTAGTAAATGTTTATATCGTGTTCTTTAGTAGCATAAGTTTTCGTTTTGTGTACCTACCTAGTGGTTTTAATGAAAAATTTAAAAATGCTTGACTGTCATGATGTCAACTATTCCAAACAAAAGTTCACAAACTCAATATTAATATTTTTTAATAATCATTTTCTTGAAATTGCCACTTCAGAAATTAAAACTTTTATTTTGGTATCAGACGATCGATTGTATCCACCATCACTTCCATACTAATATTATGCCTATTATTAAATAATTATGCCTGTCATAACCTACCTTTTCACGCCTAAGCTAACAAAAAGGCTGAACACTTCTGACGGGAATAAAATTTGACGGGATCCCGATCCCGGGGACTAACTAGGCTACTTGAAAAACACGTGCAAAACCGCAGGTAGAAGCTAGTATTCAATAGTTAAGAGCCATTCCATACATACATATATCTCTGCCGCGGGATATTAACCTGAGAGCTTGCAGCATTTCAAAACAACTGGAATGGGCACCACTAGCTTGGATGCAGAGTCATTTTGCAACTCGTCCCAAGAGTAACCAATTTGGGCTGGGTTGGGACAACATGTTGTATGAAAAATATGTTTTATTTGTTTTGCGTTAGAACTTGGATGCAAAATGATGATGTATGGATTTATACCTACAACAAGCAAATAAACGCAGCAAAAAAAAATAATTCAGGTATTTGTTAAAAAAACATTTTTATAAGTGCAGGAAAATTTAAGCAACCATAATTTGTGATAGTGATAATAAGAGATACTAAAACATACATAATTATGTATATGTAATGTATGTTAGTTCCTACGCTTACTTATTTATCATATAAGTACTACGAAAATTATTCAAGTATTGCATATGGAGAAAGTTTTCACCACTCGTCCCAAAAAGGTCAAAAGTAGGACGAGTTGACTCGGATAGCTATAGACTTGGCGATACTTTGTTTTTAAAGTGCGAAGCGGATACGTTTCTATTGTTGAACTTTTCCACTGTTTTGTTTTCTGAATAAAACGCAGAGTGCAGCACGATAATAAAAAAATCGGAAAGGAACATTCAATCAGATGATGACACAAAAATGGACGGCATTTCCAATTTTCATGAAAGTATTATTGGATTTTCTACCCATATAATTATGTTTATTGCCATAACCTCAAGTAATCTGCGTCGCAAATTATTTTTTAGTTAGCATGTGTTACGATTTTGACTTTGTTCTTCATTCTTAAATAGAGAGGCTTGTTTTTATGTATATTTTTTTTTTTTTGTGTGTTCATGCCTTTATTTTGTTTTAGTTAAAAAAATACTAGTTTTCAAGTATTACTGGATCGAACATTTAATAAATAGTAGCAAAAGTGATTTTGATTTCGATTTTTTTACTTTTTGCATTATTTTTGTTAGGTATTGATTGACTACACAAAAACGTAATTTAACTTTAGTTGTAATTATGTTATGTTAATTTATCCATGTCACACAAATAAAGATTTTCTTTTTCTATTTCTATAAACAGTTATGTGGGTTATATTAACTCCAAATTATTGTCCGAAATAAAGATTTTTATTAATTATTATTAATAAGAAGGAACCAAATGAATTGAAATCTGATAAAAACTAGGTAACGGTATGATTTACAGATTGTAGCGTTTATTATGTTCAGGTATCTACAAAATAAAATAAAATAATGCTCCAGTAATCTCTTTGTTCCGAATGCACAAAACTTGTCAGGCTCTGCGCAAACAGTCTGCGTCAAAACAAGTCACAGACAATTTCGAGTGTAATTTTGTTAGGTATAGCATGGAGATTTTATATTATATAGTTCTAGTCAAAAATCTCGATGGGTTCTAGAACGGGGGAGGCCGTGAAATACCTGATCAAAGCTCCAGGCACAAATCCCGCAGGGTGTAGCGCGCTCTAGGAAAGGGAAAAAGACGCAGATTTGTGAACCATCACGTAGTGCTGTATATTGGCTCTTGAGAAGGGGCTCTGTGACGCGGAGGGATTCACCGTGGTAGTTCGCAAGAGCCGTAAGCCCACTAGCCGGAACCTGTGCGGTACTAGACCGAAAGACCTGAACTCTGGTTTCCGAGTGGAGACACCAACTACCCAGCTCAACGTCTCACGCTTCCACTACAGTGTAGAGACCAAAGCTGTGAAGAAGTACCTATGAACGAAGACTGATGTGCGTCGAGAAGCTAGCCTCTTGCCATAATGTGGGCTTCAATTCATTAATGGTGAGAGTTCCAACTAAATATTTCTCTCGACCTACTTAAGCCCCAAGTTTTGGCCGAAGGGTGTCAAGTTTCGAAGGTTCACTGGCCGCCTGCAAGGGGATACCGCCGCCGTGCACCGTCGTCAGCTGACACCCTGATTACGTCATCAACACGTTGTCGCTATTATTATTTAAGTTTTTATGTTTTATGTATGTATGTTAGTTTTTAGGGTATATATTGCAATGTACTAAAGAATAAGTTAAATAAGATCTGTAACATTTCTCTAATCTGGAATAAATAAATTATTATTAATATTATATGTTTTTGTTAATTGCCTATATTAAAAGTGTTTTTAAAAATAGTCACCGTAGACCTCAGACCAAGGAATATCTTCCTTGGTCTGAGCCGTAGACATAACTATTGCATAGTGTTAGGTGTCACTTGCGCTCTTTCGCTACACGTTCATTTTATGAAGTTTAGCTTGAATTGTGTTGTGCTTGGTTCGTAAATCGTACTTTGGTCCATTTTGCTCGGACCAGTTTTTTTTTTAAATATCATTCGGCCGGTCCATAACCACTAGGGGGTTATGATCTTTTCAGTGCGGCATTATATATTGTGACTCTGAATAAGGTGCAAAAGTAAGTAAAAGTAGATTAAAATTTGCGATAAAAAACAGAAAAATATGTTTTTGTGACTTTATGGATGAATTATAATTTGGATTACTCAAAAATTAAACTTTTAGTCACAATAGCCACTCGTTTGATAGTTAATTGTTATTATATCGTTACTACCTTAAATTTGACAGATTATGGATTTATTTGAATAAAATAGGCCCACTACTTTGGAAGAAATCAACGTTTTTGTAAATAAAGTCATTAATTAGTAAGGAATTATTTTTTTCAACTCAACAATAAAGTACCTACCTTAAGATTGTTTTAAATTCATTTTTTTTATTTTATGTCGATAATTTTCGATCTAGTTGACCCTCAACTTCTGGGGTTGCCTTTTATCCGGGGATACACTGTATCCAAAACTCTACTAGAATGACACAAAAACCAACCTAAATAAATAAGTACAAGCTGGATAAGGTAGCATCTGCAAAAAAGGTAAATAATTATGTTAGTCCATTACCCAGAAAATCGTAATTTTCTTGTAAATAAGTGCATAATGCGTTTCTGGCTTCCCCTTATCGACTTTATTGTAACAGTCATAAAGCTCAGGGCCAGAACACCGTGCTTTAGATAGCATTAGCAAACCTAATCGCTGTATTGCCCCGCTGAGAGCAGTTAATCCCACTAACGGTCATTCACTGCGAGGCCTATTCACCTGATATCGGCACTTGAAATTACATGCTAAGGCCTAAATACCTACCCATCTACTCGTAGCGCCACTTATAAGATCCACTTTGCAAGATCGATCATACAAGCGAATTTATCATAAACTAAAAACACATAAAACGAGTATTTACCATGATTGGTGATGGTTAAACCACCAACTCTTCCCGCGGGTGTCGTAAGAGTTGACTAAGAGAAATCCTTCGGGGGGCGGGCAGCAGCGCCCCCTGCAGAACAATTATACCACCAAACTGCGATCCCCAACCCGCATGCCCAGCGTTGGGATTATGGGCATTACCCTCCATAAGATAAATGCCAATAAGGCGCTTGTCAGGAAGAGGCCTGCGTCCAGCAGTGGACCAATACAGGCTGTTGAGGTTGAGATCATACAAATACTGGACATGCACAAAGGCGAGCATAACCCTAAAAGAGTTTTCTTACAGCAAATATATGGTTACAGAGAGACTTCAAATTCTATAAGACGCGACATCAAGTTACAATTCGAGTATTATTTGGTTTGATGGATGAAACGATTTGACGACCTCTGTGGCGCGGTAGGCGAAGGTCCGCCTGCGACGCAGGAGGTTGCGGGTTCGATTCCCGCCTCGGGACAAATATTTGTACGATCTGCAGATATTTGTTCAGGGCGTTCTGGATGTTTTCTATGTATAATAAAAAATAGTGTTATTGTATTATGTATATCAGTTATCTAGTACCCATAACACAAGCTCCGCTTAGCTTGGGGCTAGATAATGCTGTGTGAATTGTCCAGCATTATTTATTTATTTAAACGATGAATGAAAGAAAGGCCTACTTTGAAACACGAAATACGAAGTTTCAGTTGACGTTCGCACAAAACGAACAATCTTTCTGCTGAACGTACAAACGTGCGTTGCTTCGGACGTGTCACTTAATGACTCATTTGTTTTCGAATCTCTAAGAAATAAATCTCACATTCATTTTCATTGAAGAAACGGATAGCGGACTGCATAACACTAAGGATGACCCTTCGTGTTATGCAGCGGACTGCATAATACGACGGGTCATCCTTAGTGTTCCGTAAAACTTTGTAATTTCTTTTTCTAGGTAGGTCTCTTGTTTACGCCCGTTGCCTGGACATCAGTAGTTACCAATGATTTGGAAAATTATGAGCTTTTTACAACAACAACTCGGGACGATTTCTATACAACAGTGAAAGAGTCAGCAAAATCGGCTTACTATGGGCGGAGATATCAAGTAACATACATTACAAACATTAAAGTCCATAATACCCATTCACTATCAAATGACTGTACTAAGCAGCATAGGACGATCAAATTCGATGCGGCCAGAATTAATTACCTAGGTTATGTTAATTAGCACTGAAAAGCCAACGCATATGTAGTAGGTAATACACGTATGTTGTATTTAAACTGAATGGAAGCTGTAGTGCAACTTTATTTCCGTGTCGTCATTGGGGAATTTTGTGAAATCCTGTTTGAGTGCTGCGCTACTAGGACACTGTCCTCATGGGGTTATACTTGGTCTAATTCAATACGAGTTTTCACGTTTTTTTACTTACTGTTGCTGAAGTAACGTTAATTGTTCGATAAAAAACTAAACGCGTTTAAGTCGCAAAATAAGTCAACTTTCTAAAAATGTTCACCTCTGCAACCACCTCAAAGTTAGCTTGAAGATACGACGACGGAAGAAGTTTTAACTTAAAATGGAAAACAACTCCAAATGGGAAAAACGTACGTGCATCATAGAATTACCGACTTGTACGTTGTTAGCTAGTATTTTCGTATAAATTTGCGAAATGTTTCTGCAGCACAGCGCAGTATCCGGACCAGCAACTAATACAGGTATAAAAAAACGTATATCATGTATTTGCTACATTAGAAGTAATAGTAGAGGTTAATAGAAATAAGAATTTAATACAAAAAATGTACACTTAAAAAATATCAAATAATATTTTAAAATTACACTGACACGGAATTAAAATGGTCTATTTTGATTTCGGTCGCTTGGGGATTCGGACTAAAGCCGACAGCAGTGAGTCTCGACGACTTTTTTTCGTTTCTGGGAATCGGGAATAATATTTTCAATTCCCATTTAAATACACATTTTATTTGACTCATAAATAATTGAATGCGGGTCAACTTCAAACATCTCCAAAAGGTCACGAGAAATTTTTAGACAAATTAGTTTTTTTGCTCGACTGAAAGCAGTATAGGGAGGGACCCATCTAACGGATACCTTAGAAAATCCAAGTTCAATAATAATGATGTTTTGTGTTCGCTCATATGAAATGCCTATATTGTCTGCAATCTTTCCAATATAAGATAACACACAATATTATGCCGAAGAACGGTTGTAGACGTCGCGCCGTAGCGGGGTTCATCAATGCTCTCTCGTCCACGTATAAATTTTGCTAACCATTTTTTTACAGTGGTATAGATTCCCCTGATGTTTACGTCATATCATCTTGGATCTTTTTCGGTGTAAATCCATTTTTAAACAAATGTTTGATGACCGCAAGTTGCGAAATTTTGCCCATTTTTTAAAATGCACTCTTGGTCTCTATATTACTATATTTTGATGACAGGCCGGGAACTTTTCTATCCACCCTCGTACTTTTAAACATTGCCGGGAATTCCCGGGGAATCAGAAAAATCCCGGTGTTCAAAATGACAATTTTCACGGAAATTCCCGAATGAAACCCTAAGTGAGCTCAAGCAATAAGCGAGCTGCGGAGCCCCGAAATACTATAAATACTTAACTAATGGGCTAACTACGGTTGTCTGTTCCATTGTAATGCAGCCATATCATTCATTAAGATGTTCAATGGAGAACCCCAACTACGATCAACTTTTCTATATCAGGCGCGATATTTAAATTTCATTTTCATCCCACCATCTCGGAAAGAGTATTTTTAATCTTTAATATCTGAGTGGAAAAGCCGTTTTTATTCTCTAGACTAGAGGATAAAGAAAATTGAATTTAGAACATCGTGTGCACTAAGTTTGTGAATTAAAAAAAACATTAAACCTATTTACTGCTACCTCTATGGTGCCGAATATATCATACAACTTTTTTTTAATTTGTTAAAAACTCAGGCTCGGAATCTTCTTGGTGTTCTTTTTTCAATTTGCTTTGTACGCGGTTCTTTACGCGGCATTTTTTCACGTCATTGTTAAACCTTATTATTAAAAACAAGAAACTTGAAAACAAGTGAAAAAACTAAAATGAGTAATTCTAGCGACGAGGAAGTTTGTTTTTGCATTTAGCCATTTCCTCGCTGAGGTGGAATGAAAAGTTACGTGTTGCACTCGAGTGCAAAGATTTTTCACCTCGTGCTCTTTTGATTCCCTCGCTAACGCTCAGGATTCTAATTTTGAATCACTCGCTGCGCTCGTGATTCAATTTTAGAATCCTTCGCTTGCTCGGTCATCAAAATTGAACACGCGATTAAAAAGCAACTTTGCACTCTTGTATAACAAATAACTATTTTATCTACCTTATATTTTTTATGTTTATCTGTGGGTTCGATTCCCGCCGCGGAGCAAATGTTTGTACGATCTGCACCTGGCAAAGGCGCGCGCTTCGCGTTCAAAGCCGTAAAAATTAGTTATTAGAACTGTTATTAGAATGTTTGACGACCTCTGTGGCGCGGTAGGCGAAGGTCTGCCTGCGACGCAGGAGGGTTTTTTTAGATTTGTTCAGTGCGTTCTGGATGTTTTTCTATTTATAATAAATAATCTATCTATGTAGTTATTGTAATAAGTATATCAGTTATCTAGTACCCATAACACAAGCTCTGCTTAGTTTGGTTGCTGTGTGAATTGTCCAGCATTATTATGTATGTATTAATTATCTTGTACATAACACAAGTTTAGCTTAGTCTGCTGCTAAATGACGCTGTTAGAATGAATTGTCCAGCATTATTAAATTATATTACTATATTCATCCGTTTTCTGCATAATAATCGTTGACTGCTTGGAGTTTAGGCGTTGGGCAGTAGAAGGTAGGTTGCTACGTAGTTCATGAGGTGCGTCATCAGTAAATCAAATTCATTTTTTTTCAAATGTAACGATTAACCCTTCATCATCCACATGTATTACTAGCGAAATGGTGCGTCAATATCCATTAAGACATAATGTGTTACTACTTTGTAAGCCATATGGCTCATCTGGTTTTTGCGTTTTATTGATGAAGTGAGGATATATTTTCAATTGTATTTACGTTAAACAACTTTATTACCAACAACTTAACACTTTTTGACAACTTTTTGAAACCATTTAGAAACAAATATTGAGAGATATACCGGGTGAAAGTTCAGCGCGCGAAAGTGACGCCATTTTTTTGCGAAAGTCTGAGTGAAAAGATTTTATTTTCTTTATCCCAAAGAAGCGGTAAAAGTTTCTTATTTATTATATTATTATAGAGGGTCACTAAGGTTTTTACATAGTTTCAATAGTATATGTTGATAAACATACGAGTTAGTAGTAGAAGTAGTAGTACGATTTTACGACCATTTTTTCAAATGAAAGGTCTGTGTAAAATTAATAAAAAACATTTCTAAACAGTTTTATAGGTTTATTGCAAAGCTTTCAGATAAAGTAAGCTGAATCACCCTACTCAAAAGCATTCTATACCTGGACGTAAAATACCACGCGAGCGTGCGAATCCGCATTCGCGCACAAAAACTTGCTGATCTTGGCATTTTTTCAACGCAAAAACGGCGGAATCAGGCAGGTTAAGCCTGTTCCGTTTAAATCTGATAGTTTAACAATAAAAATCTCTATTTATTGACGTGAAACAATACAGATATCCCAAAGTGTGCATATCGTAAAATACACTCTAATAATGAAAAAATAATGAATCAGGTTACCGTTGTTCAGCACCAATAATTATTCCAATAATCTACGCAGCGTAGCTACGGCGTATAAGCTGCGGCGTAACAAGATAGGGCGTAATAACGGGGTAGATGCGCGTATCAGGAAAGATGCGCGTAACAAGACAACAGAAAAGAACGAACTATTCTCAACGTCCTACGTGAGACGTGACTGATCCTAGCTCCTACTATACAACAGCATTCATCATCATCATCATCATCCACAGCCGGATTTTACCCACTGCTGGGTATAGGCCTCCCGAAGTTTGTGCCATCCACCACGGTCCTGTGCTAACCGCCTCCATTGACGTCCCCCGACACGTACTATGTCGTCGACCCACCTTGCAACTGGACGTCCTACGTTTCTTTTGCCCATTATTGGCCACCAGTCAGTTGTTGTTTTGCTCCACCTATCATCACCTCGCCTTGCAATGTGTCCAGCCCAACTCCATTTAAGCTCCATGACTCGAGTGCCAACATCCTGGACCTTTGTTCTTTGTCGGATCTTGGTGTTCGGGACTCGGTCTGTAAGGTGAATGCCGAGCATGGCGCGTTCCATAGCTCTTTGTGCAACTCTCAGACGGTATACAGTCTCCTGTGTGAGCGTCCACGTCTCGGCACCGTAGGTCATGGTGGGCAGTACACATTGATTAAATAAGCGGGTCTTCAAACATTGTGGAACCTTCTCTGATTTTAAGATGTCATCTAGCTTGCCAAATGCAGCCCATCCTAGCTGGATTCTTTTTGAGATCTCCTTAGGCTGGTGTTCTTTGCCGAAGGACACAACATGTCCAAGATAGACGTATTGATCGACTCTCTCCAGTACCTCATTTCCCACCGTGATGTTGAAATTTGAGGGGCTGGAGAGGTTCGCCATAACCTTCGTCTTGGACATATTCATTCTTAAGCCAACTTTCAAAGAAGCATTATAAAGTTGTTCAAGCATTTTTTGGAGATCATCAAAACTTTCTGCGAAAAGTACGAGATCATCTGCGAATCTAAGATGAGACAAATTGACACCATTGATGTTAATGCCGCAGTTATCCCATTTTAGGGTTTTTACGACGTCTTCGAGTGCTGCTGTAAATAGCTTTGGTGAAATGGTATCTCCTTGTCTCACTCCTCGCTGGATTGGAACGGGATTGGTTAAATCGTGAACTCGTACCTGCAGAGTCGCTGAGCTGTAGAGCTCCCGGAGCACATCCACGTAACGGGAATCGATGTAGCAGCGATGAAGAGCGTGGAACACGGCCCAATGTTCGATACTGTCGAAGGCCTTCTCATAATCGACGAAGGCCATGACAAGGGGCTGGTTAAATTCGTGACACTTCTCCATCAGCTGGTTCACCGTGTGGATATGGTCGGTAGTTGAGAATCCGCTCCGGAAGCCAGCCTGTTCTTTGGGTTGCGCTTCATCAAGATCGCGGGTAAGCCGTATGGTAAGTATTTTTGCAAAAAGTTTGTATATTTGGGAAAGCAAGCTTATGGGTCGGTAGTTACTCAATTTAGCAATGTCGCCTTTTTTGTGGATGATGGTGACTATGGCATTCTTCCATTGCTCTGGTGTTCGAGCTTCTTGGAGAACTTTATTAAAAAGTTTTTCAAGAACTTCTACTACAGGTTTTCCTCCTGCTTTTAGCAATTCGACTGAAACACCATCAGCGCCAGGAGATTTATCCGCCTTCATTTTGTATAGAGCATTTGTAATCTCGCACGGAAGAATAGGTGGCAGGATTTCCGTGGTCCGATGTTCAATAGGCGGGGCTCGAATATCGTCCTCCAATGAGTCCGGTTCTACAGATGTCGATGTATATAAGCTTGTGTAAAATTCTTCAATGATGGTTGTTATTTTAGCTCTGTCGGTAGTTAAATTATTATTTTTGTCTCTAAGTTTAGAAATTTGTTTGGTGCCGGAAGTTGTTTTTCTACGAAATATTTTAGGGCCTTGGAACTGTTTGATTGTATTCATAATAGTATTGGTGTTATAAGATCGTATATCGTGTTTAATGTATTTATTGATAAGTTTATTAATACGATCTAACTCTTTTTTGTCTGAAGCTGATTGATTAGGTAATTTGTTCCGTTTTTCAATAAGATCTAGGGTTTCTTTAGTAAGTTTATTGACCTTCTTGCGAGTGGTTCCTAGGTGTTTCTTGGCAGTCTCGTTTAAAGTTCTACATAGTAACTGATTTATGTGATCCACGTCGAGGTTTAAATCCTCGAGACCCTCAAACATATTCTTGAGATCTAATTGGAATGAATCTTGGAGAGAAGCTACTTCCTGTTTTTCATACTTGCGCATTGATGATGAGATCATCTTGGTTCTTTCACTGTTAAAGTCAAACTTTAACGTAGCTCTAACCAAACGATGGTCGCTCCCAGTTTTGAAGCTTGAGAGGACGGAGACATCTGTGACAACATATTTGTGGGAGCTTATAATTATAGTCTATTTCGTTTCGAGTGGTCCCACCCGGATGTACCCAAGTCCACTTTCTTGTCTCTCGCTTCTGAAAAAAGGTGTTCATGGCGTAGAGCCCTTTCATTTCTAGGAAGTTTACGAGAGTCTGACCTCTGTTATTGCGTATTCCGAGGCCGAAGCTACCTACAGACTTTTCATTTACAAGGGGTTTGCCAATTTTCGCGTTAAAATCTCCGATGATGGTATTATAGTGGCAAGGAGTGCAAGCTAACGCCTTTTCTATGTCTTCGTATAACTCTTCTACTTCCTCGTCTGGTCTGAGGGATGTCGGGGCGTATACCTGGATTACCTTGATAGCGTAGCGCTTGTTTAATTGTAGTATTAAGTAGCATACACGAGTTGATATACTTCCTACATCGACAAGTTTATGTGCGATGGTTTTCGACACAAGGAATCCAACACCTCCATAAGAAGAGTCTTCATGTCCTCTATAAAAGAATAAATCGCCTGAAGGTAACTTAATTAGTTCCTCACCAACTCGTCTTACCTCAGATAGTCCTAGTACGTCCCATTTAATCTTTTCTAATTCTAACTGTAACTCAAATAATCGGTCGTCCGTGCGAATCGTCTTGGCGTTATAACACGCCAAGGTCAGGGTCGTTGGGGATTGGCAGTGGGGCATCTTCCAGCGATTCTTCGCACCCTCTACCCCACCGGAACCATGGCCACTGCCGGGACCAGGAATAGTGGGGCTGCTGGGGACTGAGGGCCGTTGTGTAGTGGCACTTATCATAACAATAGGGGTTTAAGCCATAAAACGCCGCGCTGGCCAGTGCGTCGTGGCGAGTTTTTTCGTCAGAGCCTCGTTCGTTTGTCGGCAGGGGATACCGCGAGCAGGTGAGGTTGACTTGGGGTCCAAGAGATAAAGCCAAGACAACAGCATTAGTTCTGAAAATTTGCCAGCATATTTTCACTTCCTGTACAGTCTTGAATAATCGATGCTCGGTCGCATAGGAGGACGTGATTAACCCTTGGGCTAGAACATGGCCGAAACTTTTATAATCACATCAATAAAAAGCTAGTAAGTTGAAATGTAGAGCAAGGACGGATGAGTAGAGCATGATACGCTGATTCCTGTTTGCAGTGTATTGATTGCCTCTAGGGACTACAGCAATGGCGTTGGACTTGACTGACGCTGATGACAAGTACAGTCAAGTGAACGGTTCGAGTAGTTTTGGCAATTTTGCGTCGTAACGCACCTATAATTTATGGCTCAAATACAAATACAAGTTAAGTAAATTACCATATTATAGTTCATTTTCAACTATTTCTTTAAAATATCATAGATTTCGGAAAAACATTTACCATTTTTTCAGTGATAAAAATGAATATTAATGGCAGTCTAGCGATGAGAGCTATTCTACCATTCGGGAAAAGCGGGAAAGCGGCAATCCGATGTGCATTTGTTTTTTCAGATTGTGGAGTTTTGTTTATACTTCTGTATAGCAGTGATTTGTATTACGAGTATAATGAGTTCACCTGATTCAGATAGGACTAGAACGTCTGATTTCACTCATCTGTTCTTTAGCTAATTTATGTTTTTGTTTTTATGCTTACGACCGGTATTGAAATGGATCAGTTGAGCTAGGAACCTATAGATTGTTTACGCTTCAGACTGGTATTGATATGGATCAGTTAGGCTAGGTACCTGTAGATTGTTTACGCCACCGACTGGTATTGACATCTTTTACTTAATAAATATATTTTATTTATTATTTATTACTGTAACGTTACTTCTGCCTTCCTAATGAGGTGGTGGTGAGGAAAACAGTAGTGGGGTACAAACAATATATTATTTTATCAAAAAACTGAAGTTACGGTACACCCTGTATAAGGCGGTGAAAGTTACACCCTGTATAAGGCGGTAAAAGTTACACCCTGTATAAGGTAGTACGAGTTACACCCTGTATGCGGTAGGTACTAGCAGCGCGAGCCGATCCAGGCGAGCGTCCGGATATGACTCACACTACTAGAAGTGTAAGGGCGTCTAGCTGGAGGACCTTTCCAGTGCGGAAGAGGGCAGCCAACTGACTGCAGAGTGCAGTCGCGCGGTGGCTTTTATAGGGCCGGCTGGGTGGTGGGGCTATCGGCGTTCCGCATGATCATCATTTTGCGAGCTGCGGTGCGCGTCGCACTTCAAGCCGGTCTATGGGAGGCGGGGCGTCTGACGTCACGCGCGGTCATCGACGTACTTCAGGCCGGTTGCGCGCTGTTTATGCTACAGGCTCCCCCTCTGGATGTGAAGGCGTCCCGACGAGCAGACAGCCTAAAGAGAGGCTCGCAGTGGTGGTCTTTTTAGGTCGCCCGCGTCCACGGGCAGGCGGAGCCGGCGCGGAGTCCGCAGCAGTGGTTAGCTTAGGCGGGCGGCCTCGCTTCCTCAGCGGGCGTACTGGTAAGGGTAGCGGGCCTTCGCTGCCTCGGTACGGCGTCAGGGCAGAGGTGTGGTACACCCCCAGGGCTTGGTCAGGTACGTTGGGATCTGCAAGAACATAAGATGTAGCACCGTGTCGCTTTAAGATTTTGTAGGGTCCGTCGCGACGAGGACATAACTTAGCGCTGCTTCCTCGAGCTGAGTTGCTTACTGGGTGACTATTGGCTAGAACTAGGTCACCAGGTTTGTAACCAGGATCCTCTCGGCGTCTCTTGTCTACTGCCTCTTTTCTTGTTTCTTCCTTGTTTTCTCGTACCTCTCGAGCCCTTTTCAATGTGTCTGCCAGTTGAAGAAGCTTCGGCGTTATCTCGGGCACGAAGTTCTCTGACAGAATGATCTGGCGCAGATCATGGGCATTGTCATCTGGAGTTCTGAGTTCACGGGCGAATGTCAGGTATGCTGGAGTATAACCTGTTGTTAGGCCATTTGCGGTATTCATCGCGAAACGAATGCTAGGCAACTTGTCATCCCAGCTTCCATGGTCGTCTTCTACCAGAATAGCAAGTTGAGTCTTGAGGTCTCTATTCTTGCGTTCAACAGGATTTGCTGCTGGGTGATACACTGGCGTGAAGTTATGCTTGATGTCGAGACAAAAGGTTAGCTGCTGCATTACAGCACTGACAAATTGTGGTCCGTTATCGCTGATGAGTCTCCGTGGAACACCATAACGTAGGAATACTTCGTCTATTAGAATCC
Organism: Eupithecia tripunctaria; assembly: GCA_955876795.1. Taxonomy (NCBI): domain Eukaryota; kingdom Metazoa; phylum Arthropoda; class Insecta; order Lepidoptera; family Geometridae; genus Eupithecia; species Eupithecia tripunctaria. The sequence continues at coordinate 7,269,399 of OY041602.1, read as the reverse complement.
TCGCACAGTTATCAGCACTTGCTGTTTTCATCGCAAACAGTTCAATCCATCCAGTGGCGATGTCTTCAACTATGAAGATCCAAGTGCTTCCACTTGGAGTAGAAGGTAGAGGTCCAAACAGGTCAAATGCTACCATCTCAAAACGCTGGTTGATTGGCGTGGTCTGGAGCAGTCCCGCGGGCTTCATGTTTGAAGGTTTGTATCGCTGGCATGGGAGACAGTTCTTGACGTAAGCTGCAATATATTTCCTCATCCCCTTCCAATGGTATCGCCTTGAGATTCTCTGATACGTTTTATCAGCGCCGTAGTGTCCAGCTAGTGGGTCATCATGATATGCGGTGAGTACGTTTGCCCATTCGTGTTGGGGTACGAGGAGCTGAGCTTCTTCTGCGTCATTGATGGGATCATAGCGATAAAGCAACCCGTTGTTCATCAAATATCCCTTGTTGCTCCAGTAAATAGCATTCACAGTTCGTTCTGGCTCTTCTAAGGCTTTCACGATGCTGAGTAGATTCTCGTCTTTTAGCTGTTCAGCCCTAATCTCGCTGACAGAGCGAGCTGGCATATCTATGACGATACTGCAGATACCGCAACTCCCTGTTGTCTCTTGGTTACAAATTGGTCTGGATAATGTGTCTGCAACTACATTGGTTCGTCCTGGCGTGTACTTTATGGTGATGTTGTAAGCCTGTATCTGCAGCGCCCATCTAGCCAATCGTCCTGTTGGAGATCGTAATGACATTAACCACTTCAGAGCCTGGTGATCCGTTATAACTGTAATTGGGAGACCTTCTATGTACCCTCTAAATTTGCTGATTGCCCACACTACAGCGAGAGCTTCTCTTTCCGTTGTAGAGTAATTCCTTTCAGCCGAATTTAACAATCTGCTTGCGAATTCAACTGGTCGTTCGTCTTGTCCCTCCCCCTGCATCAAAACAGCTCCAAGCGCGTAGTTACTTGCGTCTGTTTTGAGTATATACGGCTGGGTCTCGTCGGCTTGGCGTAGAATAGGGGCTGTAGTGAGGAACGTCTTCAGTGCCTGAAAAGCCTTCTCTTGGTCATCACTCCAGGTCCATTTGGTATTCTTACGTGTAAGACGGGTGAGCGGTTCGCTGATGCTTGCAAAATTGGGAATAAATCGGCGAAACCAAGAACAGGTTTGCAGAAATGTCATGAGGTGCTTTATGTTATTAGGTGCAGGGTACTCACGAATCGCTGCAACTTTCCCTGGGTCAACTTCCAATCCTCCTGGGGTAATGATGTGCCCTAGATATTTGACGGTCGGGCAGCAGAACCGGCACTTCTTGAAGTTCACTTCTAGGTTGTATCTGTCAGTTTCTTCAATACCTTGTCCAGGTCTGTCAAGTGATCTTGGAAGCTACTGGAAAATATGATCAAATCATCCAGGTAAGCTAAGACTTTGACATTCTCAAGACTTACTCTGACCCTGTCTATAAGGCGCTGAAAGGTTGCGGGCGCGTTGCGTAGTCCAAACGGCATGCGCTTGCACCTGTATACCCCGAATGGTGTTATGAAAGCGGTTTTATCCTGGTCTTCCTCTTTGACTTTCACCTGCCAGTAACCGGCGCGTAGATCGAGGGTTGTCATGAATGGAGTAGGTTTCGCTGCATGAAGTAAGTCATCCATCCTCGGTATGGGGTAGACGTCTGGGACTGTAATGGCGTTTAGTTTGCGATAGTCCACACACACACGTACCGATCCATCCTTCTTGGGCACCATGACAACAGGTGCGGACCATGGTGAAGAACATGGCTCTATGACCTTATCATCCAACATCTTCTCGATTTCCTGTCTCAGTAAAGCAAGCTTTGGAGGCGACAGGCGATAAGGGGGTACTGATATAGGATTGTGCTCACCCGTGTTGATGCAATGTTCTGCTAGGCAAGTCGGTTCCGAGTTTCCTTCAAAGGCTTCTCTATTAACCCACAAGATCTCCATCAACTGCGTTTTCTGTGACGTATCCAGTAGATCCGAGGTGACCTCTTCGATTGAAATAGATCCTATCTCTATATCATCTCCGCCATCATCGCTGGGGAAGAGCATCTTAGAGTGCGGGGATAGTTCGACTTCCGCTCCATGGATGTTCATCTGGGCATCTCTGTACATAAAATCCACAAACCTTGGTGAGTATCCGTCAAACAAAGTTCTGTTCCGTTTTATCGGTGGTGAGGACCAATCTATTGGTACTGCAGCGTATGGTTTGTTTTCATCGCAAACGCTTTTCACAGTTGCTTCTGGTTCTTCCTTCTGACGCATGTTGCTGGATACGCGGAGAACATTGGCTGCGCATGCACTGGCTTCTGGTAAGGAAGGTTCATTAGAGCTGGGCGACCATGACTCACCTTCACCATCAGGTAAGATTTCTAGGCTTTTTAAGAAATCACTCGTGTTTGGTGGTGTGACAGACATAGGGGAGATGAACTCTGGTGGTTGGGCATCAATCACGAACTTGTGGAGGGTTGGACTGGACAGTGGCGTTATCTCTACATGTGCCGTGGAAATTTCCTCTTCGCCTTCCTCGTGTAAAAGGTATATGACATCTGGGTCTTCGACGAAGTGCCAGGTCATCTGTGGGATGTTTAACACCATGCCTGCATCTTGAATAAATCCAATCCCTAGCAGAGTGCGTGTTTCTCGGGATTCAGGAAAGATTATCATCGTCGTAGGCACTACATGATTATAAAGGTTAATAGGTACTCTTACCGTAAGTATCTTCCTATGTGTTCTTCCTCCGTCTGCCAGGGTCACTATTACCTTTTGCTGTTCACATTTGTATCCAAGCTTGAGGAGGCATTGGTACAGTTCATACGAAGCGACGCTTGTTTTGGCGCATGAGTCGATGTATGCGTTCCCCACGATTTTCTCGATTCCAATCCTAACGATGGGTCTGGGACGCGCATCTGTCTTGACGTTTAGCGAGCAAAAACTTACTTCAGAGTTTTCTTCCTTGACAGCAGGCCGTTTGGTACAGGTAGGGCATTTGGATCGGACGATGCCTGGTGCGCCGCATCCATAGCAGGAGAATTTTGGCTGTGACGGAGATGGAGCTTGAGTCGCGGTAGCGGAAACCGGGGGCTTACTGGCTGTAGAAGTACCGGCGATCTTTGCCTCTGAATTTAGCCTTTTACGGCAAACATCGATGGTGTGACCATTCATCCTGCAGAAGGTACATCGGATTTTCTTGGGTTTCTCTCTTTCTTTCCCTTGTGTGTCTGCAGCGGATGGCGGATGTTTTTCCATTAGCAAGCGTTCTACACCTCTAGCTGCTTTAAGCAGCTGGTCAAAGGTCTTCGTGTTTTCCCTTGGCATCTTCTCCCTTATCCTGTAACGCAGTTGACCGTAGACCATGTCAATTTGTTGCATCTCGGTATGTGCAGGTCCTGGAAGTTGAGCGAGAAGAGCCCGTTTCCTCGAAATAAACACTTCTGTCAGTTCGCTTTCGTCTTGTTTTTTCCCAATGATGTCTTGGTACAATTGAAAGGCCGGTCGTTTGGGAGCGAAGGCATGACGCATTCTTTCTCGGAGATCGTTCCAAGTGGAGATGGTATCCTTTACACCGTTCCACCAAGTGGCCGCTTCCTCTCGTAAAATAAGTGGCATGCTTTGCAGAGCATCTTCGTCACTTATCTTTTCAATCTTTTTGAAAACTGTTGCTGCTGTCAGGAACGATTCCACGGTTTCTCCATCTCTCTTTCCGTTGTAGGAGAAGTTGCACGCGGAAAAGGAGCCACTCCGTTGTGTACCGATGGCTGACAACAGCTTTTCAAACTGTTCGGCTGAGATCATGATTTCTTGTTCTTTGGCCAGCTGTGCTCTTGTCTTCACGTTGGACGCCAGATTGTAACGTTACTTCTGCCTTCCTAATGAGGTGGTGGTGAGGAAAACAGTAGTGGGGTACAAACAATATATTATTTTATCAAAAAACTGAAGTTACGGTACACCCTGTATAAGGCGGTGAAAGTTACACCCTGTATAAGGCGGTAAAAGTTACACCCTGTATAAGGTAGTACGAGTTACACCCTGTATGCGGTAGGTACTAGCAGCGCGAGCCGATCCAGGCGAGCGTCCGGATATGACTCACACTACTAGAAGTGTAAGGGCGTCTAGCTGGAGGACCTTTCCAGTGCGGAAGAGGGCAGCCAACTGACTGCAGAGTACAGTCGCGCGGTGGCTTTTATAGGGCCGGCTGGGTGGTGGGGCTATCGGCGTTCCGCATGATCATCATTTTGCGAGCTGCGGTGCGCGTCGCACTTCAAGCCGGTCTATGGGAGGCGGGGCGTCTGACGTCACGCGCGGTCATCGACGTACTTCAGGCCGGTTGCGCGCTGTTTATGCTACATTACTTATTTATTTTTACTTTACTTGTATTCGTGATGAAAAGCACAGTGTTTACCACGGGTGAAAGTAACTTATTTAGTCCCTCGAATTATTAGCGCCTATTAGCGTCTCGAGCCTAAAAAACTTACTTTCATCTCTTGGGTAACAATGTACTATTTTATTATTGGCCACCGATTCGTAATTGCTGTTATTGTATCTAGCCATTGTTCTATTTTCACCAAAATTTCAGTCAGTACAAATAAACTGCTATAAACACAGTTGCGATTATAATACCTACTGTGTTGAAATTCTCAATAATAATACTTAACAAACTTTATTTTGCTCATTTATGCACAGAAGTAACTAGGAAACATGTTCAAAGTTTTAAAACGAGACATGAATGGATGGAAACTTTTTTAATTCAAGCGAAGATAATAAACCTACGAAGTTGGACGTACTCGTATAAGTACGATTCGCGAAATGAGGTGCACGGAATCGGCGCACATTTGCTGAGTATTTTCAAAATTAGTAGTATTTTCTTCTTTATATAATATTAAGGACCTATCAGTTAAGTTTTGAAAAAAATCTTCATTATTTTTACTCGACTTCAAAAAAGAGGAGGTTCTCAATTCGACTGTATATTTTTTTTATATTCGTCAGTCACCCAGTCAGCAAAAGTTCTGAGGAACTTTTGACTGGGTTGTCCGATTTTCAAAAAACTTTATTTGAAAGCTGGTGCTGCAAATTTGGCCGAGTTTTGACAATGGGTTTTATGAAAAAAGTATATAATTGAAGTCGGTTTCAATTATTATTATATCAGGAGCAAAGAGAGGAAAAACTAAGCTTTCTTTTATTGATAGAACACATTACAAAAACTTTATATTTCTATCTTTATATCCTTTGATAAAAAGTACGAAGCAGCCAGGTCTATGCAGGAAGAAAAGAGGAGAGAAAGTGTCAACTCTGACTCAGTACGGTAGGTACTTAAAGTCTCTTAAAGCACAGAAAACAACATTACGGTATTTATTGGCACCGATCTGATTCACTGGTAAACTTTGGAAAGTATAAAGCCAATGGGCAAAGTTTTCTCCAATCAGATTCTTGGGGATGATATGGTGACAAACGTAAGGCGTTGTCGCAAAGGTTTAGAAAATACGGTCTAACTTTCTCCTTCCACAAAAAACGGCCCAACGACGATAGTACGAGAAATAAAAAAGTACCTATTTTTACGGTCTGGGCAAGAAATATGACATCACCAAAATGGTTTATTGAGAAAATAGCTAAACATAATAAGGTTACAACGAACAGCCGTTAAATGTAATATAGAATAAAATTAGTAAATGCACGCAAGAACAAGAAATGAGAAAGAGGAACAAAGTAACTAAATAAATTAGATAGATAGGTCTCTGCAAACTACACCGCACCCGTCTAAGTTACCCCAGAAAATCCAAAAAGTAAACAGTACGTGACAGACGACCACCTATAGAACCGTTTCTTCTTCTAATTGGAACTGCAGCCAAGGAGTTTGGCTTATACTGTCCACCTGACAAAGCGCCGTTACCGGCAGCACCATTGAAGGCAGGCAGGCTGGTAGGCAGGCAGGCAGACAGGCCGACAGGCAGGTAGACTCAGGTAAGCGGAAGCAAGGATGAAAAATTAGCAGCCATACCGTCATCGTCATCACTGTCAGAGTCTACGAAAAGTAAAACAACCTTGATCATCAAGTAAAAAGCTATGGCCCATTCTTTATCAATCACACATACAAGGCCCTCTTTCAAGAATAAAAGCGGTTTTAACATTCATTACATAACGCCTGAAATGCATTACGAAAACGGTCAGGTTAAACTGTACTCAAATTAATTCGGGTTGAAATTTATAACCGGTAAATAACTAGTAAATAATACTAGCTTGGGAGCTTGGGTAGGCCCATGAATAACCTGTGTTGTGGGTAGCTAGCTTCGTGCAAAAAATCAAGTTGAAACAAACACTAAAATATGATGCAACAAGTATTGTATGAGACAAGTATGTGTACAAGCCTTGTGCGACACTGTGTAAGGTTTGCAAGTCAACCACGTCGTCTACACAGTGAAAGACCTGAGGCGCTTCCTGTGGCTTGCGTTTAAAATTTATAATTTTAAGAAAAATCTTATGGCGATTGCTTGTGGATGTTTCCCTATGGGTTTTTGCTGGTTACGGCTGCCTGTTGTGGTTGCTTGTGGCTTTTGCTTATGGCGATTGCTTGTGGAAGTTGCCTTATGGGCATTTCCCTGTGGAGGTTGCCTGTGGACGTTGCCCTGTGGGCTTTTCACACCTTGGGTATCCATACTGAAGTAGGTCACCACACGCTTACTGCCGTCCGCTTGTGTCTGCATGGGCACAGCCTCAATCAGCGTTGCTCGCATCGGCGGCGTGAAGTTCGGTAACAAAGGAGGGCGTTTAAAAATTTAGATATTGGCCGAATCATTGATCAGACTAGAAACTTCGCCTCCAAACGGTCACGATATTATTAGCTTCCGCGATTCCTTTTGTTTCACCTGTGGTTTCACCGAATAACTCAGTCGGGCTGTTACGACCGGCGCACTATGGGTCAGAAGTGTAATTATCGAGTCAAAAATCTGTAACTTACTAAGTTTTCAACATATCTTATAATAGCTAATCACATAATAGTAAAAACATAATAGTATTTTATATTTGCGAAAATAAAAAAAAAAAACAGTTTTTCAGGCCTTTCAAACTTGACTGTAAAAGCTAACTTTCTTGGCCTAAAGAAATATGCTTGAATTACGTGCAAAGTACCACGCTTTTAATGTGTAATAAATATCAACAAAAAATTGTTGACAAATCGACCTACTTCCTTACATTTAAGTTCAAGCTACCGCTATTAAAATATGTTATTATAGCACACTTTTGTGGTATTTCAGATGACAGTATAATTATCCTGTCGAATACTGTCGACTCATCAGAAGTTACCTTTTTTGTTCTTATTGAAAACAATAGATATAGGGATATAAAAATAATAGCGCCATTGGTCATTAAAGCTATAGCTTTTATCAAACACCAACCAATGGCAATGTGTTGAACATACACCTAAATTCCATTTCTTTTGTGTAATTACGGCCTGCGTTGGGTTCATATAAGTAACAGAAGTAACCGGGTAGTATCTGGGTGTAAGGCGACTGGCTTGGAATTTAAGTGATCTTATTTGGTAGCCGGGCGAAGCAAGCGATTTAGCCGCGCCGCCGCCGTGCGCCATCGTGCACGGAATCGACAATTTTTGTGTACCTGTTCGGTCTTAGTTCCTAATTATTACTTTACGACTTTATTTCAATCGGAATCAAAGCTTTATGTTTTAAGACTTCATACTTATAAAATCTCCAAACTCACGACGGATACATTAGTAATCGAAAAAGGAAGAGAAAATAAATTATTTTTGCAATTATAGCTTTCTAAATTTGTTCATCTACCCATTACTACAAAGTTAAAATCCGTCGGTGGCTGCAAGCAATCGGTGAATCTATATCCTGTACTTACTCCTAGATTACGTAGAAGCCTCTTTATTAACAAAGAATCCAAAAATGCAAGAGAATGGCAATGGCCTCCCCGACAGACGGATTTTTTGGCTTTGTATTAATGGGAAGGTGAAAAAATTTGGGAAGCTATAATCGTAAATATAATTTAATTCTTTTTCAATTCCATTTAGTCGAAGGTTCTGCAAAAAAGATTTTTCTTTTTTCGATTCCTGGTGAAGAAGTGAAGATCATAACGACCACATAACGACTAAATAAGAACCATTGCCACCTTTCTAAATCTTCAACTTTGTTTAAGACAAAATGGTGCCAATTTTAAAAGTCATAACTAATAGCTACCATGTTGAATAATACAGGTGTTTGCTATTTTTTATTTGGTAGGTACCTTATCTACTTATAACAGTCAAAAAGTATGTTTCCGATCTAGTGTTATTTTTCCTTCTTTTGTTAGTCTCCGTGTTGTTCAAGTACAATGTTCATTATGAGCGCCTGATTCCTAACATTGAAAAGATACCTTAAAATCAAGAGTTTCGAAGTTTGGTAGCAAACAAAGTTTTGAAAACGTCATTGTTTTCGTAAACAAAAAGGAAACAAGAAACCTTTAAAATACTTAGTAACAAAAATTTACGAACTTTTAAAAAACATAGCTTTTCTACTAAATACTTCTTTTAAACAAAATGTTGGTAAAAAGTTTTTCTCAATGTTTAAGTAGGAGCTCACGTACTACCTACTATTTTTCCAACACTATTGTATAATTGTTGTTCTTCAATTTTTAATGATTCGTGGTATCTAAACAATCTACGTAGTAAACAGTTCATCTTGTTACCAAAATCGTTGACATGGTTCCTAAGAAGAGATCTGCGTATGTTTTTATAGTTTCAGACTTTCCCATACTGACCGATCTAAATGCGCCACCATCTCCGTTCTGTCAAAAGATGTAGTACCTACCTAAAATGTGTCAGCCGACAACGCTATGATAAATACTCGTAAGTGCCTATTTACATAGGCACTTACGAGTATTTAGGCTGATTTTTTTACAAAAATCAGCCTAAATTGAAGTCAAAAGTGTTGGACGAGTTACGTTTACGTTTCATATTCATTTATTCTCAAAAAGACAAATTATACAAATGTCACTTACATGAGAGCAGGATTTATAGTTTAATTATAGATAATACATAGGTTTTTGGCGTTCAATAGTTGACTCATTTAATGCGTTCAGTTAATGAGAAGTGAATCATCATTTATGATATGTTGAGCTAATTTGAATTTGAACGCATTAAATGAGCTTACACTTTTAATTTGGGAGGGCAATTTATTGTAAAGCTGTGCGCCTTCATATAGTATTGATTTTTTTCTATAGTTTGTCCGAGTTTTAGGTAGAACGATAAAGCTGGCACGACGTGAACTATGTTTACTTATTTCTTCTACTTGTGTAAGATAAATTTGTGTGAATTTTATTATTTAATATTTTACGGACTAGAATGCATGTTGTTTATTTGTTTATCTGTTTAATGTTCATTATTTTCGTTTCTTTGTAGACTGTTTCGCTGGAAGTTAAGTCAGAAAATTTAAAACTAATTTTAGAAGTTTATTTTGTGATATTTGAAGTTTAGCTAAATTAGCTAAACTTCAAATATCACAAAATAAACTTTTACTGCACTGCCCCACAGCTCAATCAAATATAGCAAATGTGGTTTGACAAGGCAGTTATAGATAGTATAGCATATTTGACGCGGAACACAATGCATGACATTTTTTACTGAACCGAATGAACCGATGAAAGTTTTGATTTAATGTGTGTGATGTATGTATTCCGCGTCAAAAAGCTGTCAAATATAGCAAATGTGGTTTGACAAGGCAGTTATAGATAGTATAGCATATTTGACGCGGAACACAATGCATGACATTTTTTACTGAACCGAATGAACCGATGAAAGTTTTGATTTAATGTGTGTGATGTATGTATTCCGCGTCAAAAAGCTGTCCGTGTGTAACTGTAGATATTTTTCACTGTTCTTTTCTTGTAGTTCAACATTGTTTATTTTGGGGGGGGGGGTCATAATTAGGTACCTATTGGTTTGTTTTTTGCTTTAAAAATTATGTAGCAAGTTTTAGAGATATTGATTGTAAGAAGATTGTGTTGAAACCAGGAGAAGAGATTATCCAAATCTTTTTGAGCATATCGTCCGCATACAAAGTAATGTCACCATCTAAGCTTATCTGATGTATATTATTAATGTAAATTAACAATAGGAGAGGTCCTAAAATAGATCCTTAGGGGACTCCACAAGTTGAGGGCTCTGTTTTACTTTGGGTATTTTCTATTTTAACAACTTTTAATTTTAACAACGAGTTCAGCTTGATTATTCAAGATGTTCATCAAATGCCCAACCAGATTTTTTTGAACATCGTTCTCCGTCTTACCTCTCGTCTACGTAAAGACTTTTACGCATAGCCAGTTCTATAATGAATAAGGTACCGTAAACATACATTTTGTTCCAATAAATCCTATTGCTATGTTTTCTATGTTAAGCTGCAACGCCGCAAGCTCCATTTGTATCTCGAGTTTTGAATAAATGATTTATTCATTGGATTGCAAGAAGCTGTTATTAATTTGCAAGCAGTAAGTAAGTAAGTACTGAGGCTGAAGTTAGCCGCCAAGTCGCCTGATTTTATTTTGTTTCCAACCCAGTTGGTGAGTGAAGCCAGGCGAAAGTTTAGGATCAGCCATTATAAGTTGCGAATTTCTCGACAGTTCTGCTTGTTATGAATTTACAGTCTTCTATGACGTTCTGTAGGTCATAATCCTAACTACAATGTCGTACGTAGTTGACATTTCTACGGACAACGCGACGTAATGAATATTAGTGAAAGACACAATAGTCAGAACAGGGAAAACGGTGGCTAAATTTATGATTATGAGGAAATTGTGAATTACTTTATTCTTTTTCGAAACGACCGTAAACAACACGGGTTCGAGTTTTGAAGTGGGTAAAGGAGCTGGATAGTCGCAGTAGGTACCTAGGTACCTACATATTCAATAATTGAATCCACAAAACCACAGATTGTAAATGAATAATCATCTAGCTGTGGTCAGTTACATGTGACTCGCACACGCAGGATGTGTTTACCTCAATACTTGCATTTTATAAATGCGATGCAAGCATACTAAATGGAAAACAAAATAAAAATAGGTAATTTGATGATGTACTCCCATAAAAAAATTGGATGTACAACATTTGAGGGCCAGTTACATAGCAAACATTTTGTTTTCTAGACTACGACAAATCTCGACAGCACTGATCATGGTAACCATTGTATGGTTACCAGGATCAGTGCAGTCGGGATTTCTACCCACTGCCACGCCTTTTATCGGATCTTCCAATTACGAAAACGCTGGCTTTATTAAACCTATTAAAAAGCAAGTCTGCAGTCGTTCAGTAAAACGCAATAAATTGAAGCATCGAGTAACGAGGTCCGTAACTGAAGTGTCTACAGTTACAAAGTTTGAGTTGCACAGCTAACCCAAGGACCCTACTCTCGTGTCTAAGTGTATAATTACTAGCCTCTGTTGTTATAAACTGTGCCGCAACCGGCCACCACATCTGCCAGCATCCCGACGCACATAAATCCCTGACCGAACCCGCCTAAGCAAATTCGACCTAAACCCTCTAATCTGACACTTTTAAACGGATTACAGAACTGAGAACTAACATAAATACAGATGGCATCGCCTTAGCACTGCAACGAGCCACTTTGGCACTGTTGCGACTCGAATCACATTGGTGCAAGAGCAAAGTAGCAAGGGACAATTAGCAAGTGCCTGGACAGTAGCTATTTGTGTTCAGTTAGGTCGGACTAGCGAGAAAGCATTCATCATCTTTAAGTAAATAATAAAAACAAATCAAAAACTCTTTATTTCCATAAGTACAATAAACATAAACTTGGAAAAGGTCAAATCTCTTACTCGTTGATTTTAGCAGCAGTGATTAACCTAACTTATATGAAAGCTAACCTCTCTTACGTTAGGGCCAGATGAGTGAAACAAATGTTATAATAACTAATAGTATTGAGTAATTTGGACTGGCTGCTTCTATAATTTGTGGTCGTCGCCAATTTATGATTTTGCGTCAAAACGAATAACGTTACGTATGTTAAATATGTAATAAGCCTCACTTTTTTAATCGTCAGGCCTATTGTGGTGTTATCCATCGAAAGGATCGCCAGGAGACATTCCAAAGAAACTGAAAAGATAATTATCTCTATTTTACCATTTGTTAAGTTACGAGTTATTAAGTTTTCTAAGTCCTATCTACTGTAGTATCTACTCAACGTTGAACCAACCAAACAACGATTTTATTCGCCTACCGTAAAAATAGGCAGAAAAACGTCAAATAGTTTAGATCTAGTTTGCAGATGTGTCCCCGCAAATGGTATAAAAAGTGTTCAACATTAGAAGGCCAGAGAATCTCAGCGCGACAACGTGGTATCCCGGGAATAGCGGATCACTGAACCTGTGACAATTAATGCACGAGATCGCATGGTTATATAAATAACTCTGCAACCCAATAGGTATAATGGAGAGTAAGTTCCAATTCATATAATTATAACAGCAGTGATGTCGACATCGCAATATAGCTGTGAGTTGACGTCGTTCAATAAAATAAATCGTGACAGAGTCAGAGTTAGAGTCAAGTCGTTTATTTCTTTAGACTTACAAAATAAGGACTTAGACAAGTACATTTTTTACTATATAAGCAGCTGATAAATAGTAATTAATATCAAATAAGAAATAAGGTGCAATTGACTTCATTTTTGTCCACTAGCGGAAGAAGTGAAAAAAAACCACTAGCAAAGAATACAATTTGTGCATAGGTATCTAAGTCTAAATATAATGCGACTTAAAAGTAGATAGGTATTGCATTTGTATATATACTTAAATCTAACACAACGAATTTATATTCTTACCTTTTATTTATATTCTTCTTACTATACCATTGTCAGTGCGGATCTGGGCGACATCCGGCCAAGCATCAACATCATTAATGAAATCATCTATGGAGTAATAGGCTTTCTTGTTAAGATTTCGTTTGACAATTTAACAATATTGGTTTTAATTAAAATGGCACCAAAACTAAACCAATTTAACAACACTTGACTTATCTCATCCTTTTTATTTCGTTTATTTTAAAAGGGACGGCAATATTTCAAATTAGTTTAGTTAAATTTTGGTGACATTTGAATTGACACCATTTTGTGTCGTTTGTTACTAAAAATAGGCATGGTGTAAACATTTTGTAACAAAATTCTACTTTACTTCTAAATGTTCTAGTCTGGTGACTGAATCGCCCCCGGCGCTCGCCTCTAAGAACACTTAACGAGATAATCCTCGGTCGACGCCGCTCACGATCTAATTTTTTATAAACTTTCGTATTATTTTGTAAAAAAAACTAAAAATTACTAATTTTACAGAATAGTAGAAATGATCTAAGTCAGCATTTATATGGTCACAATTAGTTCGGGAGCATATAGCTTTGAATGTATAAATAAATAATCCATATCAACATTATCTAGCTCCAAGCTAAGCAGAGCTTGCGTTATGGGTACTTCCTTGATAACAGCGGGCGTTGCGATAATGATGGCGATGATGTAAAGTTTACAAAATATAGACAAGAGAGGGCTTTGTTTTTATACGTAGGCTTACGCAGTTTTATTATAACTAAGAAGAGGCTTACTTATCCACCTGATTTAGGGACGGAACTTTGTCAAAGTAAATTGATTTTGTTTTAGTTCGAAATGGTTAAATCCCATTCATCTCTCGAGGACTAAATTTGAGTTTTGTTAGAAAGGTATTCTTATTTAATGTATTAGAATTCAAATAATTTACTTAAAAGGGAGAGTTTACTCTAGGTTAAAAGTCTACTCTAGGTTCTAAGGTTTTTGTCTCGCAGTGAATGTCATGCCTAAATATTTTTTCATCAGTCATACTCGGAAAGTAGGTATGAAATTGCTTGGAACGCGGGATCAAAGTAAGACTTTTCGTCCCTAGGGACGAAAAGTTGACAAGTAGTGACTACAACTATTGAACCATGCATCCGAACTTTTTATACAGCCACTAAACTTTAACTTCTTGTGAGATGCCTTCTACGTCTGGTCTGACGCAATACATACAGCCACTCAATTACAGCGCGATGTAAAATTGAAATAACATAATGTTAAGAAAATTACCATAACACCACCTATTTCTTTAAAATAATATAAAATTTTGATGTTTTTACCATTTTACCAAAATTAACGGCAGAATAGTTCATTTGATTCAGCTAAGGATTTAACGTCTGATTTCATTCATCTATTCTTTAGCTAATTCATGTTTTTATTTTAATCAGTTTTTCAGTTGAAATATCTCTAGATTGTTTACGCATCAGACTGATATCATAATCATATTAAGCCATTACTTATTTATTTTTACTTTTTTACTGATGAAAAGCACAGTTTACCTCGGATAAAAGAAACTTATGTTGTCCCTCGAACTATTAGCGCCTTTGCTACGCTCGGGCGGCGCCAAACTCCGTCTCGGGACTAAATAAATTACTTTCATCCCTTGGGTAACAATGTACTCTATATTAAAGCTGTATTTCAAAAAGACTATTTCAATGACAAAATTATCTACCTAACCCAATTGGCGAAAATTTATTTTTCCCATCTGTCATCGCGAAATCAGTAACGTAACCTAGGGTCTGTCTGACGCGGCGTCCAGCCCAGGTAACATTATACCCTAGGCGGGGCCGTTTCATGCCTTGTCTTATGTACGCTTGGCAAAAAACTTGACTGAAAAATTTAAAATATGCCAACGGAGAATTAAGCGCAGCTTCACGGACAATAAGAGGCAAGACCGGATAAGGAACATCGACATCAGAAAGAAAACCAAAGCGAAAGATTTTATGCAGCGAATTCTAGGTCTCAAGTGGTAACGGGTTACTTAAAAAGAGAGCTCAGGACAGTCATAGGACCAAATTGTCACAAACTGGTCACCCCGAGGAGACAAACGTGGGAAGGACAGACCACCCAGACGATAGGATGAAGACTTCAGAGAATGGCGGAAATCCTTTGGCAAAGAACTGCGAGAGATAAAACGAAATGAAAAGACTTGGAGGAGGTTTTTACCGGCCTATCCGTAGACAGATGTAGATAGTAGAGATTTATACAGTTACTTAATGTTCATTTAGTTTAGTCGCTAAGAAGTATAAATTCAGGGATATTTTAATTTTTTTCATTGTATTAATAAAGCTGTTACTAAAGGTTAATAAGGATGTTTTTTATACATTGGAGAATACAGCGTCAGTAATTACAAATAATAAATTATCTCATGGTAATGGATATTTAAGAAACTAATTGTTTTAGATATAATAACTATAAGGTTATAGTTATTATAGCTAAAACAATCAGTTTCTTGAATATCCATTACCATCAGAAATAGAATATTCAGTTGCGTTTCCTCAGAAACCAGTTAATCAAAACTCCAACACCGAACTTATTCCATCAAACAAAAGGGTCAATATAAGATTGTCAAAGTTAAAAGTGTCTGAAAGCGCGCGATAAGAAAACGGCTTAATGCTATCAGTGATCGAATAATTTGTTGAAGCTATTATATAAAGTTTATTGAAACCTTCTCTTTCAAATCCAAAACTACATCTAAATTTCTACATACATACAAATTGTTGAATGATAGTTCATTTATGGTTACACCTTATATTATTGTAGTGTTTTGATTTATTACTTTTACTAAACTTCTTACTTACTTACATTTGTCCATCTAACTATATGCTGTGAATATTTCTGGTAAGAGCGGTGTCCTATATAGTACAAGTAAATTGTGCTTCAGAGGGGTATGCCCCTTCATAACCACGTATGTTTAGTTTTTATAAGATAAAGAAATAGTTTATATTTTAAGAGTTACGAAATGAGTTGGTAATTACTAATTACCTTATCATTGTTTTTTTTTTCGAAAATTCCAGCTTATTATTTTTATATTACTCCTAAGTTCACAATCATCATCCTCATCATCAGCCTATACTAGTCCACTGCTGGACATTAGCCTCTCCCAATGACCGCCATAGCGCCCTGTCTTCAGCTTGATACATCCAGCATCTGCCTGCAGTCTTTTGAAGACTGTCATCCCACCTGGCCGGAAGGCTGCCTACAATACGTTTGCCGAGTCGCGGTCATCTCAAGAACTCGTTAACCCCAGCGGTAGATAGTTCTTCGCGAGATATGGCCGGCCCACTGCCACTTTAGTTTGCTAATTCGTTGAGCTATATCGATAACTTCTTTTCTCTGTCGGATGTATTCGTTACGAATCTTATCCTTCAGAAAGCATAGCTCTTTCCATAACTTGCTGGGCTACTTTCAACTGGTGGTACAACATTCGTTTAAAGCTTCGTCAGGTAACTCCTTCCAAGCTGCTGAGTGAATACTTTGGACCCTCGGTTCCGCTTTATAGGTGATCAGATCCTCCATGTCTACAAAAAATGAGGAGTTTTTATGTTCGGCTGTATGACCGCTGAGGGGGCTTCCACCGCCAAAGGCGGTTTTTACCGGACTAAAACAGCTCCGGTACCTAATGAAAATAATAAGTTATAGAGGTTTATTTATTAACACAACGCCTCGTTGGTAAGGAAAACAGGCTCCTTTGATCTCTTTTATATTTATTTATTTATTGATTTAGAAAATAACATCAAGAACGAAACCTTCTCGGCGATTAATATTTTACTATCGGGCAATTACGTGATTAGTAGGTATACGTCCCACAAAGCTTAAATTACAGTGTTAATAACTAAATGAATTTTTCATTTCAAAACAATTCAATTATTTACTTTCGTATATCCTTTATGGAACTCGACACCGCGTTAGTTCATTTAGCGACCCGAGGCGGCTTTCAATATCGATTTGGCTTTGTTTTCATTCCATCAACGAGGCGCTTCCAGTTATGTATTGAATAAATAGTTAAATACACTGCGAATTCAATATAATTTTCATCGTTTTACGTTTTTATTTTATAATGAGTAAGTATTTACGCTAAGACATACTATATAATTGCAAGCTTGTTATTAAGTTCTGTCTGATTATTTTATTTGTTATTAGCTCTCATTTTGGCTGAAAAACAGGTTTTTACCTAGTTCAGGCACACGCAATATTTTATACTATTAGAATTTCAAATGAACCTCTTTGTTATCCTTCTAGCCCTAAGTTATTTTGAATAAATTATTATTATTATACTATAATTATTCTTTGGTTAATGTACCGAGTTCTCGTGTCGAATAAACCGGTATGTACATTATTTAGGCACTAGGTACATGCCAAATATACACAATGTAGGTACATAGAACGATTAAGATATATATACTTAGCAAAACGGTAACAATTTCATTAAAAAAAACCGGCTAGGTGTCATATATTAGGGATTATCTATAAAACCGGCAAAAAAAATCTTGTCTGTTGTATGGCACCCATATTTTTTTTCATATTTATGTTATAATGTTTTTAGTAGGTTTTTTATATAGCGGCAACAGTAATAAATCATCTGTGAAAATGTCAACTATCACGGTTCATGCGATACAGCCAGGTGACAGATGTACAGTCAGACAGCGGAGTCTTAGTAATAAGGTCTTGTTTTACCCTTTGGGTACGGAACCCTAGTTGGATCATAGATTTAAATCGTTAGATACACCCTGACCACCAAAAACTGTAGCAATGATTTGAAATGTGTCGCATCATGTCCAAAACCTGTGCAATCTACACAAACAAAACAAGCGTACTGAGAAAATAGTGTCATCTCTTTTTCTCACACATTTAATTGCAAACACTACTTTCTCTTTCGTGCACTCGCCATTTAAATTTGTTATTATAGTAATTTTTGACAATGCTGACGATAAAATAAAAGTTATTTCATTAACTCGCTATACCTAAGAGTGAAATGTTACACCTCTGGCTAGAATTGTTGTTGCGCATTCAAAAGGCACACGTCATTTTGTGACGCTATAAACTGCTCGCAAACGTCCTTCACAACACGTCTGGCTAACACTGTGCTTAGATATATACTGAGTCCAAGTTTATGCATGCGTAAGGTTCGACTTGGACACAACACGGCGCGGCGGCGCGGTCTCACTGCGGTAAGGGCATATCTAACGATTTAAATCTATGAGTTGGATCGAATAACATCATTAGCAAGCATTTGCACCATTTGGACAGACACTCGACAACAGCCATTTGCAAGCTATGCAATGTACCATTTCTTGGTCAAAAACGAAGTACCTTAAAGAAACCTACCTCCCAGTGCCCACAAAATGAGTCAAAAAAAGTTACTAACCTCAGTATAAGAAATGCTTTTGCACGTAGACACTACTTCCACAGTGCACCGACCTTTTACCATAATTATAATCCTTGTTACTCCGACAACTTAACACAACTGAGCTCCCATAAAATTAAAGCTATAATCATAGATCCAGATGATCCAGTCCAATCTACCCATAGATGGGCTGGATTATGAACGCGTAGAAAGGTTACTAAAAAAATATATATTATATCTACGGGTTTGGTTGTCAGACTAGGCTTAGATCTTAGTAGGTACTCACGGGATCCCACTGCAAAAACTCGAATGACCTATGGATAATTCTAGTTATTTTCTTGAGTTATTTTAATATGAAATCGCATTTATAAATAGCCATACATTTTGTGTTGGTGGTATCGCGCTGATCGATATCCAGTTTCCTTTGTTTAGGATATCAATCTCATTATAATGTATGTACATATAATTGTGAAAAGAAACCAAATACTAAATAAAAAATCGAAAATGTTAGGAAGGTGGTGTACTAAAAGTAGTACGAGCAGCAGATTCATCCTGTTTCATCGTACTGTTCAGCAACAGCAACGACAATTCATCAAATACTCAAACGAAATGACGAATTTTTGACAGAATAAATCGTATCGACAGTAGAAAATTGACAAAAATGCAATTTGAAAGGAGCCTAAATCTGAGTTGCAATTGAGTATGATTATTATCATGTTTTTTGTTTCGTATACACACTGGGTAGATAAATCTATTTTCACGGAACACTGTTACAGTAAAAACATTCTCGGTTGCAAAATGGTTATTTTGTTCACCACCTTTTAAACGCGATGAAAGCTTTCAAAGGAGTCAAAAAATAAACTCAAACGTTGTTCTCGTATCGACAGTGGAATTGAATTAGCTGACACGCGCAGGCTTTCTAGGTCTGTCAGTAATCCCATTGTGGTGAAAACTCCGCCACCGGCTCCTAAAAGTTAGGCGCGCAGCACAAAATAAAGCTAAAGCCACCTTTCCACTGACGTTTTTAACGCCTTAGCGGCTGAATGGATCTTAATAAAATTTGGTGGGGAAGAAGATTTCTTGGACGTACATAGCTGCTTGTTATCACAGAAAAGATCGTGCAAAGCCAAACGAGCACAAGTAAGTATTCAATAAATTAAATTAAAGACCACCTCTCAGTGTATCTCCATGTAACGTTCAAATTTTGTCAAATAGAACCGAAAAAAAATTAATCTTATTCGGCTGTGTTCACGACATTTGTGATTGGGGCATGACGAATTGAGATTCAATTGGTTGTCGTTAGTCTGTGTCCCGCTCCGCTTCGGTGGAAACCCGGCGTTAAGCAAAGCCACCGATGCCCAGAACTTATTGCCAGCCCGCTACACGTACAAGCCTCTAGGAGCTCTTATTATAAACTACCTGCAACTTACGTTTATGATGGAGATATCTCTACTGCATCTGTCCCCTGTGCAGCTGCATTTAGATAGTTTTACAAAAGTTTTGAGATAACAGTTTATTTTTATCTCGTAGTTGGTAAGTATTGACTCTTTCTATATGTACCATACATATTATAGAAAGAGTCAATAGGTACACGGTAGATAGGTAACAAAGCGTTATCTCGTAATAGGTCGTAAATCAAGTCATTATCAAACACTCTTTAATACGTTACGCGATTAAATTTTTAGGATACCTAACCTAAACACTATAAACCTACACGCATGATTTTTATGGGATTGGGGGAGTCATGGGCTACATTTGCTGAGATAAGGATTTTTTAGTTGTTTTTTTTATTACTCGAAATTTTAACTCTTATGCCGTGATTTAATTCATTTTACTCACCAAAGTCAAAATCGGCTATTGAAAAACCTCCCCCTCCCCATAACATTTACCCCCTTAAGATACAAATGAAAATATGTTCGGTTCAATCAGGTACAAGCCCGGTGCAATTGACAACCATGAATATCTCAAAGTCGGTTTCCAGGTTCACACAGATTTGAATCGACATAATTGTTTTGTTTGTGTATGGATATTGGTTGGTTATGGTATGTTTTTTTTTGTATAACGGCTGTTGGTAAAGTCCCGATAAAAACAAGAAGTTGGCAAATAGAACTTCGAGGTGCATCGATTATTATTTCTGGGTTATTTTTCAGTTTATCTTATACTAAACGCATACACAAAAGTAAAAACGTTTTATGTATGAGGCTAATAAAACAAACATACCTATCTACCAGAAAAAAAAATCATACACCTTTTTATAGGTTTTTGCCTGGTTACAAAAAAACTGACAGAAACAAGTTGATACTTAGTTCGTAAAAAAATATCAACATCAAACACCGCAGTGGGCAGAGGTAGAATAGATTGCCTATCGACTATCTAGCGATGATTAGATCTAAATCAAATATTTAACGACAAAGCATCTACTTATTTACTGGATTGTATTCACAGAACATGTTATAATATTATTACGATTTCTGTGATTATATAAGATACAATTTAATTAAAGATACCGTGATTGATACAGTCGTTTATCAGTTTATAAGTATATCAGTTATGTAGTACCTCAAGCTTGGGGCTAGATAATGCTGTGTGAATTGTCCAAAATTATTCTATTATATTATTATTGAACTGTTTTTCAATTAGTCTACAGTACTTAGTTACATACCTACACATTAAGTGAGTTGTTAATTTCCTGAATATTGTGAAAAAAATGAGATCTTAAGTGAAGAATGCGACTTGACAAACGTAGTGTAGGACGCCCTCCGGCAAGGTGCAATGACGATCAGCGAAAGACTGCAGGCTGCTGCTCGATGCATCAAGCTGAAGACAGGACGCTATGGCGCTCATTAGGGGAAGCCTATGCCTCCAGCAGTTATTTTTATTTTATTTTATTTGTAAAATTTTATAAGAAAATTTAAAAAAATTTGGACAAGATTCACACAGCATTACCTAGCCCCAAGCTAAGCAGAGCTTGTGTTATGGGTACTAGATAATTGATATAATAAATAATACATTCTAGACCTTCCTGATACACCGTCGGCCGCATCTTCGCTTTCCATCAGGTGAGATTGCGGTCCAACGAAGGTCTATTTACCGTAAAAAAACAGATAGATATTTAGCAGTGGACTAATAAAGATGATGATGATGCTATAAAAAAATACAGTCGTAACATAACAAATGATTTTGGTACCTAGGTGATGCTGTGCGCCAAAGTGTCTTATTTCTTTAATAATAATTTATCTTCCAAGAAAAGTGAATGTTCAAATACCTACCTAGACAAAATAGGAGCTGCAAAATACCGGCGGCTAAAGCGAAACAGCCAAACCACATTTATGTGACCATTACTGCTTTTGGCAGAAATGCCACAGAAAATACAGTCGGACGCATTGCTGAGTTCGGATTATAAGCACGTGACCTACCAGTTCTGCATGGTATACCAACCTGACTATTTTATTCTTTAAATGTATATAAATCATGTTTAATATATTTACGGAGACACGGGGCGTGCAGCGGCGCGTGCAGTGGCAGCGGCCCGCACTAAATTCAAACATATGGCGTTGGTTGAGTAAGTTAACGAAGAGGCGTTTTAACACGCGTTTGTTTGGTCTGTGCCTGCTCTTGAAAACTGTTGCAATATCAATTTTAATCCTCAACTAGATTTTGGAGAATTGGGCACTCTTGTTGATTTAATTACCTTAACTAGCTATCCTATCCGCGGAAACGAAATTTATTATAGGTATATTTTTGATGTATTTTTACGGACTAAACTTAATTAAAATTGAATTTGTTTATCTGTATTGTCGTAGTACTATCTGTGTAAGCCTCCTTGAAGTCTTTCCACTTGGTTCTCTCTCTTCTCGCAGTTCTTTGCCAAAGGATTCTCACCACTCTTCTGAGGTCTTGCAATAAATAAATAGGTACACAACCTTAGATGAAATGAGACGTTCATCAAATACCTTAAATTATCCTCAACAACCGACCTCTATTATTTACTGTGCGCATATATCGCAGACACGAGACCAATTTGCCTCTCAATCAATATTCTGATCAAAATTTCTCTTGTTTTGTTCTCGTCTCCGAAACGTGAAGTTCCGAATGCACCGCCACTCCGCCTCGCATTATAAAATATGCAGATAAGTTACGGGAATTGATTCGGGGCACAAAGGAGCCTGTCTATAGGCTACGAGATTTCGGCGGTAATTTCCCACGAGGCCTCGTTTTTATCTCATGACACTGGAAATATTTTGAATAACGTTTGCCTAGCTATCTAATTTGCTTGAAAAGCTTATGAATGACTGATATTCCTAGCTTTATAAAATTTGAGCCAGCTGAGGTCGATTTCCGTTAGGATTTTTAATTGATTTAGAAATTTATAAAAAAGTACGAGCATTATTTTATTATTATATTGGCTTTCTTGATCAACATAAAAAGTAACGTTGATATAATATGACGAGAATAATGCTTTGTAGGTATTTATTTATCGGCGCCAAATATGTTTCATTTTTACGTTTTATCTGTAAACCGTTTCTACTATTTTACAAATAATGGCTTATTATTGAGATAATGGGATACTTGCGTATCCCGTAGAATCGTTTACCGCTGCTGGGGTAAACGTGTTCTTGAGCGGAGACCGCGACCCAGCAAACGTAGTGTAGGACTCCCTCTGGCCAGATAAGATGACGATCTGCAGGTGCTGGATGCGGAAAACTGAAAACAGACGCTCGTAAGGGGAGGCCTATGTCCAGCTGTGGACAAATGAATGCTGATAATGATGGATGACTTTTTACTATAAAAAACTGTCTTAGTTTGACGAGTTCATGTTGACTGGTGAATGTTTCTACTATCATACAATTTGCTCACTCCTAAATCATAATTCCGTGAATCAACAACATACGGACTACACGATATCCAATCATATGGTAGTCGCATCGGACTACCGACCATGATACACTGACCAAAGGTTCATTTTGTAACCTTCTGTTGTTGTGCGCTGCAAGAATTAAACTGTTTAAAGTTATAGCTTTTCTGCATTTAGGTACGAGTTTAAGTTGGTTTGTTTCACGCTGACAGAAACACACGCGAAAACATTAAATTACTTCTAATTGGGAACCGAGTGCTGGGCAGCATCTTCATTAAATCTTACGTTAGTTTGTTAGCTAACTCTCTAAAAGATTGTGGCGAAGCGAGAAGAAGGCCGACTCGGGCTGAAATGTGTTTTTTTATAAATTTAAATGAAAACTGATCTGCACCATAATTTTTGAGTCCATAACAAAGCTTAAGTCAAAAAAGCTGTGACTGTACGGATATTAATGATGAATTTTGATTTGAATGATGGATGACACACATTACTTAACACTTCTCATGAAGTCATGGTCAAGGAAGGATTTTTTTTTGTCGGAGACTGCGATGGAAAATGGAGGGCACAAGTATTCGAATGGTGTTTCAATTTCCACAAATACCACAAACCAACCTTGTAGCGTGATTTGTATTTTGGGCCATCCAAATGACGTACTTTGCGGACCCCCCTTTCCGTCATATTTATTTATTTAAGGCAATGCCAACAAAACACTTAATAAAACATTTTCAATAAAATTCGCATTGCTTAATATCACAATTAATGGCAGTACAAAAGCGTTCAAGTACCTAGATATCTTTGTACAAATAAATATCTAATACTAAACAGGTGAACTCTATTAACCAATGGAGTAGGTATTCATCAAACAATTCACACTGAATTCAATCAAATTTAGCACTGCGATACAGTGCAGTACATTTTCACCACTACATTTCATACATCGCTTATTCCATTTCCATTGTTAAAGTCCGTTCCTGTCGCGATCACTTTTACAATACAGCAAATTCGTTGCTGGTCTGCAGGGATTCCAACTCGATTTGGGTTCGAGAATCCTCAGAGCAATTAGTGTAATAATGTCCTATTCTTTTTTACCTGTAATGGCTACAATCAAGCCATAAATTCGAAGGTAATCGTTTTTTGGTTTGAAACGCCTTGTTTAGAAATGATCGTTGGTATAACGCGAGGAACTGGAGCGCGTCACCGGATTGTGGACCTTTTATTGAATTTCCCAGTAATGTATTAATACTCTCAGGTAGAAATTCTACGTGTATTTGTTCATAATTAAAAGTTTAATCAGTTAATTTGTTTTCACAGTTCCGCATAGAGTCAATTCAACATTTATAATACTAGCTACTAGCTACCTACGCCCCGCGGCATCGCACGCGTTGATCGTATGGAAACGTTCAAAGGAGATTTATATTCCACGGAACTGATTTATGGGATAATAGTACGTCAATGTTTGATTCCGGGATTAGGATTACCGTATGCAAAATTTCAGCCCATACATACATCCATACATCCATACATCCATACATCCATACATCCATACATCCATACATCCATACATCCATACATCCATACATCCATACATCCATACATCCATACATCCATACATCCATACATCCATACATCCATACATCCATACATCCATACATCCATACATCCATACATCCATACATCCATACATCCATACATCCATACATCCATACATCCATACATCCATACATCCATACATCCATACATCCATACATCCATACATCCATACATCCATACATCCATACATCCATACATCCATACATCCATACATCCATACATCCATACATCCATACATCCATACATCCATACATCCATACATCCATACATCCATACATCCATACATCCATACATCCATACATCCATACATCCATACATCCATACATCCATACATCCATACATCCATACATCCATACATCCATACATCCATACATCCATACATCCATACATCCATACATCCATACATCCATACATCCATACATCCATACATCCATACATCCATACATCCATACATCCATACATCCATACATCCATACATCCATACATCCATACATCCATACATCCATACATCCATACATCCATACATCCATACATCCATACATCCATACATCCATACATCCATACATCCATACATCCATACATCCATACATCCATACATCCATACATCCATACATCCATACATCCATACATCCATACATCCATACACCCATACATCCATACATCCATACATCCATACATCCATACATCCATACATCCATACATCCATACATCCATACTTCCATACATCCATACATCCATACTTTCGCATTTACCTATAACTGTGATAGCATCGCCGGACACAAAACATTAAAATTACTAAATAATCTAAAGCCAAATTAATACTTTTTATCTCATAAATGGGATAAAAATCACCTTTAAACGTTTCCATAGGAAAAACGCGTGTGAAGCCACGGGGCGCAGCTAGTTAATAATTTAAGTGACTCCTTGAAGATTGCGTTACGGAGGTTAAATATTTGTTTATTCATATTTATACTTGTCATTCAACGGATTTGGGGTGGCAAACCTTTGTATCTGTAATTTTATTTTTATCTTATTTTATTTTGTAGTTAGAATCCTGTTTTAGTCAGATACATAATAAATAATAAATAAAAACAAAAATAGGTAACAGTATTTACGAGTCCACGGCAGAACACAGGCTTCAAGGGTATCAGGCATCGGGGAGCCTGATGATCACCATAGCGCTCTAACACCCGTATTCAAGAACAATACTATGAGTTCTCACAGTGCACACGAACGCATAGGGCCGGTAGATCCGATTCATAGACAATACTTGAGTGCTGTGCGATGCTATGCACTCCCTTGGAACGACCCTTACGTAAAGTAGCTCGACGGCTATTTTAGCGAACGCATAGTGTAGCTATGTCACAAAATGTTAGGTTATGTTCTGTTATTCTGTGGTAAATTACACTTTGGGATTTTGTTTACTTGTATTCCTTCCTTCATACATACCTACTTTGCAATATTTTATTCTAAACGCAATGGATTATAGCAGTGAAGAGGAGTTTGATAATTATGTCAACAATGTGATAAGCGAACGAAGGTCAATTACTACACGAAAAGTGGTGCGGGATTTTCAAAATCCTTTCGATTATTACAGTGAACAGGAATTTAGAAGACGGTATAGATTTGCCAAGGATATTGTACTTTCCATACTTTTGCCACTTGTTGATGAAGATCTGACAAAACTTACGGGAAGAGGTCTTCCAGTGCCTCCTGTTTATCAATTACTAGTGGCCTTACGATTTTATTCTTCTGGGAGTTTTCAAGTAAGTACATCATAATAATGTTTCTATTTTTCATGTAGGTATTTCAATATGTAACTTATTACGAAACTAGCTGACGCCCGTGGGTTTGCTCCCGTAGTATATTGATTAAAAGTACCTACGTAGGTGTGCTAATCACATATTACAGGATCTATCTTCATTTAACATTAATATAGTAGGCAGGCTATAACCTATAAATTTATATATATTATATAATATACATAAATTTATAGGTGCCTGCCTACCATCATCGACCAAGGTTTTCGCCTGCCCCCACCGCGAAATTCTTGATTGAAGATGCCTACTTATAATTTACCTTAGTAATCCTATGAAATCATTTTCAAAATAAAATCATTACATAACTAGGCACTCATTTATGAATATTTGTTTTACAGATGATTACCGGAGATCTTATACAAGTCAGTCAACCAACGGTTTCAAGAATAGTAAAAAAAATTTCTCATCTCATAAGTTTGAAGATATCAAGATTTGTTAAATTTCCAAATAATCTAGAAATGATTAAGGAACAGTTCTACAGAATCACACATTTTCCTGGTGTTATTGGTGCTGTTGATGGTACGCACATACCAATACAGAATCCTGGTGGACCGTATGCTGAATAATGTTGTTCGATGAGGCTGCAGAACCACCTTGAGGAGGGCCTCCGCCAGTGGCTATCATACTCCTGGACTCCTGGGAAAGCTCCTTCTTTCTTTGGGATTTAATATTCTCCCAGCATCTCTTTAACTGCACAGATGTCCTTTGAGACACATACGGTTGTGCATTAAAGGCCACAGCTAAAGCCTCCCAGGCTTGCTTTTTCAGTAAAATGTTGTTGGCGTGTGTGCGTTTGTCTTCTATGATAGGCCGGTCCCTCACTAATGCTACAATGAGCTCTCGTTCCGAAGCAGAAAATGGCAACTTCCTCAAACTGAAGCAAAATACAATGATATGCAATTAATATTTGAAGTAATAGTCTGTACGTATTATAAAATTAATTCTCATAATCAGCATTGTTATACACAGGGGCAAGGCAGCCAGCGTCTTGGAGACGCTTCCGACTGGTATTGTATTGATATGGATCAGATGCTACCTGTGGATTGTTTGGAACAGTCTGCAGTTAGCTCAAATGTTTAAATTACTAGTTAAATTTCTAATTTATTTCTATTATTTGATTGTAATTTTCTTAAAAAAATACCACGTACCATTTTACGTCTTCCTTTGTATCCTTCATAGAAACCGAACTCGTATCCACATCCATTGATTATATTGTTAAAACCTTATTAGGTACCGCAATTGACGAAAACTGAATTGTTAGCTTAAAATACAAGAATATTTAATAATTGTTTGTTTGTTGTTATTCACCGCTCACAACTGACAACACGTTTTAGGTTAGATTTATGTCATCGGCACATCTGTCAAACAGATGCCAAACAGTGGAGAGAACTTAGCAACAGAAATCGACCAATCACAGATCTTTATTCGACGCAGTGCGTTCACTTAGTGAAGTGTCGCTTGAGTGTTGTTTGTGAATGAAAAGGCCTGCCATGGCGAACGCTGTGCGAAATGTCTTACTTAGCACAGTGTTGCTTGCTACCTTACATAAGTTTTGTTCTTGAATACGGGTGTAAGTTCAGCTTGCGGTATCAAGCATCTGCCTACAGTCTTTTGCAGAACGTCATAACATACGCTGATGATGATGATGTTCATGAGATACCACTAGGTACGGTATCGTGAATACTCCTATTTAAAATCAGTTATGATATCCGTCTGAAGCCATTTATAATTATAATACGTGCAACGTTCCGAACACAAACAGACTGTCATGTATTGTGTTGATTCTACAGGCATTGCTCAAAAGGCGTATCCGAATGTTTCGGTTTGAATTATAGTTCACCGCATCTGGGCCTGGCTTCATTTGGCGACGCGACGTCAGATTGTCTGTTGTTGCGAGTATGCAACGCGGGAACTGACGAAGTTCCTAGACCCGAGTACAATTATAAACAGATAGTAAACTTCCAATGGAAATTGTTCTTATTCACTGGATTCTATCAAAAATGTTCGATCACTGGATTTACAACGTATTTGTATCACAGATGCCACGTCGTAGAGTGCTACCGGCGGTGTAGCAGTAGTCAGTAGACTACGCCGCATTACAACTACCTATTACAAGTTGCACTCACTAAACCACAAGATACTTTTAAAATGCGTATATTGGTAATGAGCGCCCTATTCATTCAATTCAATTCAATTTTGTTTATTAATTGATTGATTGATTGATTATAACTTTATTGCACCATCAATACATAACAAAAACAAACAAGGAAATTACTGCAAACTAATCTAGAGAGGCACAATCGGCGGCCTTATCGCTAATAGCGATCTCTTCCAGGCAACCTTTGGATGGATAGGATCGGTACGTTTAGAAGCTGACGGTGGCGTAATTGATGACACATTAATATATAAATAAACACAGAAAATTAATAATTAACATAATATCAAGAAGACTTATCAAGAGCGGACAGATAGTGTTGGTGAACCATGCTTTTAAAGATAGGAAGGGATTTAGATTGTCAGATAGAAACGGGGAGGGCGTTCCAGAGTCTGGTGGCCTGCAACGTGAAGGAATCGCCATAAAACTGGGAAGTGTGAGATGGAATTTTTAAAAGAAGAGTATCAGAGGAACGAAGGGGTCGTGAATGGGACAGATGGAGAAACTCAAAACGGTCTTTTAGATAAGACGGTGTTGATGGGAGGAAAAGAACAGAGTAAAGGAGATTAAGAACATGAGCATTCCGGCGAAGACGAATTGGTAGCCATTTGAGCCTATTACGGTACTCGGAGATGTGATCAAATTTACGCAGGCCAAATATGAAACGAATGGAGTAGTTCTGAAGACGCTCAAGCTTGTTGAGTTGGTCTTCAGTCAGGTCAGGATAGCTGGCATCTGCGTAGTCTAGGAGAGGGAGCAATAAGGATTGTGCAAGCGCAATTTTGGTACAAGTAGGAAGGAAGTTACGCAGTCGCTTTAAAGAAGCACCTGTACCGAAAGTCTTTCTGGATACCGCTGCTAGCTGCGGACCCCACGATAGCTGCCTGTCCACAAGTAACCCCAGATTTTTAACTGTATCGCTGATTCCTATAGAAACCCCATTAAAAAGTACTTTTGGTAGGTTAATCCAGTCGATACGAGCTATCATCCTAGAACTACCTATGACAATCACTTGTGTTTTACTAGGGTTAACCTTGAGCCCAAATGATTTGCTCCAATCGTTGACGCTGTCAAGATCCTTATTGATTCCTGCAATGGCTTCACCGAGCCACTCCACAGGCGCTTGCGTGTAGATTTGCAAATCATCTGCATAGAGGTGGTAGGGAGAAGATAGATGTTTTGAGATAGAGTTGATGAAGATTGCAAAGAGAAGAGGAGATAGAACGCCGCCCTGAGGAACACCGGCAGCTAGTTGACACCATGTTGAAAAGGAGTCGTCAATGCGAATCCGTTGCCGGCGTCCATTCAGGTAGTTTCGAAACCAGCCAATCACTGAGGGCGATATGTTATTAGAGCAGAGGAGAGCTAGAAGAATGTCAAAGTCAACGTTGTTGAAAGCGTTGCTGAAGTCTAGGAGAGAGAGAATAGTTACAAGTCCGTCGTCCATGCCATGCCTGATATCGTCGGTAATTTTGATGAGTGCAGAGACAGTACTATGGCCCGGACGAAAACCGGACTGAAGAGGATTCAGAAGATTGTTCTTATTAAGAAAACAGATAGAAAAAGATGGAAATTCCACACTTTCGCCGGGTCTTTGTTAGTGACGTATTCATGGATGTAACGGCGTTGCGCATCCCTACACACCCTATTACAGTGATTTCTGACCTCAGCGTACTTGATTTTATTGTGTTCTGTCGGAGTACGTCTAAAACGAACTTTGGTTGCAAGTTTTTTATGCATTTCCGACCGCATTTCATCAGTAAGCCATGGAGCAGGGAGATGTTTCATCTTTACTGCTCGAACTGGAGCGTGCACGTCGTATAGACTTATAATGGCTTCGTTAAAACATTGAACCTTGGCATCAATAGTATTAGCTGCATGAACCCCGGACCAATCTATATTTTGAGCATCGTAACACAGAGACTTTAGATCCATTGAACCGAAATTGCGCTGCAGAAGAATTTTAGGCTTGCTTTTAGGAGGTCGAATCTTATAAGATAGAAATATAAGGTCATGATAAGAGAACTCATCCGCCGTACACTGTCCGTGCTTGGCAACATGAGCAGTGGAAGAAACAAAAATTAGGTCTAGGAGGGAAGGTTGACAGTTGGGGAAATGATGTGTTGCACTCAGAGGAAGAATGGTCAGGTTGTTAGCCTGAACAATATTCTCAAGAGCGGCCGAACGAGAGTCTTTCTTTAATAGGCAAGCATTAAAATCACCCATTATAATGGTGTGATCGTGCAGAGGAACAAGATCTTCGAAATGTTTTTCTAGAGAAGGGAAGAAGTCAATACGCACAGAAGGGGAGTAATAAACACCAAGAAGGATTTTACGGTGTGCAAGAGTGACTTGGAGAAAAAGATGTTCACCAGCAGAGGAGGGGGGCGGCTGCGCAGATATATTTATAATTGAGTAGGGAATACGAGTTCGTAGGTATATCGCTACACCGCCACCTCCGCTACTTGTGCGGTCATTCCTAATGAGTTGAAAACCTGGAAGTGAATAAGCAGTACTGGGTAAGTTAGGCTTCATCCAGGACTCAGATACAAGAATGGCATGTATGTTCTTGCAGGAGAGTGAAGAAAGCATTTCATGGAAATGGGCCGGAATGCTCTGAGCATTAATATGGACAACATTAAAATTTCTAGAAACATCACTAAACGTGGTTTCTAGGGTATCACGGAGAGAAAGGATGCTGCTAAAACTATCATCAGAACTGCTATTAACAGAAGGACAAGACATGAATTCATCACCATCTGAATCACTCATAGATAATAATAGAATAGAGACTATAAAATACAATATTACCTACTACGCTTACCAATGTACCTATAGTTTTTTTACTAAGTACATTATCCATCCACCCGCCAGTCGCCGGTAAGATAATAAAAAACTAAATAATAATTGAACACATACAACATAATAACGTTAATTATAAACCTAAATTATCAGCGAATCGGCTAAATCAAGAGTACATACACACAGCATACATAAAAATTAAAGATAATAAAAACATAGACACAAGTGAAAGAGTTTTGCGTGTGTTGGAACGTTCGTCCAAATGATTGCTCCGAGTTTCGTTACAGAAGGATGCTGTCACTGTCATTGTCAGTTTGGACAGTTTGTCTTGTAAATAAACAAGAAGTTAATTTTGTACAAAAAAAGTTGAAAAAATAATTGTAAATAGACGGTATTACTAAACAAATAATTAATGAAAAATGTGGGTGGACTTCTACCTGTGTTTGGGACCTACAGTACAGCGTACTTAGCCCGACCGATTCGCTGAATTGTATGAGAAAAACCAAACACGAAAACTATTTACGCGAGGCGATACGCTTCGACTTCTGACCAGGACCCTTCTTTATTATGACCGTCGGAGCCCCTGTCGCGGCTGCTTGTGCTTGTGGGATGTTGTTTAGGTCGTCCACACTGGAGACCCGGTATCGGTCGCCTTCAGGGTCGAGAACAAATACATATCCCTGCCTCGTCCAGCATTTGGCCACTCCAAAGCGGCTCCTAGCCTCCATAAAGGCTTCATGTCGGCCCTTAGTTAAGAACTCGGAGAGCGTTACGCCAGAGTTTTTCAGCAAGGTCTTACTCGACCACATCTTGTCTCGAACCTCGACGTCTCGGAGCTTGCAGAGAATGGGCCGTGGTCTGTCAGACGTCGTATGGGTCGCGGCACGACCCATACGATGACAGCGACTTATGCTGGCTTTCGTGAATCCGGACAACTTCAGCCTCTCCAATACCGTACTCACAACTACAGCCGATGTGTCTTCTTGAGCAACCTCCTTCACGCCATGTATCAGAAGAATCTTCCGACGCCCACGCATTTCGAGATTGTCAACATGCTTGCTGAGCATACCAATTTGGTCTTGAAGATTCCGGAGAGACTTCAACATCAGCGTTTTGAATAAGGCACACTCATTTGCCAACGCTGAGTGATCAGATACTGGTGACTTACTTCTCATCAGTTTCCCTTCAAACTCTGCCATAGTGAGCTGGAACATTGTGCCCATCTCAGCCAGAGATTTCTGAATTGATGTGGCATCCACCATGTTGAGTGTTGCGAAGAGGTTATAATTTTCAGTAACGAAAATGTGTTGCTGATAGTTCTTTTATTGCAGGGAAAACAGCAGATGGCAGGTAGGGTTGTGTGTTAATTTATTTACAACATTTATTAATGCTAAAAAGCAACAATTTCTTATTTTTCTGAATTTTATTCTGAGGAGGTCAAAACAATAGGTGTTGCTTACATGAAGCCTACCGCCGAAAAAAATATCAGGTTTAAAAAATATCAAGTTTATATCAACAATAAATTTAATACAAAAATACAAGTTAAAGTGTCCATATTAGAGTCATAATACATAGTAAAAATTAAATAAAAATTTAAAATAAATATGAGAATTAAAATAATCATTAAAAATCAATAAAGAATTGAAACAATTGAAATCATCACACAATCGCAATAACTAAAACGAACCTATGGAAGAGACCACAATATACGCTCATGTCCAGTGTTCTATAAAGAGACAGTCAGTTTCTAGCCTCTCAGCAATGAGCTGTAGGTAGATGTTCGAGCTGTTGCGCATCCGGCGCATCAGGGACGCAAATATTTTGCGCATTATCGCCGCGAACCCGTCTACTCGTGCGTCAGCAAACATTCTTGATGCGCTGCAGAAGCGCGGCAACCCCAACAGCACCCTAAACGAGTTATTGTATTGGATACGCAGGGCATTCCAAGATTTTTTCTCATATAAAACGACTGGCAATAAGCACAGCGTAAGCAGGTGCTTACGCTTAGTGCAACGCGCAAACCTACGGGCCAGCATGTTTGCTCTAATGGACAATGCCCTACGTTCCCTTTCTATGTCCAGGTCATCCGTAAGAGACTCAGTGACCCAATGGCCCAGATACTTGAAACAAGCTACTCGCTTCAGCTTGCTGCTATTCAAGAAAACCGGCGGAATGGTGTTGTAAGTCGTATTGCCTGTTTTAAAGACCATAAATTCGGTTTTGTTTGGATTAACAGTGGCACCGTTATTGACCATAACACCACTAATCGAGGATCCAATCTCAGTGCCGCTGAGCTCACGAATCAGACGGTCTGTGTACAGGCTGAGAAGTTGAGGCAAGCTGACCCCACCCTGCCGCTCCCCACATTCCAGCCGTCACATTCGTCCGACAGTGATCATGCCTACTTCACATAATGTAGTTGCTCTGGTTGCACTACCAGTGCTTGAGTCCTATCACTGTGAATCAACTAATATCAATGAGTTCACGGGGGAGGTCGGTATCCTGTCAGCTTCTGCCACAACTTATCGTACGCCACTAGATCAAAAGCTTTCGATAAGTCGAGAAAGCAAGCGTATATAGTGTGCTTCTGCTGGTGTAGTAGTGGACGGAGTATTTAAGGCAAAATACTACAGTTTCAGTGGACATCCCAGCTAGTGTTTAGTGATTTACTTGGGTGAAGAGGGTTATTAGAGCACAAGCCGCAGGTACCGTTTTCATGAAAGTGAGACGGGTGCGTGTTTTTTTTTACTTTTTATTTACCAAAATATTGACTTGCTCAACGATACTTCTGTTACTATCTGGTTCCTGTGACCCAACACAACATTGTGCGCTGGTTTTGCATACTCGTAAAATCAGGGGGCAGTGCATGTTGTTACAAACTTTGTCAAGATGTCGGCTACTATTCCACCTGCTTTATTGAGGTATTTCTTAGCCTGGACATGCTCTCTGATAAAAATATTGCACCATAGTAAGGTGTGAAGGAAAAGACGAAACAAACAGTTGTAGGCAAAGTTAATCCGGTTTATAGAGATTATATAGCACATATTATATACTATAGCACATATTACCTTAACCTATAGTTGCCAAAATGGCTGAATTTTATTTCAAAACTTGCCTTGTCATTCGTGATGAGCGAGGTGCTTTTTAATTGATTATGCCCAATCAGCCGTGCTCTCAGTGAGTGGTTATAAATCACATTTCACTTTGTGAATTGACCTGATTTTATTATTTCCTCACAGAATAATTTATTTTATAAAAATTGATAATGACCACGCATTATGCGGCCGAGAAAAATATTACCACCGTGTTCACAAATATGAAATTTATTTAGGTAGGTACCTATTTGAATATGGCAGTCAATAAGTACTTAAGTTTGAAAACATCAATCAATATTAATTGTTAAATGGGGATGGTGGTTCACAAGTTACAAAATTTGGTAGGTACTATAGTAGTTCTAAGAAAGTTTTCGGACGTGCTAATTAGTGTTCATGGTTGGTACCTACTATGGTTGTTTTGTAAACGGTAAATAATAATAAAATAAAATAAAAAGCCTTTTATTTCTTAAACTAAAATATTTGAATAAACACTGACCTACATACTAAATTAAATTCATCTTAAGATATTTAAGTTTTAGCACTTTTTTTAGAGTATTGTAGAGCATCCGCCTTTGTTAGAGATCTAATAATTTTGTGGTTTATCTCCTAAAAGTAAGGATACTTTCAAGATACTTCTCTCTATATTTCTTTGGCATGACCTGATTTTGATCTTCATTCTATATGTAAACTTCCAAGTTTGGCTGGCGTATGTTAGTGAAGGAAGAATACAGGAATCCATTATTTTC
The DNA here is from genome assembly GCA_955876795.1 of Eupithecia tripunctaria. Classification (NCBI taxonomy): domain Eukaryota; kingdom Metazoa; phylum Arthropoda; class Insecta; order Lepidoptera; family Geometridae; genus Eupithecia; species Eupithecia tripunctaria. Next base: position 7,234,126 of record OY041602.1, on the reverse strand, counting down.
TGTTTTATTTTCATGGGCATGTTACTTTTCAGTACTTCCTTATGGGACCAGATTTATATCCAAGAGTTTGTAACTCTTTTTTTCTATTTCATGTTTATTATTTTGTTTGTCAAATGATATTTGTTTGCCTAACCAATGTAGGAATCCAGAAATGTAAGGTTTGATTTTAGAGATTGATAGGATTTCTGATACATTTGTGTGAGACCCACTGCTTTGCTTGCTCTGTTAAGATTATTCAGATTTAGTCCACTGTTTGGGGGTGGTAGCGGATTGCACTAGGTTGAAGAGCCTGTTCAGATAAGGTATGGACATGTCAATTTTAGGGCTTCGTTGCTTATTTTGTCAGATTGTAATTACTATTTAAACACTCTTTCTGCTTGCATAGACCTCGTAACTGTTATTAGGTGCATTCCTATAAATGTGGCACAACACTAACTCTAGATTATTGTCGATGGACAGATGAGATTGCATCAGCCTTCTTGTCGTTGGTTACTAATAGCCGACAAAATTGTCTTGTAAAAACAGTGTAAAAATAAAACCCAGTTCAATTACAAAATCTTTAATTCCTCCTCTGCGCATTCCCCTATACCCTTCAGGTTATGGGCCCAGAGTGAGAACAGTGCAAAAAAGAAAGAAAAATGACTAATAAACAGGAAGAAAACATCGAAAAACTTACAAACTCTGAGGATTTTCACATGTGGAAATTTGAGTTCAACATACACGTGTCTGCATCTAACCTATCGGATGTTTTGACAGAAAAAGACGAAGTAAAGAGAGAAAAATCAGAATTTCTAATTAAGGATGCAAAGGTAAAGAAGTTGATCTTGACTTCCATAGATCGAAAACTAAAAGGTCACATTATAAATTGCGAAAATGCACTTGAAATGTACAGCAAGCTGTGTGCAGTATTCGAAGGAACTGAAGAAAGAAACAAGTCTTCTTTATTACATGAATTCTTCAATTTCAAGTACGAAAACCAATCAATGTCACAATTGATTACGGATATTGAAAATTTGAGAATGAGGTTAAATCATCTCAACCAAAACATTGATGATGACATGGTGATATCAAAAATATTAACCTGCATACCAAGCCAATACAAATTCTTCATCACAGCATGGGAATCAACACCAGATGACAAAAAGACACTTACCAATTTAACGAACAGACTTTTATCAGAAGAAAACCGATTCTCAGAAAGAAAAAATGAGCACAAACAGGTTGCCTTTAGGGCAGAAAATAAAAACATAAAATGCTTTAAGTGTCATAAAACAGGCCATTTAAAAAAGGATTGCAAGATGTGCATTATTTGCAAAAGGTTCAACCATGAAGAGAAAGATTGTAAATTAAAAAACCGTTGCTGCTCAATTTGTAAGAAAAATAATCATAAAGAGGAAAATTGTTTCTTTAAGAAAAAAGATGAAAAAATTAAGAACACTACATTTCTGACACAAACATCTAAACAGAGCTCAGTAAAATTCATAGTTGACTCTGGAAGCACAGTGCATATGACCAATGACCCCGGAATCTTAAGTAATTTTGAACAAAAAGTTTCTGTGGTTTATGCAGCCAACGATGAAAAAATGAAAGCAACAGGATCAGGTAAAGTCCATGGAATGTCATGTGATTTGCAAAATACCTTATTAATACCAGACCTAGCACAAAATCTTTTGTCTGTTAATTGTGTTACTAATAATGATGGATCTGTGGTGTTCACAAAGAATAAAGTAGAGATTTACAAAAATTCCAATTTAATTTTAACTGGAACAAAAGAGAATGGCTTATACACAGTGAATTTAGAACATGATCTTTCAAATGAAAATAAATCCTTATTAACACAAGAAAAAGGTACAGCATTGGAATGGCATGCAAAACTGGGACACCCGGGTAAATCAGTGCTGGAGACACTTACAAAGGTGGCAGATGGCATAAATATACAAGGACCAAAGGTATTACAAAAACAGTGTGAAATATGTGCAAAAGCTAAACAATCGAGACTGCCATTTAATACAATCAGAAGTCGGGCTGAAAGACATCTCCAAATAATACATACCGATATATGTGGACCCTTCGAGGAGAAGACTTATGATGGATACAGATATGTATTGACAGTAATGGATGACTACAGTCATTTTACAAAAATATATTTACTGAAAAATAAGAGTGATGCAAAACAAGAAATAAAAAACTATATTGAAGAAACAGAGAGAGAGAAAAATAGTAAAGTATCAACAATAAGATGTGACAATGGAGGCGAGTATACAAGTAATGACTTCAAAGCATGGTGTCAACAAAAAGGTATAAAATTGGACTACACAGTGCCCTACTCACCACAATTAAACAGTAAAGCCGAACGGCTAAACCGGACATTGTTAGAAAAGACAAGAGCATTACTTTTTGATTCCAAATTAGACAAGGAAATGTGGGCGAAGCAATACACTGTGCTACTTATATTTTAAATAGACTACCAAGTGATGTCCTGAACAATAAAACACCATTTGAAATATGGGTTGGAAAAAAGCCTAATATATCTAATATGCAAAAGTTTGGCTCTACCATATATGCGAAAGAGTTACATCCAAATGTAAAGAAATTAGACCCTAGAAGCAAGAAATTAATAATGATTGGATACACTAATAATGGGTACAGATTGTGGAATGCCAAGGAGAGAAAAATAGAAATATCAAGGGACATAGTGATCATAAATAGTGAAACTGAAGAACAGAAAGCATATTATAAGAAAAGAAAAATAAGCACTTATGACGAAGAGACAACAGAAAACCCGGAAAATACTACAGAAAACAAAAACCAGGAAGATACTACAGAAAACCAAAACCAGGAAGATACTACAGAAAACCAAAACCAGGAAGATACTACAGAAAACCAGGAAGAGATTATTGAAACTCAGGAAGAGACAACAGGAAATATTGGAACAGAAGAAAATGTAAATGACTCATTTGAAGATGCAATATCAGAATCTGAAGCAGAAGACACAGAAAGACACGGACATAATGAAGAAAAAAGTAACTTAAGAATAAGTAAAAGACAGAAACAGATACCAACTTACCTAAAAGATTACAGTTTACTTACTTACAGAGAGGCTGTAACATCCAAAGAGGGAGAAACCTGGGAGAAAGCTATAAATTCGGAGAAGGAATCCTTAAAAATCAATAACACCTGGGAAATAGTAGACAAGACGGAAGCAAAGGATAACAAAATACTAACAAATAAATGGGTATTCCGTGTGAAAGATAATGGCACTTATAAAGCCAGACTTGTTGTACGAGGGTTCGAACAAAGAGGTATTGACTACAATGAAATTTACAGTCCAGTTGTCAGTCAGTCAAGTTTAAAATCTATATTTGCACTTGCTGCTTCTAAAGACCATAATATAATGACTTTTGATGTTAAGACCGCATTCTTACATGGAGAACTGAGTGAAAATGTGTATATGAATATACCGGATGGATATCCAAAACAACCTGGAAAAGTATGTCGATTAAAGAAATCCTTATATGGACTAAAACAAGCTCCTATTACATGGAATAAAAGATTTACAAAAACAATGTTAAGACTTGGATTAAAACCCTACCAAAAATGACCAATGTGTTTTCACAAATGAAGACAGTACAGCAATAATAGCAATCTATGTAGATGATGGACTTGCTGTGGCAAAAGAAAAGGAAACCTTAATAAAGATTTTAAGCTGTCTAGAAAAGGAATTTGAAATAAAATTTTATGAAGATCCAGCTACTTTTATTGGATTTGAGGTAGAAAAATCTGACAAAGGTATTGTACTGAAGCAAGAAAGATACATTGAAAACCTATTGAAGAAATTCAGTATGGAAGATTGTAAGCCTGCTAATACACCCTGTAATACAGAAAAGAAAACAGAAATACAAAACACAGAAACTATAAATTTCCCATATAGAGAACTGGTAGGAGGGCTTCTATACCTTTCTACAAGAACAAGGCCAGATATAAGTCAAGCTGTAAATGAAGCAAGCAGAAAAATAGAAAACCCTACTAAAGACGATGTGATCGCTGCAAAGAAAATACTAAAATATTTAAATGGAACAAGACAGAAAGGGATAATGTACAAAAAAGGAGGAGATATTTCTAAACTAAACGCATACAGTGATGCAGACTATGCAAACTGTATTGAAACAAGACGCAGTACAACCGGATATGTGATAATGTTAGCAGAAGGACCGGTGTCTTGGTGTTCGAAACGACAGCCAATTGTTGCTTTATCATCAACCGAGGCAGAATATATTGCAGCAGCTGATTGCTGTAAGGAATGTTTTTACTTAAAATCATTTCAAAGGAGTTGATTGGTTCTGAAGTAGAAATGATATTGAATGTTGATAACCAAAGCTCTATTCAACTGATTAAAACAGGTTCATTCAATAAGAGATCCAAACACATTGATGTGAGGTACTATTTCATCCATGAAAATTATAAAAAGGGTAAAATAAATATCATATATTGTCCAACTGATAATCAAACTGCAGATATATTTACTGAGCCATTGTTAAATACTTAATTTAACTTCCATTGCAAAAACATTGTTAAATAAATATGTATAGATTAGAAAAAAAAAATATTATTTAAATTGTTAACAATTTTAATAATAGGAGAAGGTGTTATTAAGTGCATTCCTATAAATGTGGCACAACACTAACTCTAGATTATTGTCGATGGACAGATGAGATTGCATCAGCCTTCTTGTCGTTGGTTACTAATGGCCGACAAAAATGTCTTGTAAAAACAGTGTAAAAATAAAACCCAGTTCAATTACAAAATCTTTAATTCCTCCTCTGCGCATTCCCCTATACCCTTCAGTAACAACCCTCAAAACAAAAATAGATCAAAAGCAAATAGCCGTAGGAGTATTTATAGATTTAAGAAAGGCCTTTGACATTATTAGTCACAAATTGCTCTTAGAAAAGTTGCATGGTATAGGAATAAGGGAAACTGCGCTCAAAACATTTGAGTCGTACCTAAATAACAGACACCAAATTGTTAAAATTGGGAATACTCAAAGTACCTCAAAACGAATAAAGTATGGCGTTCCACAGGGCTCAATCCTTGGTCCGCTACTCTTTCTGATTTACATAAATAATGTAAGTGAACTAGGACTTAAAGGTGACATATCTTTATATGCCGATGACACCTGCTTGTTCTATTATGGCAGCGAAATCACATCAATCATGGAAGATGCTCAAACTGACCTTAACATTCTTGATACTTGGTTTCAATACAATCTCGTAACGATCAACATAACAAAGACAAAGTATATGATATTCAGTGCTAAGAATAAAAGGATTGATGATGTTCCACCGCTAACTATTAGAAACACCTCACTAAACAAAGTTAACAAGGAAACATACCTTGGATTAACCCTAGACCCTAGCCTTACCTGGAAACATAACATCAAAAAAATCTCCTCAAAATTGTCATCTCTCATGGGTGCGCTTCGTGGTACAGTTCGCTGCTTTCCAAAATCTGTGAGGTACACAATATATAACTCCCTCGTAAAATCCCACATTAATTATTTAATTGAAGTCTGGGGCTGTGCTGCTAAGACGAATTTAAAAATCCTACAAACATCGCAAAACAAAATAATCAAACTACTCTTTCACTATGATTACCTAACGTCAAAGTCTAAAGTTTATAAAGACACTATTAATCTTATGACCTTATCTCAAATATATAAATTCAACACTTGTGTATTGATACGGAAAATACTTAATAATAAAATACATACAAAAATATCATTTACGAAAATATCACAAACAAACATTAAACGTTCACTTAGACGACCAAATGATCTAGTACTTCAAGCACCGAGAACAAACTACGGAAAGAAGTACATACTATATGAGGGAGCCGACCTCTACAATAAATTACCAAACTACATCAAAGAAGGTGATTCATCTAATTTATATAAAAAGAAACTTAAAAACTATATTTCACAAGACTTTTCTGAATTTAAAAACGTACAACACAAAACACATTAAAATATACTAAATTCAAATCATTTTAAATCTTCCAAATATCTACAACATTTTGCCTACCTAACCTTACTCTCGAAGCAATTGATAATCGATACGTAATAGAACCGCCCCGCGAGCAACTGCTATTGTTAAACTTGCATTGTTTTAGTTAAACTGACGTAACAATAAACCGATCTACCCTCTTTTACATAACTATTGCTGTACGCAAAGTGAATCTGGAATTTTTCCATATAAAGTTAGGACTTAAATAGGTACTTATAGATATATTATTAAGTGATTTTTTTTTCGTGTTGCTTAGATACTTAAGTACCTACCTAGCAATAAAAACATCACCGTTTTAGTTACATAAGTCCGCTCTGCATGATTAATTATGATAATACTGTATTTCTCTATAAGTGAATGTATATTCTTTTGAGAAATACATTTCTAAAACCGTATTTATCAAGCTGTTTATATAGTAAAACATTTACTTGTCTAAGTGCATATTTTGTAAGTCTAAAGAAATAAACGATTTGACTCTAACTCTGACTCTTCAAAAGAGACTCTTCACGACTCTTCATGGTCATAAAGAGATAACTCTGGAATGGACACTCGGGGCACCTCTACTAACTTTACTAACCTCAACCTCAACAGCCTGTATTGGTCCACTGCTGGACGCAGGCCACCCTCTGATAAGCGCCTTATTGGTGTTTATCTCTTGAGGAGTAGTGCCCATAATCCCCACGCTAAGCATGCGGTTTGGGGATCGCAGTTTGGTGGTATAATGGTTCTGCCGGCCCCCCCGTGGATATCCCTTAGTCGCCTCTTATGTCCCCCACGGGAAGAGTTGGTGTGGTGCAAATTCTAAGCCAGCACCACACAGCAACTGCAACACTAATAAGTTGCATTTTTTAGTATCTTAGTTTATACACATTATAATATTTATTTATATACTTTTAAGAAAACATACAGCTAAGTTAAAACAAATATACCCGCTTATTTTGTATAATTTACAACATGCCCGGATAGTCCAGTGCATGTTTAACGTAAATAAAAGTTCAACCTCTCTCATTACATTTTTAATTCCGGCCAAAAAGTAAGCTAAGCCTTAATATTAAATACCATAAAATCAATGCATAGAGAAACTTAAATAATTATTGAATACATAATTCGATGTAAATCTCAATATAACGAAGAAGATTTAATACTGAGAAGTAGAAGAGTAACAATATAGGGGACAAAGGTCTACATGATTGCGAGTTCGCGGTGCACGGCCTGCGTGTAGCTGGTGATGGACTCGTACAGGTCCGTGTCGCTGATAGGGGCCCTCCATATCGATGGCGGAGCCGCCCGGGCTTCCAACGCCCACATCCTCCCCCGCCAGGTCTACATGAGTGTGAGCTCGCGGCGCACGGCCTGCGTGTAGCTGGTGGTAGCCTCGTACAGGTCCTTGTCGCCGATGGCGCCTTCCATCTCTGTGGCGGAGCCGCCCGGACTGCCAACGCCTATGCCCTCCTCCGCCTGCTTAATCTTTAGCCGAATCTCGCGCAGCCGCGATTCCAGGATGCGCTCCCGCTTCGCTTCGCGCTCAAAAACTTGCGTGAGCAGTTGCTTGTCTTGCTTCTGCGACTCGGCGAGGCTGTGCGTCAGCTCCACCATATACACGCTGCCTGTCTGGCTGCCGCACGCCACCATGGTGCCCTGCAACACGACATCCAAGTTGGTACGCGCGCTACGTCCGCGTCGCAGTAACTACGTAAGTCGTCATGTAGTCCGTGTCTTGTCGTAACGCGTTCCGTCGGATGTATGAGTATGAAACCGATATGCTTCTGGCGCGTCACGACACGCCACGACACGCAGTTTCCGCCTTGACCCACTTGTGGGTCTATCGAGTATCGATAGTTTTCTGCAAATAATAACATTATATCAATATTATGTATGGTTCTGCCTTTACACACGTCTTATGCGACGCAGCAAACAGTCTGTGTAGTTATCGAGTAAATAAGATTGATAAAAAAACATGTACTGTACCTTCAAAATCTCGCAAAATCGCACCTATGAACGCAGGTGGGAGAGACCGGCCCCATGCACCAGCTTCGAGGACTTCGTGATACACTGCGGGACAGCTCTGTTTGTGCGTTTGACGAGTAAGGTACTTGTCGGGTACAAGTACCTTACTCGACAAAACTAAGTCGGCGAAACTGGAGTACTAGTCGAGGTAATTTCGAGCATACATAGCGGCTTGGAATATTGCTTACCCAGGAACCTTCATAATCTTTAGGGAGCGGAATATTGGACGAGCGGTTGTGTCCCACGGAACTCACACTCGCACATAGCTCGTACTGCTCGTTTCTGCATTTTGAATACTCGCTCCCAGTCCGCGGCTCTGCTGTACAGCTGTACAGCACTTCACTGTGATGCGAAATAGCAGCTCCTCATCATAGTTGTCTCCAGTGTTTTCGATAAACTTCACCGGGCAACCTATTCTCTCGCACAGTTAGTCAATGTGAAAATCTTACATTAGCCCTTGGTTTAAAAAAAAACCTAAAAAAGGTGTGGTTTTGACCTGTGTCACGACTTTACCACCTAAAGTCTTTAAGGGTTGGTAGGTACGGCTAGATTGAAGTAGGGGACGGACGGGCAAGGAGGACATGTCGGGCAAGAAGAATATAGCCGATAAATCGCTGCTTAATCGATAGAAAAAGACAGCGTTAGTACTGCTCGACGCGTCCTTCAGATGCGCTAGCCGACAGTGTGTCACCTACGTTTTAGGAAGGTAACTGAGTATTTTGTGCGAGAAAATACAAATTTCAAGAAAAAATTAGAAAAAACCAGGTGTAAGTTCATCGTCTTTGTTTTATAATAATCTTGGGTGGCTGAATTATGATATTTTAAGTAAATTCTGTTGATATTAGACAAGTCAAAAACGTACTTTCTGCTTGTTGGTTGCATCATCTTTTATAATTATAGCTATAATCGGTAAATAAGTACCCTGCGGGCAAAATGAAACCGGGCAAAGCGGATAGAATCCATTTTGCCCGCTGTTGTCAAAGATCTTTTTAAATGAGAGTGTTTTGTTTGCATGACTATTTTTTATTGATAGATTTTGTTACAGATAGTGTATAAGAGGAAGACTGATCGGGCCAACTGATCTGAAGAAACATTAAGAAAAGCCATGTTAGAAACATAAAACACATCCAAACTGAATATAAGTAAAATGCATAGCATTCTCTATGCTCACAAAGACACATGAAGAGCGGTTCTTCGCAAAAAAAGTAAGGCCGCTTTAAAACGGTTTTTTCGGCGGAAGAAGAAAAAATCAATCAAATATATTTTAAAAGAAATCCGACCTATCCCTACGCCGCCGTACAAAATAGAAACATGCCACGATGAAGACAACAAAAAGCGTAAATATTTACCAGTAGGTACCTAAAAAAACAGAAACAGGACGCTGCTACATCCAAAAATAAAGTTTCATTTGATTTCCCTGGTCCATCCAATACTCAAAGAAAGTAGACAAGTTCCAAAAAAGCTCCCGTTGATAAAGAAAATAAAGGCAGAGCATTTTTCTGCATCGTGTGCAAGGAAAAATACTGTCATCCTCCAATCGAAGATTGAATACAATGCGACACCTGTTGCGAGTGAACTCATGAAACTTGTTCATCATACATGGGCCAAGGCATTTTTTTGCTATTATTGTTTTGATTTTAATGTACTGTGTTCGTTTTGCCCGACCTATGTAACCATTTTGCCCGCCCTGGTCGGGCAAAACGGATAACGACTGATTTTTTTTAAAATGTTCTAGTTTGGAGAGGGCTCAACTTTTTATTTAGTTTGATCTAAAATAAAAAACTTAAATGTCCAAAGATTAAAAAAATAAATATTTCATAAATATAACAGATGCTAAAGTGGTTTTTCTTTTTATCCAAAGTTAGCATATCCTTCCTGCCCGTCCGTCCCCTAAACAATATTACCTCATACTGAACCAAACGCTAAGAGCTGGTTAGCCGGTTCACCACCTTGTTCAATGTCCTCTGCAACTGCTCCTGCTTTAACCACCGCTGCAATCATCGGCTATGCACTCAGGTCATCGAGGTGACAGAACATGATGTTTGAAATAGACGGGCCCTGTGCGACCCCAATGGACGTTGAGGTCCCGAAGTCTCCTGACCGTTTCCACCCGAGACGACCTGACTACGTTATTATAAATATTCACGGGTATTTATCGCGTTTATTTACCATTTACATAATAATGTGTTCTGATCGCGTAAGTTTAAAAAAAAAAAAAAAAAAAAAGACCTGACTACGATCCAGCCATGAACATAGGTATGAACAGGCTTTTGATAGATATAATATCTTCCCGATTAAAATGATTAAATGGATCACCCATTCAAAAGTCCAGAGGTAACGAACATTAAAAAAACTATAGTCGAATTGATAACGTCCTTGTTTGTCGAAATCGTGCGTAATCATCCTACGCTCGTGACTCTACAACAAAAAACCGTTTTGCTCACTTGTTGAACAAATAACTATTTGTATCACCTTTCATTTGACCCATAAATAAATTACTAGGACGAGTCGTTTTCGAGCTAAAGCCGTTTTATTTTTTTAAATTATGTGTAATTTAAACGTATGGTGTTATTTCTGACTATATTTTTTTCCTAAATTTGTGTTTTTATACATGTTGTTTGTGACGATGTAATTAATGACAGTAACTGTCATTTTGACAACTTTCATTGAAAAGTATCAAGCTGATTTCATCTTGTGACAAAATAATAGGCAACATTGAAAAAGATAAATAAATCAATGATGTCGATTGTAAAAACGCTCTGACTTTCGTGAGACGTTGGGTATAAGCACGTCGCACGTCGGGAATAACTCCAAAAGCTACATAATAATCGTAATAAAAAATAAAAATAATAATATTACTTGTTCCTGTATCTTGACGCGCAGCAGCGGCTCGGAACAGACCTGCATGGTGAGTATGGGTGAATGCTGCCGCCGTAGCCAGTCCCACAGCCCCAGCACGCCGTCGGACTGCGTCACCACCAGCAGCGACAACCTGCGTACCGCCAGAACTGAGTCTGTCAAACCTGCTTGCAGACTACACAGCGCATTGCCTGCTGAGGAAGGTAGGTACTGACTCCCCGCAGGAGGACCTCCAGCGTGGACGTTATTATGGAAAAAAAGTCAAATATTACGTAGACATTAGACCACACTTTTGTTTCGTAACACATATCACTTGATCTGTTCTGTTATTAATTTACTATCTATGCACTATCAACCCTTTTTTTTCTTATATATTTTCTTTCCATCCCAGGCCCAGGCCCAGGCTGCCTATTTATTGTATTGTGTTTTTTTTATTATTTAGATATAAGACTTTTTTAATATAGTAATTATTATTGGTACAATAAAGTGTCCATTCATATGATCATCTGTTCAAAAGTTCAGCTTCCTATGTTATCAACATAGGAAGCTGAACTTTTGAACAGATGATCATATGAATGGACACTTTATTGTACCAATAATAATTACTATATTAAAAAAGTCTTATATCTAAATAATAAAAAAAACACAATACAATAAATAGGCAGCCTGGGCCTGGGCCTGGGATGGAAAGAAAATATATAAGAAAAAAAAGGGTTGATAGTGCATAGATAGTAAATTAATAACAGAACAGATCAAGTGATATGTATAAAAATAAAATAAAATTTGTAAAAACCTACGACTAATCGAAAAAGGAAGAAATATTTGACAGTTTTCAATGAAAATCTGTCAAAAATTCCTCACTTGAAGACTTGACTTGTGAGACGTGCATGAATTTCAGTTGCGTTTGAATACTCGGAAGTTAAACTTTCTGAAACTGAACTGAGGGTGAGATTGGCGATAGTATCGAGACGACTTATTTTCCTATAGATTTTAGTACAGCGCCTCATTTCGCCCCATATCGTGCGGACAGTGAACTACGAAAATCCTATACAAATATAAGACGCCATAATCACGTCTGGAATCCTCATATGGGCTCATCCGGTCTACCTACTAAATTAAGTAAAGCTGAGCGCACCTAAGATTAGTAGGATACCGAGGGCACGCCCTTCTTTTATTTATTATTTCAAGAATGAATGTTTTATTTCTATCACACGGCGGCGTTTCTCTTCATATTATTTAACAAGGAACCCAATTTCAGAGTCAATAAAGTCGGTCATCTAGCAACGGGTTGCGTTGCCAAACACGGTTATAAATAAACGAGGTTATAAAGGTACAAAAGTACTTTATTACAATGTCGATTACAGCACCCCTTGGTGCAAATACCATACAACTAAGCTAAGAATCATCGCCGATGAACCCCCAACCTTTTACAGAAAACTGTGTCTCAATCGATCAAAACGCTCTGGAGATAAATGGGAACATTGGTTTTCACAAAATACACATATAACAGCTCCCCCTGGTGAGTGAAGACCATCACAACTAGCTAAAAACCATCGAAACTGAAACCGTACCTTAATCGGTCAAGCCGATTTAGGTACGGTTTGGAGATAATTGGGAACATTTATGTGCAAATTGCACATACATACATGTACATACATAAATACAAACAATATCACACCCTAAACGCATAAGTATACCCTCTCCGTTCCGTTGCATTATTTTGCAGTCTTTGAGAATCCTCTTTGTACCCAAGAGGATTCTCAAAGACTGCAAAATAATGAAATTGACGAAAAAATATTCATATTCATATTCATATTCATATTCATATTCATATCCATTTATTGCATACATATACATTAATAAATTGTTTTGGCTTAGGTGGTAAGTAGCTTAGAGGTAAGTACATGTAACCCTGTAAGGGCGCAGCAATAATTGATCCTAAGATCATTAGCATTACAATAACTGAGTATAAGTCTATTTATTTTTTAGGATTAAAGTAGTCGGTAAATACATATAGGAATATAAAATGTCAGCTGCAAGAATCAAACAATGTTATAATATTTTTTTACTCGGGCTGTCAAATAGATAGTTAAAGTTTAGATTGGTCATTTAAAAATTCGTCAACGGAGTAGTAACATTTTGAAATAAGGTATTCTTTGAGTTTATTACGAAAAGCCGATTCATTTCTAAGATCCTTTAAGGAGTTCGGTATTTTGTTATAAATATTTACTAATCGTGAGTAAGGACCTTTGCTAAATTGTGTAAGGGTAGTCGAAGGTAGGATAAGTTTGTCTTTATTTCGTCTATTGTAGTTGGTCAAATGTTCAGATGTAGATTTAAAAAAATGCCGATATTTTTTTACGAATAAGGTCATTTGCATTATGTATATACAGGGTAATGTTAATATATTTAGAGTTATGAAGTGCGGCCTACAGCTTTGTCTTTGTTTTATGTTAGCTAATATTCTTATCAGTTTTTTTTGCTTAATAAATATGTCGTTAAAGTCAACACTATTTACCCACAGTACAATTGAATAATTTAACCAAGAGTAGGCATTAGCGTAATATGCTGACAAAGCGGTTTGATAATCAGTATTACGTTTGAGGATACTAAGGGCGTAGGTAAACTTTGCAAGTTTATTTTTTAGCGTGTCAATATAACTCTTCCAGTTTAAATGGGTATCTAATGTAACGCCTAACAATTTAAATTCATTGCATTGTTCTATGTTCAATATTCTAGTCAAATTACTTAAGTCTAAGGGGGATCTTTGTCTTGTTTTGAATTGCATAATTTTTGTCTTATTTAGGTTAATTTCCAGGTGGTTATCACTAAGCCATTTTTTGGTACTATTTAAGGTATCTATTATTACATTTAAGTCAATACTTTGAGTACTTTTGAAGAGCAGAGAAACGTCGTCTGCAAAAAGGACGCACTTAGTATTTATAGCTTTAGGCAAATTGTTAATATATACTAAAAATAGAAGACATCCGAGCACACTTCCTTGGGGAATAGATGAGTTTATTGTTATGATGTCAGATTTTATATTCTGAAATTCGTTAATGTCTTTGTTGAAATACTCAATTTGTGTATATTGTTTTCTGTTACATAGGTAGGTACGGAGCCAGTCATGAGCAGGGCCCCTTATGCCAATATCGTATAGTCGCTCTAAAAGTATTTTATGGGAAACTCGGTCATATGCTTTCGTCATATCGAGAAAGAGTCCAATTGCGTATTTTCTCTCGTTAAGACAGTCGCAAATTTCTTGTACCGTAAAACGGGGTGTCTTTGAGAACCGGGGTGACTTTGATGATTACTCAAAATGTATGCTATTTTTAAATTTTCTCCGTAATACGAAACGCAATGAATATTGTTTTTTTTGTGTTGGCAAGACTGACATTCTGGCGACCATTTCTCAACGTGTCCGTGCTAGAAGGTGCCTGTGCATGAAGAAAATAATAATTTACTGTTGGTGGGGAAATAAGCAAGAAAAATCGACCTGCAGAACTTCAAATGTACAACCGTATGTATTTAATTTTGATATATAGTAAATGCACAACGTAATTGTTTGTTTCTTTGTGAATGTAAATATTTCGATGTGATCTAGTTGCGGTCGCCATTTTGATTTGAATGAGTTCTTTTGTATACCGGGGCTACATTGATATGCCCTACGGGGCGACATTGATAGCTATCAATCTCGCCCCAGTAATATTAAAATATTTTATTTATCTAAGTAGTAGTATTCAATCTCGCCCCTAAAACTTTATTTGGTTGTTTTTTGAAGTTACATTTCATTTGGAGCGTTAGAAAAAAAATATTTTGCGATGCGCGCAAACTACGAAACAATTTGATTGTTAGGTAACGTGTAAAATGATGTCTTTATTCAATAAATTGTGTGCGTGTTTGTCTTTATTCAATAAATTGTGTGCGTGCATAATTAAACACCATTTTTTTTAACGAAAATATATTTTTTTCCAGTTTCATCAATTCATCATGGTAAGAACGTATAAAAAGACTGCAGGGACCCGAAATTATAAAAATTATTCGGAAGAAACCTTGGAGGCGGCGATTGAGAAAATAACAAATAATGAATTAACAATAAATGCTGCTTCTATACAATTTAAAATTCCATTTGGGACATTATACAATAAATATAAAGGCATGCACGGAAAACATCCCGGCGGACAACCAGTTTTCAGTCATCAAGAAGAAATTTCAATCTTGCGTGCCGCCGCTACATGTTCAGATTGGGGATTTCCTCTGACACTATTGGATCTTCGCTTTTTTGCGAAAGGATATTTGGACAAACAGGGTAAGGAATTGAAACGATTTCAAAACAATTTACCAGGCGTCGAATGGGCTGTTAGCTTATTAAAGCGTCACAAAAACTCTTACGGTCAAAGATTATCAACGAACATCAAAAGATCAAGAGCAATAGTGGGGCGAGAGTCAATAAACAAGTATTTTGACCACCTTGAAACTGAGGTTAAGGATGTTCCGCCGAGCCATATATTTAATTACGATGAAACGAATATGGCTGACGACCCGGGAAAGAAGAAATGTATTTACAGAAGAGGTGTAAAATATCCAGAAAAAATTATGAATTTCTCTAAAAGCAGTACGTCTGTAATGATTTGCGGTTCTGCAGATGGAACCCTATTGCCACCCTACATCATATATAAAAGTACACATTTATATGATACGTGGAAAGAGAGGGGTATTGTGGGAAGTCCGTGCTGTTCAAAACCATGCTGTAACCTAGGAACACGGTACAATAGATCCACAAGTGGGTGGATTGATGCCGCAACATTTAGGGATTGGTTTATGACTTGCTTTATGCCTCACGCTAAGAGGCTCGATGGACGAAAAGTATTAATAGGTGACAATTTGGCATCTCACCTCGACAATGACGTCATATCTGCGTGCGAATCAAACGACATTAGCTTTGTGTGTCTGGTTCCAAATTCAACACACATATGTCAGCCCCTCGATGTTGGGTTCTTTCGGCCGATGAAGACTGCGTGGAGGCAAGCCCTTGAACATTGGAAAAATGTTCATCAACGTGCTACAACTGTGCCGAAAGAATCGTTTCCATCGCTACTCAGACAAACAATATTGGATATGGACAAAAAGCCACCAAAGAATAATGAAGATTCTGAATCGTCTGCTATCAAACGAGATTTGATTTCAAGTTTCAAAGCAACAGGCATTTGTCCGTTTGCTAGAGATAAAGTATTAAAGAAACTGCCCGAGGATTCTGCATCACCTGAAAAAGATACTATGATTCGCGATACGCTGACCGATTTTCTAAAGGAACAACGCTATGGACAACAATCAGAGCCTGCTAGGAAGAAAAAAAGGTTAAACGTGGAACCCGGTAAGAGTATTTCTACTATTGATACCCCGTCGTGCTCTAATGCTCAAAATAATGATGTAAACGACGAGCCCGAGGAATCTTTTGCTTCAACATCTAACCCTGAATCTAGAGCTATGTGTGAATCTCCACCAATTGAAGCAGTTTCTGCTATACATGAACCGTCTACGAACCGAACTGATATAGATACACTCAGAAATGTTCTTCTGTCAGATTCTGAGCTAGAAACTGAGCCGCAGGATTGTGATGGTGCACAACATCCTGAAATAGGCCAATTTGTTTTAGCTAAATTTTCTTCGAAAAAAGGAAAGAAAACCTTTCAATATGTTTGTTGCATTGAAGATGTTAATAGCAATGAGCTTGTAGTCCAAGGGTACAAATCACAAAACAAATCCCGATCAATTTTCAAAGCGGTTCCTAATGACATCTCAGTTATTGAAGAAAGTGATATTGTCAGCTATCTTCCAATTCCAACATCGAACTTTGATGATAACAACTGTATGTTTCCATGTGATGTTAACATTAAGGAACTATGATTATGATAACGGCGATTAATGCACAATGCGAAATGTCAGTGCAGATCCCCTTTCTCCCACTTAAGAGGAGAAGTGATCTCTGTATGATTAAGGCTGATTACTGATTAAATGAATAATGTGGTCAGGTAGGTAGGTACGAACTTTTAATATCATTTTTTTAGATTTTAAGTGAAGTTCCTAATATTAAAGTGCTATTTAATATAATATATAATAGTTTAAATAATATGTATGAAGCTAGTGATCTCTGTTTAAATGATTAAGACTGATTAACGATTAGCATAAATGCTGAGGTAGGTAGGTAAACCTACCTATATACTTTTTGAAATATTTTTTGTTGTAAGTTTTGAAGCTAGGGTTTAATGTTAGTAAGCTTGTTGCTCTGTTTTACTATTTGTGTTTAAATTGATGGCTGAATGAGGCTATTGTTGGTTGTTGATTGGATACTTATACTCGTATAAAGAATTGAAGTGTCGTATATTTCTTAAATAAAAAAGTTCATGATACCTATGCCTTTATTTATTTAATTAAATAATGTTTACTTACTATCAATTTCACCCCTTAGATCAAAGTAGCCCCAAAACTATTTAAAAAATCCTACTTCGAAAACGATAAGTCTCAATTTTTTTTTTTTTATTGGATTTTGTTCCTATTCGGGGTGTCTATCAATATTAGTTAAAAAAACAGGTGGTATCAAAGTAACCCCAAATGCATTATAAGTTTGATTACGCAGTTTTTATTTTTTTATGTCAAAAATTGAAAGTTTTTTTTTTTTTTCTTCTTTTTATAATAAAGTATTTAGTATGTCCATCATTCTACTATTTTTTATAAATTTTTACATTTGAAAATAAAGATGTAGCAGACATTTTCATTTCAAAATTAATCAAAGTCACCCCGTTTTACGGTACGTACTTATATATTGCTAGTGTCGTAGAACAATTTTTTCGGAACCCATATTGGTTTGCGTCAAAGATGTTGTTTTTCTCTAAAAAACTATAGATTCGGTTCGCTATCGGTTTTTCGAATATTTTCGATAATGTTGGTAGGAGCGCTATAGGTCTATAGCTATTAGGATTTTTAACGTCGCCGCCCTTTTTTTGTACAGGTTTTATCTTTGTTAATTTAAGTAAGTCAGGGAAGTATCCCTCGTTATAAGATTGATTGATAAGTCGGGTTATTATTGGTGTTAATTCCGAGACACATTTTTTTACAAGTATGGAAGGTATTTCATGTGCGCCATAGCTTCTTTTGTTACTCATTTTGCGTATAATATTCCCTATCTCCCGTTCGCAAACCGGTTCTAGGAACATAGAATTAGATAGACGCTCGGCAGTCACCGGGCCGGAACCGGCTCCGGCGCAGGTCTTGGTTGGATGACACTTGCCGACGGACGCGAAGTAATCATTAAATGCATTTGATATTGTTATTGGGCAAGTTATCTCGGTATTATTTATATTCAATGTTAAGTTTTTATGTGAATTTCGGTCAGATTCGTGTTTCGTAATTTTATTTATTGTTCGCCACATGGTTTTAATTTTGTTTGTTGATTTTTGCATATCATTTATGTAGGTTAGCTTTTTTGAGCGTTTTATGCACGTCTTCAGTAATTTTTCATAGGAAGTGTAATATTTTGTGAATGTTATGTCTTTTAACTGGCACGAGAGGATTTTTAGGAGTCGCTTGTTTTTGCAAGACTCTTTAAGCCCTTTTGTAAGATAAGTGTTCTTTGGTTTTAGTATAATTTTTATTCTCTTTTTGGGTATAGATTTATTAATAATTTGTTGTATTATTTTGTAGAAATTAGTAAAGTTTTCGTTTGAGTTATGGTTATTTCGTATTATTTCGTTCCATTTTATCTCTCCTAATCCTAATCTAAAGCTTTCGAGTTCTTTTTCGTTAAATGTCCTTTTGTTTGAGTAGCTAATGTTATTTCTGTTTGTCGGTCTTGTTATAGTTTGTTCGTAGATCAGGCTAGAGTGGTCAGCAATACCTTTGTTTTCTACGGTGAGGGAATATTGTTTATGATTTGTAAATAAGAGGTCAATTGATGTAGATGTTGAGGCAGTAATACGAGTAGGAACTTTAACTGCTTGATGGAAGTTGGATTCTATCATTATGTTTGTCAATCTTTTGTATTCCTTGGTTTTTTGTAACTGGTCAATGTTAAAATCTCCGGTTATTATCACGTATTTATTACTATGCAATTTCAATAATAAGATAAGTTTATCGAGGAAGGTAAAAAATGTTTCTATGTCGCGGTTAGGTCTATAAATATTGACTAACAAGGTTTTTTGTGGTAAAAGTTCAACTGCACAACACTCTACGATGTATTCCACTGATAGGTCTGAGTAGGCTGTTAGCTCCCGGTACTCCTGGCCGTCTCGGACTAGGATGGCGACACCTCCGCCTCTGTGGGTTTTCCGGTAGAATGATGCAGCGAAGTTGTAGCCGGCAATCGTTATAAGGTTCTTGTTTGTTTCTGTGATCCAGGTTTCATTTAGGCACACTGCGTGGTAGATTTGTTCATCGTCATCGTTGAGCATACCTTCTATAATGAGTTTTGTTGCTCATGCTTTGTACATTTTGGACTAGTACCCTAAAAACGAAATGTACCTCCAATCCCCGGATTGCTGCTACGGCGGTCTTGAGTACTGTTTGTAGGCTGCATTCTTTTTAATTTTGAAGGTTGAAAACTACTTGTAGGTTGAGTGGCAGTTTCGATTGCGTTTTTGGTAGAATCGTGTGACTGTGATGATGATGCTCGTGTTCCATGTACGTGGTTTGAAGTTGATATCAATAAGCTTTTTTTTCTCCTGCTGGTTTCTTTTGTCTTGAAGTGCCTTTTGGTCGAGAAATTCCGAGATGTACAGTCCAGATGACTTGAATTGTCTTGCATTGTGTAGGATGTACTTAGTCATCCTTTTACTTATAAGTTCTATGCGCACAGGTCTACGATAACCTCTTCTTCCTATTCGCTGTATTTCTTCGATGTATCCGGTGAGGTTAATGTTCATCACCTCCATAAATGCGTGGATGATGCGTTGTTCTAAGTCTATCTCGTGCTCGTTATTGTATTCATTTAGGCCATAAACCACAAAGGTTTTGGTTTCATGTCTTTCTAATTGTGTCATTGGTAATGGACATGGTGGCACTTGTATGTTTTCTATTTCGTTTTGTAATTGGTTGTATTCTGCTTGTAGAGTTTCGATGTTCTTTTGTATAATTGATATGTCGTTTTTAATGTCAATTTGTTCAGTGCGTAACTTCTCGGTATGCTGTGTCAATTCCTTTTTTAGGTTGTTAGTAGCTCTAGTTATTTCGAGCTGAACTGCGGTTCGAATGTCGGTCAGAATCAGTTGTTTGTGTTTTTCTAGTTTTTTATCTAGCGTTGTTTCTAATAATAGGCTGAATCTATCAAATGTTATAGTTTCTGTACCTGTATCCGCGTTATATTGGGGGTTTCCTTTGGTTTCGATGCTCGTAACAGTATCTCCGAATACACTTTTGTCATGCAGCGCGAGGTCATCAACAGACATAGTCGTGTCATCTAATTGTTGTTGGTGTTGTTTCCTCGTAGGTGTGTTATCGTTTCGGGGTCGTCTAGTGATATTTTCGCAGTTCGGACAGCGCCAAGAGTTCAGCAGCGACGGTCGATTTTCCGTGTAGAAGGCCGTCGTCATATTGAGGCATCTATAATGGAAGACACCTTTGCAGGTAACGCATGGTAGCATCTCTCCTCGTCCTATTCCTAGTTGGCACGCTAAATATATTCAAGAACAAGCAAAATATTAAGTTATTACAGATTATAAACTCGAATATTCTGTATTTCTTTTAATGTCAAAAAAAGTCATTTAACACACAATCCAACTAACAAACGTAATAATCGAAATTTCAGTAGCACTTTTCACTAACATAGGCTTGGAAAAAAAAACATTTACTAGCCCCAAGCGAAGCAGAGCTTTTGTTATGGGTAGGTACCGTACCTACCCATAACAAAAGCTCTGCTTCCTACCTACCCATAACAAAAGCTCTGCTTCGCTTGGGGCTAGTAATTTTGACGTAAGATGTTATTTCTCACTATATTTTTTATATTTTTTTCCTTAAATTTGTGTTTTTAGACATTTTGTTTGTGACGATGTCAATAATGACAGTAGCTGTCATTTTGACAACTTTAATTGAAAAGTATCAAGCTGAATTCATCTTGTGACAAAATAATAGGCAATATTGAAAAAGATAAATAAATCAATCTATTATGTCGATTGTACAAACGAACAGTACGCAATATCCTCTATAAGGCAATGTGTTTTAAGTTTACTTCAATTAATAGCAAAGTTGTCTGTGAATATTTGGTACATGAAAATAATAAAATCTTAATGGGTTTTTTTTACGATAATTTCAAAAACAACACTCGATTGAGAATCCTGATGTATTTGATACATTGATACCTTTATTTGATACATAATACATTTGATTTAGATTTGTTTCTTTTCTTGTTGTGTAGTCAATACGTAACAAATATAGTGAGTGCAACAAAAACACAACAGAATTCACAAATTAAGGGGGGGAGCGATAGGAAAAACAAAAAAAATTGGATTTACACTACACCCTATCGTCGTGAATAAAGTTATTAAAAAAAACGAGCTTACCTCCGCGGACTCCAGGTGGCATAAGTGACCTTCTGACGGAGAGGCGGCGACCACAGTATGGCCGAATCACGGCAGTCCTCACTCCAGACGCGGACCGTCCAGTCGCCAACTGTTAAGAAGTTTTTGAGGAAGCCAGGGTTGCGCTCCAACGAATGAACAGGTCCCAAATGAGCCAAAAACTGTGAACGTAAATTAACAATCATATAACTAGTAGAGAAATTTTAACTGTATATTACTACAACAAGTACTTACTACAACGATACGAATTCCCTCCACCATAAAAAAATAATCTCATTCAATGCATTTAAAACTAAACTAACTTAATATGTAGCAGATAACCTATTATACGTACGTAAACGACCTACCTGCTTAATTCTTGAAATCTTTCAGTCATGTCATGACTCATGACTACTCATGAGTAAGGTACTGTACAACTACATCATTGTTCCACTGATCTAAATTAGCTTAAGAGCTGTAAAATAAGCGATATACTCGTATATCCTAGATCAAAATATACAATGTATCACTATTTTCATTAAAGTGATATAATATGCGCATCTCTAGTGGGAGCAGGCTCAGTGCGGACGGGGCGGCGGCGCGGCGCGTAGTGCACGGAACGATATGTTGAAACGAAACTAATCCATTGGTGGCTCAGAGTGGAACTTGAAGTCGAAACCAATCCATCGGTGGTTCAGAGTGAAACTTGTAGTCGCAACTAATCCTACCTGAGCACCGCCAATGTCGACATAGATTCTAAGCTTGAATAGAATCATTATATTGATTATCTAGCTGGTAGACTGTAACCCATGAGTAATTAAAACTCATGTTTTCTAGTGTGCCTTGTGCTCCCACGGCGAATAATTTAGTATATGAGTATGACATGAAAGCTCACCTTCGCGGGTAACATCTCCGTGGGCGTCTTGCCCTTGCGGTTGCCGCAGACAATGTACCCATTCTCGGTGCCACACATGAAGCGCGTCGGAATCGTCTGCTCAAACTCCAGGGCGCTGACGCCGACGGAGCGCGCTGGCGTCGGCACATCATAGGGCGTCAGCGGCGGGTCAATGATCATCTCGTCAATAGTTTCGCTCATGTTGCGCACGTCCCACCACTTGTTGATGCCGTCCGGGCTGACCGAGAAGAACTCCTGGCCCGACTTGGCGTTGATGAACGCTACCTGTTTGACGTAGTCGCGGTGTGCCATGTGCGGCGCGCACTCAAGTACGGGCGGTTGGCCGCGCCGACGGTCCCACACGGCCACTTGACCATTGATCAGGCCGCCTGCCAGTTGCGCCGGCTCACGCGGGTTGTACTGCAGGTCAAGCAGCGAACAAGAAGGCCACACCTTCTCGATGGGGTTGATGGAGTTCTCCAAGTCCCACACGGTGCACCAGACCGGTTTTCGTGTCTCGCGGTTGAAATCCACGTCCACGTAGGTCACGGCGAAATGCCGGCCGCCATCCGGCTGCCAGCACACCGAGCTTACGGGCCGCTGCGCAGGCACATCGCGGTACACGTTCACGGTGCGGCAGCTGCATTGCTCCGGCGGCTTCATCTCCGGCATGTTTACGTAATACGTGTGGTACATGTCAATCGCGTTGTTCTGGTTCAGGTAGTGCTCGATGCCCTGTGGATGGAGGCGTGCTCAGAGCGACAAGACGGCGGGAAGCAGGGACGTGGAGGAGAAAATAGAGGTGATAGAGATAGGAATGCGGGGACGGGGAAAGAGAGAGATGGAGAGGCTTACGCCGGCGGTGGTCGAGACGCAGTGCACGTACAAGTCGTCCTTCTCGACCTTACGGCGGTAGCGCTGCGTGGCCTCGGGGTCGGTGACCATCACATCCTTGGGCCATCCGCCTTCTGCGTGGTTTACGCCTGTCGTGGAGTACTCGGCCCTGCAGCAAGCGGTGCAGTGAGCGCTGGCGGAACTCACACACACATACACACACATGCGCGCACTCACCGGATGGTGTTGATGTTATGCAAAGCGAAGCACGGCCCGTGCTGAACAGCCTGGTGTACGGGGTTGCGCAGGACATAGCGACGTTGCTCAGTCTTGTCGGCCCCAAAGGAGTCGCTGAGTTCGGGCCCCTGCTCGCAGAAGATCGGCTGCCGTCCGAAATTGCTCCGTATTTTCGTGTACTGATACACGATATCCATTTCGAATGTAAAATTGTATATAGCTGCGCCGTGACGAATTTATTATTTTCTTTTATTCAAAGAGAATACAATAACTTCCTTTTATTTTCTTGTTCCTTGTTTGTTTTTTTTTTTTTTTTTTGGACTCGCTAGTTGTTAGCATTTGCCACAATCGTTTTTTTTTTTTTTTTTTTTCTATCTTTTTTTTTTCAAATAAAAAATTTGGTAAACATTTTACCCTTATAAAAAAACCTACTACGAGAATATATAAGTGATAAGGATCAGGAGAGTTAGGTTAGGATAGGAAATAATAGGATGAGATTATGTACATTATAAAAATTAACAAACATATGTACATACTTTGTACACTTCCTTGTTTGTTATTGTATTCTCCAGTTATTGTATTCTCTTTGGTATTCTCCAAAGAGAATACTGGTATTCTCTTTGGTTTGGTTCCTACTACGAAGTTACCATTGTATTCTCTTTGATTCCTACTATTTATTCTTACGAATTTATTGTATTCTCTTTGCTGTTTATGCTCAAAGAGAATACTTGCACCGAAAAACCACCAAACATAGAGATTTTAGTACTATTCTTATATACCTATGATAGAGGTATTATAGTATTATATTAATTTTATGTCATCAAATTTATAAATAAATCAACACAGTAACGAGACAGTAACTTAACAGTAAAGGAGGTTTTTATACGATACTCATACAGCCTCTTTTATTGAACACATCTCCTTGAGTTGTTTTTTTTTATTCTTATTTACAAGTGACTAACATCGATCAAAGTTTTCGCCGGCCCCCTCTGAAACCGTCTCTATATAACAAAAGCTTTCCTTTTTGGCATGTATGGAAAGCATTTGAATTAGTGTCATTTCAGCATTTAAATTAGTGTCATTTGAGTGAAATTACAAAAAACACACGTCCATGACACAAAAAAAGACGGGACTCCTTTTATTTTCAGTAAAGTTTTAATGAATTTTTTACCACTTTAATGTACAATTATTGCCTTACCTCAAGAAATCGGCGTTGAAATTTATTTGTCGGTTTGCTTAAGTTACGATTTTAACTTTGTTCGTAATTCATGAATAGAGAGGCAATATTTTTTATATAAATTTTAATTTTATGCGTTTTTGCATTTTTTTATATAACGACTAGTTTTCATTTTAATAGTATAATATGCGTATGCCTCAAGCAAATAATGCAATATTCCACAAAAGTTCATAAATTTCTGCCGTTAAAATTTACAATAGTCTACCAATAGGAATCGGAATGCGGGGACGGGGAAAGAGAGAGACGGAGAGGCTTCGATCGAAGATAATACGTTCAAAATAAAATTTAAAAAATACTTAGTAAGTATCAAAAACCCATTATGATATTTAAGAATACTTTGAGGGATGCTCCCTCCAAAATTAGGATAAATATTGACATTGACATATTTTTAACATTATGTGATAGAAAATGTACAATTCATTAAATTTTAAAGTTCCTTAGTACTAGTATACAACATAATAATTATTGTATGTCCGACACATACAATAATTGTTAGGACAAACTGTTAGGACAATTATTTGTAGTTCATAAAACCAACTATGTAAACACAGGACACAATAAATGATTATTATTCATAATCTTAACTTTAAAAAAAATATTAGATTAATATTTTGATTTAGATTTTTTTTCTTTTCTTGTTGCACCATATTTGTTATGTATTGACTACACAGAAACAGTTCTGTGACTTCTCCTTCCATATACATAGCTATTTGCTGTCCGAAAGAAAAGATTTTTATAAATTTTAGAAATTACGATCAGAAGGAACCAAATAAATTTTTGTGTAATAATAAGTCTTAATTTTGTATGATTTACAGATTGTTCCTGTAAAAACGCAGTTTTATTATTTTCAGTTACCTACCTACTTACAAAATAAAATAAATTCTACTTCACTTATCACTTGTTCCGTAACTAGAAACTTAACGTAGAAAATTGCCGTTTTGTATAAAAAAAACTAAACGATTTTTATTTTATTTTTATCGAAGTAATCATCCATGCAACCAATGCATCGTTGCCAACGCAGGGGTAGTTTATTGATGCCCTTCTTAAAAATCAGCTGGACAGCTGGACAGCTGGGAGGCAACAAATTCTTCAAAGGCATTTTGTACTGCCTCTCGGGTATTGAATTTTTCCCGCCAAGAAGTTATCCAAATTCTGGAAAAAGTAGTAGTATGTAGGCGCAGGTCTGGTGAGAAGAGCGGATGACGGAGAGCTTCCAACCCCAGTTCTTGCAACTTGGAGACCGTTTGCTGTGCAGTACAAGGTCGCGCGTTGTCGTGCAGGAGCAGACTAGCGATTGACCAATGCAGGTTGGAGATGTGCCAGCTTCTCCATCATTGTGTTCAGTTCTTCATAGTACACATCTGCAGTAATGCTCATCTCGTTTGGTAAGAAACTGCGATGAATCACACCGGCGCTAGACCACCAAACAGTGACCATCATTTTTCTAGGGGTAAGTTTTCGTTTAGGTCCTGAACCAGGATCCAACCAACTTGCTCAGCGCTTGCGGTTATCAAACAAAATCCATTTTTTATGCGGTTCAAAATTCCTTCATTTGTGTGTCTGTTGAGCAATGCAAGGCACGTCTCGACGCGTACTTTGCGCTGGAGTTCGTGGGGCACTCATTTGTCAAGCTTTTTTACCTTGCCAATTTGACGCAAATGGACCAATATTGTTTTGACGATAACGTGGAAAGCTGCTGCTAATTCAGCCGTAGATTGTGTATCATCAGCTTTAATTCGTTATTGTCGACCAAAGTCTTCGGACTACCGCGAGGTTTATTTTTCAGGTCGAAATTTTCAGAACGGAAGCGAGCTAACCAATAACAGGTGGTGCGTTGGTTTGTAGTGTTAGCTCTGTAAACGTCGTTGATGTTGCGTGTCGCTTGTGCCGCGTTGCTGCCACGACGGTACTCATATTCCATAATTACTCGAATTTTTAACGTATCCATGATGACGAAAAAGAGTGAATTGCGATGAAAATGTAACACTAAACAATAAACAAATAACTACTTTTGGAAAAATAATTCCATGTTTTTAAAATAAAATTAATTTGAAATTAGAGTTCTTAGCCAAACATAAATTATTTCGATTTGAAATAAACATACGACACCCGCGGGAAGAGTTGGATTGGTGCAAATTCTAAGCCGTAATTTCACATTTTCAAATTTCGCGCATAATTTGACGCTAGACCCAGTGGACGCCATTATTACTCTGTGGTCATGACGTCAGTTGGCTGTGTAAACAAATGTGCTCCCTTGCCTGCTGCTTCAGGACTTTAGCCTACTCTATTTAAAATACACCTCAACCCTTAAGGGAGTTCAGCCTTGAGGGTTGAGGTGTATTTTAAATAGAGTAGAGCTATTTGAAGAGTTTAAAGAAGCGGAATTTAAGGTGCGATCACAGAAGAAATATATAGTACTACGGTGCGTCTAGTATCATAAAGTGTCAAAGCCTGTTGTGGTTCTGTATTTGGTGACTCATTGGGGAGTCCATAATGCCACTTACGTTGCGGAGAAGATCAAAAAGTGCTTAAGAGACGAAGGGCTATACTCAAATCATGCCCACGTTCATTTAAATTTCAGTTATTTCGTGATGCATGGCCAAAAAACAGACAGATTGACGAGAATAAAAAAATACAGTTTTGTCTTCAGTATTGATAATATTGGAGGACCCTCCAAAAAAATATTTCATAAGAATACGCCCCCCGTATCTAACATTAGTCTTCCTTCTGTGTACACTCTCTTACTACTTACAAACTTCAACAATCACAGTTCCCGAATCCGGAGCAATCAATACAACCCCTTGTTAAAGAGGTAGGTGAAGGTACACAGTAACACGAGGATCCTACAAGAGAGTTGGTAACTTAATTCATTATAGTGTGGGCCGCGTTTGAGTTTCGTGAGCACTTCAGCCGACGGTTTTGGCCTTGTTTTGGCAAACGAATACAGTACCGCGTACCTCACAGGTGCTATAATGTTACGAAAGTTATAAAATACAAAATTTCTGATATTGATTCTTAAAATCTATGTCTTCAAGCACAAAAGGTTCTTTTTCAAGCTGTGAAACGTACACGTTTGTATTCAGAAATACGTTGTACTCGGAAAAGGAAAATCTAAGTTTTGTTTTTGTTACTGACCCAAACTAACTCTTATGCTTCTTACTTATGATAAGAACACAAAAACGAATCAGTAACTTCGATTTCGTTTTTAAGCGTACGAAGCAGTATGAACAATACGATAGGTATGAGAAAATATGGTAAATTATGGTATTCGTCGCGTCGTCGGTTGATGATAGAAAACATACTGTTTTTCGTAAATAATTTAATAGTTGGCCCGGTTCACTTGATTCACCTGAAGTAAATCACCTGGCTGTATTATCGAATTAAATGACAACTTCCAAAGTTTTGACCACAAAGTCTCCTCAGACTATTATACTGAAAACTTACAAAACCAATACCACAACCGATTACCAAAATCCGCTATGTATGTTTTCCTAAGACAGATATGTATGTTTTCCTAAGACAGATATTCATGGGAAAAATCATAATTATATTTGCTCCTGAGAAAGACGCAATGTTAACCGTGCCAAGGCGATCGATTACACGTAATATTTTCAATGATAATAATAATAATAATAATAATAATGCTGGACAATTGATGATGGACATGATGATATTAAAGATATGATAAAGGGATTGTATCGTGTCATTCAGAATTTCAAAAAAGTTTTAACTTGAGTTCCGTGACACTGCACTACTCTCACATCTACCAGCACCAGATCGCACCTGCGCATAAACAGACTACTGATTGAAACCAATATAAACCATGCATCACGAACGTATGTGGCAAATGTTATTTTGATGATAATTTCATACTGTTTGGGATAATAACCTAAATAACCAAAACTTTTGGTCCCAATCCCCCGAAACTATAATTTAAAAAAAATCGCTAAAACGACAAACCTTGCAAAAAACAAATAACACTTTTGCAATTATAAAAGTTTTATCAAGTTAAACTGTCCTCAAATGAAAATAATTTTCATAGTTTTCAAAGTTGCGGAAACTGCATGAATAGCTAAAGTTTTGCCATTTCGTGTAAGTCATTTAAATCTGCTGAGAGCAATTGAAGCAAGTAGTTTATGTACGAGGGAGGGTTTTCATTTGCTCAAAGAGATTGCATTCGTCTTCCCTTTTACTGAAACTGAACAATAACATCGCAAATATGCTTTTCTATGCAACTCTTATAGGAAGGTAGTTATGTTCTTTGATCTTCATTATGGGTCCGTTTACAAAAACGTTTGTTTTGATTTTTTTTTTTATTACTTATAAGGATTTTGTAACAATTCCGCTAAAAAACCTTCTGCGACAAAATCTAACAAATTATACATCATATTATATTATACATACAAAATTAAAAAAAAAAAACATTTGTCAAAGTAAGTCGTCAACTAGTTTCGTCCACGAGATCATCACACCACTCGATCTTGATACTGAGAGCGCCAAACAACAAACAGTGTTATGTATTATTATTTAGACTTAAGAATTAATTTAAATTTATTATTATTTAGACATAGGCAATCATGTAATTTTTGACATAACTAAGTGCTCCTTGTGTTCCTATGGTTGAAATAAAATGAAATTTGTTAGATTTTATCGTAGAAGGTTTTTTCGTGGAATTGTTACTAAATGTTTTAGTCCATATTGATTTACAATGGATTTCCGCAAAGTAACGCCTGAATCTATTATGTATTAAAATTACTTGGTAAAACTATTTATGTACGTTAAATTTTTCAGGTTTCGTGTTTTGCGTTCCACCAGTAAATTAAGTACATGGCTAGTACTTAGTTACTAGCTCCAAACTTACTTTATTATTCTCCAAATTAGTGCGTACTTTATGAAACTTTATGTTCTACCGTACACGATACATCACTGGTAATTGAAGATACATTTTGCAAGGGTGAAATAATAGGGATCAAGACGCTCGCATTATCGTTCAACCAACTTTAATGGTTCAGACTCAATGCCTTTCTGTTATTCTATATTCGACTATAATCACGTGTATGTTTAAGTACAAACAAAGAACCTATATAAAATCACAGATAAAATATTATAACTTTTAAATTCTGTATAGAAACGAAGTTTCAGATTCTGGATGGATATATCCCCTCCCCCTTTTAGCCTTACGTGTTTACGCCCCTTAAGCAGAGAATATGATTAAAATAATAATAACGTGCCCTAAGACAGGATATTATAATGTATGGTCGACGCAACGTGACTGGGTGGTCCGATTTTCGTATTTTTTTTATATGAAAGCTGGTGCTTCCCGTGCGGTCCCATTTTAATTTGGTTTAGTTCTGACAATGAGATTCATGAAAATCCATGAAAAACTATAAAAATTGAGGTCGGTTTATAGTTTTTGTAAACAAAATTATTTATTTATGGTGATGAGAAAACTTTAAGGTAGAAAATAGTTTAAATAGTTGAATTCCACAGATAATTTAATAAGTTCGGGTCACGCGTCGCTTCGACCAGAATCTCTGATATTTTTTCGAAAGCCCGAAAGCTACGACACCCCAATAGCAGCAAAAATTAAAATTCTAAAATACTATTTCTATTCAGAGCTAGCAGATTAGTTACCAGTCAAAGTGTCGAAGCATCCAAACGTCTGAGCCGTACCCGTTGTAGTCTAAGGCTGCAAACTCATACTCTACAATTTCTCAGTAGGGTCGAGGGTAAACCTATTCACGTCTGGAAATGGGCAGAAAATGCCATTTCTTTACATAATTTAGGTAGATACTTCACTAACACGGCGCGTGCCGGCCAAACCGACCAAAATGCGCAAATTGACCTCGACTTGATTAAAGTTGATTAGAATACCAACAAAAGTGATCCCTCGAAGCCATTTTGTTTTTATTTTTTTATAAATGATAAATTAACCAGGGCGCTCAATTGCTTTCTTTAGGCATCCCATCCCATTGAACAAATAGCAAAGCCCGCGGCTTCGCACGCTTTGTTTCTTTGGAAACAAAGCGAGATCTTATAGGAACTGATTTATAGGATAAAAAGCCTATATTTGATTCCAGGATTAAAATTATCTGTATGCAAAATTTCTGCCCGATCCGTCCAGTTGTTTTGGCGTGAAGAGGTAACAAACATCCATCGTTTTCCATACATACTAACTTTCGCATTTATAATAATTATGTTTGTAAGTTTGTAAGTGTTTGTATGTTTGTAATAATTAATAATTTGTAATAAGGTAATTATTAATTAATAATTTGTAAGTGTTTGTATGTTTGTAAGTGTTTGTAAGTCTAAAGAAAAGTGTGATGGGTGTGATATTGTGTGATTTGATAAGGTTAAATTTGACTTGTCTTTGAGCTTATTTTTCAACCCTTTATGATTACTGAATTGTAAAACTTTTAAATATACCTTATGACAAATGGATGAGATTACCCTATTACCCCCTCATAAAGTTTTATCTAGATCATGTTTAATGTTAGCCACATTTGAAACACCTGTTCACTTACAACAAAAGTTTCTTTGTTTAAGTTATAGAGCATGTAGAACACGCCTTACAGGAGTAAGACGTCTCAGAGACGGTCGCTAGCACCTCGGATGCGATGCCATTTGTTCGCGGAATTGCATTGTTCCCAAGCACCTGTAATCTGGACTAGGTTGCAGAACCTTTTCCGAATAAGATTTGTAGGCGCCTCGCTCGGTCCAATGCCAAAGTAAAATATAAATAAGCTTGGAATTCGATGCGGAGAATACGAAGTATTATAAGAACGTAATGCACGTGTGGATGGAAATGTAATGTACGAGTAAGTATCTAAGAAAGTAAGATCTTAGGCACTTTTTTACTTGAATTTGAGTATTTCCTACCAGTTCAATAGATCCATCATGGTTCTAACGAGATCCATCCTTATGAGATATAGCACCTCTTGAGGAAATAATTTAAATTGTGATCAGATTTTTCGTTTTTTGAGCGTTCTTTTCAGGTATCAAAAGAACTCTTATACTATCACTTCGTTGTCCGTCTGTCTTTCTGGCCAGTTGACCTACAATCATAAAACTTGAACGAATCAATGTATCAATGGAAGGAAAGATAAAAATCCAAACACAGTAAACTTTTAGCTACTTTACAAAAATAATTGTTTGATTCCCGTGGTAGACAAACTATTTACCTACAAGACTGTACGGAACCGTTGCCTTGGTAATTTTGTTTTTTATTCTGAGAACTCCCATCACAATATTCATGACTGCTTATTTTGATGGCCTATAATTAAAAACCGGTCCCAATATATTCGTGTTTTTACCCGACCAGCGAAGGAGGGTGATTATGAGGTCGGCAGCCTATGTTTGCATGTATGTATGTATGTATGTACGTAGGTATGGGGTAAACGAGTTCTTGAGTGGAGACCGTGACTAGGCAAAGGTAGTGTAGGACGCCCTTCAGCCAGGTGGAATGACGATCTGCGAAAGGCTGCAGGAAGATACTGGAATGAATGCTCACCCGTAGCGCAGAATAGAACGAGTAGTTTCAGACTGAAACTAGTCGTTCGATTTCATCAAATGAGGTATAGATTGATTTGTCTCAATACTCCGGTGGTTAATCGGTATATGACGTCGGACAATAATTGACAATAATCTAATGAGATAGCGGAGTCTCTAGTAATGGTCGAAAATTTAATTATTAAAATAATAAGCATAATCGTTGAATGCCGCAGTCGGGTTTTAGTTTATTTTGTAATTAACTAGCCATTACATTAATTGCAGCGCTTTTTACCTTCGAAGAATTTATTTCTTAAATGTTTTAAATTGGAGTGGTAATGAAACATCTCGGATATTCGAGACACTGTTTAGCATTTTAATTAGTTGTTTGAAATTTTCATTAATAACGAGCATCCCATTTCATTTTGTTTTTCCTTTGTTAATTAAGTTAACAAAATTGGGAGTTTTTGCCGTCTCACTGCCACATGCCTGATGGTTTGAGTTATTTGCCTTACTTAAATAAATAAATAAATAACTGATATACATAATACGATACACTACATAGATAGATATTTTTTATTGTACATAGAAAATATCCAGAACGCCCTGAACTAATATCTGCAGATCGTACAAATATGAGTCCCGAGGCGGGAATCGAACCCGCAACCTCCTGCATCGCAGGCGGACCTTCACCCGCATTAATAAGGCACATAGAAAATATGTTAGGTAATTGTATTTAGGTTATTTGCAAAACATGCTTACCATAACGTTAGGTTAAATTAAGTATAATATTATTTTAGAAATTACTCACTTTATAAATTATTAAAGACTCTCCCACGACCGACTCGACATATCTCTAAGAACTAGGAAGCTGAAGTGACAGTGGGCCAGCAACCGCTCGGGTAAACGAATCATCAGTGAAGACCATAACTCGGTAAACCTACTGGAGTACCAGGACGTGTTCTAGCCAGGTGGGATGATGACTGCACGCAGATGCTGGATGCGGCTAGCTGAGGGCGCCTGGCGCTCATTAGTGGAGGCCTATGTCCAGTAGTGAGCTAACATAGGCTGCTGATGTTAATGATGACTACCAATTCACCAGTTACATAAACTGTAGTGCTAACAATATGGTTTAACTCAATTAGGACTAAAATATTGTTCTATTTGAGCTTAGATTCAATGGACATAAAATTATGGTTGATCCAAGTAAGAGTCGTGCTGTCAAGGGCATAAATAACTTTAGTTTACGCTACATAAAATCAATATAGCTAAACCGAAATTGATTCCAACAAAAATCATAACAATCGTAACCTATCTGTCATGAATAATTCTCCGGTATGATAACCCGAAAATTCAATCTCCGAACAATGGGATCGTATTAGCATACAAAAGGTTTCACATATTTTACGCAAATCCGTTATATTTTGAGTTATCTTCTCGCAAAAAGGTAATGTTTTTCCTCTGGCCTATGAAATAAATTTTATTTGTGGTCGAGCTTGTTAACGAGTGGGGTTGTGCTTGCATTATTTATCACCCATAATAATAATATTCGGTAAGCCCACATCAAGTACTATTTTATGATATCATAATGATACCTACCTACCTATTCTCTAAATCTGTATACCTAGCTTATAGCTAACTAGCTACTAGCTTACTAGCTACTAGCTTGCTAGCTTACTAGCTACTAGCTAGCCAGCGGCTTTACACGCACTTTACCGGGATAAAAAAATAAATTAAAAACTTATTTTCGAGATCGGTTTCGAAACCCAATATGGTCTCGCTTTGTCGGTCCTTGTTCCCATTCTCTCAGTAAATACCGCAGTTATTAAATTAAAATTTAAAGCTATTTTACATTTCATTTGCAAGAACAGATTAAAAAAAATCTAAAAATGAAAATGATATTTTTACAAAATCATACAAATTATGACAAAAAAATCGAAATCCTCGGCGCACCCGCACTCGCACTTGACGGATCTTGTTCTACTCCTAGTTTCCCTTTTACCAGCTGCTACCTGCAACTTTGCACGTACTTTTCAAGTAGCCTATCCGTCCGCGGCATACCATCTACCTCTAGCGTTCAGCCCAACCCAGCCAGTAAGTCAATACTGATTATAAAATGTAATTCTTCAGAAGGACAGAACAGGGAGCAGATCAAAGAAGGTGTTTAGGCAGGCGCCGCACGTCGCGAGTCTGAGGGAAATTGAAACTTTATATTTGAGCGCACTTCATCTGACCGGGCCCGGGTGTTTCTACCGGAAAATTCCTGAGAAATAAATAAATAAAACAACTAGGCGTTTCGTAAAAGAAAATACTGTGGCCTTCTCGGGCTAAATCTTTGTAGAGCTTGGTTCAACTAACAACGGGTTTGTTCATTTATTTATTTATTAAATAAAGGTACATCAACGTATACAATAGCTTAATATAACTTAATGTAATGGCAGTACTTATTGTTCTTATACTTATACCTATAATACACAACACAACATTCTTAAGAAATTAACTTAAAGATAATTACAATAATAAATTGTTGAGAACAATTTTATACTTAAAATAGAAGATAAACAGGTTTCTTAAAAAGCAGTTTAAGACTGACTTAAAACAAAAAATACGTGTGGCACTCGGGGACTGCCGCGGTAAAGCTATTGCAATGCCATCTAGAGGCGAGTTGCTGAACTAAAGAGACAAACGTCAAGGTTTTTTACGTTACGGAATTTCTGGATTCGGTCCCCGCGCTCAAGGCCCGCGATAGAAGCTATGCAATAAAAACTTATTAAAAAATTAAGGACTAAGAGATACCTCGGTGATAACAGCGGAAAGATTATCACAAATTATCTGGCTGTGTAAAATCAACACTGACTGGTGCAATATATGTGTATGAATTTTGTAGGCAGCCAACGGTGTTGTGTTATGTTGTCAGCGGTCCGAAGACTTTGTTGCTACATTAGGTATGTGGACGTCTGCCGTATCTACCGACTCTACAGTGCTATTTCAATATAATTAGACTAATTTGCCTTTTCAGGAGCAATAAGTAATTCAAAACTCTTTGGGAATGCCACTAAGAAGTTGAATATATTAACTTAAACGTAAGCTGAGCTGATTTAAAATAATTTGCCAACTTCCGATACTTTCCCAGGCTCCTAACTTTGTTGAAAAGAAATCCGGTGTAAAGGGAAAAAGAAATAAAACTGCTGCCTGACGAATTCGACAGAGATTTATCACCTTCTTGAGGTTTTAGCGGTTTCTAATTTACCTAGCGGGACGCAACTGGAGGACGGTAATTCATTTTGCATCTTTTAAAGAAAAGTTGGGTACATTTTATATAAGATAAAATAACTTTTAAATATCTTGATAACTTATGGGTACCTACTTGAATAAATAAAGGCCATTAAGCTTAACTGAAAGGTATATATACAAAGGCTGTGGTATTTAGAATGCCTCTAAAATGCAATCGGGTTGCCACAGTCTTTCCATACCCAGTGCATACCCATCATAATATATTAACTCGAACGGCCTCCTACTAAAACAAGATGGGCCAGTTCAATAATTGGTATATTCTCGAAATTAGAATTTCGTTTGTTGTGTTTTATTGAAGCAAGCTGGCATAACAAGGCGTAGCCAAAATTTGTACAAGAATTTTATACGAATTCATTACATCCGTAATGAATTCGTCAAACTACGATAGTTTTTATAATAAAAAAGAATTTTATAAATAACTTACAGACATCCGAGATGCGTGCGAAATAAATAAATTTCATTTCATTTCGAAATAACCACACAGTCTACTGTAAAACATATTTTTAAAACAGCTTTTTAATTTTTTTTTCCAAATACATTACATCCTTAGTTAACCCGCTCACATTTCTAATGAAAAATCTAACATGATAAAAATACACAATTATAACATTAACACTTTCATGGTCCAAGACGCTCATCTGCCAATTCACCCCGTGTCGCGGCAGCAGCGGCGAACCCCTGCGCAGCTCGGACCGAGTCGAGTCGGGGCTGGGCATTGAATGCGTTAAGGAGTAATAATAATAATAATAAAAAAACGTTTATTTCAAAAGGTCTTAATAGTATCAGAGTTTAGACCTTGCAGCAAGAATGTAGAGTAGCAAGAATGTAGAGGTACCTACAGAATGATATAATAGAAAATTCTAAAGAAATCGAGCAATCAGCCTATCTTATTATTACTATATTTAATGAGATGTTTTGAATAAGAAAACTTTTATTTGAAAGAAAATTAACCACGTAATATGTTCGTTAATAGCAATGTTTGTGTTTCAAATACCTACCTAAAAAATATTTATTTCCATAAATACAACAAATGTACCTGTTATATTTATGGAAATGTATGTACCTGTAAATGTACCAAATGTACACTCAGAAAAGCTTCACATGTACCTGGGCGTACGTGCCTATCCCAAAAACCAACCAGTGTTAAAATAAATCCAGCTCGTAAATTGAGATGATAACATAGAGAGAGCGAGCCTGGTGTTTATTGTCACTGAATAATCAATACTACCCATTTCACAATACCACGATTTCAATCTTTGGGAAATCAACAAAAATTTGCATACAAAAAGCGCTATCTGTTTTGCATAAATCGATTTACTTACCTATCCTCTTTCAAAAGCTTTTTTTCCTTTCCAATTTCCACGCCAAGTTTATTTGTAAACAAAGTGGGAATCACTCTTGGGCATTACGAAATAAAAGTTAGGATTGTAACCGAAAATTACCAAAGTTTTCGACGATCCAAATGTTAAATTGGGACATCGGACAAAAAGATAGATGAAATCATCTAGAGTAAGCAAAGATTTAAAATGTTTAATGTAAGATTATTTTTTAACGTTAACACCTTCACTGCGGAACGGGCCTTTTTCGGCCTGCCGCGGTATTTCAGCTAGTGCGGCCGAACAAAACTGTGTCTCTCTCGCCTGTGCGGAACAATTATCTCAGGTATTTGTAAGAGTTCGACAAAGACAAATATATATTTCAGCTTGTGGTTATAAATGTAGGTCTTCTTCTTCCGGTCCTTATCCCACGCTAGGTGGGGTCGGCACAACATGTGAGTTTCCTCCATTCTGCTCTATCAGCCGTCATTTCTGTACATACACCTTTCTTAGCCATATCCTCTTTCACACAATCCATCCATCTTTTCCTCGGTCTTCCTCTCTGCTTATATCCCTCCACATTCAAACCTAAGACTCTTTTCGTCACATGATACTCTTCCCTCCGCATAACATGCCCATACCACGCTAACCTGTTACTCATCATTTTTTCTGTAACAGGCGCTACTTTCAAACTTCCTCTGATGTACTCGTTTCTTATCTTATCCATCCTTGTCACTCCACACATCCATCTCAACATTCGCATTTCCGCTGCATGTACAGTTCGTTCATCCTTTCCTTTTGTTGCCGAACATTCAGATCCATACAGTACGACAGGTCTTATCACGGTCTTGTAGATTTTCCCCTTCAGCTTAAGGGGCATTCGCCGATCGCATATGGTGCCTGTGACCTGTCGCCATTTCATCCATCCTGCGCTTATCCTGTTCTTGACGTCCTTGTCTATCTCGCCGTCGTTTTGGATCAATGAACCAAGGTACCGGAAATTTGAGCAGACTGGTAGGGATACACCATCCAAGGCAATATTAGCACCGCCGGCCGTAGTCGAGCAACAGCTGTTCAGTTTTTGACCGGCTAATTCTCAATCCGACACTCTCCAAATTTTGCTGCCATTTTGCCACTCTGCTCTGGACCTCCATTGCATCTTCCCCGACAAGAACAATGTCGTCAGCAAAAAGCATGCACCAGGGTGCCTCCTTCTGTATGTCGGCTATAAGTGGTTATAAATGTAGGTATTCTCCATCAAAACATCACGGCAGGCTGTTTTTAACCTACCACGCACTGACGGTGAAAAACATCCTCTCAGTGTAGCAGCAGGCCTATTTCGACCCGACGTCCCAACAGGCAGTTAGCGACCCGATGCCGCACAGAACGCGCGCACCGCCAGTTAGTGTTGTGTGGTCTAGCTGATCTAACGTAGAGAATAGAGATAATCAAGAAAAACCTCAAGAAGATGACCATGCCCTTAAACTGACAGAAAAAAGAAGAAATTGTGCAGGGTGCTATGAAAAACTGCACGAAACATTAAAAAGCAACGTAGCAAAAAAAAAGTTTTAAAAGTTAAAAAATATTGCAGAAGATGCGATAAAGTCCTTTGTTTGCAATGTTTTAAAGAAAGTCATTAATTAATAATTGAATAAAAACCTTTAATCTTTTTTAACAAAAATCCTGTTTTATTTTCGATATCCATCTATTTATGTCTGTCCCATTACTACTTAAATTACTCTCTAGTGCGGTTCAGGTCGACATCGACCTGGCGCTTTCTATGGTGTATTTCTCATTACCTGTTTGGCAGATCCCGGGGCGAATCAAACTTAATCAAGTTGGTTTCAAGGTCATTCTGACAGTACAAAAAAACATATACATACATAATGTTTTCGCAAAGTTATAGCGTTTTAACCTACCCTTGTACTGGTGGGTCAAAAAAGACCTACTACGCACTGGCGGATATATCGTGACAGGCACATTTTGACCCGACGCCGCACCAGATAAAGGTTCATGATTTTACTTGCCGCAGTTGTGTTACGTTGTTTACAGTGTTACGTTGTTCCCATTTATTTGCTTATGAATCACTGAAATAACAGGAGTCGGTCTCTGCCTGAGCCGCTATCATGGCCCGGACCTGCGGTCTGTGTGACGTTGACATTCATTTAATAAAAATTAAACTTAAATGTGGACCTCTTATAATATGCCACTTAAACAGTATGGCAATCGATGGCTGTTCACACTCAGCATGCAGGTCAGCGTGAGTAAGTAACCTGTCGTCAAGTTATTAGGTTGATTTTTTTGATGTCATAATAGTACCCAACCAAACAAAAATCAGTATTTCGCTACAAAGTTAACTATGTATCTATTGTACCTATGTGTGCACATTGCACATGTTTCGTGGTCTGGTCTCCGATTATAAAGGTTTACTCGGTGTGTTTTACGCTGGAATTGAGTGCGTAGTTTAACGATCTGGTGTGCCTCAAAACTAGCAACGAATCACTCAGCAACAAATCTGCCACAAGCAACCAGATTTTCCACAAAAACTGGTCTAGCTTGTGTTATATGTAATTTGTCATCAGATGAACAGTATATCTTTCTAAATACAAAGATAAAGCATAAATATTATTTATTAAATATTGTTATTATTGTCCAGGCGACAGACCTCTGTGGCGCAGCGGGCGATGGTCCGCCTGCGGCGAAGGAGGTTGCGTGTTCGATTTCCGCCTTGGGACCAATGTTTCTACGATCTTCCGATTTGTTCAGGGCGTTCTGAATGTTTTTCTATGCTTTGTAAAAAATATCTATCCAA
Organism: Eupithecia tripunctaria; assembly: GCA_955876795.1. NCBI lineage: Eukaryota > Metazoa > Arthropoda > Insecta > Lepidoptera > Geometridae > Eupithecia > Eupithecia tripunctaria. The sequence goes on along the minus strand of OY041602.1, from coordinate 7,194,538 downwards.
GTAGTGTATTGTATTAAGTATATTAGTTATAGTAGTACCCATAACAAAACACAAGCTCTGCTTAGCTTGAGGCTAAATAAAGCTGTGTGAATGGTCCAGCATTAAAAAATGTATTGCCGTGTAAAAGTCAAACTTTCAATTATCTATCTGCCAGTTGAGATTCAGTTGGAGATACGGCAAATGGAGTGCCAAACCTTGACAGATACACAAACGATAAAATAAATGGACGAGAATTTAGCGAAATAGCAAGACATGGGAAGGTTAATACCCAGTGGTGTCAGAACGATTTAATTGTTTTTTCTTTCTTCGCTAACGAATCGGCGAGCTCATGCAGCTTTCAGCATCGCTCGTAACGGCTATTGTTTCGAACCAGACACTTTTTTTCACTATTTCTATCTATCCGATGGTTTCGTTTCAACAAAAATCGATTCTGTGAGCATCTACTTTAGCTATCTCTGTTGTATCATTGTTTAAAAATAAGAAACTTTAGTCATAGCTCATTTGCTAGTGGTACTTGATGATCAATCACTACAGCGACGATGCGGCCTGGCAGTGAACTGTTTATATGTACCTATATTATATCTGAAAATTTGAGATCTTTCACCACAAAACTTGGTATCAATATTCGACATCACATCCATTTGGACTATAGGACAAGCAGACACACACAATCATACCACCCTTACTTGGTCGACATAACACAGTGTTGGACCAAAAAATTCTGCCCTACTTTCATAATATCCAAAGCCAAAGAGTGAAATGAGCTTCTTGCGTCTGTTTTCTCATTGGAGTACAATCTTGGAGTATTAAAATCCTAAAAATTAAGGTAAATTAAGTTCCTTCTGGAAAAGTAAACTCCATCTTAGACCACATCTTCACTATCCTAAAGTAAGTTGGTGACCAAAAGGTTGACTCAATAAAATAAAATTCAAAACGTAGGCGGTGCCAATTTATTAACCCTATCTCGGAACACGTAATTAACCGTTTGTAAAAATTAACTAGGAACTTAACAAAGAAAGCTGTATAAAATAATTTTGTTTTACCCAGGAAATTGGGTTTGACGGGCATTCTACTTCAAACGAAATTAAAAAAGAATACGTACCTATTTTTTTCATTGGATTTTGACACATTTACATTTTTGCCAGGCGAATATGTCACAATCTAATTTTGTCGCTAATATTCTGAATGCTGAATATGTCTCTTTTATTACAACTTGGATGTAATATAATCTCTTTGTAGGAACCGGAACCTCCGTGATGGGATTATTGCTTTTACGACGTAATTTTTATGCATTCATTTTTAAAAGATGTTTGACGTAAGAATGACTCCCATATAACTACAAAAAAGGAGTCGGGGTAGGAGAGAGTACGGGGTAAACAAGGCCGCGTCTTATGATCTTTCCGGTTACTCATTAATACTTTTTAATATACTACTACTGCCCGTAGCTTCGCGCATACTTTTCTGGGATGAAAAGTAGCTTAAGTCGTTCCCCGAGATACCATCTACCTCCCTGTGAAATTTTGTTGAGATCCGTGCGGCTGTTTAGGCGTGAATAGGTAGCGGACAGACCGACCGACAGACAGAGTAACTTTCGAATTCTTTATGTCAGCATGGATTTAGATAACAAAAAAAAAAACAATAAAAAGTTACGCATAAGTGTTTACAAATTAAACAGATAAGCTATCTGCAGACTGTTCAAACAGTATAAACGTACAATATACGTAAAATGACGAAAAGTTTAATATGGCACATGCTTGGATGGTTTAACTCGCCACCAACTGCGCATTTAAATTTCAGATTACTCATTCATCTTATTTAATAAAACCATTAACAGAGTTTCATAGAGACATATTGGATAGGTATGTTATTAACTTTATTATGCCTGCTTCAATGAGCGCGTTGTTCCGAACAAAATCGATATAACGAACCAGTTCATGGCAGAAGAACTACCAATAAACCTGCATATTACAAATTCTTAATAATATGTTTCCAGAATCCGGCCAACTTTAACAGTAAAATTCTATTAAAACTAGGTGTGTTCTCTGATATTGTTTCAGATAATTCGAAAGAGACCTCACGGAATGCCCTTCAATAATAATCCTGCTGCCTCTTTGTCGGAGATAAGAGACGGTTATGCGCAGTATAATAAACATTTATGATGCATAATATTGCCTTTGGTTTCACTGTCCCCGTACATTTGAGAATGTTACTGTGGAAACACGTTGGGTTTTTCTAGGTGAGAAGTACTCTTACACCCATTCTAGTGTTGTCATAGACCATGTCTTAGCTCATTCGTAGCACTGCCTTAGCCTCGTAGTATTTGCTACGCATTTAGTTCGTAGCACTTTCGTAACACTTTGGTAGCACTGGCTGTTGCCTTGTAGTTATTATGTAGGTTTGCATATAGGTTCGTAGCACTTTCGTAGCACTACGCACTACTCATTAATTACCACGAGGTTACAGTAGGGACTACTGTAACCTAGTGGTAATTTCGTAGCACATTCGTAGCACATTCGTAGCATAGAAATCTTAATAATAAGGCACTAGAATCCCATAACCGCGTGAATTTGTCGCCACACAGGTGACTAATGAGCCACCAGCGCGCGAATAAATTTATTAGTATTGTTCAAAACGTTTCGTCGAACGTCCGAACGTGAAAGAGCCGAAAAAAATAGTATGTTGCAGCTTTTCTAATTGCGGAAACTCTTCTACAACTTGCAGTTATACCAACCAGCAAGATTACATTTCACTGGCAAGTCATTTTTATTATTATTGTATATTTGTATATTGTATATGATATTTTTTATTTTGATTCAACTATATTGTGCCTTTTTTTGCTATAAAAATTAAAAATTCGTAGTTCGAACGAATTCATCTTTCGTCATCCCGCATCATTCGAATTAACGATAGATGCGGGTTAACTACGAATCTTTTTTGTACAAGATTAGTAGTTTACCCGCTTACATTCATAACATATAATGCTTGTTTAAAGAAAATTCCGTGCATAATCTATTCGATACTAATGAGTGATTTTTATCTTTTCTAAAATCTTGACGATATATAAAGCTTAGATTTGCCGTTTGGTAACAACATACATATACTATAGAGTACCCTTGTAAATTATAAGTCAAGAATGACAGGGAGAAAGGCACCTATATCAGTGCCTGAGAAAATCTTTATTAGGGTTCTTTCTTTATACCAGGCTTAGTGCTATAAAGTAGCATTTCTTGCCTTACCTTGGGATAAAATTTCATATAGAAACCGTAGGTTTTGCGGATAAGCTTCTAAAATATGTAAGTAGGTAAATAGAAAATTATGCGACATTTTCTCCAAAAGGATCACATATGTCAACGGGTTTATTATTAATACTCCAAGCTTCTACTACATATTACTGCACACAGTCGTAGGGGTGAAAACAAAAACAATGTTCAATATTTAAATATGATGTATTTATAAAAAAAATGGCATTAGGTTGAACTGAACCCTATTACTAAGACTCCGCTTTGCGTCCGTCTATCACCAGGCTGTATCTCATGAATCGTGATAATTAGACAGTAGAATTTCTTACAGAAAGTCCGCGCCACGACTCAAGTCTTACGGCAAAAGGGATGCAACTTCATAATTCCCTATCACGTTAGTGAAATAATAGATACCTGCGACCGATTTTGACTGCGAAATGTCTGGAATAAGACCTCTCAGACCAGAAGAGCATAATTTATTGTAAATAAATACAAAATATTTGTTTTATTTACTACAGTTCTGCGATAGCAGCGCCGCGTCTAAAGGACTTGAGTCGTGGCGCGAACTCGAGGATGTATTTCTGTTGCCACTATAACAACAAACTAAATACTTAAAAACAGAATGAAATAAATATGTAAGGAGGATCCCATACAAGTTGTATGGGAGCCTCCTTGAATATGACACAACAGATATGTTTTTTTGCCGTTTTATAGATAATGGTACGGAACCCTTCGTGCTCGAGTCTGACTCGCGATTGGCCGGTTTTTATTAAAAGTATATTATGTAGTGTCTAGTTTAATTAAATATAGTATAGGACAATGTAGACTTATTTTTTTAAATAGCTTGTTTTGAAGTCAAAGTGTCGGTTTTCTGTGTAATTGTGTCTACAAGAATAAGCAAATCACGATCATGTGATTTATCTTTATAATAGAAAGTTGGCGTCACGTTTTGTTTGCTAAAACGATGCTTAACGTACTGGTAGGTACTTATTGTTATTTCTATAGATGCTAAAACTGCATAGTTTTAATCACCCTGTAGCTTTTATGTTTCAACAAAAAACAGCTCCAAACATATTTATTTCTGGCAATGTTGACCAAAGTTTTATTTGGACCTAACTAGTATATATATACCTATACTATTTTGTAGCCAACTTGTGTCCGCTGATTATCAAGCATTTTTTCAAGACTGCCGTGTTGAGCCGTGTACTGACCGTTGTTACGTGGCGTAATGTTCCATTTGCAGCAAGCATGAAACGTTCAGCCGTGTGCTTAAGAGTGTGCAATAACGCCGCTACGAGATCGATTTCATGCGGGATGACAAGATACGGTTTTCTCGAGAGTGAGAAGTACAGAGCAGAGACGTCTCGACGACGATGACGACCTCTGTGGCACGGTGGGCGAAGGTCCGCCTGCGACGCAGGAGGTTGCGGGTTCGATTCCCGCCTCGGGACAAATGTATGTACGATCTGCAGATATTTGTTCAGGGCGTTCTGGATGTTTACGGTGTACAATAAAAAATATCTATCTATGTAGTATATTGTATTATGTATATCAGTTATCTAGTAACCATAACACAAGCTCTGCTTAGCTTGGGGCTAGATAATGCTGTGTGAATTGACCAGCATTATTTATTTATTATTTATTTATTTTACGTGCAACGAACTTTCTATTCGCCTAACTGTTTTTTACCTAATTATAAGTTAATGTAACAAACCAATCAAAAAATTAAGACAGAACTAAATAGGTATATCCGTTCAGTAGTTTTATCGTGAAGAGGTAACAAACATCCATCCATATATCTATCCATCCAAACTTTCGCATTTATAATATCAGTGTAACGTGATGGTAGCTCTTGAACACTGTTTCAGGTTTACATCCATGTGATTCGTTTGTTTCCTCCTGAAAACGTGTGACTTGATACGTGTTTTATGTTGTCAATTTCTAGGTTTGACTATAACTTAGTAGCATAGCCTTAGTACTACGAAATATAATAATATCAAAATACAATAATTATTTTTACTCACACAAGTAAAAATCTATTATTGAAAAACCTGCCCCTGCCTATAACTTATACCCCCTTACAAACGAAAATTTTGTCGGTTCAATCGGGTACAATGAACTAGGACTTTATAATAAATATCTCAAAGTCGGTTGCCAGGTTCACACAGCTATTTAGAGTATTTAATTTTTTTTAATCCATCATGGTTATTAATTCTAAAGTTATTTACTACGGAATAATCCGTGATCATGACGCATGAAACTGTGCCGAAATATTGGAAAGCTCAATAATCAAATCATGGCCCTTTGTAAATAACTTTATAATTCAAAATTTATTGAATGCTTTTGATTCGATTTTTTAACAGGAAACGATTTAGTCTAGATGTCAGAATTTTTATCTACAGTATCACAAAATGTCGTCCTTCCTCCGACCACGCTTCTTCTATAATAATCTTTTACGATTTACCTGTCAAGTGCAGATGGTGGGGTCATTACGTCTTTCCTCCAGTTTCGTAGCTATATCTCCTTAATGATTTTAATATCCAGGACGGATTAAACCAATGCTGGCTAGAGGGTGTTTCACGAGAACATGTCACTAAACTTGCAGTTTCACTAACCTGGTCTACTTCTACCGCAGCGCCGCACTCACTAACTGTCACTTTGTAAAGGTATAAGTACAAGTTTTAAGTAATCATTAACGTCTGTTCGTGCGGCTTTCAGATTGATTGTTTTTTCTATGTTTCTATACAAAAAATAAACTTCATATCATTTATATTATCCTATTTACATGACTTAAAGCCTTTCTATGAGTTAGTCAAATAATAAGAGGGAGAGAAAAATAGTCGATTACTACACTCGGCCGAACCACCCCGGGTCAGATAAAAACTGCTTCATGTGTACATATGCCTCGTTTCGTGACGTCTGAAACTTTTATTTTCATTCACAGCGGCATTAGCGGTACAGCTTTAAAGAAATGGAACGGAAAATCACGTTGACTCGTAAATAATTGAAAGTTAGATGTGAAATCTGTGAAACCGCTTTTTAGGAATCAGGGTGCGTGGAATTGGACGGATTCCCAATAATGTTCTGCGATTTCTTTGAATACTTTAAACCTTTTTGCTGTGCCGGTTTCTAAAGCAAACTCGTTGTATAGAAACCACTTCTTTGGATACATTTTATATCTGACACTGAGTGATGAAAATGCTTGAACACTAACCTACATAAGTACATTAGATTTATTAGTTACACTTAGTAAAAAAAAGTTTTGTATATTTTATTTTAACAAAAAAATCGTAGTACATACTCGTAGTTCTTCGTTTTTTTTTTCTTCGTTTATGAAGAAGGATAGACCATGTTGCCCTGCAAAGTGGATAAGTGTAAGATTTTTTTTAATAAAAGATACCTAACCCTATTTATGATGGCGGACAGTCACTGACGAGGGATACATTTTTTCTGTAATTTTTCTATTAACCTAACGTTAACATTATTAATGTTTTACACAGAAACTACAATGGCCAGATGAAATAGCTGAAGCTATTTCATGGTAAAACTGACAGAATTGGGGATAGCGCGGAATTAATGGGTACCACGGGTGGGAACGACAGCAGCTGTTTCATTACTATCGAGTTATTCAGAAAAGGGCGGTACGCGCTATTTATAAATTAAATCCACGAGACTCGTTAAGGGAATTATTTAAAGAAATAAATATTTTAACAGTAATATCGCAATACATCTATGAAAATCTAATGTATACACACAAAAACAGAGATAACTTTATGAAAAGGTGTGATGTTCACAATAAAAATACAAGAAACAAGAACAAATTACACATCCCATCATATAGATTACGAAAGGTAGGGAAATCATTTGTGGGCAATTGCGTAAGATTCTATAATAAGCTTCCATCTGAAGCAACTGAGCTCCCTATTCGTAAATTTAAACTGTACATAAAACGAAATCTTATCAAGAAAGCCTATTACTCCGTAGATGACTACGTAAATGATGTTAACGCTTGGCCGGATGTCGCCCAGTTCCATACAGACAATAGTATGTAAGACCAGTTAGACTTAGTTATCCTAAGATTGTATTAGTTGATAAGCGATGGACTTGCTAGTGGTTTCTTTTTCACTTCTTCCGCTAGTGGACAAAAAATTGAAGTGAATTAAAGTCAATTGCACCTTATTTCTTGTTGATAGTAATAACTATTTATCAAGCTGTTTATATAGTAAAAATTTGACTTGTCTAAGAACTTATTTTGTAAGTCTAAAGAAATAAACGATTTGACTTTGACTTTGACTTTGACTTTGTTAGATTCGGGAGTATCATCCCTGTAATCAATCGACTCTATTTTCCATGGAATACAATTTAACGTTTACGTTTAAACTTCTCTTAATTTTTATGAAACTACATTAAAAAACAATATTTTTAACAGGTCACCCAAGCATGCAAGTTCAACAGTGGACTTGTGTGTGCTACGATGGTCTATTTTACTAACAGCACCCTTAATGGTACCAATGGTGGTTAAAACCTGGTTTAACCTATCGTTGATAACTTGAAACGCCTGGTCCTATAAGTAATTCTCCCACGCAAAAAATTGAGTTCAATACCTCAGTTGGTTATTCGCTACTGAGCGACGAAGGTTGTCTAGCGGGTAATAAGTGATTTTGTTTACGTAGGTAAAGCTCTAGTTAATTTCTTCCGATACCAAGACATCAAAACGTCGTTATTTTCAGTACTCTTGTGTTGAAAACTCCTTTGTAGTAACGATAACTTGTAATCATTATGTTCAATGTCAAGGAAAAATTACAATGATCAGCTCGTTAACGATATTTGTACAAATAATATCAATCTCTAACTCCATTCACGTGAAATTGAAATCATTAGAAATCTCCATTAGGAATTTTGCGACAACCAAGTTAACATTTTGTAATGTTATTATGAAACAGCGTGTATATGGCAGGCATCCGCCGAGAGCAAGGCTGTAGTCGTGTCTACCGATCGTGTGATACCTACTTCATAGCACAACCATGAAATATTCTGTTGTTTTAACGCGCATGATAAAACTCAACGTGTACACATGCCAATGTCAATACGCATTTTATCGCGTCGTCTTTGGATTTTTTAATATATAATGGGATCCACATAATTAAAGTCGGTTTATATTTTTTTTAAACAAAATCAATTATTGTATAATTTCAGAAAATAGATGGGAAATAAACGGATAAACGGTGCGTTTTGTTTTCTCGGTTTACCGTCCGAAAAAACAAAACACTTGCGATCGTTTTAATCCATGGTTTTAATATAGGTACTCCAATCCAATTTCTAATAAAAGTAGTTCCGAGTACCGTGTTACTGCGGCTATTTTATTAAATAAAAAAATACATACATAAGGCTTTCATTTTCTCAATCTCCTTAACTAAAGATAGTAGAAACCTTTCATCTCTGAGATCTATTAGGGGTGTACTCATATGATAAAGTAGCAACTGGTGAATGTGGAATAGCGGGGACTTTATCTACACTTTGTATGGTTCCGTTAAACATAGAATATTGTTAGGGTTCCGTACCTCAATGAAGAAAAAAAAGAAATGGGCCATGATAGAATTTTGTAGAGAGATAAACGGTATCGGCCATTTATGTCCATGTTGAGCGGGTTGTTTAATCGTTAATTTATAGTCACAGCACAAGGAATAATTAATTTTGTTTTAAAAAACTATAAACCGACTTGAATTAATATAGTTTTTTCATGATTTTTCATGGATTTCATTATCAGAACTGAACGAAATTAAAATGGGACCGCACGGGAAGCACCAGCTTTCATATAAAAAAAAGAATCATGAAAATCGGACCACCCAGTCAAAAGTTCTGAGGTAACAAACATAATTTTATACGTTAATGGTTTCTTTATTCCATTTTCTGTAAGGTACATTTGTAGTGATTTTCGAACTGAAAGAATCCCTAAATATTAGAAGATAGCACAAATCAGATTTTATCAAAGCAAGCCAAATCCTTGGTGTTGCACTATTATCAGCCGGCGTGAAGATGAATCACTGTGTGTTCTTGGCACAGTGTGGCCAGCAGGCGATATTTCTCTGGCACGGCGGACGCTGGTCGAGGGGAGGGGAGGGGCGATCTTCGAACATTACTCAGCGCTATCTGATGTCGCCTGCTAATTGACTAGAAATACAGATAAACGCTATTTTTACTCGTCCATAAATCTTCTAATCGATTAGTAAAAACTTTTTTGTGATGTAAGACTTTAGATGTGTTCAAGATCATTGAAAATGGGCTGCAGGGATTATTTTTACATTGCTCGATCATTTCACCACCAATGCCTGGGTATTGTGTCTGATGACTGTGGTCTTCATTAAAATGCCAACAGATTCCTGGTGGTGTACTATTACCACGATGTCCACGATTTTGATCTACATACAAATGAGGACCTATAGTGGTTATTCGGAAAACAGACAAAATACGTGACTAAATTAAGTAGTATTTATACTTATAACTCTCCAGCATCTTGAATGGCTTGCGCTCGCAACTAAAGTTTTAAGTGGGTTTCGTTGCGGGTGCAACCTGCTTTCATCAGGCATGCCCCAGTGTCTGCACTTAATATCTTGTTTACGACCGATGTTAGTCGCAGTAATAGACCTAGTTTTTGTATTTCTAAGAAATAGATTACCCCTACCTTAAGGAGATTAATATCAAAATCTTAACATCCTGCTGAGAACTTATTTGAAAAGTTTTCATATGAACACGTTTCAAAGGAACTTCAACTACAGAGTAATTCATGTTGTAAAGTTTACTTACTCTCTTACGTACCAGTCTAAACATAATCCAAAGCGACTCGTTAATACGTTCATTTTTGCAAATTTAAAACCCCGACTCAGTTTAGATGCAAATGAGCCCATCACACCCATAACCTTTAACCAGGGCGGTATAGAACGAATAAAAACAATAGAACGATTACTTTCAAAGGCAAATTTATTCATGGTCCAACGTATACAACAATGAACGGACCCTTTCAATGTAAAATTTCACATCATTATACATTATTCGCAATATAGGTAGGTATATTACAATATTTACAAACGCATAGAACACTGATTACATTGAACACCGAGGGCAGAGCATAAGAGTGGCGGGCGAACGGTCAACAGCTGGTGAGCAGCGAGAGAGTGGCCGCGGCCAGCGCCAGCCGCGGCGGAGGCCAGCGCGCACCGGCCGCGCCCGCCGCTCGCGCGCGCGCGCTGCCACCCTCCGCGCGACACCCACCACCACCCGCTGCAGCCGCCAGCGTGCGCCCGCGCACTTTCAGCGGAGAGATGCAAACATTCTGTTCCGCCCAGTCCTCCGTGATAGCCAGCGGGCTCGCCATAGGGTCCACCCCGCACTCGCATGGCACGTGGTTCCCGCGGATCACCACGCGCTCGACCTCTAGCAGCACCGCCTGAGGACTCTCCAGCATGTGGTTGCCTGTCAGCTTGAACGTGCCGACGCTGTTATTGGCGACAAGCGAGAGCTCCTCTACGCCATCGATCTTGTTGTTGCAGATCTCGAGCGTGTCCACTCGTTGTAGGCCATCGAAAGCCCCGACTTTGACGACGCCAAGGTCGGACTCGCGCAGCGCGAGCCGTGCGACGCGCTGCAGGCCGCGAAAGGTGTCGGCCGCTAACTCAGGCAGGTCCATGTAGGCGAGTTCAAGCACGCCAACGCCCTCCAGCCCCGCGAACGCGGAGGCCTCGATACCGCGGATCCCGGAGGGCAGCTCGATCTGTCCCACGTCGCTTAGCCCGGAGAACGCGTGTTTTAGGATCCTTTTGAGCGGGTTGTTTTTGAACGAGATGAGCTTTATGTTCCGGGTGCCAGCGAAGGAGTAGCCCTCGATCTGCGCGATGCGATTGTGGCTGAGCACGATGGAAGTTATGTTCTGGAGGGCGGCGAAGGAGAAGGCGTCGACAGTGGCGAGCGGCGCATGCTGGATGGAGAGTTCGCGCAGGCGCGGTAAGCCGCGGAAAGCGAAGGGCCGGATGCGCGTGAGGTTGCAGGCGTCAAGCGCCAGGCGGCGCAGCATGCGCACGTGCGCGAAGGCGTCGGATCGCAGCACTCGCAGGTCGGCGCGCGACACAGACAGCTGCGTCACGCCCGCGCTCAGCGCCGCCGGCACACCGCGCAGCAGGGGACTGTTGCACACCACCTACAATAACAACACAGCATTGCTTTATTATTTTATACTTATTAAATCCTGTAATAAGTTCGTGACAAAACATTCATTTAGTCATTTTATTCGACGACATTTGTCAAATTGCCCCCTCTTCCCTATAAAAGACTACTTGTAAGGTTCCGAGGTCGGCTTAATGTGCTCGGATAGTTTCGATTTATCCATGTGGGCAAGCAAATAGTATCGTAGAACCCTTGCTAATCCTTTATAATCTGTATGTCTATATGTTTTGCGATACACATTGTTGTTTCTATGGAATTAGAGGCTTACACGGTTCTGCCTCTACCTAAAGTATTTAATTGATTTTGGTATGGCGTTATCCCGTTGTTTACTCAATCGATATAATTAATCCGTTTGTAAATATCACCACGGGCATGCACGATCGTGATCCGCGTGTTATGATTAAATTATTTGAAATAAAACAAATATCGATAATATATAGTACCTTTGTTTGAATGCCTAGTACAAACAAACAGAACGGAAATAACTTATTTTTCGATAAACCTTTATCCAAGCACGTTTTAAAAGTTATTGTGATGAGTCAAAAGTAATATATTTCATGCGGACTGATTATATACCTATAAAAAATGCAATTTTATCAATTTCACCCCTAGATTTTTTCGGTGGATTTCCGATAAGAACCTCGAATGGTTATATCACCTAAAACCACCCACATAGTGGCCAAGTCATGACGAACGTAGACTTGTATCTAGGGATAGCAAAGAATAATGGTTCGTCATCGCAAAGGAGGTTTGCATTGTAAGGCTAATGTTCATAGCTGTATGTGACTGTTGGCTGAGCCTGTCACGGCATAAGAACCGACCCCTCGAACTAAACCCGAGGATGTCCTCAACTCCTTAAACCCAACCCGAATTAATCTGCTTCTTCTACCGTACCAGAAGAAGGGCAGGAGATTCCTTCTTTGTATTTTATACATTTCCACTACGATCAAATCCGCCTGCCAAGTGTGGTGATCATGACAAAACCCCCAGTGTGTTCAGCGGTAGACGTATACCATACGTACCGCAATCTCAACAGCCTGTATTGGTCCCCTGATAGGCTCCGAGCTGTGTGCTCCGATTATTGGCTTTTATCTCATGATAGGCAATGCCCATAATAATAATAATTCATTTATTCCAGATCATAGAAAAGTTACAGATCTTATTTAACTTATTCTATAGTCCATAGCAATATATACCTTAAAAATAACATACATAAAATATAAAAACTTAAATAATAATGACGAGAACGTGTAGATGACGTCAGCTGACGCCGGTGCACGGTGGCGGTATCCCCTTGCAGGCGGCCAGTGAACCTTTGAAACTTGACACCCTTCGGCCATAAACCCCACGCTGGGAATGCGAGTTGGGGATCGCAGGAATCGAATTTCTGCAGGGGGCGCTGCTTACCCGCCCCCAGTGCCTTAGTTGCTGATTACGACACCCGCGGGAAGAGTTGTGGTGGTTCAAATTCTAAGCCGGTCCCACACAGCTAGACGTATGTATGCTAATGAGAAATAAGAGTGTACCTGTGACTGCGAGAGGCAGATGCAGTGCGCAGGGCAGGGTGGCGCTGGCGGCGTCAGCGGCAGCGTGGAGTGCGCGCCGCCCGCGCCCAGCAACGCGCCCCAGACAGCCGCCGTCACCAGCCAACGCAAGACCCATCTGAACAGAAACTTCATTCAGCCTATCCTTCAAATGCATCCTATGGCTTACTGTATAGGATGATCCAACAAATATTGAAAATACTTATTTATAGCTGAGCAATCGTAATGGTCTGATGCAACACATTGAGCCACTTAGCTGCGTAGAGTAGGACATCTCTGGTGTTAAGCACCTACAAGCTACACATTCAGTGTCCATTGACTTAAGAACGTGGCAAGAATGCCATGGAATGTACGCATTCGAATTTCATACCTACATTCTTAGGTCGACACATGAAACAATTTCAAAAATGTTTAGGAAATTGGTTCTTGTGTGTATGTGGTCAAAGTTAGAATTCCATAGAATAAATAGCGGAAGCATAATTATATGACCTGAAGAACCCATCTAACAAATTATTGGTAGTATATTTCTAAATTCGTTGTCTCGTATCATATCATATTTAATTTCCTTAAAAAACTCATTCAGAAGTTCATAACAACAAGGCCAAGCGTAACAGAACGTAACGGATGTAACGGTACTATAAAACCGTTTGAGCGATACAAGCAAACATTACTTCCGCGGCCCTAATTAGTGGCTACCTTGGCAACGAACGGCGTCCTAAGAAATATGGTGGCTGCCCCATTTCGTGGGGCAATATTAAACATTAACAGGACACATAAACAACTCAATGTTAAGTGGCTTGTGCCTCGTAAAAAATGTCTTCACATTGATGCACCCTACGGTAGTATTGTTTACGTCCTTTTGCATTTATGTAAGACATTTTACGTGGAATTGTAGAGTTGGGCAGGCTTTTCCCTCGTCTACATTCCATGGCTTGTATTTGGTTCAAGGAAAAACGTAGTGAATAAGAGGTAGGTATGATAAGCAAGCAATGGATCTGAGCCATGAACGTGTAGATGAATAAAGAACATTTTATAGTGGTTCACTTTCAGGCCACTGGACCGTTGCAGCTTAATTTGCCACAGATTTTTACCTGGTGTTCCTAGTAGAGGCCATGGGCGGGCGCGAGCGAGGTGCCCCGCCCTGCGCGCGCCCTCACCTATACACCTCCATCTCACCACTCTTGCCTGTGAACAACAAAACTTTCATGAAACTCCATCCCAACATGTTATAAACCAACATACCAAGACCAAATTTATTTTTTATGTGAGGGACCTGTTTCCGTCCCTATACAGGAAACAGCGTGTTTAAAGGTGCCTTAACGTATCAAATTTATAAGACGCCAACCATACTATACAACCATGACCTCGATATCTTGCTGCGATTTTAATTACCCTGACATCTTCAGAAACTGGATCTCCACTTTGACATTCTGATTCATATTACTTTACCCGGAAATAACTATTTCAAAATAGAAATGTATATTTTTTTTACAATGCCCTACAGGGTGCATTTAATATTGACTTAAGCCTACATTAAGACCTAAGCTGTAGGTAAGCTATGTACATGTGAGCAAAATAAATAAAAACATCTAAATAATAATATGACGACCTCTTTGGCGCGGCGGGCGAAGGTCCTGCGTTTCAGGAGGTTGCCTGTTCGATTCCCGCCTCGAGACAAATATGTGTTCAATTTATCGATAGATGACTCTGTTCAGAGTGTTCTGGATGTTTTCAAAATATATTGAAAAATATATATCGATGTAGTGTGTACTATAACTAGTATAAGTAAGTTTAGAGTAAATATATCAGTTATCTAGTACCCAGTGCACGAGCTCTGCTTAGCTTGGGGCTAGATAAGACTGTGTGAATTGTCCAACATTATAAAAAAATCTGAAGTAGCTGACTGCAATAGATAAGCAGGGTAAGCCTAGCAGGGGCAATACTGTGGCTCCAACAAATTACCTATCAAATCAAAGTGAAATTGTACCGCTATTACCAGACAATAGATTTTCGATGACGTGATGTATAGACTCCGTTTTATTAACTAATTCTACTCCATTTCCTATCCCTTCCGATTGGGTGCCGGCCCTAAAGTACCTACCCTGTTCAAGTAGGTTGGGCATTTTATAACGTTCATTCGCATAGTGCAAAAGGACCATTATATTAAAGATTCAATTAAACTTGAACGGAAATTGAAAACGAAGATGTGACAGAACAGCACGGAAGACTCGCGAAGCTTTCAAATTCATTGGAACATTTCGTAGAACTTGAAAAATTGGAGATCAAAGAACTTTAATAAATTAATGTCTCAAGCCCAAGACTCGGTAATTGAAGCTTGTTCAATAACCTAATACATTTTCAATAACAAGAGCAATCAGACTATACCTACCTAAATCTATTAAGAAAACTTATAAGTACGAGTAGTTTTGTTAAAGTTTCTTTGTGGAATTTCCTGCAGACATTAGAAATAGCAGACGCTTCCCACAAAGCGGTACTTACCGAAGCGGCGAGGCATTATAGAGCACAAGGAACATTGAAACGACTATGATAAAAGACTAAAAGCCTACAGACGTCGGTTGTGCTTTCTTGTGATACAAAACACTTTGAATAATGTTGGGGTGGAAGCCAAAATTTAAAACTGCGAGTATATTATGCTCTACTGAATCTTGCTCTCTCTCTATGAATTTCAGAGTTAGGGTAAATATCATCATTATAATCTTCATCAGCCTTGTCCACTGCTGGACACAGGCCTCCCCTAATGAGCGCCATAGCGCCCTGTCTTCAACTTGACGCATCCAGTCTTTCGCAGATCGTCATCCCACCTGGTCGGAGGGCATCCTACACTACGTTTGCGAAGTCGCGGTCTGCACTTAAGAACTCTTGTTCTTCGCGATTTATGATCGGCCGGCTGATTGAGCTATGGCGATAACTTTGGTTCTCTGACGGATGTATTCGTTACGAATCCTATCCTTCAGAGAGACTCCGAGCATAGCCCTTTCCATAGCTCGCTGAGCGACTTTGAACTGGTGGACTAGCCCTATCGTGAGTGTCGACGTCTCATGACGGAAAGGACAATTTCAACAGTTGGATAAAAACAATTTTGAGAAGAAGGCCAAAAGGAGGATCCAGCTAAGCTGGGCAGGCAGCATTTGGAAAACTACGTCGAGTCTTCTCGTAATGGATGACGACTACAATGCTTGAAAACTAAAAAGTTTTGAATAAGTGGGGAATATACTCATGCTCAAATCACGAGAACTAAAGCATTACAAAATAGTTTACGTCATCATTTATCTGTTCACTACAGTAACTTGTGGTGAACTACTCAACAAACTGGAGTTCTACTCGGAACTAAGGTTGTTTGTGAGTTGAGCTTCATGCTATAAGTAATAACTAATTTGACAGTGATAAATAGGTATGAGTTCGCATATCCAACATTTCTATTTGTCTATACATTTATCTAAACATCGTTACATAGATTTAGGCACAACCTAACGTCACAGTCCTATAGAACAAATGGGAGTTATCGCCTCTTAACTTATTAAGAGACATGAACTGCCTATGGGCAATGTTAATAAAAGTTAATAAAAGTACAGTAAAAAATTAAATTTTGTTGGATATGCGAACGTGTAATGTGTGTGTACAAATTTGCACTTTCTGTTTTATTTTTAACATCCAATTAGAATCACCCAACTAAATTAAATACCGAATTATTAACTTGAAAATTGTGTTTCTCTGTTTACCAACCCTAGAATTAAATCAGAAAATAAAACAGAAAAGTTCATCTCCATATCATTAACAAAATTAACTTTGTTGTGTAACAATCAAGTTTAAATCATTATAAAGTTTTATTCCCATCAAAATGTGCCTACGCTCGAATTCAGGACACGCTTCCTCAACTGAAACTACGTTGTGTGACGTAACGTAACTCAATTTATGTTGAAATACTCTTTGTAAACTGAGTGCTGTACTCGCGATTTTGTCTTCGGTATCTTTGGGGTGATGTTGGAAACCTCAACACGGAACTTGGTGGTTTTAAACGTTAAGTTAGTTATAAGAGAGAGGTATCGCCTTAATCGAACTAACCAGCGGCTTCAATGTAAAATTTGAACGTCAGGTTAAATGTCAGGTAGCCCGCTAGGCCAGCAATATGCCACAGCATTCTATTGCAATAAATTCTACGTAGTCAGTAAACGAGACAAGTTTAATTGGACCCCAGTGCTGTCATCAATCATACAGTGTCTACACCACTAGCAAACGCAGATAGTGTGTTATTTATGTACAAACATACATATGTCTAGGTAAGTAGAGAGAGTGGTGCAAACGTGCCATATTATTTTATCAACATCTGTGAAAGAACGCCTTTATGTATAAACACAGGAAGTTCTAAAAATCTATCGTACAATTCGTGGTATCTATTATAAGTTATTTATTAATGTCTATGTAATCGTTTCATTTTATAAAGTTCAGGCAGAGATCCAAGTTGCGCTTTTTGGCCACAAAACTCTATTTTCGCATCACTTCCTAAACTATATAAGATAAAACTATTACAGATGTATCAAAAAATAGCTTATAATAGATACCACAAACTGTACGATGGATTTTCTAAATTTCCTATGATAAACGTAATAATATATGATAAAATAGCTGTCATATTGGCTCCTGTAGGCGCCTTAAGAGGGCACATACAACAGACATGATTTTTTTTATTGAATGTGCCGGTTTTATTTTATGTTATGTCTTGTTATAAAGTTTAACTTAACGTGGGGTAGGTACTTAACAGAGGTAGCAATTTATTCAGTCTCAGTTGGTAAAAAGGAAAAATTAAATGAATCAACACGCTGCTGTTCGTAATTTACATAGCTAATGAATTTGGCTGGTACAAGGTGGTACGAATTTTAAGACAATCGTTACCTTAGCGTGGAAAGCGAAAAAGAAAAGATATACTTAATTATATTGTACTGTACGTAGTTGCTCACTCAATCTATAGAGGCAGATGGAACATCTATAATTTTAACAAAGAATAAACACCAATGTTAAAAACAAGCTTTTTTCGAGCTGTAGCGTTGTGTAGAAGACCTCTAGGCTCTACACATCGCTATGCCTAAACCTCCTCAAGAGAGGTATAGCTAACACATCGCTTTTGCGCGAACGAAACCTCTAGTATATAATTATAATTCTTAATTATATTAAAGGTATATAATTTAGATTATACGAGCGCTTTGTGCCACTACCTGCCAAAACAAAGAAATATAATTCTGAAATAGAATATTCACAGAGCACAGTAGGTAAGTAAATCTTTGCTAATTATAAAAAAACTTAGCTAAGTAGCTAGCCCAGTTTGTACAAAATTATTGTTTACTCGTGCAAAAGATTCTGAAAAATCTTTAATCAAGCTAACCTGAGGTCGAAAGCTAGTTTAATCTGAATGCTAAACTTCAAAAAGATATTTTGTTGTTGCAAACTATTTGGAAATACTAGTTATTTGAGCCAGAATAAGAATATAATACCTAAAACCTTAGGATCTTTTAATGGAAATTATGATTTCTTTTCAACGTGTGGTCAAACGCATAATAGAGTAGCAGCTATACTAAATCTCATACCTGCGAAAATTTTCGAATAGCGTCATCATCGAGGTAGATCTATTTATGTACCAACCTAAGTATGCATTTTAGTCCGGAATATTAAACTCCTATTCTCCTATCCGATAAATTGACCGAACGTATACCAACAACGTGTCAAAGGGGATTTATTTCAGGGAGCAGTGCATAGATGACAAACAGTTCCGGTAGTATACCAAATTCAATCTCCAGGTGAAAACAAATGTTTGATCGAGCAATATTTGTACAAAGCTAGGGTGTTAGGTTAGTTGGCCTGTTATCGACAAAATTGTTACTTATGTCAATACTTGGAAAGGTTTAAGGGGGAAATACGAGGATTGAGGAGCTTTATGTCGACCGTACTTATCTAGGTCAAATAAACAAAGGATATTGAATATCACTGTTGCTAAAGCACTGACTCTTGGTCCATAGAGCCGAATTTAAATAATATGCTGGACGTTCTATCAATCTGATGAAGATCATGCCATATTACGGCCACCGGGCGGTCAGCCTGAACTGAAATAGCCATGTGCGCATGTATGGGCACAAATACAAACCGATAACACCCACTGCTGAGGCCTCTACTTTGTCACGCCACTCTTAGCGGGAGGTCTAGGAGGGTAGTACAAGATCCACTGCCACCCTCACATGTTCTCTCTTCTCTGACTATCGCGGATGCTGGGCACTTCAAGACGTTAAACTGCTGACAAATTGAGCAGAGCTTATAACTACAACACTGAAAACACCTTTAGATGGTAAAGGCTTCTTAGCGCAACATCCATCTGCGAATAATATAGCTAGGATAACAAACAGCCGACTTTTATAAATCATCTAAGAATAAAAAGAATCTTCAACTTTACGGACCAGCCAAGTATTTATTAAAGAGCTTATTCTGTTGATACTGGAAACTTAGAGCCTATTACCGAAATAAAAGGCAATAGGTCCCGCTAAAAGAATTTGTCGAAACATCGTTATGGCATGAATAACTGATGGACGACCGATGTCGGGCTGTGCTGATTAACATTCAGGGAGGCCCGCGGCCCGCTCGGCGTTCTCGCAACAAGGACGAAATAAAAGCTTTGCACGTCCACTCTCAAAGTGTCTCCACTCACGTCATCACAGTTTCCGTCTTGCTTTTTCGAAAACAAAAACAAAACGGACACACAAACCAATGCTCTGAATTTGACAATGCTACCTGCTGAAATGACTTTTCCTTTTCTAATGGAGGGGCGCGGTAAGCGCTGTACCTACTAATATTATAAACGTGAAAGTTTGTAAACATGTATGTATGTTTGTTGCTCTTTCACGCAAAATCTACTGAACGGATCGGGCTAAAATTTTGCATACAGGTAGTTCTAGGCTTTTTACTACTTTTGTCCCATAAATGAGTTCCCGGAGATATACGTGGAAGCCGTGGGGCGCAGCTAGTATTATATATAATAATGTACTTAACTTACACTAGAATACATATGTAGCGAAATTATGTTATATTAATTTAACATTTTCCGCTGTGACTTAAATCGTGTGACCAAATGAAAGTCTCGTTCTATTTATTCTTCTATCTTAAACAGAAAAACATGTCACGTTTAAACTCTAACTCGTTGCGGGAAGACTTAATGGACTGTCCACACTTAACCCATTTAAGTACTTCCTCGGAGTAGCTCTGTCAACACCAACCAGTGAAGCCTACTTTGTAAACTGAAACAACTACCTAGAGGAAGTTATTTACAGGTGGTACAACTTGCGGATGTGTAGATAAGTTACGAGTAAGTTAATATAATTTGAATGTTCATGAAAGTCTGTGTATTTTGTTAAAAATAAAAGTTAAGTTAGGTTAGTTAAGTTATTCTTATTTCAATATAATACCTATCAAAATAAAAACTACTCAACAAGACAAAACAAAATAAAATGATAGAAATCGGTCGTTCCAACCATTTAGGTTTTCCACAATTTCCTTACAGAAGCGAAATCTAATTTATATGATCCTGTAGCATTAAAAAATTCCCTGTAATGTCCCGAAGACGCTTTATTTTAAAATATCTTATTTCCTCGGTTGGTATAGTTCGCGACGTAAAGATATTTTGGTTGACAAGTGTAATCTCATGTTCGTTCTGTATAAGATTATGTGTGTCAGGCAACACCTCGTTTATCTTAGGATAATGGAAAATATTCCGTGACGTGTGCAAATGAAATCCAGGCAAGCCAATTACGTTTCTGTGCACACAAAAGGGAGAGAATTTTGCACCCTAGCAAGATAATTCAAAATTTTGACGGGAAATTATCAAAATTATGATTATCAAAGTTTACAAAACTGCTCCTTTTTATTTATGTAGTCATTATTCAACCTCATCTCAACCTCAACAGCCTGTATTGGTCCACAGCTGGACGCAGGTCTCCTTCTGATAAGCGCCTTATTGGCGTTTATCTAATGGAGGGTAGTGCCCATAATCCCCACGCTGGGCATGCGGGTTGGTGAATATCCCCTAGTCGCCTCTAACGACACCCGCGGGAAAAGATAGGGTGGTACAATTCTAAGCCAGCACCACACAGCTCAGTAATTATTCACTTCACATCATAACACAAGACACTAATAATGTTTGGATGGATGTACATATGTCAGTTAAGTTGAAATTGTATATGGATGAAAACTTGAAATAACACATAGGGCTAATTATCCCATGGACTTTTATACCGTTTCCGTGGGATAGAAAATCTTGGAACGTTTCCATAGAAACACGCGTGTGAAGTGAAGCCACGGGCAGATAAACTACTGTCAAATGAATCATGCATCTTGAAAATGTCTCGGCATCCAACACTTTTACATAAATTATAAAATAAGGCAACTTTGTGAAGTTCCCCTATTCAAAACCTACATGTATGAGGGAGTATAATTATTGACAGGGGGTAAAGATTTATTTGCCTATTAGCTACACCCCGCATCTTCGCCTGCGTTGATATCCACGCAGGCGAAGATGCGGGTGTAGCTGTAAATTTCAGAATATCATTGCAGTTCATGGCAGTGTTGTAAAAATTTGAATTGAGTAATTCGTCATTTACTTTATAGTTTATTTATACCGAGTTTTAAGTGAATCGAAACATGAAATAATAATTTTCCATTCATTTCCGGTAAAATAGTACATAGTTTTCTATTACTACTAAACGTTCAAAAAGGAGCATGTGGCGTGAATAGCAGTTAAACAGTCTTACGACTGTCTGTTTTCTAATAGAAATTGCTTTCATGGCGGAGAAAATCTCAGCACTGGGGAATATACTAATTTCCCAGTTCTGAGCTTCAAGCAGATTTTCTCCTCACTTCGATCGGCATGGATGTTTTGCACGCATTGGATGTTAGTAGAAAATATTTTACCGTTTTGTACAAAAAAGGAATATGCCCTTGATTTGGGTACCGATATTATGCACCAACATTTAAAGTAAAAATGTCACTAAACGTGTTCGACACTTCTTGGCTTATTTCAGTTTATTTTAAAGTGTAACAGAAACAAAACTCGTTTCCAGAAACTCTTGAATTACTAAATTGAAAATATAAATTCATACTTTCGAAGACTGAATGTTTACGAGTTTTGAATTTCAAAGGCCTTTTGATTATTAGAATTGCCTATTCAGTTCAGTAATTTGAGGGTCAAAAGATTTTAACCGAACCATTCCATGTTCATTCTCTAATAACTCATTGAGTTCAGATTTTTTAATCATCTTAAGAGTGTGCCATAAGTACTTCAAAATCGTTATTTATCTCAGAATGTGTGTAAGCTACCACCTTCATTATTAGGGAAATTTGACCTCGATCTTGAAGTTTTAAAAACACGATTGGTAAAAGTTTTAGGAACAGTGAATTTTTATGCACTTATTTTGCTATTTATCTCAGGAACAGCACACTTTTTTCTTCGGTTTTTGTTTCGGTAAGAAACCTAGAAGTATTTCTTTAGTTATGTCTTTCTATTTTTCGATTGGTTATTTCATTATCTTGTTATTAGGTAAAAACAGTTATGGCACATAGAAAATTCGGTGCACGTCTCTGCTCTGTACTTCTCACTCGCGAGAAAACCATATTTTGTCATCCCGCTCGAAATCTATCTCGTAGCGGCGTTATTGCACACTCTTAAACATCATCTAAAATACCTAAATGTCTGTGTCCTTTCGTCTTATTCTTTACGCATAAGTAGGTATTTACAGGACGTATGCACAACTACTTTAACAATGTCGACGAGCGAACGGTATTCGAGGACTGCCTAGATTTAAATTATTCTGTTATGAGTCAGTTGAAACAAGCAACTGGCACCTGACACCTATAATACAACAAGAATTCTCAAGTTTCGCTGAATGTTGAACACATCATCTAGCTAGAGAGTTTGTATCAGAGTCATTGAAAAACGACATAACTTGGCGATAGACTGACACATTGTGTATCCTACACACACGCGCACCTAGGATCGTTCACATACCCATCCTGCCAATAAAAAGCTATTTTTAATTTTAAATATTTTCTTTATATTATCTTAAATAGGGTTCGAAAACGTCCGTATCACAAAACCAATGAAAAAGCCTACGTCTAGCAGTTGAGTACGCAGTCCAATGTTGATGCTGATGTGTGTAATAGTAAATTCGTAACTAGCTCACAGCCATAACATTAACGTTATTAGATACAATTCACGTTGTTATCCGGTCCCTTTTCATAGAACCTACGCCCGTATCCACCGAGGCACTGAAGTATTAAAATGAAGTTGTTTTCTTTGGCATCATCGCGTACACCTCATTATCTCTAACGATAACGTCTCTGTAGTATCCTTGTGATTTTACAACAAACCCAGAGACTGAAACTTGCGAGCTGGAAACTAGTTTAATTTTATTTTCAATATTCTACGGCCTATTTTCATTTTCACCAAAATCCTTAAACCCGATCCGTAAAAGCCACGGACCATGTATTGACATTGATGTTGAATGTTGAATGACCTTTGTATGGGAAAGACCAACAGGGAGGGATGGCCCTCCCATCTGTGCGATTACGCAAAAACCACCCATCCGTTATTTGACATTTGAAAGCCATTTCAATGGCTTTAAAAAGCAATTTCATAGGTATTTGCCATGCAGAGGTCATTCAACATTCAACATCAATGTCAATACATGGTCGGTGGGTTGGTACATGGCTAGTGCAGTGGTCGAATACTAATAAAACTACCGAGTCTCATATACAGAGTGTATTTTCCAGTTAAATTCCTTTCGCTGTTAAAGTCAATTCAATATTGGTTTCTAGTATCCTTAGAAATCATCAATGCCTATAAATCAGCATAGGCTCATTGTATAATCAGAATTGTTTAGGTAAAGCCATTATGCAGTGGGAAAGTAAAATTACAAAATTACCTAACAAGCCATTGAAATTTTATTGAGAAACATTTGTAAAACGGTCAAACATTTCAGATGCGCATGATCGGGTGTGCCACCGTAAAAACTAACGATCGCTATTTACTTCCTAACTTCTCCTTTTGCGAAAATCAAAGTGTACGTTTTTAATACACTCGAGAGCAATGAATCCGGGTCACTTAAAGAATCCTAAAAATCGTAAATTGGAGTATTGAAGATTGGTCAAAAGTTATGTTCTCCGACGAATCAAAATTTATGCTCTACAAGCACGATGGAAGACACAGAGTGTATCGAAGACCAGGGGAAAGATTCAAGCAAGCATGCATCGAAGAAAAAGTAGCCTACGGTGGTGGTGGGTCTGTACTTGTGTGGGCCGGAATTTCTTCTGAAAGTCGCACAGAGCTGGTGATCATAGAAAACGGCTCTTTAACTAGCGTAAGATATGTGGAAGAAATCCTCAATGATCACGTTGGTCCATTTATGGTCAATTTAGGTGAGGATGCTATATTTATGCATGACAATGCCCGACCTCATACAGGTAGGATTGTGAATGACTACCTTCAAGAGATGAACATTACTCGTATGGAGTGGCCAGCGCGCAGCCCGGATATCAACCCGATCGAGCATGCTTGGGACGAGCTAGGCAGATGCGTAAAACAACGAAACCCTCCCCCAATCACGCTTCGTGAGCTCAAAATTGCTCTCACAGAGGAATGGGAGAATATTCCCCAAAATCGTATAAGGAACTTGGTGTACAGCATGCCAAACCGCGTAAACGCAGTAATGGAAGCACGGGGAGGCAATACGAAGTATTAAAATTCAAGAATATCGTAATAAAGTTCAAAAATTTCATGTTTCCTATTTTTGTTTTAAGGAGAGATCAGCAGTTTTTTTCTTTATGTAATTTTGTGTTAATAAAATGTATGGTGACTCATATTTTTTTTACTTTCATTTAAGGAGTATTACATTGTCTATTAAATACAATTTATTGCATTAACCTATCATTTTTAGTTTCCGAGATTTTTAACATTCTTTAAGTGACCCGGATTCATTGCTCTCGAGTGTACTTTCAGCTTTTAGCAACACTCCTGGTGACTAAAATATGCGACGCTACGCGTGAACGCACATAGAGGTATTTTGTAAGGTGTCCACATACCCTCCCTTAGTGTATGTAGTAGGGTTAAAACGAATGCTTTATTCTAAGATCTAGAACTATGCGTTTCAGCATTACAAGCCCTGAAGAGAATTATTTTAAAATAATTTGAAAATGTCCATGTGCACGAATATTAGACATAGACATAAACATAGACATAGACTATCATTTATTTGCTACTTACACAGTAGAAAACAGACATAAGAATAATACATAGTTTACTTATATTACGAGAAAAAACAATTACACAAAATATGAACTTAAAAGAGAGACTGTGTTTTACAGCAGCAATATATTCCTATTTGGAACCTGAACAGGTGCTCTAGGATAGGATTTTATACATATAAGTACTTATATTGAAAGACGGCTACAATGTCAAGGCTGAATATTTTAAGGTATAATAATTATGATAAATGTAAATAATATGTACAACAGTCTGCAGTTAGCTCAATTGCTTCAAAATTTTAAATACTAATTTGGTTCTAATTTATTTGTAATAATTCGTTTTTTTTGCAATAATGATAAATTTAAATAATTTGAAACTCGTTTGGTTGATGTGTTTGTCAGTAGCATAGTGGACCACACACACACACCCAAACGCACACACATCACCTTTATATTTATTTTAGCTGGATTTATAATTTTCAGATCAATTTTTTTTTAATATTACTTATTATACCTCCATGGTAGATCTCCATCTCCAGGACAGATCAGCTCAAGTTTTACGACATGGTGAAAATGGCCACAAACAGAATTCGCTGGAGACACGCCGTCCACTCCAACACAATGGAGACATCCTATAGTGATCACGATCTTCAGTCATGAAGTGCCGACCACAGAGAGAGAGAGATACCTCCATAGAAATATTCCTCCACATGTACATATAAACCTGGGTGACTCAATTCTTATAATTCAACATTATGTTCGTATCGTTCATCTATAGGGGGGCGGTCATCATTATGATTACCGATGATCTAGTACGGCTCTAAATGTGCTAACCGTGACAGTAAAGTACCTATACCGTGTCCATTTTGAATGAGGCATAAACGTATACAAACCGCCCATACTTAACCTAAAATTCACTTTGTTGGCGCGTCCTTTTATACGTAATTTACATTACTTGTCGATTTTAGATCCTCCCTTTAATAAAAATTGAATTATATCTGAAACTCGACGCCAAGTACGTGAGTTTTTGTTATTTGTATCGTGGTTTATTTACTAACATGCTCCATGCTGGATGGATAAACCATAGGTATTAATTATAAGTAGCTCGATCGACCCGTTGAATACGAATTGATGATATAGATGGCTTGTTAAGGCCCATACACCAGTGAAAGTGGCGCCCCCAATTATTTTATCTTATTATTACGTTAAATGCAGCAAGTTTTAAAAATCCTACGTTCAGTTTGTGGTATCTAGGTATTCTAAGTTATTTATTAATGCCTCTGTAATAGTTTCATTTTGTAAAGCTTAGATAGAGATACGAAGTTGCGCTTTTTGGCCACCAAACTCTATTTTCGCATCTCCTCCTAAACTATATGTGATAAAATTATTACACAAGTATTAAAAAATAGCTTATAATAGATACCACAAACTGAACGTAGGATTTTTAAAAATTCCTATGATAAACGTAAAATTATGATAAAATAGATATCGCTGTCATATTGGCTCGGGTATGCCTTAAATGTTTATTTGTTTTTTGAGGAAGTTGGCGGTATTACACCCCCGCGCCTCGGAAAGCACGTTAATCCGCTGATAATACTTACCTGTCCTCACCCCGGTCGGGGCGGCCTGCCGCCGTCCCACCAGATCATGAGAGTGAGTTAATGTAGAGTTGCTACTTACACCTGTGTTTGCGCACATATGTACTTGTACACTATAATATGTCATTTGCAGATGCATAGTCTTTGAGACTGACCGCCGACATCGTCGTAACCGTAATTCGGCAAGGAGGTCATCATAAGACATACGGAGTGCATCTAAATATTAATAAAGGCGTAAGGTAAATATTATCTCTAAACATTATGATTTATGAGCTACAGAATACTGAATTACCTATACCCACAAACGAAAACCCAAAACTTCTTGATATACGTCTTTTCCAAGCGGGCCGCAGGCAAGCAAACATTACAAAAGTGTTCCGTAATTATTATATTATATTATCAAATAAGTAGTTAGTTTAGGAACCTGTTACTAACAAAATTATGCGAGCCAACAATTTCAATCCAAATAATGTCACCAAGTTGATATTAATATAAAAGGAGGACCATTAGCGTAGTTTGAGACCCCCGATTTATACCAACACGTCCAGAATCTGTGCAAAATACGAATAAACGTTTTGTGAATTTGCCCCCGTCAGGACAAGACATGATAAATGTGCTTCACACTCCATGAAAATGAGTACCTAGATGTAAGGTATGCGTATGCAATATGTGAGAAATTGTAGGGCTCGTTCTTATCCAACATTATAATGGTCTACGTACGTATCTATGTTATCATAGATGACATTCTATGATAGGTATTATCATCATATTAAGACATCTAACAGAAAAGATATCCGAGTCTTCATGTTTCGTTTATTAGTTCCAAGATAATGAGGTTGCGAAATAAATGTCGAAGCTTTTCATGCCTATTATTGTTGCTGTCATAACTCCATCATGTCGGTCTATTTTAAGCATTTACGAGGATATATTAATCCAATATGACAAATTGCCGCCGCAGTGACTGCAAATCACGCCGGGCATGACCTCGCTTGGTCACTGTACGAATAAATGAAAATATGCACATCTCGTTTTATCAACGTTCAATAAAAATCAACCCAGTGAATTCCATAGGTATTTTAGTTCATGCTGATTGTTTGGTCAGATCTACTATAAATTAAATTATGCCGCAAAAATCAAACGTACTTATCTAGATAACTACTATCCTATACAATACATGTACCTTCAATTGTACCTATAATATTGTACTTAGAATACAATAATAATAAATACAATACCATACAATAAATATTACACTTGTCTTAATTTATTCCCTTCGATAGAGTCCTGTCGACATGAACCCAACCCACAACACACATAGATTCAGCAGTCCAAAACATGTCGCATACTTAAATTCACGTGATTATTTTTATGCCTAAGCTCACAGTATTTGAAAATCCTTTTCAGTATCTAGTTCAAAGAGAAAGCCTTGCAGACTGATTCCACACTTTACACACATTTTATCATTGTTGCGAACACAAACGAAGCAAATGAGCAAAAAAGCGTCGGCAGACCGGAGTCTGACAATGACTTATGCTCGTCCGCCCTTCGCCGCCCACAATTGTCGCTACTCATTCCCTCAAATAATGTCCGAATTTATTTGAACTTTCTTCATCTTTGTTCTGAGACCACGTTTTGGGTTTAGTTGCTGGTTAGGTTTGTTTTCTTCCCCTTATGTTTGTGCTAAGATATTCGGGAAACCACATAATTATGGCTTATCTACCAGGAAAAGCCGTTTTGCAAAGGTCTACTTCTCTAGAAATTGTAAAATGGTAATCCTTAAGTAAAATCTCATAAATCCATTCCAAACTCTTTTAATATAATAAAACTGACAAAAACACATCTCAACCTACATAAAGCAATGCGGTATGCGGATTCAAAGTATAGCTTAAAGTGATAAGTAATAATGGTAAATGACGCTTTTTGGTCTGTTTGAAGTACGGTCTCGTGGAAGTGACGTATGAGTCCCCCCTCTCTCCCCCTGAGTACCCAGCAGCGCTCGCCACTCATGAATTATGCCCAGGATTAATTACTACGTTACCGAGCGAACAAACTAATTTCAAACCGTTTTATTTATACAACGTGTAAGTTACCTATACCCAAAAATCACTAATAGGTTCTTATGCTTTGTATTTGTAGTCCTTCTGTTAAAACTGTTCTGATATTTTATTCGCGTGGTGTACATACATTTTTCGATGGGGTATCAATAAATCCATCTCTACATTTTGTGTGCCAAATTGTATATGAACATATAATTATTATAGTGCCCGGGCAAACAGACAACAACTTATTTATATTCACGTTATTTATACGTTGGTTGTAAGGTTCTTTAGAGACTTCCTATAATAAAATAATAGACATAGTCTGTGTTGCATAGGTACATTATTTTAATATGATACGTTGTTGCCTGCAGTTAATCGATGGAGACCGCTCACGACCCCTAGTTTCATCGTTTGGGAAGTCCTGTGTTCAGCAATTGACATACCTATATCGTATCCATTTTGAATGGAGCATAAACGTAAACAAACCTAAAGTTCACTTTGTTGGCGCGTCCGAAACTCGACGCCAAGCAAGTGAGATTTTATTATTTGTGTCGTACTTTGTTTACTAACATACTTCATTCAAAATGGATAAACCATAGGTAATGGATTTAATAAATAAATCATTTACTCCTAATAGTGATTATGATAATGATGATAATTTTATTATAAAAACTATCGTAGTTTGACGAATTCATTACGGATGTAAGCGGGTTAACTACGAACCTTATTTGTGTTGGAAGAACACCATAGGGACATCTTCAGGGCGAGTGCGGTTCTAGACGCGCGCGTTCTTACTACTTGGCGACTTAGTTCAGCAGCGTATGCGGTTCGAACAATTAGATATATTACCGATGAAGATACAGCTAGGTTAGTTTACTTCAGTTACTTCCATAGTGTTATGTCTTATGGTTTTTGCTTGGGGGACAGGCAGCTGACACCCAGACTATCTTTGTTATTCAGAAAAGGGCGGTACGCGCTATTTATAAATTAAATTCACGAGACTCGTTAAGGGAATTATTTAAAGAAATAAATATTTTAACAGTAATATCGCAATATATCTATGAAAATCTAATGTATACACACAAAAACAGAGACAACTTTATGAAAAGGTGTGATGTTCACAATAAAAATACAAGAAACAAGAACAAATTACACATCCCATCATATAGATTACGAAAGGTAGGCAAACCATTTGTGGGCAATTGCGTAAGATTCTATAATAAGCTTCCATCTGAAGCAACTGAACTCCCTATTCGTAAATTTAAACTGTACATAAAACGAAATCTTAACAAGAAAGCCTATTACTCCGTAGATGACTACGTCAATGATGTTAATGCTTGGCCGGATGTCGCCCAGTTCCACACAGACAATAGTATGTAATACCAGTTAGACTTAGTTATCCTAAGATTGTATTAGTTGATATGATAAGCGATAAACTTGCTAGTGGTTTCTTTTTCACTTCTTCCGCTATTGGACAAAAAATTGAAGGGAATCAGAGTCAATTGCACCTTATTTCTTGTTTGATAGTAATAACTATTTATCAAGCTGTTTATATAGTAAAAATTTAACTTGTCTAAGTACTTATTTTGTAAGTCTAAAGAAATAAACGATTTGACTTTGACTTTGACTTTGTTCCGCATCCCTTCGAGCACATGATGTCGATCGTTCGATGTCCCTCGTTAAGAGATGAAACATTGGTGTTCTTCCAACAAAAATAAGGTTCGTAGTTAACCCGCTTACATCCGTAATGACTGATGATAATTCTTTAAGATTCTCGCAAAGTTTGACAAATTTCATCTTACCGAGACTTCTTCGTGTGCTATGGTCTCACTCACTCACGTAGGATTCAAACCTCCACATTGATAGTCCGGGCACATTCCGAATAACCTGCTTAAGAGTAATCTAATTTAATCCACTAACCCACTTCTCGAATTCTCTCCAATTTTCGCCGAACACACCTACAAGGTGAGTATCTACCTACCCACGTAATTTAGTAAAACAATATTCTGTGCGCTCTCAAAACATAATGGAGAAGGGATTAACGTAAATGATTCTAGGCGAACGAGGCCGACCCGTATCACTAGTTATAAATAAAGTATCAGTAAGCCTAATGTGACCATTAGGATGATAACAACGTTACAACTTATTACATGTTTTGCTTATAGAATTTCTTATCAAACCTTTTTGCAGAGGTCTCGTTAATTTCCCCAGGTTTGTGTAAAGTATGGTCTGTGATGAGTTTAGTTAGATATTCGTTTCATTATTTAAATAATGTATGTTATCAGAACAAGCCTTTATAAAATAACCGCAATTGTTGCATAGTACACAATGAAAACCCGGCCCAAAGACAATTAATTGGACTCGCACATGAAAGCGACACTTCCGCATCTCACCAGCCTCCCATCCAACGTACCAGTGTGTCTAGTCTACCATGAGTTTTGACAATCTATACTCGCTAGCGACTGTAGTTCAAAAAAATGTATGGAAACTTCTAAAGCGCTCTAGCGCATAGTTGGGTACTAAAATCCACTGTGGATAACTATATGCGTATTTACGTAACTACTGTAGTAGCGTCAGGCGATTTAACTGTGACAACTCATGGTGAATACACAGATTGTAGTAAAAAACAACAAGTTTTCTTGCTATAGACACGTTCATATGATAGTATCCATATGGATACACTGCTAGCTTGCCTACATAATTGTTTATTTTTGTTATGTATCCATATGGATACACTGCCACATATGTATGAAAATTGAAGTAGTGATTTTTATGGATAATTATTGACATTTATTTTATTTTTTCTGTAACATTTTATTTTTACCGTGTTTGTGTGTTTGATCATCGATGTGGCACAGCGGGTGATTTTTATGGTTTTTAATTTCCGCCAAGAAACACATTACATAATTGTTTTCCTGGTGTTGTCCATGTTTTTCGACGACCTCTGTGGCGTGGTGGGCGAAGGTCCGCCTGCGACGCAGGAGGTTGCGGGTTCGATTCCCGCCTCGGGACAAATATTTGTACGATCTGCAGATATTTGTTCAGGGCGTTCTGGATGTTTTCTATGTATAATAAAAAATATCTATCTATGTAGTGTATTGTATTATGTATATCAGTTATCTAGTACCCATAACACAAGCTCTGCTTAGCTTGGGGCTAGATAATGCTGTGTGAATTGTCCAGCATTATTTATTTATTTATTATTTATTTATTGATTACTAACGGAAAAACCATAATAATAATAGAAAAAATTTCTTACTAATGTTGTATTTTTTGACTAGGTGCAGGCACCATCACTAAAACAACAACAGCAGAATAGAGCTCGCCGAATTATCGCTCTTGTCCCGAGGGTGGGTGCCAAATCTGATTTAGATGATGGCGATTCGAACATTACCACGATGATCGCGCGTTTCGAACAAACGCATCGGATAGCAGTTCTCCGCCACCATCATTGCCATCATCGCCGATAAATCTTAACATTTTGGATTCAGATGATGATGAAGAGTTAGGGGTTGTTCTAGCGTCTTTTTTATTTGCATAAACAACGCCTGGCTTTTATACCGACGCGATCATCAGAAGGATCTAAAACCAATCTGCCTGAAGAAGTTCCGAATGCAGATACATGAAGGCCTGCTGAAATTTGAGAGGACACCCAGTAATACTGCTCAAACCGTGCCACCAATCAGCTCAGATAAAATTATAAAGGCACCTGCAGTTCTCAGACCACCGGATGCAATCCGATTTGATCAGATTGGTCATATGCCGGTTTGCTCACC
The DNA here is from genome assembly GCA_955876795.1 of Eupithecia tripunctaria. Lineage (NCBI taxonomy): Eukaryota > Metazoa > Arthropoda > Insecta > Lepidoptera > Geometridae > Eupithecia > Eupithecia tripunctaria. Next base: position 7,161,834 of record OY041602.1, on the reverse strand, counting down.
CAAAGGGAGATGCAAATTTTGTAGTAAAGGACAGACAAGGATATCTTGCCAGAAATGTAAACTCCGACTGTGTTTAGTGCCAGAGCGTAACTGCTACCTTCTTTATCATTCTAAATGATATGAAGAACTAATTGCTCAAACCCCTCGAAAATAGACTAAAGCGAAGAAGAGATTCCATCCGGTTTTAAATTTTGTAACAATTTTAGTATTTTAATTGGAAAAATGTGATCTCGTATAATTTTTATATTAAAAAAATGTATGTTACTACGCATGGTTGTAATATTAGGTAGAATTCCAAGTGTAATTTCATTAGTTTTAGTAATAATTTTTACCAAATATGTGATCTCTATTAATGTATAAGACTTGGCAGTGTATCCTTCTGGATACATGATTTTAAAAACTAAGTTGCAGGTAAACCTGGCAGTGTATCCATTTGGATACTACTCATAATTAAATAATTAAAACAAAAGGATTTTTTTTATTACCTGAAACAGTTTCTATAGAGCCCTAGGAACGTACTTAGTTAAAAAAAAAATTACATATCAAGATTTTTATTGCCTGCCAAGTATAGGGTTAAGAGAGAGACCAGTAGTAAGTAAGTACCTACTAGGTACACATTATAGAGACTAGTGAGATAAGAGACGAATATTGCTAACGTTATACAATTTGATATAGGAGAGCCTTTGAAATTTTTGTAGGTCATACTATTGAAATATTCAAGAAAAATTATCATTGTTCCAAAATTATCTTTACAACCCCGGTACCTCTAGTAACAAATAAACAATCAAATCATTCCTTTTTTATAATTAGTATAGATAGTAATAAAAAAGATGAATATTGAATTTGAAGATTGAATAGGCTCCGAAACTATTGGACCGATTAAAAAAAATATTTCGTCGTCTGGTCCCATTTTAATTTGGTCCAGTTCTGACAATGGTATCCATGAAAAAACTATAAAAGTTGCCTCCTCCTGATAAGCACCTTGTTGGCGTTTATCTGATGGGGGGGGGGGGGGGGGGTAGTGCCCATAATCAATTACGCTGATAATTTTTTTTTTTTTTCTTTTCTATTCTATTCTAATACGGAACGTCAGATGCATATAGGGAACGTAAGCTTGAGACATTTTTTTTTGCACTTTCATAAGCTAAATCAGAAGAAACTTGAATGTATTTGATTGATTACATGAATGTATTGTGCGAATGAAACAGCTGCGATATAACTCAAAGACATCTAGGAGAAAGTGATGTGATGTGTGTGAATGATGATCTCGACAAGTAGGTTCTATTCTATCACAATAAAGGAACCCGTGAAGCTACACTAGCTTCACGGGTTCCTTTGTTGTGGGACTAGGACAATAGTTTCCAAAATAATGTGATTTAAATCAACTATAGTTTACAACTATCATTAAACGAAACTAATTTGAACCGCACAAAAACAACGCGTTTTGCATCTTAAAGTAAAATTATGGTTCTGAGAAATCTGAGAGGGATCGAGGATTTTTTTAGTTGAGATAATCTTTAGGTATGATTTATGATGATTTTAGTTAGACTATTCAGTATGATTCGGTTTGACACCATGTGGTAGATAGTTTTTTACTTAGGTACTATCAAAACTTATTGACGATATAAAAATGGACCATCAGATGTTATTAAGTAGGTAGGTATAGGTACTGTTAATCTAAGCCTGAAACAATTCACAGGTCAACAACTCAAATACCAGCCATAGGTACACGTTTTTGCTATGTGTCTCCTTTCCTTCCCTATTTTATAAAAAAGATGTGATGTAAACCCTCTCGATCACACTAATATTATAAAGGCGAAAGTTTGGATGGATGTATGGATGGATGTTTGTTACCTCTTCACGCCAAAACTACTGAACGGATCTGGCTGAAAGCATAATGGAGAAGGGATTAACGTAAATGATTCTAGGCGAACGAGGCCGACCCGTATCACTAGTTATAAATAAAGTATCAGTAAGCCTAATGTGACCATTAGGATGATAACAACGTTACAACTTATTACATGTTTTGCTTATAGAATTTCTTATCAAACCTTTTTGCAGAGGTCTCGTTAATGTCCCCAGGTTTGTGTAAAGTATGGTCTGTGATGAGTTTAGTTAGATATTCGTTTCATTATTTAAATAATGTATGTTATCAGAACAAGCCTTTATAAAATAACCGCAATTGTTGCATAGTACACAATGAAAACCCGGCCCAAAGACAATTAATTGGACTCGCACATGAAAGCGACACTTCCGCATCTCACCAGCCTCCCATCCAACGTACCAGTGTGTCTAGTCTACCATGAGTTTTGACAATCTATACTCGCTAGCGACTGTAGTTCAAAAAAATGTATGGAAACTTCTAAAGCGCTCTAGCGCATAGTTGGGTACTAAAATCCACTGTGGATAACTATATGCGTATTTACGTAACTACTGTAGTAGCGTCAGGCGATTTAACTGTGACAACTCATGGTGAATACACAGATTGTTTAAGAGAGAGACCAGTAGTAAGTAAGTACCTACTAGGTACACATTATAGAGACTAGTGAGATAAGAGACGAATATTGCTAACGTTATACAATTTGATATAGGAGAGCCTTTGAAATTTTTGTAGGTCATACTATTGAAATATTCAAGAAAAATTATCATTGTTCCAAAATTATCTTTACAACCCCGGTACCTCTAGTAACAAATAAACAATCAAATCATTCCTTTTTTATAATTAGTATAGATAGTAATAAAAAAGATGAATATTGAATTTGAAGATTGAATAGGCTCCGAAACTATTGGACCGATTAAAAAAAATATTTCGTCGTCTGGTCCCATTTTAATTTGGTCCAGTTCTGACAATGGTATCCATGAAAAAACTATAAAAGTTGCCTCCTCCTGATAAGCACCTTGTTGGCGTTTATCTGATGGGGGGGGGGGGGGGGGGGGGGGTAATGCCCATAATCAATTACGCTGATAAATTTTTTTTTTTTTCTTTTCTATTCTATTCTAATACGGAACGTCAGATGCATATAGGGAACGTAAGCTTGAGACATTTTTTTTTGCACTTTCATAAGCTAAATCAGAAGAAACTTGAATGTATTTGATTGATTACATGAATGTATTGTGCGAATGAAACAGCTGCGATATAACTCAAAGACATCTAGGAGAAAGTGATGTGATGTGTGTGAATGATGATCTCGACAAGTAGGTTCTATTCTATCACAATAAAGGAACCCGTGAAGCTACACTAGCTTCACGGGTTCCTTTATTGTGGGACTAGGACAATGGTTTCCAAAATAATGTGATTTAAAACAACTATAGTTTACAACTATCACTAAACGAAACTAATTTGAACCGCACAAAAACAACGCGTTTTGCATCTTAAAGTAAAATTATGGTTCTGAGAAATCTGAGAGGGATCGAGGATTTTTTTTGTTGAGATAATCTTTAGGTATGATTTATGATGATTTTAGTTAGACTATTCAGTATGATTCGGTTTGACACCATGTGGTAGATAGTTTTTTACTTAGGTACTATCAAAACTTATTGACGATATAAAAATGGACCATCAGATGTTATTAAGTAGGTAGGTATAGGTACTGTTAATCTAAGCCTGAAACAATTCACAGGTCAACAACTCAAATACCAGCCATAGGTACACGTTTTTGCTATGTGTCTCCTTTCCTTCCCTATAATATAAAAAAGATGTGATGTAAACCCTCTCGATCACACTCATATTATAAAGGCGAAAGTTTGGATGGATGTATGGATGGATGTTTGTTACCTCTTCACGCCAAAACTACTGAACGGATCTGGCTGAAATTTTGCATACAGGTAATTCTAATCCTGGAATAAAACATAGGCTACTTTTTATCCCATAAATCTGTTCCCGTGGGATGAAAAGAACCTTTTAATGTTTCCATAGGAACAACGCGTGCGAAGCCGCGGGGCGCAGCTAGTATTACTATAACTTCAATACAGGTAGGTACTATTGTTAAGACCACTCTACTCTTTTCCTAGACTTGCCTGGCTAGGTCTCAACTGCGGGGTAGGTATGGCTGTTATATTACAGTTTTACCAACGAGTTACAATCACCATCTTACCATTCAATCCGAAACCCAGAAAGGCAACCAGCAACAAAAGTAAAGTGATCAAGTTTACAAATGAAAGTCAATCATTGATTGGCATTTGTTGACAGAAATCCCGATGTGTGTCAGTCAGTTGTGTTGTGTTGCGCACTTCCCTTGACGAAATCAAACACGAGACGCAAGCGCCAGAGCTACCGTACGAAGGTGTCAAATGAATGTGTTACTACCATTGATTAATTAAAAAGGGAAGATAAGGTACTAGTTTCTCGAAAATGGCAATCTCATATTGTGTAAAATTGTGTGCCCGTCTTTGTTCTTCTTTGTATTGCACAAGACTGGAAATATAACTGTGAGCGTATGTCTTTGCGTGTAGTTGTAACACATGCAAATTTTTGAGTAAGCGCTGCTGGGAGATCGTAACCTATCTTCCCTTTTTAATTAATCAATGGTTACTACGCTACACGCAGCTAAATATAAATATACATATTTATGTCATTTTGTAAACTTTCTATAATAAATTATTGGATATGAAAACAATGCATATTATTCATTTTAGACATCATGTTTCATAATAACTGCTTACTACTACTGCTTATGACCTACACAATCGACCGATCTAAATATGCCATGCTGTATATCTTCCTGCTTGGGGCGCTGTCATATTTTCATAGAATAATTAATTTTGTTTTAAAAAACTATAAACCGACTTAAATTTTTATAGTTTTTACATGAATTTTTATGGATCCCACACACGGGAAGCACCAGCTTTCATATAAAAAAAGAATCATGAAGATCGGACTCAGTCAAAAGTTCCGAGGTAACAAACATAAAAAAACAGTCGAATTGATAACCTCCTCCTTTTTTAAAGTCGGTTGAAAAAGAGCAACGCCAACTTTGTAGTAAACAGTAGAAAAATAATTATTTTTAACAGGTAATGTTCTATTTATAATATTTATAATAGAACATTACCTGTTTACTAAAGTTTGCGTTACCTACCTACTCTATTTTCTATAGAAAGGTGAAAGTTTTGTCGCTATCACATTTCCATAGAAAATAGAGTAACGCAAACTTTGTAGTAAACAGTATGGCACTACACACGCAGCATGCCATGGATGGATCATCGGTGGCTGGGGGGTAGGGGACCTCGGTACCTATCGATTTAACCTCACTATTATTCCCCTCACTATCGACCTTATTTAAAATAAAAAAAACAGGGTGGCAGACGTAATATTTTGGCTGCAATTGCGAAATTAAGTCTGAAATCTGATTTTGACCAAAATTTTACAAAAGTCAAAATCACTTTTGAACCAGTGAATATCGCAGAACATACATGGGGGTTAAATCGATAGGCTGAGGTCCCCCCCCCCCCCCCCCCCCCCCCCCCCCCCCCCCCCCCCATCCACCGATGATCCACCCCTTATGTTAAATCCTGTATAGAGTCAATACAGTTTTCTGAACTTTATTGATTCCAATTTAAGTTTCACCCGCTTCGACCAGCATAAAAATAAATATTCTCCCCTTGCTCTGAATGGACTGATTGAGTACCTGTTGTCGCAGTATTCGTCTTGCTTTCCCCGGAAATTGGGTTTTGGAGCGCAGATTTCGTTTCTTGTTTGATTTTTATCGCTATGTTTTTGTCGGTTCATTTTTATTCTATTTCTAACTTTCTTTTATACTTCATTATGTACGTTTAAATCGTGCCTTTATTAGCTTCTATTGAAGGATTTAAAAGCAATTTTCCAAATGGTAATGGTGAAAATATCAAACGGTCTTTTAAATCGTTACCTACAACGTCCATTTCAAGTAATTTTACCTATGTAAGTTTATATAGGTACACTTTACATTAAAATGTATGACGTTCCGTATCTTTTGAAGGTAGGTTTGTACATAGTACATACCCTACCTACTGCTATCTATATTAAGTTGGAAGTTTTTTTGTGTACGTACTCATACTCATTTATTCGCCGTAGGAGCACAAGGCACACTTGGAGACGTCAATTATACAATATAATGCTGCTTAAATTATAATTTAAAATTTGAAGCCATAAAACAGACAAGACAGAAAAATAATCAATTTAATAATTTGTACACATAAAAAAAGATAAATTAATAAATAGATCAGCTGTAAATGGGCATCGTTAAAGTCATGTACAAATAATAATTAATGGTGCTGCTGGAAAATGGCATTGTCTGTCATTATTAAATCTAAATAATATATAATTATCACAGTTAGCTTAACTAGGTAAAATATAGCTGCTAAGAATGCATTGTCATTTGTGGACTAGCCTATGATAGATTAAAGAGGTGTAACATAATCAAAACTTATTCAATGTCATGGACTTTACAATATAATAAATTAAAGCAGCTTGATGTGCATTGTCTGGACGTATATCGGACTTGATGCATAGATGGCTTAGGATAGATACCGATAAGCCATATCTTTCCCGTTCGTCACACTTATACCTAGGTTAGTCTAAAACAATATTCAAAACGCTTGCGGCTCTGTGACCTCATTGTGCTCTAGAGCAAAGTTGACACAATAGCGAGATTTCAATAGAATTAAATTCTATAATGTGGACGAAACCGAGTTTGGCTTACAATAGTGATAGAAGGGTCTTATTTTATACCGTTCGAAAGGTGGGAAACATAAAGTTTTCTTCAAACGTTGGTTAAAAGGGAACCCGAATTACTTAGTACCTACGGTAGGTGACTAAATCATCAAAGTTTTAGACTAGGTACCTAGGTAGGTGTAGGACTGTAGGTGCTGATCCTGAATGAAGCATTATGTGCCAACTAGCATTCGCCCGCGGCTTCGCACGCGTGTTTCATGGATATAAAGTACTAGCTGCACCCGCGGCTTCGCACGCTTTATTCCTATGGAAACGTTAAAAGGTGATTTTCATCCCACGGGAACTGATTTATGGGATAAAACGTATGTTTGATTCCGGGATTAGAATTACCCGTATGCAAAATTTCAGCCCGATCAGTTTAGTAGTTTTGTCGTGAAGAGGTAAGAAACATCCATCCATCCATACATCCATGCATACATCCATACAAATTTTCGCATTATAAATGCGAATATTATTAGTTAGATAGTGTGATAGTGTGACTAGCTGCGCCCCGCGGCTGCACGCGTTTTTCCTATGGAAACGTTTAAAGGTGATTTTTATCCCACGGTATCAGATTTATGGGATAAAAAGTAGCCTATTTTTGATTCCAGGATTAGAATTACCTGTATGCAAAATATCAGCCAGATCCGTACAGTAGTTTTGGCGTGAAGAGGTAACAAACATCCATACATCCATACAAACTTTCACATTTATGATATTAGTGTGATAGTGTGATGTGATACAGAGTGGGGCAAATTTTGGCCCCTCCAGGGTAGCTATCGTTTCTATTGTAGTTAGAAGGTTTGTTTAAAAAATTACAGTTGTTAAAAAAAAACAAGTTGGTCTTAATCGACTCTATTTCTAACCAGGAACACTTTACCCAAAGTAACATACCAAATCAAATCGTAAGTTTTGGCAATAATCAAAAAAACACAATTCCCATACATTTTCTATGAAAAAACGAGTAAGTGAAAACAATAATGTCGCTCATTCAATGGTTCTTTTAAATTCGTATGTAACCATTGATTTAAAAAGGGAAGATAGGTTACGTTCTCCCAGCGCTTACTCAAAAATTGGCATGTGTTACAACTACACGCAAACACATACGCTCACAGTTATATTTCGAGTCCTGTGCAATACAAAGAACAACAAAGACGGAAAGACGTATCTAGGACCGAAGTGAGACTGAGACAACAATATTTCACGCGAATCACGACCGCCCGTGCCGCCGGTCAGACGGTGACTGAAGTGGGAGAACACAATTTTACACAATTTGAGGTTGCCACTTTCGAGAAACCAGTACCTCATCTTCGTTTTTAATAAATCATTGTATGTAACTACTTATTTTAAGATTGTAGGCTAATTTTGAAGGATTATGTCAATACCTATGTTCGCTCTTACGACGATGGTTTGGTTTATACGTAAAAATGTATCCAGACCAAAAGAAGAAACATACCTACCTACACATATGTAGTTACTTCATAGTAGAAAAACACACCCATTTTATTTAAATAAAAACTAAAAATGACAATTTTTTTTTCTTCAAAATAAAATAGAAGGTTCCTTATACATATACATAAGCCTATATGTATTCCAGGTCTAGAAACACACATTATACTAAACAATTCATATTTGTTCAATCCTTTCAGCTCAGTTTTCGCGTAAATTGATAACAAACATCCAAACTTTCATAATATATTAATAATATTAAAGATGATATATCAATCACGACAATAAATTACTTATTGCTGTGTTTCTGATACATTACATAAGTTACCTAACTTATTACTCAAATAAGTAAATACTTCCATAAAAATTGTTCGAGTGTAATTATATTACACAACACAACACACTTATATTACATTATATTATAAAAATGTGTATCTGGGCATAAAAGTTATTATCATCGATAACTGAATACTTTATTTTAGTAACTTATTTCAATCAATGTTACTTACCTGCTCGTATATTTGCACGGCAGTATCGTTCTTGTTCGTTAAACATTAAACCCGTACAAAAATACATTCAACCGTTATTCCACCTTATTTGTATGCGTCAGGCCTTTGACTTTATTTACTCTTATCCTCCCTGATATTGTAATTTAACATAGCAATGTGGTACTCTCGTAATATTAACTCGTATAAATGGTAGGTATTGCTTAGACCATCTTTCATCTACTTCACCGGGACGTACATGTTCTTTATCTTCTCTATTCTATTCTCTTTAAACCTTCTTCATCTGCGTGTCTCAAAAAGAGATTCGAGTTCTTCGTTCTTCTAACTCCCTCAATCTTAGGTCATCCATCAGACAACTATCTTCTCAAGTTTCCCACCCGTGTACGCTAAAAGGTTGCCATAAAAGGATCAGTCCTTTTATCGCAACCTTTTAGCGTACACGCTGTACGTCTATGGAACAAACTGCCTATCGCTATCAAACTGCCTGTCGCTATCAAACTGCCTGTCGCTATCAAACTTGCTCCTTCCATCAACTCTGTCAAATCCCAACTCAAGCCCCATATCCTATCTTCCGCTATCTAAACCATGATTTTATCTTTCTAATTCGCCCATGTAACATTTTATGACAGTATGTTACTTTGGGAAAAGTGTTCATTGTAGTCATTAGCAATTAGATTAAATATTTGTTTTCTGTCTCTTGCAGCATTATTTTTATTATTTATTTGTTTTTTTGTTTGTTTTTAGGTAAATCTTCCGGTATATAATAATTATATAATATTTTTTTTTCTAGATATGTTTGTATTTGTATTTATGTAATTTGATGATGAAACTTTTATACTTTCGAATTAGAGTCAATTGCACCTTATATCTTGTTTGATAGTAATAACTCAAAGTAATCAAGCTGTTAATATAGTAAAAATTTTACTAGTCTAAGTGCTTAATTTGTAAGTATAAAGAAATAAACGATTTGACTCTGACTCTGACTCTACTGTTTGCTACTCTGCTAACAAATCTTTACTTAGGTAGGTACCTACCTACTTATATTTATGGTTTAATAAGTTTGCCTGGAAAAAAATGCTATTAAGAAATAAGCCGCCTATTGTACGTTTTTTATTTAATTTGTTTGATTAAGCTATAAGTTATTTTATTTTGTATTTACCATAAAAGATTTCATTCATTCATTCATCTGAGGCTTAAACAAAGGGTCCATTGCCATCTAAATGCCATCTGAATGACGAATTTGAATAGTCAATTGAGTCAATGCTTGAAAGGTATCTGTGATCTGTGGTAGGTATACTTTTAATCCTATACCTATTTACTATTTCAAACCGGTTTTTCAGTAGTTTTGCGGGACAAATACTAAACTTTCTTTGAATGGCACCATGTCAGAAGCATCCTCTATAAAATTGCAAAACACAACATCCTAATCTATCCATAATAACTAAGTATAGGTATAGGGTTGAGTCCGCTTTTATTAACGTATTTGTATTAGAACCTGCTTAAATATAGTATAGTATAATATAATTCTTCATTTAAACGCTGCTGGCGTACCTTTTTATAAATAAACATTATATTTAGCAAACATACAAAAGAGTCGAACATAGTTTTATGTTAAAAAGACAGATGGGTAAACAGCTCTACATTGGCGTTATTGAGGCAAAGGGTATAGACATAGGTCCTGCTGAGGTGCTGAAGCGTAGCTTAAGTCAATGACCTTATCCAGCATAAGTTCTAGTTAATTTTTCTTTTTGAACTTGGCCTGGTGATGCAAGGGGGTAACGCAGAAAAACTCATAAGCGAGAAAAAGTACGTGTACCTTAGTAGATTGCAGTTAAAATAAGCATCGGAGTACAAAATTTAGCTATCAATCTATTTTATGGGCTAAGTAGGTATTGAATTCTAATGGTATCGGTAACATGACTAGCTTAGTAGGTATAAGTCGTAAGGTAATTAAATTTCAGTGCCCAGACCATACCGAAAAAATCTGCGGAAGTATTAATTAAGAAAGTGTGAACGTGAATTTTAGGAAGAGTCTTAGTTTTACCAATAAGATAAAGCTACAAAAATACTGTAAAATAACTCACAGGCCTTCAACAAAACAGTTTCGAATACAGCATAATCCATGCGAAGTCGGGAAGTTTAACATCTATTCAAGAACTTCGAACAAAGTTGAACTTAGTTGATAAATCATATAAATTCACCTGTTTTGATGTTAATATGAATCACTTGTGCTGTCACTTTACTTTTTTAATAGTAATTATCACGCGAACACAAATAACGGAAGCGTGCGCTATTTTCGCGGCGTCGTCGCTCGTAATCGCGTAGTCCGTCTTTTTCGCGGAATCGTAGGCGCGTAGCTCCGTCGTAGCTAACGGTTGCCGACTGGCGTAGCGGCGTAGCACCTCGTAGCGCCTCGTAGCGCTCGTAGACTAAGCAACTATTGCACTCACTCGCGCAGTCGCAATCTACTTCGGAAATAGCTATGTGCGAATTGTTGTGTGAACAAACACCTTTGCAAATAGTGCGATCGACATCTTTGACTATTCTCCTCACATTCCAATACACCTAAAAATCTATATCATACTCGTACCATACAATAGCTGTAAGACCTTTAGGTGTTTGTAGGTTGTATTGTAGGTAAGTGTGCTTGTTACGTTCAATAGAATGATTTTTGTAGCTAACTACATAACTTTGTTTACGACATCTACCTATGTCAACTAGAAAGGGAAATAATTGGCCAAATAAGGTATCCTGTAAAGGTGGAATCAGACGGTTCATTTTTCCTTCATTTTAAATTTTCATTCGACGCTTTTCCCTCGAAATAAAACTTTTGAACATTTTTATGTTGAAACAATAGTGCCGAATGACTTAACTAATGATCCGATCCAACGATATTGGATATTTCACTCCCACTTCGAATGAACGAAAAATTAACAATCTGAATACAGAGTGAATGTTCACTGGCATTCGGCCATTTTATCTAAACTAATAATTAAACTAATTCCAAGACAAACGACTTCATTTGATGAAATCTTGAATCATAAATTAATATTGTTTTAAAAAACCGACTTCAATTTTTATAGTTTTTTCATGAATTTTCATGAATCCCCTTGTCAGAACTAAACAAAAAAAACATCGGACCACCCCGTCAAAAGTTCTGAGGTAACATATATAAAAAATAAAAATACAGTTGAATTGAGAACCTCCTCCTTTTTTTGAAATCGGTTAAAAAGAGGAGGTGAATGTTCTTTTCTAAGTCATTCCAGCTAAGCCGTGTGAACAATAAATGAAAGAAAAATGAAGCATTCACTCATGTGAATATTTATTCGAGTGAACCGTCTGATATTTATGTATGTATCTATCTCTGTACTCTACCTTCTCTTTGTTAAATTATTTTAGTGAGTGAACTAGGTACTAACTCAAATATTTTACAGGAACTCTTTGCAGGTAGGTAGTGTAGGTACGTAACTACCTACGGAAGGAGCTACGCACTTTTTACCTAACTACCAACGGAGAAGGGAAATCAGGTTGGCACCCTGCGTTCTCGTATGTGTAGCCGATTTCTATATCCCTGAAACTACTAGCCCGATTTCAACAAATGAGGTTCGTATTATTCGGTGAAATGATAATGAAATGGTAGATATCGATAGCCGAATTTTGACAATGGCTGGCAGCCAGTATGAACGAAGACTAGATATGTGCGCAGGACATTTTAAGAACACAGGAAGAACTATTTTTATTTTAGTGGGTTTAATAAAGTAGGTACCCTACCCTCATACGGGATAAAGCAAGTGGATTTTTAAAATTCTGTGAATACGGTTTTACATTACGCCAGGCTCTATCTCATGAACCGTGATAGTTATAAAGTTGATTTTTTCCTCATCATCAGCCTATATTAGTCCACTGCTGGACATAGGCCTCTCCTAATGAGCGCCATAGCGCCCTGTCTTCAACTTGACGCATCCAGCATCTGCCTGCAGTCTTTCGCAGATCGTCATCCCACCTGGCCGGAGGGCGCCCGTTTGCCGAGTCGCGGTCTCCACTCAAGAACTCGTTTACCCCATCGGTTGTCAGTTCTTCGCGAAATATAGCCGGCCCACTGCCACTTCAGCTTGCTGATTCTCTGAGCTATGTCGATAACTTTGGTTCTCTGTCGGATGTATTCGTTACGAATCCTATCCTTCAGAGATACTCCGAGCATAGCTCTTTCCATAGCTCGCTGAGCGACCTTGAACTGGTGGACCAACCCTATCGTGAGTGTCCACGTCTCAGCTCCGTAGGTCATGACGGGTAGGACGCACTGATTGAAAACTTTAGTTTTCACAAACTGTACCTCAAACTGTACCATAATTCACACTTTGAAGCCCTCCGGCAGGCGCACATAATTATTTTGACATGAACCATCCGCGTAGGTACCTACCTAAACTACTCATATTCGATTTTTTAACCTCAAATTAACTTTCTTGTTGACTATTTTTAAACATAGGTACTTACCTAATGGAAACTACCTGCTGATTTGAGATCCTTTCTTCAATAAATGTTGTCCAACTTTTAAGCTATTGCATAGCTTCTATCGCGGGCCTTGAGCGCGGGTACCGAATCCAGAAATTCCGTAACGAAAAAACCTCACGCTCCCCACTCCGACCGGAACAGCGGTGATACTTTTTAGTTTTGCCATCTATCGATGAATAGTAGAACTTTTATTGACTTTTTGAAATATGACGTTTGTATCTTTAGTTCAGCAACTCGCCTCTAGATGGCATTGCAATAGTTTTACCGCGGCAGTCCCCGAGTGCCACACGTCTTTTTTTTATCTTTAGGTATCACTTTATAATTTTAATCTATGTTCAAATTCAAATTCACTTTCTTCAAATCACAAAATTAACACTACCCGCTCGCTTGCCCAAGGGGAGTCCGCGCGCAACGCGCCTTTGCCCCGCCATTTATAGCGCCTTCAGCGCGCGGGCCGGGTTTCACAAAATCGTTTCTTGTGCCTCAATTTGTTTAAAAAAGTGTTAAGTGTTATATATATTTATGTTTATTATGAAACTAGCTAACCAATGTTATCTTTTGTTTATCAAATTACGACTTTGGTGCAGAGTTATGCTGTGCTGAACTTAGAAGTAGGCGTTTTGAAGCTCGTCTTGTATTCAAAAGCTCATATCTCAAAAATAAAAGCGATGACATATAGTTTTTATTCTTTGATTGCGTTCTATATATAATAACTAAAATAATAAGAAAAAAAATATCACTTGTTCACGGATATTTATTATTTAAAAGGCCTTTGTTTCCATAGCGGGCCGAGTCATTTTTGCGCGCGCGTTCAAGGTTATTTACAAATCGAAATCATTGCGATGTTGACATCGAAATTATTGCCTTTGTATTTGTAATTTGTTCACGAAGAAACGGGACAAATAATACAAATTAGGCCCTGGAGTGATAGAGACGGGTAGAATCAGCTTTTTCGACGGCGGGAGCGATGTTAACCACAGGTTGACATGGTCATAGCTGAGTGAAATGCAATGTTAACTACCAGTTAACACGGGCAAGCAAGCGGCTACAGATAGCTTTATCTAATGACAGAGAATACATATCGGATGGAATCACGCTAGAAAATCGCCGAAATCGCTCTTCACAAGACGCGCTAATTTATTAACGTCTGTGTGCGTGCGTATGAGGGCTTAACTTAGTATCTACTCATAGTTCCGAAATGTAACCTTCATTAAGTTAAACTAAAAAAAATTATGTATCTACCGAATAAACTAATAAATAAAATCTCGCCGTTATATATTTTTATTATATCCGTATTTTTTTTATTTTTCAATCATCTGTGGTCTAACTATGTACAATGTGATAATGTTGTCACTGCCAATGTCAACAAAGTTGTTACTATCAACGTCGTTGTCAAGTCAGATGTATTTTCTACACATGTCACAACAATAAATTATAAACAAACATTCAATTCATTTGGATTCCGGAGGCGGCTTGAACGTTGGATCCTCAAATAAAAATAAAAATACCTACCGCAAAAAATGCAACCAGAATCTGTGCTTACCCGTTTTCACAACTGCCTCATTCTTCGAGACGGTAAAATCATCAGAGAGGATTTGTGGGTTAGGGACGGTAAAATCGCGAACCCTGAACAAGTTTTCTATGTGGAACAACTTGAGGCAGACGTAACTGTAAACTGCAAAGGCTTTCTTATTGCCCCTGGGTTCATTGACATACAGATAAATGGTAAGTGACCTTCATTATTAAAAAAAATCGGTAGGTAGGCATACCACCACAATAACTAACTTCTACAACAACTTCTTAGCAACTAAAGTTTATCTAGTAGGTACCTATGAACCTACAGTACCTACCTATAGGTACTACATCTGTGGAAGGCCATGACCAAGTTATTGTCACCACTCTGATAACTGACTTTAAGTATTCTTGAACCTTGAATGTATTTGAAAACCTGGTTTATCTATTTCTACCTATTGTTTGTTTCTATGTATTCTAACACAATAAATATCCTTTTAACACCTTCCATATTCTAGGTGGAATGGGAGTGGACTTCTCATATGACACTGAAAATATAGAAAAAGGAATAAACATAGTTGCCAAAGAGCTAATAACCCATGGTGTCACATCATTCTGCCCCACCATGGTCACTTCCGATGTGGAAAAGTATCGCAAGATCCTGCCAAAGATAAAGAAGGCCCAAGGTGGCAAACATGGGGCTACAGTGCTGGGAGTGCATTTAGAAGGACCATTTATAAGCCCGGCTAAAAAGGGAGCACATATGGAAAAGTATATAAAAGTTCCTGAGAAGGTAATCCTAATTATGTAATTGGCTTATTTGGGACTGTAATATAATTTCTTAAAACTTAAGTATTGCCAAGATAAATACAATCTAGGTGTTCCTCTTTAAAAGTACTTGAGAAAATAAAGTATCAGTAATTGTGCTGTGACCACATGGGTGGGTATTGCAATAACAGACTTATCATTTTAACCCAATTACAGAATGTATGACAAGCGTTGAACTTTTACAGTTATTGAACTTGTTATCAAGACCTTTCTTACTGTAACTGTATCTTTGTATATTAAAATTGAAAATATACAGTACACTGGTGAGAGAGAAGCAGGAATATCATAGTCCTTTCTTATCAGCAAACTTACACTGTTAAATATGCCTTCCCAAACAAAGGGGGTGTTCGTTATCATTGTCATACTCATCAACTTGATATTTCTATTTCTGTCCTCCAGACAGGAGTACATTTCTTACCATGGATGTAAAAAGCACCAAACTGATATTTAGTCTGCATTTTGATGCCTTTTATATCCAGTATTCTATTTTTGATTTTCATAGACATCCAAAATAAATCATTTTTTTCAACAGGGCTTGGAATCAATCAAAGAAGTATATGGCAGTTTAGAAAATGTAGTCATTGTGACTTTAGCACCTGAACTGAAAGGGGCTTTAGAAGCTATACAGGGTCTCTCAGAACTGGGCATCAAAGTGGCACTAGGCCATTCAACCGCCAGCTTGGCTGAGGGTGAGAAAGCTATTGAGAATGGAGCAAATTTAATTACACATCTGTTTAATGCTATGTTGCCAGTAAGTTGCTTGTTTTTGGTTTATTAAGTAACTAGCTACGCCCCGCGGCTTTGCACGCGTTGTTCCTATGAAAACTTTAAAAGGTGATTTTTATCCCACGAGAACTGATTTATGGGATCAAATGTAGCCTATGTTTGAATCCAGGATTATAATTACCTGTATGCAAAATTTCAGCCTGATCCGTCCAGTAGTTTTGGCGTGAAGAAGTAACAAACATCCATCCATTCATACATCCATACAAACTTTCGCATTTATAATATTAGTGTGATGTGATTATTGCAGTTTTGGGAATCATTGAAAGTTATGTTGTTTACCCTAGTTGCTGCACGCAGCTTCGCGCGCATTGTTTCTATGGAAACATTTTGAGGTATTTTTATCCCATAAATGGGATAAAAAGGAATTTATGTGCTATTCCAGGTCTAAACTATCAGTATGCTAAATTTCTGCCTGATCCATTTAGTGGTTTTCACAAATTAAATTTACCTAAGTGTTTTGTAGTAGTTAGGCACATAGTAATAATAGATTTTTTGTTAAAAAAACTATAAACCGACTTCAATTATATAGTTTTTTCATGCATCCTATTGTCAGTCCTGGACCAAATTAATTGGGACCACTCATTGAAGCTCTAGCTTTAAAATAAAAGAATCATCAAAATCAGTCAAAACTTCTGAGGTAACAAACAAAAAAAACAAATACAGTCGAATTGAGAACCTCCTCCTTTTTTTGAAGTCTGTTAAAAAGTAAACACATCCACTGGTTTTTTTCACAACTTATTTTTCAGTTTCATCATCGCGACCCTGGCCTAGTGGGATTATTAGCTTCTAATACCAAGAAACAGGTGTACTACGGAATTATATCGGACGGAATACACACGCACCCCGCCGCTCTTAGGATTGCCAGCAGAACTAATATGGATGGTAAATATGGCAGCATTCCTTTAGAACCAGAGCCCTGAGTCTAATTAACGATAGTATCAAGACATGATCTTGTGTGTGTCGTTTTTCCATGGGATTTGGTACAGAGCGCCTCTATCGTACGGACAGGGCACTACGCATCCCATACAAAACGTCAAAATCGCGGCTCGATACTAGAGTTCGCGCCACGACTCAAGTCCTTTAGACGCGGCGCTGCTATCGCAGAACTATGATAAATATAACAAATATTTCGTATTTATTTACAATAAATTATGCTCTTCTGGTCTAAGAGGTCTTATTCCGGACATTTCTCAGTGAAAATCGGTCGCAGGTATCCATTATTTTCACTAACGTGATCGGAATTATGTAGTTGTACCCCTTTTGCCGTAAGACTTGAGTCGTGGCGCGGACTCTATTGCAGGAATATAAATAAATAAATAAATAATAAATAATGCTGGACAATTCACACAGCATTATCTAGCCCCAAGTTAAGCAGAGCTTGTGTTATGGGTACTAGATAACTGATATACATAATACAATACATTACATAGATAGATATTTTTTATTAAACATAGAAAAACACCCAGAACGCCCTGAACAAATGTCTGCAGATCGTACACACATTTGTCCCGAGGCGGGAATCGAACCCGCAACCTCCTGCGTCGCAGGCAGACCTTCGCCCACCGCGCCACAGAGGTCGTCGAATATAAAATTTAAATGATGCATAAAAATACGATGCTCTCCTACTATGCTAAGTACTTACGATAAGATAAGCAGCTTGATTTTCATAACGCTATACATACCTTCTTTAATAAAGTTTATCGTCTTGACGAGATTAATTTGAGATACCTATTAAATTAGTACAGCGTCCGCACGACAGAGGCGGTACACATAATAAATGGAATGTCCAAAGATCGTAGCCTACGTTTTCGTCGACCCGATACTATTGTCTGACTGGACTCAGGGCTCTCTCTGTACCACTTAATCAATCTAAATGTTTTATTTCCATAAATAAGACGGATGAAAACTTGCACAAAGTAAAATTCTTAGAAGTATCATATTATATACATTTGGTTTTACTATATAAAACGCATAGTATTCTTGTTGAAGAACAGAGAAAACTTGGCAACGTAAACATAAATACCTCGATTATCTAGGAAACTTAAACCTTCTCTGGGCTTCAAAATGCTTGTAAGTATTTATATATTTAATACCTATCTTTATTATTATTTTATTAACCAACTTCATTATCAAGTATTTAATGCTAACTGCGTAACCAAGTACTAAATACCTATATAATTATTTTGTTCTTTCCATTATTATTTACTATTTAATCAAAATCTATCTTGCTATTTACCCATGTTTATTTATTATTATTATTTTTGTTTTAAAAGCTTGCCACCGACTAGACGTCCGTAACGAAAATTCAAAGGTTTTGGCTGAAAAACAGCGCTGAGCGGCAATCGTTCAGCACATGCTGAGCCAACACCTATTTCGGCACAGGGTCATGGGGGCAAATCGATCTGACGCCCAGCATACTATGTTAAATTTAGTACCGACCTCCTTGTTCTTTGTTTTAGTTTTGTGTGTTTTTATCTGTATGTTTTCATTTTTCTTTGTACCTGTGTGTGTGTGTCGAAATAAAAGAAATTCTATTCTAATTCTATTCTATAGTTTGACGAATTCATTACGGATGTGAGCGGATTAACTGCGAACCTTATTTGTGTTGGAAGAACACCAACGTTTCATCCTGTAACTCACCCTAAAGATGTCCCTCGTTAAGGGATGAAAGGTTGGTGTTCTTCCAACACAAATAAGGTTTGTAGTTAATCCGCTCATCTTAAATTTAACCTCAACCTTAACAGCCTGTTTTGGTCTACTGCTGGACACAGTTCTTCCCGCGCCTTATTCGCGTTTATCTCATAGAGGGTAATGCCAATAATCCCCACGCTGGGCATGCAGGTTGGGGATCGCAGTTTGCTCCGCCCGCTCAGATCCTTAATTGATTCTTAGGAGTACTAACAGATACATAAAGTGATTCAAAATCAGAGTAACATTTTCCAGGCCTAGTGTTGGTGAGTGACGCGGTGGCGGCGCAAGGCCTAGCGGACGGCAACCACCGCATTGGCCCGCAAGCCGTGTGTGTGGTCGCTGGCAAGGCGTACGTCGCCGGCACTGACACTCTATGCGGAAGTACTACGGCGCTGGACGACTGTGTCATCACATTGAAACAGTCCCTTGGTAAGCTTATTATAGCTGGTTTCACCAAACTCTTATTGAATGGGTCAGTAACACTGTAACTAAGGCGGTGGTGTCAATTCAGATGTAGCCAAAACTAAACTATAGGTACTAATCTACCAGCACTAAAAATATTGCCCTCACTTCCGAAGTACATATATGCGAATTATTATGATACATGAAAACTGTCAAAAGCAAAAATTGTTTCGATTTTCTGCAATTTGCTCCTAAACTGGTAGTGTCGTAAAACTTTTTCCAGAAATATTTATTTGGTTTTGTGACCCCTTTGTTTCGATAAAATATTTATTAAGTAGGTATAGGATTGACCTTTGTACTTAAAATATGTATTAAATTAATTTTCAGACTGTTCGCTGGAATACGCACTGCAAGCGGCCTCCCTGCACCCAGCGAGGGCTTTGGGTATAGACGACAGAAAGGGAAAACTTGACTTTGGATATGATGCGGACTTCGTTTTCCTACATCCTGAAACACTGAACGTCCAGTCTACTTGGATAGCAGGCGAATGCGTTGTTAGTCACGGCCTACTATAGTGCCTGGCTATAGGCAATTCAGGACCCCATTCCATTCAATTAATCGCTTTACCATAAGGTATCGTTTCAGAATGACACACAATTGGCATTTTACCATTTTACACGACGCGTATCTAACCTAACCTCGGTAGCTTACTAACTAGAGATGTGTAGGTACTGTGAGTAATGCATTACGCGTAATATAGCACGACCGCGTACGGTACGCGTACGCAGTACCCGACAAAATTTACCATGACACATGGCACTAAACATGGCATGGCTGGCGCCATGCTCTGCGATCGGCGCGGCCGTGTAATGATAATGCTCGGTCGAGTGTCCGTCGGTCAGTATCGTAAAGGTTCGAGTGCAAGCGAGGAGGGGTGTCGGCCGGACTAGATTCTTTCTCCGTCACACGCCGCGCCGCCGTTTAGTAGAATCTATATAGTATTGCGTTCTGGATAAGGGTTACGTTTCTTTGGCACCGTCCCGTCTTATAAAATCAAAACTTGCATGATTTGTTTCTTTACCATTACTCAGTCATAGGTAGGTAGGTAAGGTACCTATATAAAATATTTAGAAATAAATTAGTGCACAACTACGGAACAAACAAATCTTCGTTATCGAATGTCGTCTAATTGCTATAGGTATAATTGGAAACTTATTATCCTATGTGTAGGTAGGACCTGGGTGACCGCGCTTTACTTGGTATTTTAATACAGATTAACATAATAAACGAAAAAAATCCGATGACCTTTTCCCGAGATACGTAAAATATATCTACCTACATACATATCTAATGCAATAATTGTTAGTTTAGCGGTATAACATACAGAATGTAATAAAATAATGAAAGGTGTGTAAATTGCTATAACCTACATTACCTATATCTGAACAGAACATTCAGTCAGTACCTACTCTTAAAAGTAATAGCGGGCCCTTCGCATTACTTACATAGCATAGAGCGACATGACGTCGGGTCATGTTTAGTGTACTTTGTACTGATAGCATGCTATATGGCGCGGTACGAAATGTCATGCTATATGGCATGACATTACAGAGTACTGTTTTGCGCATGTCTATTACTAACCAAACTCGGTACCTAGGTTAGATCTGAGTTAAAGTGTGGTTAGAACCCGCTCTAAAATTAATAACTGATCGTCGACTTAGAATTCATTGATAAATGTGACGAGGACACCGCTTCGCTGGACTGCCGGCCCTCATAATAATATCGCTCAGTAGACGTAACTGAATATCTTGTTCCTTAAAGCAGAGCAACCTACATACTATCTCTATTTCTGATCATTTTTTTTTACACAAAGCAGGTAGTAAGATTCTTAATGCAATGGATGGCTGTGCATCATTTTCTATTCATTGCTAAAAATAAGTAGGTAGGTATATTGAATTTAAGTTTAAGTTGTGATAACTAGGCAAGTATGTACGATACTGAAAGTTCCTTGGGAACGACTACCGTTTTACAATTTATCTTTAGGTACTTACATAAACCGTTAAAGATTATATTATTATTGTTATTATCTTGTTTCATTCAAATACATCATACTACCTGTCTAATAAACTCGCATACCTATAGGTACCCAAATCTCATACAAAGCAAACAAACTCCGTTAGATGTGGTCAGTGTGGATGACGGCCTATCAACGCTAGCCTATTTCCAACATGGTACAGAGTCGATGGGAAAAAACTCCCAACGACAACAACACTGACCGGATCTGGTGTGACTCGTTAGGGCAGGCAATGGGAGGTTCGTTGTATTGTAGTGGGTAATAGTAACTACCTAATAACTTATTAGGCACCTACTACAATACTTACAACGAACCTCCCATTGCCTGCCCAACCGCCTCTGCAGTATTATAAGACTCGAAGTTTTAAGTTGATATTCAGAGAGCCTCGGAGCAGTCGGTGATCAGATCGGGTATTGAACCTGTTGATCACTGAGACATCTCCGAATATGTGCTCGCTATCCGTCATGATAAAGTCGATCTCATTTTTAGTCAGTGTCGGGGCTTCCCCACGTCCACTTCGTTTGGGGCTATTTCTTAAAGGAGTTCATTAAGAACAGCCCCTATTTCTCAAGGAAGTTGACAATTAATAAAAAACAAAACAATTCGTTTACGATATTCAGATTATATAATAATATAATCTGAATATCGGAAACGAATTGTTTTGTTTTTTAATTTTGTATTTCAAATATACGTACCTAGGGGACGGACGGGCAAGGAGGACATGTCGGGCAAGAAGAATAAAGCCGATAAATCGCTGCTTGATCGATAGAAAAAGACAGCGTTAGTACTGCTCGACGCGTCCTTCAGATGCGCTAGCCGACAGTGTGCCACCTACGTTTTAGGTAGGTTTCAGGAAGGTAACTGAGTATTTTGTGCGAGAAAATACAAATTTCAAGAAAAAATTGAAAAAACCAGCTGTAAGTACATCGTCTTTGTTTTATAATAATCTTGGGTGGCTGAATTATGATATTTTAAGTAAAGTCTGTTGATATTAGACGAGTCAAAAACGTACTTTCCGTTTGTTGGTTGCATCATCTTTTATAATTATAGCTATAATCGGTAGTTAGGTAGGTAGGTACCCTGCGGGCAAAATGAAACCGGGCAAAGCGGATAGAATCCGTTTTGCCCGCGCTGTAGTCAAAGATCTTTTTAAATGAGATAGTGTTTCGAATTTTGTTTGCACGACTATTAATTTATTGATAGATTTTGTTACAGATAGTGTAGGTATCTAAAGCCATGGTAGAAGCATAAAACCCATCCAAAGTGAATATAAGTAAAATGCATCGTCTATGCTCTACAAAGATACATGGAGAGCGGTTCTTCGCAAAAAAAGTTAAACGGTTTTTTCGGCGGAAGAAGAAAAAATCAATCAAATATATTTTAAAAGAAATCCAACCCATCCCTACGCCGTACAAAATAGAAACATGCCACGATGAAGACACCAAAAAGCAGGAATATTGACCAGTACCTACGCCCTTAAAAAAACAGAAACAGGACGCTGCTGCATCCAAAAATCAAGTTTCATTTGATTTCCCTGGTCCATACAATACTCAAAGAAAGTAGACAAGTTCTAAAAAAGCTCCCGTTGATAAAGAAAATAAAGACAGGGCATTTTTCTGCATTGTGTGCAAGGAAAAATACTGTCATCCTCCAATCGAAGATTGGATACAATGCGACACCTGTCGCGAGTGAACTCATGAAACTTGTTCATCATATATGGTCCAAGGCATTTTTTTTTGCTATTATTGTTTTGATTTTAATGTACTGTGTTCGTTTTGCCCGACCTATGTAACCATTTTGCCCGCCCTGGTCTGGCAAAACGGATAACGACTGATTCTTTTTCAAACTGTTCTGAGTTGGAGAAGGCTCAACTTTTTATTTAGTTTGATCTAAAATAAAAAATTTAAATGTCCAAAGATTAAAATAATAAATATTTCATAAATATAACAAAGGCTAAAGTAGTTTTTCTTTTTATTTAAAGTTAGCATATCCTTCCTGCCCGTCCGTCCCCTACTACAAAAGATAGCTCTTTTAGACTCGTAAATACTTTTTGGTAGCACATAAATAATGATGAATGGACCGGACCTATCAAGTATTTGAACGCACCGTGCAACTAAAAAGTGACATGGACCCATCGACTTAGAATCCTTTAAGGACCTAATAATTTCCTCCCAGATCGTGGTGAAAAGTTGTATGTATAACTCGAGAGCAAATGTTATTTGTTTCGTGCCTTTTAAATCCCGAGCTAGCGAAGCAGTCTAGAGTGGAGTCACGAGCGTAGCGAGTGGCTCTAAAGTAGACTGCTGAGCTAGCGAGGGATCGGCACGTGCAACAAACAACCGTTTGGCTCATTTGTTGAACAAATAACTATTATTCATATTATTTGATTGCAATTTTTTTTTCAATAGGTGCTATGAAGTTTTGAAGGTCTATTATTTTGGCTTTGTTTGCTAGTATATTTTTTTCATTTAGTTGAACTTTCTGGAAAAATATTCCATTTTGTTCAACTTTCACAAAGTGGTTGCAAAGTTGATCTAATTGGAAAAAAACCAACTAGTTCAATTTGTTGAACTTTGATTTGGATTAAAGCGCTGTTTTCTCGTGGAACTGAAAATTTGAATTTTATTTTTCTGTGCCGAATATGAATTGTATTAGGTATCAATTTAATAACTGCAGTAGTTACCGAAATATTCAAGATGGAAAAAGCATAGGGCAACGCGCGACCATAAGGGTTTCGAAACCCTAAAAATGAAACAAAATATGTAGTGGCATGGAAAATCTTTATTGAAGTAAATATATTTATAAAGTCAGTACAATTTAAGTTCAATAGTTTCCAAAAATATTAAAGTGCAGGTTGCTGATCACCTGGCAATGTTAAATATGATTATTTCTTAATTAAAATACAAGCTAATATTGAGAAAACTGTAGGTAATAGGTGAATAATAACAAGTAGATACCTAAATAAAATGACAAAAATATATTTTAGGCAGGCTTCTGAAAAACACTGCTCTGTTATGTAATGATGTTATCCTGGCCACCGTTTCATTCAATAAACTTAAAACTAAGAATTAAACCGCTAACGTCACGTGAAAACTTGCACTCAACGTTAAACGAATAAGTAAAAAAAACAAAAACAAAAAATGAGTGCGATAAGACTAATGCCCAAATTCTCAAGTAACTTCAGCAGTGAATAAATTTGGTCAAAGTAAGATGTACAACTAGTTACAATAACTCCTCAGAGGTACACCACTATGTATTTATAAGGTAAGTAATAAGCAAATTCGAAAACGCGACTTGCTCAATTCCAAGTTTGTGGACTGAAAACAAGTTGAACATCCTAATTTTATGTTAAAATTATTCAAACATCAAGTTACAAACCACGCAATGTATACCATATTACTAAGTGTATGTATAATATAAATTATGTAAATACATTTTCATGAAAAAACAATAAGTAATAATATCATGGAATATTCAAAGAGCCAAAATATTTGAGATAAACTCTACCTTGATACCATTAACTTCTAAGATCTAGGCACAATGCAGCAGAGACTCCTGTATGGATTACATAACAATTTTCGTTGACTGTGGGGCGAAATAGTAAATTACACGATAAGACAACTCCATCACACAAGGTAGGCTGACGACATTCTAAACTGCAATATCATTAAGAGGAGGGTAATATAATGTGAAACTGAGATCAATGCATATGGACAAGCTTTGGTGACCGATAAGAAGAGTAAAAGGGCAATTTTAGAATATCAGTTTCAGAGGTGCGTCCAAGTGTGACCGGCGCAGTCGGTCCCCCAGCTCGACCTAACAAGCTGCCGTCAAGGCAAACTACATCTAAGTAAACTTTCAACTTTACATACTTCAAGTTACGGAGGGTATTGTCTGTAAGATATAATCGTGTTTCTATAGTCCACATTCACACTAAAACTATGTGGACTACACCTAACATTAAAATACTTTTAAACAGATTTTAATCATTGAGCAATATACTCTAAGAGAATATAGCAGAGATTTGCTCAGCTGCACCAACTCTAACAAACAACTCTTGTTACATACACTAAGTATCAATACAATACCAATTCACACTCCACTAATGTCATCTTTATTAAAATTATGACATTCATCAAAGTATAAAATAAAAGGAATAATGAAATCTTTGGATAAAATCAAATATGCATTTGGAACTTGCACCTTTCACATAAAATTAACAATTACAAAAATTTTCAATTGTTGAAAATGACAAGAAACAACAAAAATTATAAACTAAAATATATTTATGTAGTACTTAAATCTAAAACCAAGGTATAAGTAGCCATTTAACCATAAATCTTGGCTAATAGATATTTACGGGAATTGCAGGAAAAGTGAAAATTATCGAACCAGTATGATATGTTTTGTTATAAGTACTGCACAATTTTGTAAGATGAAAAGTATCTAAATGGCCGCAATATGTGAAAAATTATGCTTACAGTAATATAAGAATCAATAATTAAAAAATAAGAACACTACAATAAGTAAATACCAAGAATTGTATATTAAAATATTTGTACTTTTACTGACTAAAGGAAAAAAACATTGGCATCTGCTAATAATCCTATAATTGTAAAAAAAATAACTTGTATAATGTAGATTGAAAACTGACATCTCAAATTCGTTCTCGCCTAAGATGTGGAATGCAATTAGAATTCTTTAACAATATTAAAAGTTAGGTATGTATAATAATATATTAAATTTTATAATCAGCTCAACAATGTATATAATCTATAATAATTTAAAAGCCTAAATCCAAACCGTGATATTTATTGCACAAGCACACTGTGGCTTAAAAATTCCAATGAATATAGAGTTCACAACCTTGTTTGTTTGTTGTTGTTTTACAGTGGAGATATCAATAAAATGGTGGGTGTTAAAATTAAATTAAATCGTTTCAATTATTTGAGCATGGTGTATTAAAATATCTAAAAATAATGGAATCATTTTGAAGATACACGAGGTACGTAAATTAATAAAAGGTAATCATATTATTATAACCACCCACACAAGGATAAGAATATTAGATTGTTATGCCACAAACTCCACTTAGTCATCGAGCCGTGCTTGGTGCCGCTATAGGCAATACGCCCACCTCCAATAGGGAGGGGTCACAAGTAACGAGAGCTCACCTTGTGCGCTGCGAACCCTACCCACCGTGCGCACGCGCAGCCGTCCTGCGCCGCCGCCGCCCGCGCACGGCACTACAAAACTACTGAACGTATTTATTGCTGAATACATAAGGGAATATAAGTAGATTCGAGACATTTATAAAATTGCTTTAAAGTGTATATAGGTAACTTTTAAGATTTTCAAGAAAGGCTACTGTAATGTACTCTAATGATACAATTATTATCGAGTAACGTCTAATGGACAATAGATACCATTTGACCTGCCATTTATGAATGACAACGTGCTTACTTCTACGGCAAATAATAGAGCGGCGCGGCCAATAGCGCCGCGTCGCACCCGCACCCGCACTAATAAACGTCTCTAAACAACACCACCGTCCTAGGCAAACTTGTGATACTGTTATGTTTGTGTATATCAATTGAAAAATACTTTCTACTTCTACAAAAACGCTCTACTGATCCCTAATAGATAAGTATTTATGGCAAGAATAGAGGAAACATTGTCGATGAAGTATCACCAAAATTAACGAAAATTATTGAATTAAAGAATAACATAATACTCATTCATAGTTATTGAGATTTAAACATGTCACTTTTATATTAAAATTGAATTTTCATAAATAGATATTAATTCAATAATATAAACTTGAAATTTACTCATACCGGAATTCACACAAAATATAATAATAATAATAATTAGCAAATTTGTAAAATTATCCAAAACTTATCACACCACTTTTTACCATTTTTGCAACCCTAAAACAATAATATAATTAGCGTTAAACGCTCCCTTTGGGGCAATCGTAAGTTCTATTTTGGTTAATTTTACTCCACCAACACACAATAATTTTGATCAATCATAACGAATTAAAAATCGAACATTATAATATTTTAATCAACCCTGAATAGATAAAACAAAAATGGCAACAATAACTATTAATACAAATATTAATCAATAAAATAATAGCTATGTGCATGCTCAAATATAGTAAGAAAATAAGTTGGCAGTAAAATTCGTAACTCTAAAGGCCTAAACACTGGCCAAAATACTAATAATATATAGGCCTGGAATATAATTAAAAACAAAACAAAATCGGAGTATTAATTAATCCTGCATATTCGCGAGGATAATGTAGACTCGTCAGTCTAAATTAAAATAAAGAAAAAAACTCCCTAATGCTATTGGGACAAAAAATCCAGAAAACAACTAAAAACAATATGAAAAAAAACACGTTTACTCACTAATACAAGAGGATTTAGACTCAAACAAGTCAATTAACCTATAACTGGAACAATCCGTTCTTTCATCACCTAGCCCGCGCGCACGAGTGACCTCACAATGTCTTTGTTTAACTAAATATTGGCTTGTGTAAGTCTTCACTTTTGTTTTTGTATAGTATTATTACTTTTATCACATTAATCAATCATGTAAAACCGTTCAAATGTTCTGAACATATACGTAATGTCTACATAAAATAAATAACTATTGCTAATTAAGTACAAACATTAACACTAAATTTGAATATAAAGATAGGACCGCCATTCATTTGTTTTAAATGGTTATTTTAATGGTTGTGTAGTGCGATCAAAGAAATTGCTCAAGCTAAAGAACCTCTTGAAGTAAAAGCTTGCATTCATTTGATGTCCAGTTGAGGATAAGATTATTTTTAATACCGTTTTAGGTTCCGTAAATACTTATATTTTTCCAGTAAATTTCCAAAATACCATTTAGAGAGCATTCCTAAAACTGACAAAATATCACAATAAATTAGGTAAGGTCTGGTTAAGTACAATATCCAAACGGAACTTATTTTAACATTAACAGAGATTAATTTTGAGAAATAAATACATTGCTCGAAAACACTTTGTAATAATAATACTCATAACGAAGACCACTTTGTTTCGTTCTTTTAGATATGTGGTCTATAAGCCTAATAACGTGGAAGACCATGGATTCACGGTAGTTACCTATAATTTATGAAATTGTATATTATTGAATTTGACATTTACAAAGATGTACCCTTATATAAGTAGGTATTGCTGTTTTCCATCCTTTTCTAACCACAAGATACCTAATAGAATAGAGAATACAGAGGTCTCCGAACTAACCAAAAGATACTAACGGGGCACCAATAAAAGGTGACTTACTATGATAACTATTTAATAGAGGTAAATATGGTGTTCACTTTTATAAATCGCAAACATGAGTTAAAGTTTTATGTTTGTACCTAAATCTATAAAATAACAATTTTAGAATATCATAAATATATGGTCAATTATAAAAATAGATAATTTGGCGAGCTGTATATATACATAGTATAAATGTGGGGGCAATACGGGCACGTGGTGTTATTATGGCAAATTCATGTACATAACAAGTGAAAAAGCATTCGCTATATTAACAATCGGGATGAACGCCGTGGGCATGAACACTAATTTATTATAAACGACTTCTACTGACGACGCGACAAAACCGACTAGTCAAATGTCACTCAAATATAATTACACTTTATTGTTAAACGTGTGTTAAACTTTAGCCATGCCAGCTAATTTTTAAAGTTTATATAAGCTTCTTCGTGCAATATTAATTGTAAGAATCACAACGAATGACTAAGTTTATTTATAATACCTCAAATGTCAACCGCATAATGGCTACAATAATATTAGTACTCGCCATATACAGGAACATGCCAGATAAACCAACTAAGTATTATAGATACTTCCTTGCTACCCAAACAACATTTTACAAAAATTATTGCGATGATTTACAGCGGTGTCTAATTTAGTGCATTACAATATTATTATTAAGATACAACTAGTAAATCAAGAATCTTAATAATTTAAATCGTAATGCAATAAAAGCCTACTCATGAAAAATCTTCAAATATGTAACAGGCTCTCAAAACAGGAGAACGTGAAAACTTTTTGTATAGACACAAGAAATTCTGTAAAATATGGTAAATATATTTAACGGACAATATATAATATTGTATACGAGATTAACCTAAGCTAGATGGCACGTTATAATAGTGTCGCCTCCTTTGGTCACAAAAACACATTTATAAACCCAACTCAATTGTGCGCTACATTATTTGTTCATAATAAATAATTACCAATTTTTAAACATAAGCGAATCTTACGTATAATTTATTAGGGTTAGTTTGAAAAAAGGTAAATTCAGTTTGAGGCGACACCCACGCAGTCCCCTAATTGACATGTTTTTTTTATAGTACTCAAACTAGGAACCTTACCAGTTACTAAATTTGCAAATGTATAATATTTATCCTGTCAATGGGAATAGAGTTCTTCAGTGTATTAGTTTATGGTAGCTGTTCTTTGGTGGGATTAAGAGTTAGGTCGTTGCCACCGAATTTGGAACAATGACTCATTTAAACATTAATTTTCGAAACTAAAACAATTAAATATAACAAAATAATATACAGATGTTCGGCAGACCGTGTGCCATATGGTAACTGGAACTATGATAAAACAAAAATGCACGTATGATCTATTTGTCATATAGCTGCAAATTATGTCAATAGACTCCAATAACATAAATTAAAATTCACATGTTTGGAGTTGAGATAAAGAGATATAATTGGACAATATTTATTGAAGAAAGGATCTTAAATCAGCAAGTACTTTCCATTATGTTGAAAAATCGTGAACAAGAAAGTTAATTTGAGGTAAAATACTCCGGGTTTGTTTATCATTTGTGCAGGGTTTAAAAAATCGAATATAAGTAAATTCGTTCGGCAGGTTTTTTTAGCCCTGAAAAGCCTCGCGAAAATTTTTAAACTTTTAGTTTTTTTCTGAAATTTGAACAGAATGGACCTGAGAAGACCATAAAATATAAATATGGTTAATATCCAAAAAATAATTCAATTCAAAGTTGAACTTTCAGTTTTAAATGTTCACTTTTTAACACTTTGCATGCCTTTTTTATTAGATCTCACGTAAATATTTATTAGTAAGGACTAACATGCCAGGTGTGATAAAACAAAAATGCACGCCGTATTATTTTCTACAAGTAAATTTACGGACTGTAATTTGATGTATTAACATAGTTCAAATTTCGGAAATAATATGAATATCAAACAAAATAATCCTACTAGCCTGGATGCTTTTCAGGGTTTAAAAAGCTGCCAAGATATTGCACTTGGTTTCACCTACCCCCAGTTACCATTATACCACACGGTCTGCCGAACACCCTGTATAACAGACTAAAACAAAAACAAATGAAGATATTATACTAACCTTTGGGTTTCTTTTACAAGACTAAATGCAAATAATGTAAATTATAAAATGACATGAAATGACTTATAAATCCACAGCAGTGAAGTAATGATAAACTTACTTAATTCTAAAATGCCACAAACAAAAAATCAAGCAATAAAATGGTCTCACTAATTCACTGCATGGGGTTACATCAGACTAACGTGAAAACACAGATGTAGTCAAATACTGTTTAGCATATAGTTAAGCTTTGTAAATCAGCAAATAAAATAAAGGGAATATAATGTGAGATCTTGTAATGCAGACTTACAGCCAACGAGTTACTCCTCAGACAATGTAAAGGGTGTTGAGGACTAGAACGTGGTGATTATTCTTTGCCAACGTGACTATGTATCCTTCCGAGGTGATCTTTAAGCCGCAGCAACGAGACACCTGCAACAAACACCATTTACTTACATTGCAATCTAGAACTGAGTTTGAGTGTGATTTATATCTATATATTTTATATATCTCGGAAACCGCTCCAACGATTTTCATGAAATTTAGTATACAGGGGGTTTTGGGGGCGATAAATCGATCTACCTAGGATTCATTTTCACCCAGGTACTATTACTATACAGAGTTGATAATACCTGTTCTAAAATCCTGCGATTTCAAAATCATGAATTGGACTTTATATATGTACATAATAAATTGACATGTAGAAATTAGAAACTATCGATCGAGAATCATATACCATTTTTTAGGGTTCTGACACATCCGACGGGAATCGCGGGACGATCGACGGTAATTTGCAAATTACTTATTGAACTTTCGGTACATTCAAACAAATTATTATTTCCAAGAATTTACGTCCTTAGGGTTTCGTACTAAAACTGATAAATTTAAATGATTTGATTTATACAGGTTGTTAGTATAAACATCTCCAACAATCCTTGAAACCAGAGAAGTACCACGAGAAGAGTCCAAAACCGATGTAATAAAATTAATCCATGTTTAACTTATAATTGAAAAAAAAATATAAAAAATATTATTAGCCCAGCGCGGGGATGATGGGCATTACGACTCATGAGATAAACGCCAATATGGCGTTTATTATGGTCAGGGGGTTCGTCACGTCGCGTTCCGTGCTTATTTGTGCCGATTTGCGCGCTTAAATTGTATTAAGTAGGTACCTACTAACCTCGAAGAAGTGATTAAGTGACACAAATTAACAGTGGACTGATATGGTGCGGCTTTATGCCATTGCTGGTGACAGTATGATCTTGGCTCGCTCGTACGATGTACGCAGAACTGGTTCCAGGACAAAAAGTGCCAAGCCGGGAAACTATCCTAGTGTTCGCGCCACGACTCAAGTCCTTTAGACGCGGCGCTGCTATCGCAGAACTATAGTAAATAAAACAAATATTAGGTCCTTACATATGAAATTGGCGTTTTGTATGGGA
Organism: Eupithecia tripunctaria; assembly: GCA_955876795.1. Taxonomy (NCBI): domain Eukaryota; kingdom Metazoa; phylum Arthropoda; class Insecta; order Lepidoptera; family Geometridae; genus Eupithecia; species Eupithecia tripunctaria. Next base: position 7,129,531 of record OY041602.1, on the reverse strand, counting down.
GGAACAAAAAGTCGAATATTTTTTAATATAATATATTTAATTAATCAAAGTATGAACCATTATTTTCTATGCACTTTTGCCATCTTATAGGTAGTTCATTGATCCCTTTACTAAAAAAACCAGTCGGACGGGAATCAATAAAATCTTTGAAGGCGATTTGGACTGCCCCGAGTTGAATTTTTTCCCTTGCAAGAAGTTATCCAAATTTCGAAAAAAATGGTAATCTGTTGGAGCAAGGTCCGGGGAGTACGGAGGATGTCTTAGACTTTCCAATTGAAGCTCTTCTAATTTAGTAGCCGTCTGTTGCGCAGTGTGTGGTCTAGCGTTGTCGTGAAGCAGCAGTGGCGTGGAGCGATTGACCAGCCTAGGTTGTTTAGCCGCTAGCTTTTCCATCATGGTTTGCAATTGCTGACAATAGACATCAGCCGTAATAGTCTGGCCAGATTTGAGAAAACTGTAATGAACAATACCGGCACTAGTCCACCAAACGCTTACAAGTAACTTTTTTGGGGTTAATTTTCGCTTGGGGCAGGATTTGGCTGGCTGGCCAGGATCCAACCATTGCGCTGAGCGCTTCCGATTATCGTAAAGAACCCATTTTTCATCACAGGTAATGATTCGGTTTAAAATACCTTCATTATTGTGCCGGTTTAGTAATGTAACGCAGCAGTCGACGCGCGTTTGCCGGTTTGCTTCAGTCAATTCGTGAGGTACCCACCTTTCAAGCTTTTTAATCTTCCCAATTTGCTTCAAGTGAATTAAAACAGTTTTATCACTAACATCGCAGCCTGCAGCTAACTCGGACGTGGTTTGCGATGGATCCGCTTCCACAATAGCCTTAAACTCTTCATTATCAACTTGAGTCTCAGGCCGTCCACGGGGCTTGTTCTGCAGGTCGAAATTTCCAGAACGAAAACGTTGGAACCAAAAACGAACTGTGTTTTCTTTTGCAACACGACCGCCATACACATCATTCACCCTTCGAGTTGTTTCCGCAGCACTAGTGCCACGGCGGAACTCGTACTCGTAAATAATGCGATATTTTAAGTTTTCCATTTTGTAAAATGAGTGACGCAAACAGAAAAAAACAGAAGAAAAAAAACAAATGAATGACGATCATCGAAGCACAAATACATGAGTCTATAGCTGTACAAATTTGAATTTGGAATTCCTTACCAAAGAGGAGAAATTTGTGGTTAAAGTGGCCAGTACGAAAAACGCCAATTTCATATGTAAGGACCTAATATTTCATATTTATTTACAATGAATTATGCTCTTCTGGTCTGAGAGGTCTTATCCCGGACATTTCGCAGTCAAAATCGGCCGCAGCTTTCTGTTATTTCCCTAACGTGATCGGGAATTATGTAGTTGCACCCGTTTTGCCGTAAGACTTGAGTCGTGGCGCGGACTCTAGCGGCTACACAACGGCTACCTACTTATGGCCAGTTCACCGTGCCTAGTCATGCACAAGGAAGGTCGTTAAAAGGAGGTCAGGCATGGATTTAATTGTGCGTAACACGAAACGCGACGATACTCTATGGTACAGAGGACGCCGCCGCCATGTTTTGGGTTCCTCTACTTCCTATTGTTATCTCTCTATGGTATTCACTCGAAATAAAACCACGTACGCATATTTATTCTAAAGAATGTTTTACTATGGAATCCCAAATCAATAGCATAAAGTACATAAAAGCTAAGAACAGCTGAGATATTTAGTTTTAGACGCTTAGAAGCTACGATGTGCCATATTAATTTTAAAACACCTCCAGTTTGCGTCAGGCGGGTCAAGGGTTAAACATGGCGTTCATGTCGATCGCGACGACTTTGCTCACCTTGAGCCAGACACGAGGCAGGTGAACCCCGCGACATTGTCAATGACGCTACCTACTATCAATATACCTCCATACATCAAGAGTTAGAAATATAAGAAATAGATTTTCGAATTGAGGGGTGGAAATTACAAAGGTGCCAAGTGATTTTGGACTAAAGCAAAGATATTCACATAAAACTGTCTATTGAAAAAAAATTGTTTGAACAAGCTAATTTTGAATTGCTTACTTTAATTAAAGTAGAGCATTAATAAAACTATTTTAGTCATAGAACAATTAAATGTGTCTTTTATTTATAAAGATACAAACATTTAAAAATTAAAAATATAGATAAGTGCTAAGGCGTCGTTTTCTTTACAAAGGTGCTAAATCTAAGGGCTATTTATATCACAAAGGTCTTGCTTGAATTTATTATTTATTAAATTATTTTGTCTCTTTATCTATATGTATCTATAAGTAGTCCACCATGGCTAGTAAATCAACTTCTTTTCTCTTTGAATTGAATTGGTTCTAGAAAAACCTTGCAAATTTATATTACGTATATCATTTTTATGCATCCCTCTTTTCAAGACTTTAACGGGTTTGAAAAAATCTACTTCGGAGACAGTCTCTTTAGTATAAATCACGCCAGGGTCATCCGATTCAATTTTAATCCACAGCAATTTTGATGTTTAGATTTTTTTGTGTTTTCTATATCTAATAAGTGGCTTTGGTCCATAGGAATGACCTAGAAAAATGGGGGATTTGTTCTTGCAGTAGATATACCATTGTTTGTAAATCCTTGAGTACAAATGATTTACAACGCTTCTTCCTTATTTCAATTATACCAAAATCCCTATACGACCAATAAGTTAGTTTTTGCCAGCTAAATAACTCTCCCCTCTGGTCTTTTTCATACTTTTTTCGTTTTTTAGTTTTCAGCAACATGACAATGACAGTGACACTTGGCACCATTGTAATGAAAAAAGTAGTTTAATTTGTCACTTGCGCCACCTTTGAATCGTCATAAGAACTATGTTTCAAAGCTTACGACGTGGCTCCTCTAAAAGGATTATTGGCCTACATCGTGAGCCTCATTGTAAAGCAAAAAAAAGAAAGTGGTATTTTGAATACTTGGCACATTTGTAATTTCCACCCCTCAATTGCAATTGACGTGCATTCTGAGAGACGAGAAAACAGAGCTGAAATAAAATAATGCTAAATATCACACTGCATTATAGTGTACTAGTTTCTACCCGCGGCTTCGCACGCGTTGTTTCTATGAAAACGTTTAAGGGTATATTTTTTCATAGAAACATGATTTGGCACCTACACTTAAGTTTTATTGGTCAGAACGAATAACTTAGAAGATGCGACGGAACATCTACCTTCAATGTGCGCCGCACGGCTACGTAAATGTAAGCATTTCCGGGTGCCGCCGGCGTCGTCGGCGGCGTGCCGGCAAGTGGAAAACCGCTCATAAGCTTAGAACCTTGACGTAAGGGCACTCGTAACTCAATTACGAGCACGCCGTCTATTGAGAAACAACGATAGTGAACTTGTTTCCCTGCGAGTCTCCGATGCGCATGTCGGTCGCCGGGACATTCCTGCGGTTAACTTCACTTTTGTACTTTTTGAATACTGACCTTGACGTAAGGGCACTCGAATTCGGTGACAAGGACGCCATCTCTTGAGAAGACGGCGACATGGAATTTGTTTCCATGCGAGTCTCCAATGAGCACGTCTCCGGCATCCGACACGTCGATGCCGTTGGGGAAGTTGGTGACGTTCTCGCAACCGATGCGTCGCAGGAAGTGGCCTTCTTCGTCGAACACCACCACGCAGTGCCCTTTGAAGTCGCACACATAGAACTCCTTGCCTGAAATAATGCGTCGATAATATTGACTAATACTGATTCAAAAACCCGGATATTATTTGTATACAAAGAGGTTACAAAACCTAAGAAATATTGGTGGAAAACATAACGACATTGGTATCATCGAAGCTAAAAACAGAAGCTCGATTTTGGATTTGACAGCTTTCATTCATCACTACATTACTCCCTTTCGTTTACGAATTGAAATTAAAAAAAAATCGTTGCACATGTGCGATAATGCGTTGTTGAAGTTAGTGTTTTAGTTTTTAGTGATTTCTGGTTGTTTTCTGTTATTGTTAAGAGGTTTTCTTAAGTTTTCATTGATGAATGCCTTTGTTGACATAAAATATCTTGGATGCTGAATCGAAGTACTCATCAGTTATAGCAAAACAATCCGCTGACCTAGTCGCCAACCTAACAGAATGGTTCTGCAGTGGGCATTAGTTGAATTTAGAATGTAAGCTCTACATGGCTGACTTAAAACCCAGTTCAGTTAGATCCAAAATTAAAAGCAATAATAGTTACCACTGATAGCGATATCGGAAGGTTCGCGCATGCATTCGCTGCAGTCGAACCAGCTCATCAGGTCCCCTTCCTCAGACAGAATGAAAACTGTAGGAGTAACGCTGTCGACAGCCACGATGAGACCTTGCGCAGTCACTGCCAGCCCTGCCACTATGTCGATAAAACGCACCTGGTAACAAACATGTATCTTATAAAAATCATATCGAAAGTAACTCTTTATATAAAGCCAGAATATCCTTCTGTCTGATGAAGTCAAAGTTTACACACGATGGACATGAATAAGAAATTCAAAAATAAATAAATAAAAAACGTTAACTTAAAAGGCACTCACTAGAGTGTGTAGAAGTTTATCGAGAACATAAAACGGGCTTATAGAACTGGTACAACTCACAGCTATTTTCTTCAAGAAGTGTCCGTTCTTAGTGAATATCTGCATACGCGAGCGTTCGTTGCCGCGGTCGCAGACCACAAACTTGCCGGTGGCGCGCACTACGGCTACCTTGCGCGGATACCACAGTTGGCCTTCTTCCTTGCCGGCCGTGCCGAAGTTAAACTTGTAAGTGCCGGACTTGTCGAAAACCTGCGTGGTAAACAGCGGGGTTAGTAAATTAGGTACATACAGTCGAGGGGAGCAAATGATTATAAAAAAATAAATTTCCTGTTATTCCCAGAGAGATATAAAGCATTTTCCTTAAATTACAAGATGCTCACCGTAATTCGATGATTGTTTGTATCGGCCACAATAATATCCTCGTCGTTTCCGAGGCAGAATCCGTGGGGGGAGTTAAACTGGCCCTTGCCTCCCCCAAGCTGCCCGAATTTGAACCTAATATGCATGGGTGTGGCCTTGGTGGCGCGTACGAGCGGTGCGGGCGGCGCCACCAATGCAGCCTCCTCCGCTGCCGTCAGCAACGGCCGGCCCGGCGACACGCCGCGTCCGCCGATGCCGCTCATACCGCACACTCCGCCTAACCCTCCGAATCCGTTCACTTCTATAAAAGAAATTGTTGAGGTATTTAACATAAGTCGACGGCCGTGTCAAATTCTTGATGTAAGGATGTTAGGACTCACCAGCGTTCAATCCTAGTTTGGCGAGCGCCTGGAGGTTATTGTAGGCCTGCGGCGAGTTGAGGTCGCTCACGAGCAGCTCGGCTAGCGTAAAGGGTGGAGCAGGCGAGGCGTGCGGCGTCGGCGGCGCGTCTTTCTCCGCAATGCTCGCCAGCTGCTGCAGATTGTACTCCACCATGGAGGGCAGCGGTGCGGCGGCCAGCCCCGCGGCCGGTAGCGATCCCACGTTCACCGCACCTGTCACGCGTCGCAATGGGAACTCTTCGAACACGGCCGCGTTGGATACGGACACGGCGGGCGAGTGCGAGTTAGAGACAAGCGCTGACGACTCACTGGCACGCTTCCTCTCCTCGGCGAGCGTCGCCTCCGTGCGGAACGAGCCAAACGTCTCCTCCGCGACCTGCGCGAACTTGTCTACCTGGGTGATGAACTCGAGCGAGAACTCCACCTCGAACTCAGGTGTGCCCTCAAGCAACCGCGCGAACTGCGACGTAATCGTCTTCTTGAGCATCACGATCTCGGTCCCGTCGCCGCGGCAGAGCAGGCGCGCCGCGAAGTTGCACGCCGTGTCGATGCGTTCCACGGTCTTGTCGACGCGGTCGAACAGGTCCATGACCTTAAGCTCGCGCTCCTTGTGCAGGCGCTCAAGCTCTTGCAGCGCGCACTCGCGGCGCAGGTCGAGTGCGGCGAGGTACGCGCGGTGCGCGTCGTTGATGAGCGCCTCGGCCTCGTCGCGCTGCCGCTGTAAGTCGCCCAGCGCGTCGTCCAGCTTGGCGGATGCTTGGCCAGCGGTGGCGGCGCGCGCGTTGCCCTCCACGATGAGGGCGCGCAGTTCGGCGCGCAGATTGGGCTCGGCGTCAGCGATACGCTCGCAGCGATGCTCGCCTGCCTTATGCTCGAGAGCGAGGCACTCGGTGCAGGCGCCAACCTCGCACTCGACGCAGTAGTACTTAAGGCTTTCACCGGCGTGGCGCGTGCAGAAGATGGGCTTGTGCACTGCGGACTTCTCCTTACAGGAGCGCAGTGTCTCGAAGGGCACGACGCGGTGGTTCTCGAAGCAGCGCATGAACTCGTGCGCCGAGTTGCAGTTGGAGCAAAGGAAGTGCGAGCAGTCGGCGCAGCGGGCCACGGCAGGCTCCTTGCTCTTGCAGCATGTGCACACCACGGACTGGTCCATGGTTGACACATCCAGGATATTTGTGATCACGTAGTCCGACGGCAGCGACGCCGCGCCTCCTCCCGACATCTAAAATATTTAATTTTGTTACTCCCTGCCCCACCATCAAATCTTTAACAATTCATCATTCATCATTTAACATTAAGACGAACTTAACTATTCGGACATCCCTTGGTTGATGAGCCGCAGTGGACACAGTAAGCAAGTGTCATATAATGTAATGGCAAAAGAAAACCAATTAAGCTAAGCTATCTATAAATACAAGGAAACACTCACAGTAGTTTCTTGTTTGCAGATTGGGCATTCCACAGCTAGATCAAACTTCAGAGAATCTCCTGCCTCATTCACCATCAACTTGTCAATGCAAGTTTCACAGAAAATGTGAAGGCAAGATAACACACGAGGACTGCATAACTTATTGCTGTAAAAAAATTTAATGTCACAAAAGTTGGCAAAACTCTATTATAGACCTTTGTGGTGCGGTGGGCGAAGGTCTGCCTGCGACGCAGGAGGGTGCGGATTCGTTTCCTGCCTTCGGGAGGTATAAGTGTGTGTACTACCTGAAGTTATTTGTTCAGGGAGTTCTGGATGTTTCCTAATAATAAAAATAAGCCTTTAATCGGACAAGACAATATTTTTTTGCTCATATATTTCTCTTTTGTTCCATTTTTGTATGTCCGTTTACCAGGTGGCAAAGGCCTCCTCCAATCTTTTCAATTCTGGCCTTTCTATGGCCACTCTACCCCTTGTGATTACCACGACTTGTCTAATGTCGTTGTTCTACCTTCTCTTATAAAAAAAATATCTATTTATGTAGTGTATTGTATTATTCAGTTCAGTTATCTAGTACCCATAACACAAGCTCTGCTTAGCTTGGGGCTATATAATGCTGTGTGAATTGTCCAACATTATTTATTTATATATTATTTAATAATTACATATATACATAATATTACATAGACCATAATTAGGGTAATCTATACAACAGTCATCACAAGAAAAATGGAAATGTCTTGTTGAGTAAAACTTACTCGCAAACTTTGCAGTTCTGATCTTTGGTTCCATTGGCATTTTCAGTAGTTTCCAGAGAGCCCTCATCGCAGAGACTCCCCAGGCTATCTCCAAACAACTCTCCATTCAATTCTTCCATTTTTGCTTATAATTATAATACTTCACAGCAATAATCTGAAACTTATAAACAAAATAAAACTCTCCCATTCCTAACAACTTTATTTAGCTGTACCTACAGTAGACAATTTCTTACACCTTGGATATGTTAATAATATCTGACCTAGCCCAAGTTCAACTTGGATGAACAATGTGTATTGCAGAACCTCCCTTTAAGTCTTTGTTAACAATATTGCATTTATGGATAATCACAGTGTATCATGAATGTCTAACTAGAAAATACCTATACACCCTTGTAACCAGGTTGTAATTTTGTTGTAATTAGTTCCATTACTTAGTAGTGCGAATAATGAAGTTGGATGAAAACCACTCAGTGCAAGTGGAGAATATATCCACAAGGTATAGACGGTATTGTGCTGTGTGTCTGCTTGTCTTGGAGTATAAGGGAGATGGTGGGATCAGGTCATATAGTTTCTGTCAGCATTCTCCATAATGTATCCTACAAAAAATCGCAAGACAAGCAACCTTGAGGAGGCTTTTCAGACCTTAGTCTCTGCAAGGTACTAATTGTCAATGAGTCTGGAGGTTCTTCATTCTATCAAGTCCAAGGCTGCATGCTGGTACTTAGCCAAGCCATCCCAAACATGGCAGCAATACTCCAAACCCAACTGGACCTGTGCTTGATAAGGGGATATAAACTGTCTGTGTGAAGTACCTATCGCTTAACCTTAAGGATTCCTAGCTTCATGGCTGCTATTTTAGCCTTCGACTTGGATGAAGGTACCAATGTTTAAATATCTAACAAAGGTCTTTTGTAACAAAAACAACTCAATCTATGATTAGTATAAAAAATAACAATTGTAAATGATGTATTGTAATTATGTTGTAATTGTTGCATGTTTACAATGTTTAAAAATAACCTTTTTGTTGTCACATTTTGTATTAGTCTTGATGAAAATGAGGGGAACAAGGCGAAGAACCAGACAGGTAGGTTTTATTGTATAGGTACCTACTAACTAGATAAAAATAAGTTTAGAAGATTGAATGCCATAAGCTCCCCAGTACATAAAACACATTTCTAGAGAGCCCAGTTGATAGAATATGAATTGTGATTATGGAAAGGGATATCAGTTTGAATGGCATGTACTCCCCAATATATAAAACCACATTTCTAGAGAGGTCAATTGATAGAATATATGTAAGTGTGATTATGGAAAGGGATAGGTATCAGTTTGAATGGCTTATACTCTCCAATACATAAAACCACATTTCTAGAGCCCAATTTGATAGATTAAATAGTGTGTTATTGGAAAGGGGTATCAGTTTGCTTGCATTGCAACACAACCATCTTCCAACAACCTAATTGAGGGTAAACTTAATATGGTGATCAATATATACTTAGAACATTATAATAGTTGAGTGGTAGAAAGCTTGTGGAAAACCTGAAAACTTTACGCAATTCATTGATGTCAGGAATAGGTACATACATAATATTATTATCCAAGTGTAAAATATTAGAACCTACAAAAATTTAAAAACCTCTCTTGAATACTACCTTATTTTATGTACCTTCCGATAAAGACTCATTCAGAAGAATCTTAGAATCCGTAACATATAAATTGATGTTCATAGGTATGTACGTAACAAAAACGCAATGCACCATGCAGACAGCAGACAATGGCGAAGGTCGATAGAATATTTTATTTTTTTACGAAAATAACTGTGATTGATGAGAATATTGGCCCGTACTGAGTAATAAAAAGCTTGTGGAATGAAATACATACCTTGTAACAATAAAATTTGAAGCAATTTCAGACATTCAACGCGAAGAAAGGTCTACCACGCCGTAACTATGAGAATACTCATCACATTTGTAAATAAATAAAAAATGAGCATCAACACTCAAAGATAACTTTTTTAAAAAATAAAATTGTTTCATCAATGGAAAAATAAGTTTGTCACGTTCTCATTTTAAAAAGGCGAATACATCACGGGTCTATTGATTTTCTGCGTAGTCGGTCCAACCGCAGAGCACCGCACACATCAAGCTATTTTGTTTCGTTACATACCTTTAACGTTCGTTTTCTTTTCCTTCAGCTGGCTGTTTAGCTATTGGTCGGTTTATCAATGTTGCCCGAATAAAAATTTCATTCCGTTGGTACTCTGGGTAGCCATCGCACGTCGCCGCCGGCCGCCGCGCCGCGCGCAGCCCCCGCCCTTTGTCGTCAAAACGTCGTCGAGTCGGAGGACGCGCCGACGACGACGCCACCCGCCCCCGTCCACGATAACACACCACACCGCTCTGCTAAGACTATTCTAAAGTCACACGTATGCACCAGGGATGTAACGGAGGTCGTTTTATCGAAACCGAAATCGGAATCGGAGTTTTGAAATTTGATTTATCGGAATCGGAATCGAAATCGGAACCGGAATCGGAAGCAGGGTCAGTTTGTTTAAGGACAAATAAAACATGATTTATAGTCAATTTTATAATATAATCATAATTCCAAATAAACAAAAGAGTAATGAATTTAAAGTTTAATTAAAATTAAAACCCAAATCAGCATGTTTTATACAAAAGCTAAAACAAATTAAATCAAAATGGACTCCACAAGTAATGTATTGTACTTTATAAACAAAAGCTTTGAAGCTTTGTCCCCATCCAATCTATTTCTTAAGGAGTCGTAAATTAGGCCAGCACCATTAAAAAGTTGTTCGCTTGCTACCGATCCCGGTGGACATGACAAATATTGGCGGGCAATTGATTTGAGGGGCTGGAATTTTACTTTCCAACACAATAACGGATCATCACTAATACCTATACGTTTTTCTTTTCATTACATCAAATTTGTCGCGCGCCGCGACAAATTTGATGTAATCGTCGTCCGACTTCCGATTAACTTCCGATACAAAAGTATCAGAAACGAAATTGGAACCGAAAGTGTAATTATAATCGGAAGTTCCGACTTAACGGAACCGGAATCGAAGCTCCGTTACATCTCTGGTATGCACCAATATCACGTTAGGTTTTAACGTGGTTTTAGATAAATAATAGATTCAGGCGTTACTTTGCGGAAATCCATTGTAAATATAGAAAAGAAAAATATTTAGAAACAATTCCGCGAAAAAAAAAAATCTAACAAATTAAACAAATTTTACATTTATACAAAATGAAAGAACATTTATCAAAGCAAGTCGTCTGTCGTGGTTATAGAGTCAGAAATATTCTGCGTTTTACTGGTAAAATCGCAGAACTTGGAACAAGGTGACTAATGAGCCACCAGCGCGCGAGTAATTTTATTAGTATTGTTCGAAACGCCGAACAATAAAAATGATGTGTTGCAGCACTTCTAATTGTGGAAATTCTTCCGTAACTTGCAATTATACCAATAAGTGGATTTCATAATCACCGGTAACTAATTTTTTAAATTATTATTGATGATTTTTAATAAAATCGACGACAAAGATAAATTATTTTCAATGAAAAACATGGTTATGTTTATTCCTTTTATCGTCAATTTGGATACATGCCATTGCTACATGACATTATGATAATGCATGACTAGTATTATAGTTCTTCAACGTCTGGACCGGAGCGATACAAGCGCACATAGCAATGTCACGTAAAGCTTACGATATCGCCATGCTCACACATCTTACGTAGTACGGCCGCGGGTAGTCGTTGTAAGCTAGGCGGTCCCAAACCCAAATCTGGTACTAGTGTGAGGCATTTTTATGTAGACGTTTTTTCGCGCCATTGTACCTCGAATGGCGGCGCGTTATGCTAAAACACCCGTATTTCTATCGCATTTAGAACCAAGTTACGTGATCCTAGTAACGTCATTTGCTACACTTTTTCAAATGTAACATTTCCAAATTCAAATATCTAGATAATGGTCTCATACTAGGGCCCATATTATGAAAACTATGCTCGGACATAGATTTATGCTTGAGTAACGCTTTTGCCATAGAATATCATTACTCAAGCATAGATCGATAACTGAGTAAGCATTCATAATACGGGCATTAGTGTTTGAGTTTGGAATTACCTACCACTTCCTAAGATTTTGGAGTTGTAAAAATCACTTATTAGGTTTAGATTTTCAATAAATCAAGTAAATGACGTTATCATATCACGTAAAGTTACAACCATTTTTTTGTATCTATAATATAAAATATAATTGTATATAATAATAATATACTATAAAATATATTAAAAAAACTGGAAAATTCACTTTGCATTATCTAGCCCCAAGCTAAGTAGAACTTTGGACTTACTATTAGTTTGTGACACATCACCAATCGCTCCATTAAATCAAAGTCTGTTATAAACATGGGTTTATAGCATATAATATACTAGCAGCCACTCTCAAAGTGCGCTCGCTGATCCTAAAGAATAGACTCTCATAACAAAACAGGGATACAGGGTGGGGCAAATTTTCAGGGTAGATACCGTTTCTTTTGTAGTAAGGTTTTGTTCTGAGGAACCTTCTGTTTTATTTTTAAGAAAAAAAATTGCCATTTTTAGTTTTATGCAATAAAGTAGGGTTCGCTCAAAAAATTACATTTGTTAAATAAAACAAGTTGGTCTTAATCGACTCTATTTCCAACCAGAAACACTTTTCCCAAAGTAACATACCAAATCAAATCGTAAGTTTTGGCAATAATTAAAAAAAAACATTCCCATACATTTTCTATGAAAAAACGAGTAGGTAAGTGAAAACAACAGTGTCACTCATTCAATAGTTCTTAATTTAAACTCGCATATAACTACTTTTTTTAAATTGGTAGGCTAATTTTGAAGGTATCTCAGGAATAACATTTTAACTTATTATTTTTTACTGAACCACTTTTTCCAAGCAAGATTTAGGTATTCATGTGATCTGCCTTACCGAGTCATTCATTCTATCCGGCCATGAACGAAACCTGAATTTACCGGGTTATCGACTGAAATCGAGTTTTTCAAGAATCGATAAAAAAAGATCAGGGGTGTGTATTCTGTTGAAAGATAACATTCCTTGTACTAACTTAGTAGTTACAAAAGAGTTTGCGGAAGCGAGAAGTTTTGAATGCTGTGGAGTCGAATTAAAGGGGAAAAAACTTTGTATAATTTGTCTTTATCGCACCCCTGATCCAAATATTTAAATATTTTTTGAAAAATTAAACGCATTACTGGCTAAAATAGCTAGATATTCAAAATAAATTGTTTTGGCGGGAGATTTAAATATTGACACATTAAAACCTAACAAAAATTCGAAAGAGCTACGTGAGCTGTTATCGAGGTATAATATGCAGCTTCATATTAATACACCTACAAGAAAACAGACATGTATTGATCACTTAATAAGCAATATTTCTCCTGTTATAGGCCGCACACATGACTTAGGTTTATCAAACCATAATACGGGACAAACTCTTGAACAGAACTTTAAAATTAAATTTATAAGACCATTTTATTTTGATGAAATACGTGACTTTTCTTCGACGAACGAAAGAAAGTTTATTCAAGCAATAACATCACTATCATTTACTGACGTGCTTGCTGAATCGGATACAAACAAATCCTATTTATTATTTTATGACTATTTAAAATTATTTTTTGACTTGTGTTTTCCCAAAATAAAGATAAAAATCAAATCAAACAAGAACTAAATAACTAAATGGCTAACCAAGGGCCTCAAAAAATCGTGTCATACAAAGAGACGACTCGACAATAACTATAATTTCAATGCGGTCAGTAAAAGTGTAAACAAAATTAAATATTTAGGTTATTCGAAGACACTAAGACGTTGTATTCTTCAGAGTCAGAAAATAAGTAGTCTTAGATACATAAATAAAAGTAAAAACAAAGCTCAAGCTATGTGGAAATTAATTAACGCAAAAAGTGACACGGCGGACTCTAAACTTGACATTGAAAAAATTATCTATAAATCTGACATCTTAACAAAACCACTTGACATTGCATCCGCTTTTAACAATTATTTTTTATGTAGTACGAATAGAAAGCAAAATGTTACCGCTGCAAAAATACATTCGAAAGTTGTAATAGTAGTATCTTCCTCACGCCAACTACTGCTGAGGAAATTCAAAAAACTATAGGCATGCTAAACAATACTAGAGCAATAGGTTATGATGAGCTACCTACAAATACTCTGAAACAAATTTCAGCTCAAATTTTAAAGCCCTTGAGTCATATTATCAACCTCTCTTTTTCTCAAGGCGTATTCCCTAATGCCCTAAAAAGATCCATAATAAAACCATTGTACAAAAAAGGAGAGGTAACCAATATAGATAACTATAGACCGGTAGCTCTAATACCGATTATGTCAAAATTTTTTGAAAAAGCTATGCTTAAACGGCTGAATAACTTCCTGGACAAATATAATATTATAAAAAACGAACAAAACGGTTTTGTTAAAAATAAATCAACTGCTCTGGCCAATTTTAACTTAATTAAATCAACATCAGAACATATTGATTCGGGAACGCCCGTTGTCGCATTGTTCTTCGACATGAGAAAAGCCTTTGATTTTGTCCATCATGAAAAATTACTGACAAAGCTTTATAAATACGGCATCAGAGGTACAGCTTACGATTGGTTTGAGAGTTATTTGAAAAATAGAGAACAATGTGTAGAGCTAGCTAGAGTTAATAGTTCTAAGCAAAAATCAGGTATAGATCTGAGTTTAAGCATAACAATTATGGCGTTCCTCAAGGGAGTATCCTAGGGCCTAAGCTTTTCCTTCTCTACATCAATGATCTGCCTGATGCAACAAACCACCAAGCTGTTCTATTTGCTGATGACACAACATTGATAATTGAAGGTAAGGACATCGTAAATTTAGAAAATGACATTCATAAAGGAATTTTTGACATAGTGAATTGGCTAACTAATAATAATCTTCAAGTAAATTTGACAAAAACTAAGATAATGCAATTTCAATCTAATCGACGTAAAGCTCTTAGACTTGACATTCAATTTAATAATTCTAAGATAGAAGAAGTAACTTCATTTAAATTCATAAGAATACATTTAGACGGAAATATTAGCTGGCGAATACATATTTATACCGTGTGTTCAAAATTGAATAGGTATGCATACGTGTTAAAAAGATTACGCGAGATTGCGTCAATAGAAACTGCGCTTAGTGCGTATCATGGTCATTAGGATCGGCTCTACAATATGGTCTTCTTTTGTGGGGCAACAGTGTAGATTCGGATAGGGCATTCAGGGCCCAAAAGAATTGCGTTCGTTCCTTATGCGGAGCACATTTTTTGGACCCTTGTAAACCACTATTCAATAGAAATATAGAATTCTTCCTCTGCCATGCCTCTACATTAAACAAGCGGCAGAGCTAGAACTTTTCCAAAAAAATGTTGAATTGAGATCTAGAAGATTAAGAGAAATTTCCAACAACAGATTGCACACACCAAAGTATAAATTAACAATGACACAGAAACAATCATACCATATGACAATAAAAAGAGAGCCACCCTGACACGCCACTATACCGACGAACTGCCTGACATCAGTCAAGACGAGATCGTGTTAGCTCTAAGACAGCTTAAAAATGGAAAAACCCCCGGGGAGGACGGAATTACATCAGAGCTTTTGAAAGCCGGAGGAGCCCCTGTTATACAGGAACTACAGAACCTCTTTAACGCCGTCCTTCACAGTGGGAGAACTCCAAAGGCGTGGAGCGGAAGTTTGGTGGTGCTCTTTTTTAAGAAGGGAGATAAAACCCTCCTTAAAAACTACAGACCCATCACACTCCTGAGCCACGTCTATAAGCTGTTTTCACGAGTGATCACGAACCGTCTCGCCAGGAGACTCGACGAGTTCCAGCCACCGGAACAGGCCGGGTTTCGCGGAGGATATGGCACCATAGACCACATACACACAGTGAGGCAGATTATACAGAAGTCCGAAGAGTATAATCAGCCCCTGTGTCTGGTCTTTGTGGACTATGAGAAGGCGTTTGACTCTGTCGAAACCTGGTCTGTTCTGGAATCCTTACAGCGATGCCAAGTAGACTATCGTTATATCGAGGTGCTGAGATGTCTCTACGACGCCGCAACCATGAATGTCCATGTACAGGACCAGCAGTCCAAACCCATTCAACTGCGCAGAGGAGTGAGGCAGGGGGATGTTATATCCCCGAAACTGTTCACGAGCGCGTTGGAAGATATGTTTCAGACGCTGGACTGGAAAGGCAAGGGCATTAACATAAACGGCAATTACATCTCGCACCTGCGATTCGCTGATGACATAGTCTTAATGGCGGAGTCGCTGGAGGAGCTGAACCGGATGCTGGACGGCCTAGCAACAGCCTCGCGACGAATCGGTCTCGGCATGAATTTGGATAAAACCAAAGTCATGATCAATGGCCTCATTGATCCGGGGCCGGTCGTCGTACATGGCCACCCTCTCGAAATTGTTTCCGAGTATACTTACCTTGGGCAAATTCTGCAGTTGGGTAAAAGCAATTTTGAGAAGGAGGCCAAGAGGAGGATCCAGTTGGGCTGGGCAGCGTTTGGAAAACTACGTCGAGTCTTCTCGTCATCCATACCGCAATGCTTGAAAACGAAAGTTTTCAATCAGTGCGTCCTACCCGTTATGACCTACGGAGCTGAGACGTGGACACTCACGATAGGGTTGGTCCACCAGTTCAAGGTCGCTCAGCGAGCTATGGAAAGAGCTATGCTCGGAGTCTCTCTGAAGGATAGGATTCGTAACGAATACATCCGACAGAGAACCAAAGTTATCGACATAGCTCAGAGAATCAGCAAGCTGAAGTGGCAGTGGGCCGGCTATATTTCGCGAAGAACTGACAACCGATGGGGTAAACGAGTTCTTGAGTGGAGACCGCGACTCGGCAAACGGGCGCCCTCCGGCCAGGTGGGATGACGATCTGCGAAAGACTGCAGGCAGATGCTGGATGCGCCAAGCTGAAGACAGGGCGCTATGGCGCTCATTAGGGGAGGCCTATGTCCAGCAGTGGACAAATATAGGCTGATGATGATGATGATGATGACAATCAAAATATTCAATAATCTACCAGAGGATCTAAAGAACCTATCTGGAAATTTATGCTACATACAATTTAAAAAAAGCCTACTTATAAAATGTTATTATTCTTTGAATCAATATTTTAATTACAGGGATTTAGAAGACTTCAAATAATATTCATTGATTTAAAATAATTAAGTATGGTTATTATTAATATTATTATTATTTTTTTAATTGTTATTCATTTTATTAATTAATTTTGTTTATGTAATGTAGAAATGGTAATTATATTGTGTAATTGAAAATTAATATTTGCATGCCTATGTAAGGGAGAATATAACTGGACGTATATAATTTTAAGACCTATCTGTAAAATATATTCCAGCAAATAAAAATCTTTAATCTATAATCAATTTTGAAGTATCACGTTGGATTTCTTTTCCTTGGATACATGGACGCCATAGAGTTGTGGCAGCAAAGACTAAGGAACATGATTACTCCAAGGTGGCAATAACACAGCAAGCCATGAAATAAGAAGTTGAAGTTATTATCGTCGTTGCAAATTTAATATCTCGTATGTGTAAAATGTAACTTTCCGAAAGAAACGATAAAAACTACCCACCGTTTTTATTATAATGAAATCTTATTAATTAATTAGATGAAATCAAACAAGAAAATTAGTGATACTTTATGGTATCAAAAAAGCTTAGCTATACTTAATAGTTTTTTTATAATACGCTCTTTTTTGAAAATTATTACACATACGTCATTTTGATTGCAAGTTTTTTTGCCACATGAGAGTTTTTGTTAGAGGTAGAAAGAATAAATAAAACAAAATGGTAAGATAGGTACGATAGAGTTTATTAATGAATATGGCACTAACTTAAATCACGTTTTATTTTGAAAATATGAATAAATAAATACAATTTTAGGAAGGTAGGGAGTAGGGACGGCAAGGTAGGCACCTATTCAGTTACATAAAATAGTAATCATTTAGGATTAAGTTCCAGGTTCAAATGAGATCGCATCGTAAAACGGATGATAGTCCTTGTCGACGACAGCTTTAAGCTCTTGTAGATGTTTGTATTTGCTTTCAGTGATCTTTAGATTTTCCAAATACAAACGCTGTGGCAGCGAGTTATGAAAAGTAGCTCTTCGCTGTGGAAGGATTGTCCATTCGTTGTTGTGTCGTAATTTGTAGAGCACAGATCCATCTGAACAATATTTCAGGCCTCTAATATCTACAACAACCGCATCTCCTTTCTTTTTTCCCGGTCTTATCGACTTAAAGTTCGATTTTATATTTTCGTAATTCAAGAAGAAGTCATAGTGAATAGATTTTACATCGTAAGGGTTTCTCGGGCGAGCCTGCTGCATTCGTGTTATGTAGTCGCTAGGTGCGTAAATAGGAGGCTTAATGTACTGTTCGATAGTTGAATGCACGCTGTCAACCTCCATCATAGTGTGACCCTTTTCCAAGTACAACTGCTCAATGATCATGTTGGTTCTCTGGGACAGATCACTCAAAGCGCTTGATAAAATCCTGTTTCGATTTTGGTGGCCACAACCATCAGATATAATTATAACTTTTTCTGTTTCTGGTGGCAAATTTGATACGTAATCGACCAAACAAGAAGTAAACTCGTTAGCCGAGACTCCGCCATCAGCTTCGTGCCAAAAGTAGAGAGTTACTTTCTTGGTTCTACAGTCATAAACTGTGAAATTATGACACTGTAATTTAAGTTTGTAATATAAAGCGCTGGCCAACAGCTTTGGTGCAAGCAAAACACTCTGTACATCCACTGTTATTACAACTACTTTATCATTGGCCATATCAATAGCATCCTTTTTTGCTTGACGAGCTTCGTCTTTTTTGCGAATATGATCATCATACTCCAATTGGGAAATATTTATCGCTTTAAAGCTGCAGCACGTATCACACTGATCTTTACGTGGATGGTGAATAGCTATGTTTTCTCGGTCCAAAATTTTTAGAAAAGTTGGTCTGCTTGCAGCTTTCAAATTACTTTCTTTACACCAGTCAACGAAAACCTCATGCATGTGTTTCTGAGATCTAAATGTCGACTCAACATACAGCTTATTGGAACTTGCTCGGCAATAATGACTTGGTACTTTTGGGACCAAGTCAATCCACGTCTTTACTGTCTTCATTAGAGTTGTGGTATACTGCGATATAGGCGCTCGATTATCTACATTACTAGTGATTGGAACAGAGTTTGATGTGTTCAATGGGCTTTCTGTACTTGGGTCACAAATAGGTAAGTCGCTACCGACAACATCACTTACCATGTCTGATTCATTAGTCCAGCGCCTAAAACTATCCTCACCAATAGCAAGTGTATTCAGAAAGAATAATCTACATACTTTCACCTTAGTAGACCCTTCATCGCTTCTGTTAAAATAAATATCGTGACCACTTTTTTTGCAGATGAAATCGAATCCTGCCGACGACGACGTCTTATTCCTCTGCGAACTGCTGAAGCCTTCACAAACGCTTTTTTTTCAGCCCAGGTTTGAAGATTCCAGAAGTAGGAATTAATCACTCTTCGTTCTTCTTCAGTAATTGTATTGCACATGAACGAGTTTTTAGATCTCGAGACCAAGTTTGTGTGAGAACAGCGAGCTTTCAGGTTTCTCGACACACTGCTTATATCGGTTATTTACTTTTTTATAGCCTAAATAAGCTTCTCCTAATACTCTAGCCTTTTTATTTACCAGTCGATTGTTTTCCTTTTTCTTATCAGAGTTACGCGGTCTGACGTGATGCTCGATTTCGTCGGCCGTGGGAAATGGAATTTCTTCCAGAAACCTTATGTTATTTGTCCTCAATGGTACATCCTCCTCACTTTCAGATAAGGACATTTGTCTAGGTAAAACCCAGTTTGGGTCTTGTACGCTATCATCGCTACAGTATGGCTGAATCGCATCTAGATCTAGTAGCGATGGCCTGTACGGCGGTGATTTCGTTGACTCATCTGGGTATTCGTATACTACCCTATCACTTACCTCATAGGGGTCATGCGGAGATTCACGCAAGATAGCTTCTGTAGATAACACCAGAGAAGTTCCTTCAGTATGGTAATAGCTATTTTCTTGTAAATTAGCCGATGCAGGTATTGGAAACTGAGGCAATGGTGACAACTGTTCGGACCGATTAGACAAGGTGGCGTGTATTATAGCTGATGTAGATATCGCCGAGGGCATTTCATCACTATCGCTACTGTCTGGTTCTACGGCTATTGCGCGTGGTGGTGTCAAAAGTGAAGGTGACAACAGTACCAAATTATCTGTCTCAATCTCAAACCCTAGATCTTCAGGCGTAATCAAAGAATGGTTTGGTTCTGGAGAATGTGAATTCGTCGACGCTAAACTGACATTTTCAGTGGGAGATACAGGTCCAGGTATAAAAACATCCGGTTGCGAGATTACCACTGAAACACCAGGCAACGGGGAAAGTGAATTTTTCGAAACAAAGGTATCGTTTTTGGCAGTACACTCAGGTTTAAGCACTAAATTCAACAGCCGGTATCCCCGGCTACTTCTTTTGTTCATATTATTTATTGTAGGTTACTAGCACACTAAATGATAACTTTAAAACCATTCGTTTAAATTCTTTTTAACGGGTCACTAGTTTACGCGCCGCAAGTAGAAGTGCACTGATACATTGTTTTGTTTCTATTTCACTCGAATGCGTGCAGGGTACAATACATCGCGCTCTTTCATAAAGAAATTACGCGCGAAACTAGCGCTAAATCAAACTTGTCAGGGATAATCCCCACATAAGAGTTTTTGTTTTACAATTATTAGAAAACCAAGACCTCTTATGTGTATACAGCGCACATGAGAGATTTTGATGGACAATAAAATGTTAGGTGACACTTGGGATAAATTAACTTTAAAGCATATCTCACACAAACAATAAGATATTTACATAAGAGTATTTGCAGACGGTGGCCCATTAAAATAGCCAACCAAAAAGTTGAAAAAGTGATTTTCACCAAAAATGTCACATAGGAGATTTTGAATTTGCAACGACGTTATGTTCCTTTCCTTGTGCCCGCCCGTCAAGGAACATAAATACTAGGCGCCGCCCGTCGTCGTGCTGTGCTGTTCTGGTTGATCTGGCTCTTTTCAATGGAACAAAAATTATACTATGATAAAACTGTTGGAGTTGTCTGTTTTGAAATATACTCGAAAAAAGATGTTGAATATTTATCACAAATAGAATAACAAAATCCAATCATCACGTTGATTGTTTAATTAACTGAATACTTTATTATACATAAAAAAAGACGTGTGGCACTCGGGCGGGACTGCCGCGGTAAAGCTATTGCATAGCATTTTGTATCAACTTATGCAATTATAATTGTATTTATTTATTTTATTCATGCAGTATTGCTTTTTCTTTGATATTAATTCAAGTAACACTTTTTGAGCGTGGTGACCCTATACACCTATATACTTTCTCATAAACAGCTGCTTATGTATTCGTCCGATTTCGGAGCAGCTCGTCTCGATTCGTGCGAGTTTCGTAGAGTCGTACAATACGTCTAATCGCACGCACACAACGCCGTGTCGAAGACTGCCGAACTGAAACGACGTTAGACGATGCACGGCCTTCAAGCCACACCTCCTTGCCCGGCGGAGTGGGGAGCGTGAGGTTTTTTCGTTACGGAATTTCTAGATTCGGTCCCCGCGCCCAAGGTCCGAGATAGAAGCTATGCAATAGCTTAAAAACGATATAAAATATATCTTGAATCTAAATTAAGTAAAAAAGTACAAAGAGCGACCTTATTGCTAAGAGCAATTTCATCCAGGCAATCAATTTCAGATTTTTTGCGAAAATCAGTAAGTGTGATGACAATCCCTCCTTTTTATAAACCTCTCTCAAATTAAATTAATTGCTACAAGTTTTTTTTCCGAACCGACCTTCGCTAGAGCCTAATCTCAAACTTTTGGAAAGTGACGATGTAGCTGGTGCTTTTCATGTGGTCCCAATTTTAATGTAGTCCAGATCTGACATGGGATCCATATAATTGGAGTCGCTTTATAGTTTTTTTAAACAAAATCAATTACTTATTCATTACTCATACTCAAAAAGAAGGAAGTTGCCTGAGGAGCGGGTTGAAAATAATACTTTTCAGCCCTATATCTCCTTCTTAAAGTATTGGAAATAAAAACTATTGGCACCCTGCCCTCGCCGTTTCGGCACTAAATAAGTTACTTTCACTCCTAGTGTAACAATGTAATGTACTATTCCCGCTAGTATGTGAAAAGTTGCAAATGATTTTTATTTCCCGCCTTTTTAAACCCTTGTTCTATGTATGCACCGTTTTACTTTAATAGAAAGGGTCCAAAAACTCATCAAAATAAACAACTTTCAAAGTCGAATTACTCAAAACGGACCACGAATCAGGACTAGCCCCATAGGTATTCTTATTCTACGGAAAAAGAGCTTTCTAACGATAAAATAATCTGCTCGATTTGTTTCAGGCCCAGGCGCCATACATTTGTGCCCATCCTCCTTTGTAAATTCAATTATGATTAAGCTGTAAATGGTAGACATTATTCCTAATTTGTAAATGTATCTGTTTGTGCAAACACCCTACTAACATTGTGTTGTTTTTTTTTAGTTACAATTCAATGGTACTATTCAAAAAGAGGCATTGTTTGGTATATATGTTATATTTTGTAATTATATTTTTATGTTTTTTTTCTCTAATAAAGTTTATGACTCTTTTGACGTGGACACTGGCAGAGTTGTGGCAGCAAAGATACAGCAAGCCATGAAATAAGAAGTTGAAGTTGTTGTTCGTCTGCTGGTTGCTCAAAAGAACTTTTTTTTGAACATCTTTTAGCAAAGCGGAGTAGATTTAGATTGTTTACTACCTATTCTACCTACTAAACTTACATAAAAATCTGTGGTGGATTGTTGTGAATATCGTTAATTCATAACCCTAGCCATGACTTTCATACCAAACTGGGAAGAGTTTGAAAAATCTGCAGAATTATTATATTTGAGAGATCCAATAAATACTCGGTACAGTGTGAAATATTCACATAGCAAAGGTGTTATTATTGCTAAAATCACAGATAACAAAAAGGTATGTTCTTTGATTACCGTTATCATGATTCACATCAACAGCCTTTAATGGTCCATTGCTGGAAGCAGGTCTCTCCCTGATGAGCACATTATTGGCTGTTATCTCATGAGGATAATGAACATAATCCTCACACTGGTCATGGTCATAGCAGTTCAGTGGTAGTATAGTTCGGCAGGAGGCAATAGAAGAGTTAGGGTGGTGCAAGTTCTAAGCTGCACGGTATTGATACAAAATAATCTCAGAGGCAGTTGTTTTTGTGAAAAACAATATTTAGTCTAATACTACTTACCTATGTTAAGCAAGTTAATCCCACTAATTTGTTGGAAAGGCTATTTAGTTTTATACCTTTGTATTTTTAAAGTGTTTATTCTTTCTTCCCAGTGCCTTCAGTACAAAACTGAGATACAACAAGATGTCAGGAAAATAGATCAGTTTATGTCAAATTTACTCCGGCATATGGCATCAAATGATAACTGAATAAACTATGCTAAGTTTTTACTAAGAGTTTTATTTTAAATCACCCTAGTGTAATCTAATTAGTTTGCCAAACTGGCGCTCGAACAACTGCAGCACAATCACAAAGCTCCATTCAGGTAATTCTCACAGAGATCAAAAATAAATGTCCCGCTTGACAAAATTGATATGGGACACCTTTTTAGGGTTCCATACCCAAACAGGACCCTTTTTGCTGTCCGTCAGTCTGTCTGTCACCAGGCTGTATATAATCTATGGTACTTGGTCTTGCTCACCAGCCTTTCATACAATTCATCTATGTATGTATACTACATCTGCGATTGCAGGTCTATACCATTTTAAGAGAAGATAGTAGGTACCTATAGATGACTAGCATGCATAGATTTGTAACTCTACTAGCATGTGCATGCTATTCCTTTCCCTGATTTTAGGTTTCTTATTTCACGACTGTTTGGATTAGATTTGCGATTTTCCAGTTCATAACTTTGGAGATACAAATTCAGAACAGGGAATTCGGCTATTCCTTCTAGGTACCCTAGAATAGAAAGGTACCTTTCTACGCCGCCGGTAGGAAAAAATATAATATTAGTTTAAGTGGTGGTTTTAGGTAAGTAGGTAGGTACCTACTTACTTTTTGTTACAGCCTGTAAACATAAATTACCTAGGTACTTGGTCTGGTATCTACTTTACTACTAACAACCTAATGATCCTGTTTTTAATAAGCAAACCTTTAACCGCTCTGTAGCAGATGGTATTGAATATTTGTAAAGTTCTCCTGATAGCAGATGGTATTGAATATTTGTAAAGTTAGTTTTACTACGGACACTTGTGTCGCCTGTGGAGGTACAGGCGTTCTTGAGTAACATGGCGTATATGTTAGGAAAGGAGCCAGTAAGAGAAACCAGTTGTGTACAAAGTATGAAATTAAGTATCAGAATTCAGAAGCCGAATTAAAAGGGTTTGAGAGTTTAAGGTCACCATAGATAAAGGGTTTGAGACGCAATTCAACGAAAAAACAATACTGCTTATGAAATAATGGCATATCTAGGAGATGTTGAATGTTTAAACGTCAGGGTACTTTATGTTGTCTGTTGGGCCACCAAGAATTTGGTGTTTGTTGGGCCGCCAATAATTTGATGCTTGTTGGGGTGCAAATTACTTGGCGTCTGTTGGGCCACCACAGATATGGTATCCTTCGGGCTGCCATAGATAGGGTGTCTGTTGGGCCGCCATAGATAATATGGTGTTTGTTGGGCCGCCAAGAATTTGGTGTCTGTTGGGCCGCCAATAATTTGATGCCTGTTGGGGTGCAGATTAATTGGTGTCAGTTGGGTCACCATAGATAAAATGGTATCTGTTGGGCCGCCGAAAACTTAGTGTCACTGTTGCGCCACCATAGATGTGGTGTCTGTTAGGGTACCAAAAATTTGATATCTGTGTATTTTATTGCGGGCGAACAATGACGAAATAAACTAATACCATTAGTTTATTTATTTATTAAAAAATGTCCTACCCACAACATTGTCCAAGGGGTAAACATTTGTACTAGATACATGTGCAAGTACGATATTACACTGTTGAGATTAATTTTAATATTAAATATAGTCATTTATGGGTACATCTTGAACCCATTTCAAAGGTAATTGGAATTGTATTGAATGTCTAAATATTACACTGTGTGGATGGATATACTGCTGGGTATATACATATGTGAGTAAATGTTATACAAACAAGCAGCGTAGAAATTTTGCTAAAATAGAGGTATTTGAAAGATTCCTTATGACATCACCTTCAAATTTAGCAGCAATTGTTATGTTACAAAGATTTCTAAGCTAAAAATATGTTTGATAATCATTTAAGGCCACCATAGCTTCAGTGTCTATAGAGCCATCAAACATGATGTATCTGTTGGTCGCCAATGATTTGGCGTTTAAGAGTGAAGTCACTAATAATTAAGTGTTTGCGAAAATAAATTTGTCAATTTTTACTTGTGAACTAATCGTGAACTAATCCACCAAGAGTTTGGTGTCGTGTCAATAGTTACAAAACTGCATGAACTATTATTATTTTCATTAGAAAGTAGTTTTCAAGTTATTATTCGACCTTTTTAGTCGTCGACTACTATATTCTTAATAACTTCCAGTACTGATTTAAGGAAAATGCGAAGTCAAGAAACTCGAAATATTGTCAAGTTATTTTAATAATCATAACTGTAATTTTAAAGTATTTAAATAGTTTTGTGAGACAGTTCTGCAATTTTTCTATCGAAGCTTGGAATATTCCTTATTCCTCCATTTGTTTACGCTAGCCGACCGTATAAAAGCAGGAATGGTTCGTTGCTTCGGGCACTTTGTGTTCGGCGTTCGAGTTGGCAGGACCTAAAAGATAAGTAGTAACCATGATAATAAGTGCTTGTGTTCGTAACAGTTATCAGTTTTATATTTTGAGTAATTATAATTATATATAGATTGTGACGCTGCTGTGGTAACCTCAATAAATATAAAATAAATACAATAAAACCGGCACAATACCGGTTGTAGAAAACGACAGTTGTTGATGTTAAAAATAAATTATTTTGTTAATATTTGATGTTGGAAGAAAGAAAATAAACTGTTATTTTAATGCTGTGATGTGTTTCTATGTTTTCCTTAAATATTAAGTGCAAATCTAAAACCTAGTCTTAACAATATGTATATGCATCGATTTTTTTTACTGTTTTATTCGATTCTTTAGATCATTATTTAACTGAGAAATGATAAGACGCTTACTGAATTTTGCAATAACAAGGTAAAAAAAACAAATCAAAACTACAATAATTTTCGGGTGATAAAAACGCTGCCATATTGGCGCCATGTTTATTTGACGTCGACGTTCACACTCGATTAAAACCTATTGTGACGACCTCGGTAGGTAGTTATCATCTCAGGAAAAAGCTGAAAATAACCGACAATACGAAATGCGAAGTGGGCAGAATAGTGTCAAATCATGGTGCAGCAAGCAGAATAAAAAAAGAAGAAATGTGAACAGCGATGTCACGTCCGCTCTAGTCAATGGCGTAGCGTTTTGAAATTTTGCGACTGAGACTTAAAATATCAATTTTTCAATGGTTAAATTCTACAATAAAAACGTCTCAAAATGCTAAAATAAATATGTAGATATGTTTCTATATCAATATAGAACACGTATATATTTTTTAGCCATTTTGAAATCACATGCATATACCCTATTACTTACTCTGCAAGATTCTGCGAGGCACGATGGACTGCCCTATACTTCTAATAAATAAAAACTTTCCTATACTTAGAGGAATATCAGAAATCTTTTTTTAAACCTGCTCTAGCATAAGCGTATAAGTAACTTCATAGGGGTTCCAGCAAGTCACCAGCGTGCCTTCATCTTCAGCAAGTTGACGAATTCAGGTAAGATAAGAGGTGACATATGAACGAGGTGGAATATAGAAACAGAATCTCGCGCATGCATTCTGAATTCGCTGAACCAACTTCTCAGTGCGGCTAAGTAGGCAGGGCCCGACCGAATACTACATCGCAGTAGTTAAGTTTTGATAAAATAAGTGATTCGCACAAAGTTATTCGGACTGCTTCGTTCAGGAAAGGACGAATTTTATACAGAGTTTTCAACCTATAAAAACAGTTACGTGAGCTTTCAGCCACTTGTTTTTCAAACCTAAGCTGGGCATCAATAGTCAGTCCCAAGCTTCTAGCCTCAGAAACATACCTATTTAATAGTATCACAACCCACAGTAATTTTTATATCATCATTTTGTAGCCTATGCAGATTGACTCTAGAACCAGTAAGAAGAAATAAAGATTTTTTAGGGTTCAAGACAAGTGAGTTACAAAGAAACCATTCAAGGATGTTATTTAAATCAGTGTTTATTTCATCCACTGCACTCTGGAAATCAGACGGAGGAAAAGAGTGATACAACTGCAGGTCATCCGCATACAGATGTTATTGACAATGTGAAATCTTCCTTACAATATCAGCAATACTTACAATATAGGTACATATATATTGATGGAGGTGGGAATCGAACCCTCAAGCTCCTACAACGCAGACGGACTTTCACTCGCTGCGCCGCCACAGAGGTCAACGATCAGCAAACATTTATTAAAAAATAAAAAAAGGACGTGTGGCACTCGGGGACTGCCGCGTTAAAGCTATTGCATAGCGTTAGGTTATTTTCGTTACGGATTTTCTGAATGGCCCGTGATAGAAGCTATGCAATAGCTTAGCGTAGAGTGTAGAATAAAATTTGATAAATTAGAGTGTAAGCCGTTGACTTCAGCGACTAGTATTTCTAGTTTAGATCTTCGAACAGAACTTTTATCTACAGATGATAAGATTCAATAAGTCGTTGTCTCTTTAGTGCGAGTGAGATGGCATTTGCGCTACTCATAGATATAGAACTATATAGATAAATTGTATATTTGTATGTGTAGCCGGTGAGCAAGACCGAGTATACGAGTGGGCGGGGTTAAAGGTGTTGCCATGCTATTTTCTTTCCCTGATTTTAGGTTTTTGTCACAGCCTTTATGTACAAATTCGACCTAATGATTTTGTTTTTCCTAGAAGTCAACAAGTTTGATTTTATATTCATCCTGGAGATCAACCCTTGTCAGCTCGAAGCTATAGGGAGGCAACCCTTAGCTTCTACTAAGCTCATAGCTACCTCTAGCTCATCTCAGCTTACATTAGTTAGGTACTTACTGTTCAGTAAACTGCCTCAACACCTACAACCTCCTGCATCGCAGACGAACTTTCGCCCGCTGCGCCGCAGAGGTCGGTAAAACATTTAATTTAGGTAAGCATAAATTTAAAACAACTTTTAGTGAGGTGGGTATATTTTTGTATTATAGTGTTTATTATAGGCAATAATTACAAAATACGAGTAGAAATAAGTTTTAGAATATAGAAAAACAATGTAGTTATAACAATAATATTTATATAAGTAATTAAATTTTAACAGCAGACTTCAAAATCACATTTTTGCAAATTAACTAGTTCTCCGAACAATAGACCTCGCGAACACTAACTTTTTAACCGACTTTAAATAAAGGAGGAGGTTCTGATTTTCTGTAAGATTCAAATGTATTTTTTTTATCTTAGTTACCTCAGAACTTTTGTCTGGGTGCTCCGATTTTCATGATTATTTTTTTATATTAAAGTTGGTGCTTCTTGTGTGGTTCCATTTTAATCTGGTCCAATTGTAACAGTGGGATCCATATTTGAAGTCTGTTTATAGTTTTTGTACAAACAAAATCTATTATTTAACAATTACGAAATGAGACAATTATTGTATTTAACACAAAGTTTATGCCAAACATTCTGATCAGATTTTTACCAGTTTTTTACGAGAAAAATGCTTTTTTTTACTTTTCGATTATAATAAAAATGCAGACGTTTAAAATCTCGTGTACAGATTCCACGATTTTATAGATTTTTTTTATCTATTATATTTTATTTTATCTACATATTATTCTAAAGACCCCATTTTTGCTTTATTTGGGGGAAGTACGCCTTTAATCAAAAAACCCCGACGATCAAAAAAATCTGTAGAATCGTGGAATCTGTACACGAGATATCGTAACGATCGATTGTAAAATACAACCTGAAGAGGAGTGCGGACAAACCGACAATGATAAAAAATGCCTAATTGAAACAAAGACATTTGTTCACTAACGTTCACTCAATTAAATTTTGAACTTTGGATATTTCTAAGATAACTTATAGGTAGTACGAAATTTATTGGTACTAATGAAATTATACTTCAGGTTAAAAGAGCAGAGACTACAAAATGTCAACATAATGTCACTTTACAATAAACAATAATATTACCTACATCCCGACCTACTTATTCAAACATTTTATTAGATTAGTAGCATTATAATAGTGAAAAAGGTGCGATCAATCGATTGACGATTTTTTAGATAAGCGCTTACGCCTTTTCAAAAATGTATGCTTTGTCCCGCTCCTATGAAGGCAAAATCCTTTGATTTTGCCTGCTACAAATTTGGATGACGCCTTCGGTTCCCATCCTTTGCGACCGGTGGCTTCTATCCAAAGCAACCGGACAATGTTGTTTTCGGGAAATCTGTAACAAATAAAAACATTTTACAATACGCATCAGCTCATTGTGTAAATTCTATTTTATTTAATTCCTGCACAAAAGATAAACAAACCCGCAGCACTTACATCTCAAATTAACTTTCTTGACGACGGTTGACGTTGACGATTTTTAAACATAATGAAAGTACTTGCTGATTTGAGATTTTTCTAAATGTATTGAGCTTGACTCCAAGCATGTGAATTTTGATTTGTTGTTGGGATCTGTTGACATAATTTGCAGCTTCATGACAAAAATATTTCAATGCACTATTGGGGAATTTTATTTTCGAGTGCAGGCAACCCTAAATTTTCGTAATTTTAGGTTATAATAATGAAAATTCACCTAAAACATCGTTTTTGAGCCATGTCTGTATGTAAAAGCGAAGAAATTGTAATTTTATAACCTTTAGATAGTCACAAGAACTTGTACTTACGAGTGGAATGATAATGTTCGGAACTTTTGCCTCACCGTTACTTCTACATCCAAAAACACTACACCAAGCCATCATTGTGTTTCACTTAAAGGTTTAGTTCCTTTTTAAAGCCTTAAAAAGTTCACAACCACAATATTTTGCGAAGTCCGTTGGCATAGAATGAAAAAAAAACAACTATGGTCGATCACTACGCAAATTTGTTTAGCTCATCTAGTAGCTAAATATTGCAAAAATCCGGCTATGCGGTTGAGACACAAAACCAATCGTTCTATCTCATTTCTTCATAAGCTTAAATCATAAGTCGTTCTCGCTTTAGTGCGAGTGAGATGGCATTCGTCAGCGTTCTATAGGTTTCTCCTTCTACGTATAGCCTTCTTCTTCTATGTCCAGATGGTTCGAGTAACTTCAACTTCTTGTGAAATGGCTTCTGCATCTGATTTGACGCAAATAAATCAAGTGCGTGCAACGCAACGCTAACGAAAGCAACATTTGACATTTCTTTCTTGAATGGAAACGTCAAAATATCGACATGTTATTTTCTGGCATTTTGGTGTGAAACGTAAATAAAAAGCTTTTTGTTGTTTTTAGTGTAATCATGACTCAATTATTCGGTCCAAAGCGTTTTTACATGAAATAATATCTTTAGAATCACAGATAAACTAAATATTCGTCTTATTTAATGACATTATGGATGGTTTAATTCACGCGGCATTGGAGGCTGAGGTACTTCCATCTTTCACTATTTTTAGAAAATTCTACTTGATTCAATAATTATTTTCACTTTATTTATCATAAATTTATGACCCTTATATCAAGAGTCTATTTCAGGTAATATTAAACCGGGCTAAACATGTAAATACAAATTTAACCCAATACGGTAGTGGTGTCTCAGACCATAAAATGACTTGGACCCATGATAAGATGCATCTTGCTGAATCCGGCGATGATTCAAGAATAAGGTTCCAGAGAAATTCATTTAATTTTTCGTCTAAATCAGAGAAGTTTGATTTATTTAAAAAACTCCATGAATTGTATGTTGAACTGAGTGGCAAAGAAGCGACACAGAGCAATTTTGTAAGTAATTAATTTTACGTAGCAGTTTATTGCATAAAAAACATTACTGTTGATGTGGGCACTTTATGTATTTAAGTTAACACTTAATTATTTACTTTGCAGCAAGGCTTAAAAACCACTTCATACCTGTTAGAAAAGTTGTTAGCGATTCATAATCTAAACACATTGATCATCAACTTGTACCCTGGAAACAAGGGTTATTCCCTATCACTGAAAGTTAATGGTAACATGCAGCTTTTGAATCCTCCCTATGGCAATGTAAGTATTTTTTGATTTACTCTAAAAACACTTTCAATCAATGTTCAATTATTCATGCATATTAGGTATATAAATAATAAATTAAAGGTCAAATCTTATGTTGGTATTATGTAGAATAGGATGATAATTTTATTTAAATAAAATATTATAGGTAAGTATCAGTTTGTTTGAAAGCTTAAGTAGTACTTATCTAAGATCATTAAAAAAACACCCTAATTAATAGTATAATGTCTTCCAGCAAGCAATGCAGGAAGAGACCCTTATAGAAACCCCAACATGGCCCTATGAAGAAGAAGAATTACTGAGTTACATAGACAATGAAGAGCTCCCAGTTATTTTGCTAGACTTGTTAGAATCAGAGCATTCAACTCTGTTCTATTCTGGCTGTGTTATAGCACAAGTCAGGGATTACAGGCAAGCTTATCCAAGCTTTGTTTGTGATACACATCATGTTCTCTTGAGACCAACCAATCAGGTATACTGGTTTCCTATCCTTAAAATTAATCTACTATTCATTGTTCAATTTTAATCAAAAAATTATTAAAGTATTTTGATTTATAAAGCAGATGTTAAAGATTCATAAAACCAAAAGGTTTTAAATTTCACCTAAGTCTAGTCCAGAAAGATAGCAACAAATTTTGTTTGGAGACAAACATACTAAAAGTCCCCTTTGAGGTTAGCCCTAGGGGCTCCCAGGGATATTAGTTTTTTGCTAACATCTCGTAAATAATGTGTCATTAGACATTTAGTTATACAATATGATCAAAGCTCAAAAAAAAATAAAAAAAATAATGCTGGACAATTCATATGGCATTATCTAGCCCCAAGCTAAGCTTGTGTTATGGGTACTAGATAATTGATAAATATAATACAATACACTATTATATATTTTTTATTATACATTACATACATAGTAAACATCCAGAATGTCCAGGGCAAATATCTGTACATTGTACTTTGGTTCTATACACTGTTTAATATACCCAATTATCCCCAATCCTAATCAGATGATGGTATCTTTTGTTTGAGCACTCATTGATTGGATAAACTACATGTGGACAAAATTGGCTTACAATAAAGAATGAATGATAGTGTATAAGAGATTGCAATGCCATCATTTTGCAGAGTATACTAACTGATGCAATGTGCCTCAGTAGTAAGTATGGATGGAATGGAGAGGACAAAGGGGCACTTGAGGCAGTTGAGGCTGCTTTGGTTCATGCTGCGGCACCGCCGCTATGCCTGGATCCACGGCCAGCTGTGGGATTACTAGCTGCAAGACTGCATTCCACTTCTAGACTTTTTAATACACCCCGGATAAGAAGACAGGCTAAGAAATTCTCACAGGTAATTGTCAATATTGCCTTTACTTAGTGTAGTTTTAACTTTATTTTAATTTATGTGTCTTATACTTACTATACAATAAGCTATTGCTATGTGATTAAATTACCTATTTCAGGTTGCAGTTAATAGAAAAAGAAAACTGGATCAGTTTACACATCACCATGGCTTAGAACTGTTAGATATAATACATCGACAAAGGGCTAAAAATAGCAAACTCTCTACACCTTTGAGAAGCTCTAAATATCCTAAAAAACCGCCAGAGGTTGGTTTGTGATTTTATATAGCTGTGTAATGTACTAATGTATTACCTACTATTGAATTAGCTTTTATTCTCAGTTATAATCGATTGTTATGCAGCTAGCAACTAAAAGCTTTTATTCCTGCCCTGAACATATTTCTCTGTTAAATGTGTTTGATTTGACAAAAAAAAATTTTGTTCTTTACCCTTAGGTATTCAAAGTGATGGAACTGCCCAAAGCAGACACAGTACTGCTGGCGCCTCCTACCGAGCATGTCACACCGCTCCGACTCGGGCGCATCTACGAACGGAACCGACCCACGCCCGACTGCCAGCCACAGGTTGTTGAAGAATACATCCTGGAGACAGACAAGTCCCCTTCGAATCATGGCAATGGCTGCTTCCATATACGACTGTCCATATTGCAAAGGCCATCGGATCAGGAGTTTCTTGGGGAGTTGTATGTAGATAGAGATCACGTGGAGGGCGAGAGGAACGGTGCTTCGTGTCGGTTCACGTTAGGTAAGTTGTTTTATTTTTAATTCTGTATTGCACAAATAACACGCGTTTTAGAAAACTTTAAACTAGACAGAAAAAAAACATATCTACATTTTCGAAGCCTCCTCGGTTCCGCGATCGACACCGCTTAAGGTGGAACTAGTCGCATCATTTTCATAATTTTTTCATACAAACAAGGTTGTTTGATGTTAACCATCCAAAGCTAAGGATGAAATAAATTTATACCGTCATAAACTATGTTTGTATACAACTAAAACAGTTAAAATGGTATACTCGTATTTACTGACGACCTCTGTGGCCCGGTGGGCGAAGGGCCGCCTGCGACGCAGGAGGTTGCGGGTTCGATTCCCGCCTCGGCACAAATATTTGTACGATCTGCAGATATTTGTTCAGGGCGTTCTGGATGTTTTCTATGTATAATAAAAAATATCTATCTATGTAGTGTATTGTATTATGTAAATCAGTTATCTAGTACCCATAACACAAGCTCTGCTTAGCTTGGGGCTAGATAATGCTGTGTGGATTGTCCAGCATTATTTATTATTATTATTATTATTTATTTCCTAAATTTTCCCCATGCCAATTTTTGGTGCCGAAACACAGCTAGAATTGAACAGTATACGAGAATATTGTATAGTAGGGGGCGCCCAGATGCTAAATGTGGATTTGCTTGAGCGTTATCGGGACCGATTTTGAAGATTAGGTAGGTCGATGGTAGAAATAAATTATTATTATGTCACACCCTTTCACCGGAACCCAAAAAATTATGAGAATGATTGATTTCCCATAAATCTATAAATATAATAAGCATATAGGATTTGGCCATATTCACCCCCATCTCGAATTTTATGATTTATTATTTATTTGATGATATATAAAAAACTTAACACAAAATAATTGAATTCATCTTCAATACAATCATTTTTATTATACACTGAAAATTTGGTTGCCGCTACCTAAGGCTGCAATACGCTTTATGTAATGTAATGCAACGCTTTACAGACTAAACTACACTGACGATTTTCGTTACTTCGGCTTCTGCAAAACAGCAGATTATATTATTTCTAAATATAATACCCTATTAATCTTAAATTTTATTGCGCTCGAGAATGTCTCATGTTTTTTTTTGCAAGTTTAGAACAACTCTCGAGTTGAGTTGGCAAGTTTGTAACTTGCAAAAAATGACTGTTAGGCAGGGCGCTAACGTGGATACTTTTGTGTCTTGTATCAGATACAAGCTACCGATGAATATCTAATTTCTATAGAACCAGTATGCAATCACCCACTCGCTACGCATACGCGTGTCCAGTTGTTCCTACATAACACATAGTTACCTACTCATTGACGATCAAAAAGTGTTCGGTGTGTCGGCAACAAAAAGTGTCTGTCTACGTTTGCGCAGCCTTAATACGCTCAAATCGTCTAATTATTTATATATATTTTGCTCATCTGACGCCTCATACAATCCAACTAAAAAACCTAAATAGGTATAATGGTAAAGTTACTCAACAGGGTGCAAGTATCCCCCATAGGTATGCTAATTGCTCCCACGCTCGAGTAAAATGACCCAAAATCCTCTATTGGACTCCCCTTATACTAGACAA
Source organism: Eupithecia tripunctaria (assembly GCA_955876795.1). Classification (NCBI taxonomy): domain Eukaryota; kingdom Metazoa; phylum Arthropoda; class Insecta; order Lepidoptera; family Geometridae; genus Eupithecia; species Eupithecia tripunctaria. Next base: position 7,094,743 of record OY041602.1, on the reverse strand, counting down.
AAGCTAAATTGGTCTAGTTTCTCATACATCTTCTCTTAAAACTTTCTCTTTATATTATTACATAGGTAGTTGAATGGATTATTTTCGACAACAGGTTTCGAAGCCATAAGTTAACTTGTTTCTGGACTGATTTCCGAAACTAGGGAGCCCTTATACGAGTATTGGGTGTCAGGTGGGGGGCTGCTTTAAGCTCCCAATGTCCATCAGGAAAGCCAGCAGCTCGCTGACGCCGCGCCGGTGCATGCCTCCCTAGACGAGAGAAGCTACGCTATCCCATTATACAAGGACATGCGCTGCCTTATCCTCCTCCGCGTTCATACACCCTCTGAATAGGAGCCTGTCCGTGATACCCAGACTTAATAGGTGTTCCTGCAACAATGCTGACGATTTGTCGGAGTTGGTCACGTTTCAGATTGAAGAGTTTCTCGGTTTAAGGCCGGGAAAGACTCCTTCGACTGCAGTAAGCTGTAAACCAGTAAATTAATTTCAGGGACGCGCCAACACGCCAGTAAATACATAACGCAATTCACTGAGATATTTACGGAGGAGGGACGGAAGGCGGTTCGTATCCGGCACACGATGCCAGGGCAAGTGCCGCGGGTGTCCTTTACAGGCGATATAAGAGAAGTGGTGAGCTTGTCTGTTCTTAAGTCCTAAGAGTTTCTCTGAATGAACAATATAATAATGTCATCTTGCAATTAGCCCGCAGTTGGTAGCGTATCATGCACGCTATCTAAAGCAAAAATTTTATTGTACAACATAGCTGTAGTTAAGTATTCTTAAAATAAAATACTAAGTAAAGGTAATTTTGCATCCACTCACACATAGGCACCTACATGAGACCTATGTTTATGACCAGCAGTGGATTGACAAAAGCTGATCATAAACGAAGAATAAATTGTTCAACACGAACAAACAGCATGCAACCAAAAGCTTCTTGCTAATACATAATCCAATCCAATATCTATTAATTTCTGGACCTTTTGTTGGAATAAATGCAATCGCATATTTCAGCATTTGCATATTTAGCCCTTTTTATCGATAGTTGCTATTAGGTATATACGTAAAATCTGTAGTTATAGTACGTTATCCCAGCGCTAATGCAATAATAGTATTGAACAAACGAGCCTCGTGTTTGTTCATTATAAATTATTGATGTAGTCTTTCAGCCAATAAATCATACTAAAATACCTACGTCGTAACAAGAATTTTTGGGGCTGTTTTATGTTGCATAATCGGAGCTCTTATTAAGTACCTATTAAGTACCAAAGTTTGGTACTTAGTAGATGACCTAAAACTATAAAAAGATTGGATTATAAATAGATAGGATTAGTAATGGCCTTAGAGAACGTGCTTTTCGTTTTTTAGGCTCCTATTTGCTTTCCTAGTCTAATAGAGCTCTTCCAGGAGCGAAATCAGCCAATCAGGAACCAGCCAGTGATTGGTCCATTCCGTCCGCTCCGTGGCAGCGCAGCGGTTGGACACATTTAATGTATCATGTATGTCTTACTATTAATTACCTTCAATTTTTCTTGATCTATTTTACTTTTAATGCACATTTCTTGAAACTCAGTTGCTATACAATTCCAGGGTCAACAGTTGCTGCTACAGCAACGAAACGCAGCCGCAGTTGCCGCCAGTAATGCCGTCAACGCGCAACGAACCGCAAACACACCTGTCGCGTGAGTTATGGTTAAACCATTTATACAGGACGTTGTTCTTATAGTAAAGGCACATGGGCTCCCCATGTGCCATGGCCATAACAAGATAATTATGAACCCTATCTCCAAATCCTAACGCACAAATTTATATTATGAGGGCGCTATGTGCGCCATTTTGTGAAAAGGATAGCCATATAGGATTTCTCGTTCATAGGAGCGGGACGGAGCATATATACGATTTTGGAACGTCGCGACGACCGACCGACGGCGCGGCGTAAGCGCAAAAATATAGTTTTTGCTTATTTACAAGTAAACTAGTCCACTATTGAAAACACTGGTTCAAGGAACTAAGTCATTACAAATACCCTACGAATAAAACATCAGTCATTTCAAAGATCTGAGGACTAGACCAAATTATGTGCGAAACAGTACACTGTGCACTTTCGTGAATTCGTGATAGTTGTTATTCGTAATTTTTTAAAATCGCGTTTTATCATTAGTGTATAACGCATTCACTGCCCAGCTCTGCGGTGCGACCCGCAGGGGCGCGCCTTTTGGGCTTTTGGCGCAGCTTTTTACCACGGGGATCCCGTGAGTACCTACTGAGATCCAGGCCTATGGTTTATCCATTTTGAATGGAGCATGTTAGTATACAAAATACGACACAAATAACAAAATCTTACTTGCTTGGCGTCGAGTTTCAGACATAATTGTAAGCAATTTTTATTGTAGGGAGGATCTAAAATCGACAAGTAATGTAAATTACGTACCTATAAAAGGACGCGCCAACAAAGTGAATTTTAGGTTAAGTTTGGGCGGTTTGTATACAGTTTATGCCTCATTCAAAAGGGACACGGTATAGTTTGACAACCAAATATTTTTAACAGCCTGTGCTTTAATACTTTATAATTGACGAAAAATTTGACGTTACCAAAGTGTTCCAATGTGTGTTCCTATGATTGTAATAAATGAACTGAACTGAAAAAGACATAAGTTATCAATCATCGCAGACCGTACATGGAGTCCATTCACTGTAAATTTAGAACCCCTCAACACACTATTTTCATTCACTCAGTAAAGTATTGGGTACTAACTAACAAGAAGGTCTAATTTTACCGATTGCTACCAAAACTAAGATGAACAAATTCAAGTTTAGCTTGATTGTGTTAAAATCTCAGTTTTCTATTGTCGATGTGTGTGACATGACAGCTTTTGAATTCGGGTATTTTACTGTTACCTTTTTTTATCATGAGACCTGGGTTGCTTATTGTGCACAATTTCTTATTTCAGTAGCGCAACAGTAGCTGCAGCTCCTACCACGATACCTACCCGACAGTTACCTATATTAGTAAGTTACGATATTTTGTATATTTTGGCCCCTATCTCCACACTGTAAAGGCACTTATTTTCCACTATTATGACTAATCATAACGCGACTTAGACCCGTAGGTATTATGAAACCATTCAATGACCAGTCAACCCAGTCATTGACCTATGCTCGAGTAAAGCTTACACCATAGAAATCATTACTCAAGCACAGATCGATGCCTGAGCAAGTTTTTATAATACGGCCTTGTACATCTACGCATTAGGTACCTTAGTACCAGCTCATTTCGTTCCACTGCAGCATCAGGTATTCAAATTAAGACCGAAAAACGCCTCTTCGTATCTCAAAAGAACTTTATATATCGCTTTGATTCGCTTTTCGCGTATCTTGACCTTTACTGGATTACTCTAAAGTCTACTACTTATACTTACGCCTTGTTAGTTTAGTTATCTTGTTATCCGTGAACATGTAAACCTTTTCATTACATTTAACTTATAACTACATTTACTTTTTTATGTTCATAAAAGCCTCTTTAAATATCTCGTATTATTTTCAGCAAGCGCAACTACAACAAGCCGGTAACGTGAGTACCGGCAACGTTGTAACAAACATTGGTAACGTTGTCACGAACGTCGCTAACGTCGGCAATGTTGTCACGAACGTTGGCAACGTTGTCGCTAGCGTTGGAAACGTCGGTAACTTAACTAATGTCGGAAATATTCCTAATGTTGCAACTGTTGTTGGAAATGTTGGAACTGTTGTTGGGAATGTCGTTGGGAACGTTGGAACTGTTGTTGGTAATGTGATGACGCCGGAGGCATCGAAGCAACAACCTTCGCCAAGCACGCCGAGGCTTTCACCACAGGTCAGTATTGTTCCTTCTCCGTCCTTTAAAGATCATGAAAAAAATTAAATGCAATAAACTAAGTTTATTTAATATCGTTAACGGATTTTATAATTATTTAGCTTATGCATAGTTTTTGTTAAAAATATCCATTCTCTTGTTACTGTATTTTTGTTGAATATTGGCAAGGTATTGTTTCTCAAAAAGTATGGATAGTCTCTCAAGGCCATTTTTCATTAGCTACACTGGTTAAGTGAAGTAAGAGTGACCGCAAAAAAATGAGCCTGTGATCTTAGACATATCGGAAGCAAAAGTGCGCAAGTACAATTAAATAGAAAAGTGATATTTACCATCTAGCGACCCACCCCGGTTTCGCACCCGCAAGATTAACTATCAAATCAACGAAACATACACCGAACAACCGTCAAAGACTTTGCTGCGTCATTGTGCTCAAATGCATTCATTCGACAGTATTGCCAAATAGATTAAAAATAAATTTGCTACATTACTTTTACTTGGGTTAAATGCGTTTTATAAAAAGTTCAATCTATTCTAACATTTTAGGTTTTAGATAATTAGTCATTGAGTTTAAGATGTTTTTAATATACATATCAAATTTATATTTAATTATAAAATAAATGAATGCAGAACAAAATGTGCTAGACAAAATAAAAATACGCCAAGATTCTAGCTAGCAACCCTGGTTTAACAGACAGATCCTCTCGTTCTTTACTCATACATAACATAACACATTATTTACGGTTCGGTACGCAGCCGTTGATGAAGCCAACTTCACCGACCTCGTAGTCAACCCAATTAATAATAATGTTTTCGCCATTCTGGTGTTATGTGAGCACAAAGGTGCTTTGCGAACTTCATTCTTAGGCGCTTTTCAGAGCAACCAAGTCGCTGGAGTCCTCACGAAATACTAAACTGTGCTTCTATGCGAGACAGATAGTCACATGTCTAGTATCAAGGTAGTTTGACAGCAGTCATCCGAAATGAAGATCTCGTCGAGAGCTGTCATATCTCTCTACAAACCGTTGGTCTGAGATGAGTAGTCTCTGAGATATGATCGTTTTTATATAGTAGCTAACAACGCTATCTATTAGACGAAATTAGAACTTTAATCTTCAGTGCTTCAGTCGTTATGACAACATCATCAACAACGTGACACTTTTTTGAACATGCTACCCATGTGCATCGATTTAATAGATGTTATCACGTCAATGGTGTCTATTCGGATGTTGCCAAAACTAAACTAAACTAATTTGACATACTAAAAAAGTCGCTGTCATATCATAACGTTAAAAATAATGATAGCATCATTTTTAGTCCTATCAGATATGTCTTTGTTACGCGCAACGTAAATAAGGTACCAACCTATAAGCTAAAAAGGTTATGGAAATACTTATATTATGTTTTCAATAATTCCACAAACTGTCGAGTTAAAAACGGAATTAAATTTCAATAAATTTTTACTGTTGCTAAACTGGATTACTTAAATTTTTCTTCACACGTAAATACGAATGTAAAAACATAATAATTTTTAAATCCATCATGGTTATTAATACTAAAGTTACTTACAACGGGAAAGCTTAAAACTCAAATCATGGTAAATATCCTGCTGTAAATAACTTTAGTAAAACCTTAAGTTCATTCTGTTCGTTGAAAATAGTTTCAACCATAAAACGTATTCAAAAAATAAATAAATAATGTTGGATAATTCACACAGCATTATCAAGTCCTAAGCTAAGCAGAGCTTGTGTTATGGGTACCAGATAACTGATATACATAATACATACAATACATTACATAGATAGATATTTTTTATTATACATGGAAAACATCCAGAACACCCTGAACAAATATCTGCGGATCGTACACACATTTGTCCCGAGGCGGGAATCGAACCCGCAACCTGCTGCGTCGCAGACGGACCTTCGCCCACCGCGCCGCAGAGGTCGTCAAATATTAAAACCTTCGTATTTCAGGCTACAACGAATCAACTGTTAGCGCAGCAGTTAACTAATCCGCAACAGCCGTTAAACACGCAGAAAATGTCGAACACCATCATACACATACAGCCACATTCTTTGATGTCCAGTGCGAGCACCTCACAGGTAATATTTTTTTTTAGTAAATTGTAACTGGTTACACACACAGCACTAAACATGTCGCTGTCTTTTATGAAAAGAAAAGGACAGGACCATTTTTAAAGCTCATTTTGAGCTGGTTAACTACGAACCTTATTTGTGTTAGAAGAACAGCAACATTTCACCCATTGACGAGGGACATCTTCAGGGCGAGTGCGGTTCTAGACACGCGTGTAAATAAAAATGCGCTTGTTGTAACCTTCTTACCATTGCATTTTTTTGAGCGGAGGATTATTCTTCCGGTTACTTAATTCTTTTTATGTGTAACTTTTTCATCAGCATTCCTGCTATATAATCTACTACTGACTATGCCTCTCCCAAACGAGGAGGCTTTTGTCACAATCAGCACTCTTGGCAGACAAATTGATTATCGTAGTGCAGATATTGAAGAACACCCTGAACGAAGCCTGTCTTTCATCTGGTAGATGATGTGTTACTATATTTCTAGCCAATAGCTTATTATGAGTGTTATTTTCTTCACCAGGTACAAAACATTCAATACACAACGACGACGATAGCGTCGCAGCAAAAGACCACCGCCGCTAAACCTCGCACCACCAATCCGGCTATCAGTGCGTTAGTCACTAGTCTTATGAACTCCGCGCAGCAGTTTCAACAAGGTATCTTTATTCAATACAATACAAACTTTCTATAGTAAAGTATCTAGAGTAAAAAGAATTTAGGAAGAGCCATCTTTGGAAACTTTATCTATCACAAAATTACACCAATCGCATTTCTGTAATTTAATTTTGTTATATTTATAAGTTTACTATATAATTAAAAGGAGTAACCTTTTAATTATATAGTAAACTTTAATTTTGTGATAGATAAATTTTCCAAAGATGGCTCTTCCTAAATTCTTTTTACTCATTTTACTTTAGTTTGAATAGCAAAGATATTTTTGTTCACTTGTTAGAAAATAATACGAATCACAAAATTTAACGGCAGTTTTTGTTTTTGATATTTATTGAGATAAAAGGTTCCAATACGCGTCTCTTTTACGAATTCGCGGGATCGGGAATTCGTGAGATGAACTCTTAAAAGACTATCACTCGCACGGCCTTGACATTTGTTATGCTTTTCCAGCGGCTGCAAACCAAAACGCAGCTAAAGCAGTCGCCAGTTCTGGAAACAGCAATCCAACTATACTCAACCTACTAAACAGTGCCCCCGCAGCTATGACGAACACACCGCATGGCACCAACTCTGAAAATAGGGACGTACACAAGCTGATGCCTCGGGTATCCATAGCCGGGGCCAGGCTTGTACCTAGCACGACAGCGTCTCATACACTACCTACATACACACAGCAGGTAAAAGTCGCGTAGATAAAGATTGACACTGAAAATGACCGCATTTGTCACGCTTTCGTGCTTTGATTATATTAATCTACTTAATATTCAAGCACAGATAACCCCAGCCTATCTAAGCGAGGCAACATGAGACTTTTTCAATCCTGATCTACATCTTATATGACTTCTATGTATGTATAGCTTAACTCAGAAAATAACCACTGACTGACTGGTGAGAGCCAGCTGGTGAGCTCAAGGTGTGGAAAGAAATGGGGAAGACCTTTCATTGGCAGTGGGACAATATAGCTTATAAAAAAAGAAAAATAATAAAGCTATAAGTACAAAAAATAACACAGTAGTAGTACTAGCACTTTGTATCCTGTACTGGGTAAACGTATTCTTGAATGGAGATCTCGACTGGGCAACCGTAGTGTAGTGTAGGATACCTAACGTCCGGGTGCGATAAGACTGCCGGAAGTTGTTAGATGTAGCAAGCTGAAGAAAAGGTGCTATAAGGTGCTCATTCGGGAAGGCCTATGTCCGGCCTTGGCTGTGCGGTGCTGGCTTAGAATTTGCACCACCACAGTTCTTCCCGTGGGTGTCGTAAGAGGCGAGTAAGGAATATCCACTGGGGGGCTGGGAGCGGGCAGCAGCGCCTCCTGCAGAAAAAATCATCGACCAATCTGCGATCCCCAACACGCATGCCCAGCGTGGGGATTATGGGTATTACCCCCCCATGAGATAAGCGCCAATAAGGCGTTTATCACGGGGAGGCCTGCGTCCAGCAGTGGACCGATACAGGCTGTTGAGGTTGAGGTTGAGGTATGTCCAGCCGTAGACTATTATATGGGCTGTTGATATAATGATTTTGAATGATAATGTAAATATGATCGGTACTTTTGGTTGTACTTACCTAGAATAACAATCCACTTTATCGCCCGGATGCGCGAGCTTGACATATATTATTACTTAGCTCAGCTACCCGTACTTTTAAGGTTATCTTTCTCCAGGGTGTTACCAACGTACAAGTGATGGGTGGCTACCGCGACTCGGAACAGACGAATGTTTCGAGCAGCGAGAGTGCCCTTTTAGAGCGTTTGATGGGCGGAGATGGCAACACCGCGCAAACGCAACCTCAACAAGTGTGCCATTTACAGGTACATTTTTTTTTTCAAATGGATTTAAATGTTTAATCTCGAATTTGCGTATTACTTTCTTTGTCAGCCATGAGACAGATTGCCAATTACTATTAACCGGAGTTTTATATTGCTAATTTGACTAAAAAGCAATTAACGGCGACGTATATTAGTTACTACAAAAAGACTCTGTTTTGCATTGCCTCTACATATTACTCTTTTGTCATTTTAATTATTTCGGGCCATTTTTCTTTATGGCGGGTAATGTGCTATTTTCACGTTTCAGGGTCTCAGCCTGACGTCCCTCCAAGGTCTACAAAGTATCCAAGGCCTACAGAACGTACAAGTACAAATCCCCGGCCTCTCTGCCCCTATCTCGCTCTCTCTCAACGTGTCAGGTGCGCCGAGCGGGCTACTCGTCTCAGTCCCACCTACGACGTCGGTGGTACTCGGGAATCAGTCGTCAGTATTATCACTACCTATAGGTAAGTTCTCTAATATGAAATCCCTTTCTGCACCTATCTCACTCTCTCTAAACGTGTCGTGTGCGCCGAGCGGGCTATTCGTCTGTCTCACCGACGTCGGTGGTACTCGGGTATCCGTCGTCGTCACAACAAGATACAAGATTTTATTGAAAAATAATAAATTGACATGTCAACATGTCTAATCAAGGTAACATTACATTATTGTTAACTTATTTTCACATTATAGGTATTATTTCATTTTAATTAATATTATTTTGCTTCACTATATACCTAATCTAATCTAATCCGCTAGAGCCCTACCTATGTTTTGCACCTGACATTTTTTGAATCGTTAAATCAGGCAGGGGATTGTAGGATTTCGCGCTTAGTTACAAACTCTAAAGAGTTTGGGCCAACTTCCAACACCTTACTGAATGCTTGGAGCAGTGATATAGGTCGGTATGATTTTTTATCGTGCTTACTACCCTTACTCTTATAATGGACAGATTTTTACCTTTTTGAGAGAGGTCGGATATGCGTCTTGCTTTAGGCAAGTGTTTAAAAGCCCTGACATAATTCCAGCGAGCTATTCTACGGCTACGAGGTCGGTGCTAGTTTTAGCGGCTATTTTGCAGTGCACTATTTTCACCACTTCTGGTGGAAAGGGTCGCAACCATAGTGACGTGTCGCTAGCGCTAAGTTCGGTAGTCATCACGGTCGACGCGCGGTGGATGTCGGCTGCCGGGGCGCCGCACTAGCTGTAACAAATTCCTCATAAAACGCCTTAGGACAAATTTCTTGGAGGGGTACGGTTGTCCGTGCTCGTTCTTTATACGGTAAAATCGAGCCGCTCGCGGCTACCCCGACCTGACTCTATATTGACTACTGTCCACATTCTCGATCGTAACGTATCTCGTCGGAGTAGAATTGTGTGCGCTTGCGTTTGGTCAATATGTAATATCGTATTGAAAGATCTTCCGTGAACTTGGCAAGTTCTTCGTTGTCTGGAAATTTATTTTTTAACTTCATAGTATTTCGTTGTCGACCCACTGACTCTGATGTTTTGCGTAAGGCATATTCTTTAATGGATAGCAAAGATTGAGCTTACTTACGGTTTTGGATATTAATTTATCAGCTACTAGCTGCGCCCCGCGGCTTCGCACGCGTTGTTTCTATGGAAACGTTTAAAGGTGATTTTTATCCCACGGGAACTGACTTATGGGATAAAAAATAGCCTATGTTTGATTCCAGGATTAGAATTACCCTTATGCAGTACTGTACAGTATACAGTAATTTCAGCCCGATCCGTTCGGTATATACTAAGTTTTGGCGTGAAGAGGTAACAAACATCCATCCATCCATACATCCATACAAACTTTAGCATTTATAATATTAGTGCGATAATGTCTCTGTTCCGTTTCGATTCCTCCAACACTTTCTTCCAGTCTACTCACTCTGGAGCCGCCCTGAAATTGTGAATATTTACCGGGCTGAAGATACGTTTACATGTGCGCGATACTATCAGACGCTGGGCTTCGTGGTCGCTGAGGTTTGGGTTAATTGGGGAGATGATGGCAATTCGTCCCAGCGGTAGTTTGGTGTAGACGTGGTCTAATACTGTCCCATGTCCGACATGGAGCCGGAAGGGAATTCTACCAGAGCTTTCTCCACGCTCTACATGTTGTCGCAGTAAGAAGATATCAGGTCGTAGTAACATATGGTCACTGAGTCTATTTCATGACTGAGAAGGAAGTGTTCGGTAATTATAAGCACGCATTATACGTAGCATGCAAGCTCATTTGCGAGTAGCACTTCTAGCTTCTTTATTTTCGTGTATTGGGATGGCACAATGTGAGGGATGTGCTCGTTGGTGTGCGTGCTGTTGTTGTCCTAACGGTGGGTGGTAACGACGCCTTGCTCTGTGACTTCGTCGCTGAGGCTAGCGGTGCTGTTAGGACTTTTAACAGTTTTTTTGTGTTCCTTGCGTTTGTGACTTGCTAGCGCCCGGGCTGGCGAGCCCAATTGAGCTGGTCGTAAGAAGTTTTTAATAGTGACAGGTTTCTGCTTTTTTGTAGCGGGCTAGTATTCTATATCTACTTATAAGTAAATTCTCTAATACGAGAATGGATTGAAAAGTACTCGGCCTAACAAAAAATACTAGCACTGACCTCTGCGGTCTATCCGCGAACCGCTCGCTGAAATGGATTATGTCAGGGCTTTTTAACACCTGTCTTAATCAAGGCGCATATCCGACCTCTCTCAAAAAGGTAAAAATTTGTCCATTATACATACATACATACATATTATAAGGGTCAAAGAGTCAAGAGTCAAATCGTTTATTTCTTTAGACTTACAAAATAAGTACAGACAAGTCAAATTTTTACAATATAAACAGCTTGATAATAGTCACTATCAAACAAGAAATAAGGTGCAATTGACTCTAATTCACTTCAATTTAAAGTAAGTTTTTTTTTAAAGTAAGTAAGTAAGGGTAGTAAGCACTATACAAAATCGTACCGACCTATATCACTGGCCCCAGCATTCAGTAAGGTGTTGGAAGTTAGCCTGAACCATAGACTCTTAGGCCCGTATTATGAAAGCTTCCCTAAGCATTACTTATGCAGTCATTACGTGTTCTACTCAAGCTTAGAATCACTGCGCATTGTAGCGTTTTGAAATTCTGCGATCGAGATTTAAAATATCAATTTTTCAATGATTAAATTCTACAATAAAAACATCTCAAAATGCTAAAATAAATATGTAGATATGTTTCTATATCAATAGAGAATACGTATATATTTTTATCCATTTTGAAATCACATGCATATACCCTATTGTAACCAAATGTAGCTGCATCACTTTTTCCCGCAATAAATCAATTATAACTTTTAACTATAGCTTATACGATGTTCTACTTGAAAGAGTAACTGTAGTTAGAGATTTAGGAGTTCTCATGGACAATAAGCTGTCATTTAAATCCCACATTCAAAATATAACAGATATCGTTTATTAGGCTTTGTACTTAGATTAATAGTAATTAGAAAACCATCGTGGTTCTTTTTAATTCCCTGATCAGACCCATTTTAGAATATGGTTCTAGTGTCTGGAATCCTCGTTATCTAGTTTATGATAAATAGTCTTGAGCGAATTCAGTCAAAGTTAATTAAACATCTTAAATTTAAAATCAATAACTCAAATCAGTCTGTAATAATTAACACTGATTCACTTTAAAGCCGACGCACGATTAGAGACAAATATTTTTGTTTAAAATCTTAAGGAACAGCCGACTCACCGCATTTGTTAAATCAATTATCTTTAAAATGTCCACGTGTGAACGCTCGTAAAACAAATAAATTTATGTTAAACAATCATAAAACGAATTATGCATGCAATTCTTTTATTTCTATTTAAAATTTAAAAAGTTGTTACATAGTTTACTTTTTCAAGTGAGAGTAAATTTGAGTAATAAATAACCCAACATAAAATATTATTGTAATTTTCAGTCAGAATCATTTAATTACCTTCTAGCATTTCCTTTTTTCACTAAACTTAGTTGTTGATTTGGAGCCCAGCTCTCGCTTAGCTTAGTTTTCGTTAGGCCTTTTTGTTGCATGTTTTTTTTATTCTGTATGTATTAAAAAAATATGTGGATAGCGCTGTGGGCTACATTATGAATAACTCTTATACCTACAAAGTAAAGTACTAACACAAATGTATTATAAGTTTAATGTAGTCGTTAGTTATTCCTTAATAAATAAATAAATAAATTTCTAGAGTAAGTAAATTGCACAATGATCAGTTTTCTAAATGTGATATATTTCTGCTCTCTAAGAATAACTTTAAGAAACAAGCGTCACTTGTGAAGTATTCATGTTTGATTTGTCTTTGTTTGTATAAGCTCCAGATTAGCATCTGTAACGCCTTAATAAACGAAAAATAAAATAAAATAAAAATTGTGTGAGTAGGGTTTTGTCTATGGTCTACCTACACATTTATCCAGGCGAAAAACGTTCCTTAGGAACATGACTATTACAATTTAGTTTTAGAGCTTATTTGTTGATTTGATGTTTTATGTGAAACGGAAAGCAAAGAATTCAAAAATTTCCGGCGCTTTTTAAAAAAAATAACCTTTGTCGCGTAGAAATACTTTCCAAGTCTTACTTAAGCGTGGTCTAGCTAGACCACTCTTGAGCACTAAGATCAGTTCAAGGAATCCCATGAAGAGTCTTGAAAGTTTGAAATCGTTCTAAAATAGGCAATAGGGTATATGCATGTGATTTCAAAATGGCTAAAAAATATTTACGTATTCTCTATTGATATAGAAACATATCTACATATTTATTTTTGCATTTTGAGATGTTTTTATTGTAGAATTTAACCATTGAAAAATTTATATTTTAAATCTCAATCGCCAAATTTCAAAACGCTACGCCATTGACTAGAGCGGACGTGACATCACTGTACACATTTCTTCTTTTTTTATTCTGCTTGCTGCACCTTGATTTGACACTATTCTGCCCACTTGACATTTCGTTTGTCGATTATTTTCAGTTTTTTCGGAAAACCTCTTTCCTGAGATGATCACTACCGAGGTCGTCACCAAAGGTTTTAATCAAGTGTGTACGTCGACGTCACATAAACATGGCGCCAATATGGCAGCGTTTTTATCACCCGAAAATGATTGTAGTTTTGATTTGTTTTTTTTTACCTTGTTAATGCGAAATTCAGTGAGCGTCTTATCATTCCTCGGTTAAATAATGACCTAAAGAATCGATTAAAACAATAAAAAAATCGTTGCATATACCCTATTACGCGAGTAATGCCTATTCAGGTAGGTACAAAATTAATTCGACTTCAATAATCTCTTTATTCCGGATGCATCAAACTTTTCAAGCTCTGCGCAAACTGTCTGCGTCAAAACAAGTCGTAGACAATTTTGAGCGGCATTTTTGTAAGCTCTTAGGTATCTACGGGGCATACGGGGGAGGCTGCGAAATACCTGATCGAAGTGTTTTCCTTTGTATTGTGTGTTGCAGTTGCAAATAAATGATGATGAATGACTTGTTCCAGCTCAACTTATGTCAGGCGGTGTACGAGGCCCGGTGCGTCCTAACGTGCAAGTCGTGCGAGCGCGCGCTGCGCCCCGCCCCGCGCTGCGTGCCCCGCCTCGCCTGCCCAGCCCGGTCGCGCCCGCGCCGCAGCACCCCACGCCCGCCGCTTCCCCCGCCGCTGCAGGTACAATTTCAATCAAAGTCGGGTAGGCTGTCCTCGCAGTTATTATTAACCTGAGTAAGTAAAAAGTCTTGTGTGTGCTAGAGAGCAGGCCATGCTGTGTGTGGAAGTGCGGCTCGCTTTGCTTGCCACGTTGTGTGAGTGTGGCTCGCCAGCCTGTGGGCAGTTCGCGGGTCACAAGTAATTTTTCGAATTATTGACCTCGCATTTGGTAGAGATTCTATGGCATCGGAGGCCATCTAAAATGAATGCACCGAGTTCGCATTGAGGTATCCGGAAGCTCTCATATTTTGTTTTGTTTAGAAATACGAATTTACAACAATTTTGCGACGTTTTGAATATATGAATGAAAAATTAAGCTTACTACAAACAACAACAACAAACAACCATCACAGTAACTGAATAATCTATTACAGGAACAGCACAATTCATAACGCAAGCGCAGGCGCAAGCGTTGACTGCGCAAGCGCACCAAGTCAGGCGGAAATCGAACCCAGACAGTTCATAGTCTTTACTTCACCTGCTGTCAAACTTCTACGAGTTTGATAGGGAACTGTGACGATATGCACTACTTAGTGAACAGTGTCCATAAATTGAGGGTCAAAATCTCTCAGTTTGGGTGAAAATCCCTCAGTGTAGGTCAAAGTCCCTCAGTGAGGGTCAAAAAACAATTAAACGTCAACGAACAACACGAGATGTACAAAATAACCCGTGAACAATATCGGCTTTGTGTACTAACTAGGTGATGACAAGTGAAACATTTATAAGATGCGCTTGCCGACTTGATGTTTGACGATGTTTGGGGGACGACGAATCTTGCCACTAAACTGCAATTGTAAATGTGAAATGAAAAAATGTGAGTGCTATTGAACTATATTTTTAATTAAGGTTAAATCGTCAGAAAAATTTGGGATAATATGACCATGACCAATTAATGAATAAATCAAACATGGTCATGTCATGACTAATAATGACCAGTAATAAAAAGTAATAAAAAGTAATAAAAACTGTAATTTTTCTCCTAATGTCTACTAGTCTTTAATTGTCTACTATATTATATACCACTTGGAAACTATCTAATCTAAAGCTTGAAACTATAAAAAAATATTTTGATATTATACAATTATACTTGTTGATTGTGTGTTGTAATGAACTTATTTGTATCGCTGCAGCAGTTCCAGTGTTCTAATTTGTTAGATGTATGCATTGAATAATATCGTTTTTTTGAATGGATCCATGCATATTAGCATAAATTTGCTGTCCATTTAACTATTAACTTAAAAATGTAATATCTGCACTATCCTATGCGAGAAATCAATTAACTTAAAATATACAGGGTACCACATAACACTTGTACTAAACCGAAAGGGGGTGATTCCGGACCCCGAGGAAATAAAGTTGTGAATAATGATATTTTGTATTACATACTAATATTTTCTTAGGATTCGTGTTCTTTTGCACGTTCACTTGCTTTACTTAACGTTATAAAATATTTTTTTCTTTTTTGCTTGCTTTTTCACCAAACAGTATTTTGTCATAAAATTATTACATTAAAATGTTAATCCTTTCAAATTTTAAAACAATAATAATGAATATCCTGTAAAATAACACATATTACAAGAAAAAAAGTCTAATCTTTCTTTATAAAGTACGTAAATTAACTAAATAAAAAAAAAATAGCATAAAAGTTGATCCCCTCGGGATCACATCACCGTCTTTCGGCGTAGTACATATTTTCGTGGCACCCTGTGTAATAGAAGTAAAAGACGCATGTAACAAATAGCCGATGATAATTTACAAATAAATCTTTTAATGTTAACAAATAACAAAATTGTTGTTGATTTGAGATAAGTTCTGATGAGCGCTTTAGATGTCTACCTTGAATAGATTAATTTAATTCATTACCTATCCGTATTATTCCTAGAATCTATGTAATTTATGCTCATAGAACCTTAACTGCTTAAATACACGGAAAATATATATTTTTGCATGGGTCGTGCAAAAATTTGGGAAAATCCTTAAATGATATAATTTAGAACAAATATACTACATTTTAGTAACGCTTGAGATATATATAGAAATTTACTATGTACAAAATGCAGCTTAATTTTATATTTATATTTATTTTTTTACATATTCAAAACGTTCAAACTATTTGCTAGACTAGAGCTCATTATGAATGTAATCGGTTTAACTACTAAGCTAAAACACCAAACATTTTTCAAATTATGATAATTTTAATAGTAAAATTTATAATGGATTTGGAACTGATGACAACTAAGAGCTGTTTGAATGTTAATTGTTTTTTAAATCAACGTCTTCCTGATTTTTTTAGATAGTGGGTCGATAATTTTGAATGGAGCATGTTAGTATACAAAATACGACACAAATAACAAAATCTCACTTGCTTGGCGTCGAGTTTCAGATAGCAATTTTTATTGAAGGGAGGATCTTAAATCGACAAGTAATGTAAATTACGTATAAAAGGACGCGCCAACAAAGTGAATTTTACGTTAAGTATGGGCGGTTTGTATACGTTTATGCCTCATTCAAAATGGACACGGTATAGTTGTAACTTGAATAGACTAAGGCTCTGATGGTCTGTAATGTATTGATAATACTTTAAAATCCTCGAAAAAGCAATAATGATTAGTATTTATTCGATTAAAAGCTCTTAGTATATCACACTTCACACTAATCACATTAATATTATAAATGCGAAAGTTTGTATGGATGTATGGGTGGATGGATGGATGGATTTGTTACCTCTTCACGCCAAAACTACTGAACGGATCGGGCAGAAATTTTGCATTTAAGTAATCCATCCAGGATTAAGCTGGATGGCAAACAGGCTACTTTTTATCTCATAAATCAGTTCCCGTGGGATAGAATTCATCTATAAACGTTCCCATAAGATAAACGCGTGCGAAGCCGCATGGCGCAGCTAGTATACAATATACATACAAGGTGGACCAGACAGTGACGTCATAAAACCCTTCGGGGGTAACTCGCAAAACTACGAGAAATCGGGGAATATACATACATGGGATATTTTCGGATAAACCCGGAGCTTTAAGCATTAATTTTATGACGTTATTGTTTAATCCACCCAACCTGTATGAGATTAATTAAATTATATCAGTAACATTATGTGTCTAGAAGACTCTTACAATTTAATATACTTAATATCTATCATAACCGATTTGTCTTCAAAATCTTAAATTTAAAGTACTATCGTTTGACCGAAACCGCTGTACCGCTCCTGAAGTATGCGCGCGGCGAGACGGGGGGGAAAGGAAGGAAGGATCCAACAGCATGCCGTCAACGCTCACGGCCGGCGATAGGTAGCTTTTGTACCGGACTGTCTGTGTCAGACGCACACGAGATAAATATCCAAAGATGGATCGCTATCTCGTGATGTCAAGACCATCATTTTTAAAGTAGCCGCAAATTTTTGGAAAAGAAGAAAGCTTTCTAAATAAAAGAGATTGCGATAGTAGATTTAATATTACTATCGATCCATTAATAATAAATTTTCAGAACGACTCCGATTCTAGTTCCAATGGCGAAACGGAAGATGAAGTTGAAGCAGAATCTATGTCAGAATATCAATAGATAATTTAGTTATAAAAAAATATAATCGTTACTTAAAATAAACATTTCGTTTACCTACGATATCGTAAGATCTATCCGACAATATCGATCTCATGTGTACTATTGCTCTTTTTCCCAAGGCCCCCACCTCGCCGCACTTTCCTAAGGAGCGGTACAGCGGTTTCGGTCGAACTATACAATGTATGTTAATATCCAAAATAATGTGGCCTGTGTGCCACAAAACTTTGACAAAAAATTCATGTCATTTATAATTCTGACAATCATACAAAATCTTGGCTCGTTTTCAGTGAATGAACCAATGCAATTGCTTTAACTCCGCTCCGCTGCCTCGTTCCGCACCAATGGACTCAGCCTTATAAACAAAACTCTTTGATACTTCATCGATCTGTGGATTTCATTTATCACACATTTTATTTTATGATTTTATGTCTTCAGTTTCATTCATCAGAGATCTGTCATTTATTTCAAGTTCTTAACTTGTTTGTTAGTTTGTTTTTAGCAACTTCTAAATATTATTATGATATTTTATATTATTAAATTATTATAGATGACTAGTCTAGGTCATCCTACTGCAGGGCAAAAGCCCTATTCTAGTATGAGGGTCATACTTTCCTAAAAGCAATATCTATTTTACTTTTGAATTAACATAGTGTATAAGCAAATCGTTTTCCTAAATGGAAATGCTTTAATCCCTAATGAAATTGATATAATTATGTAGAAAATTTTTCTTACATTACACAATTTAATCACAAGCAATAAATTTACAATTCAAATATATATAATGTAAAGCTGCGCTTCCTAAAGATTGTGTTCAAATGCAATATTAAAATATCGTGTATAACATTAATATGCAGGGTGGAGCAAATTTTTGGCCCCTTCAGGTAGCTACCGGCTTATAATCTCGGCCCATGTTCGCTCTAATGGTTTTTTTGACAAATGTAATTTTTTGGGCAAACCGTACCTACTTTAAAAAAAAAATGTCAATATTTTTTTCTTCAAAATAAAACAGAAGGTTCCTTAGAACAAAACCTTCTGACTAAAAAAGAAACGGTAGCTACCCTGAAGGGGCCAAAAATTTGCCTCACCCTGTATACTACTGGTGTCAATTCAGATTTCGCCAAAAGTCTCCGATCAGGACGCCTAAACGATACGCTAATAATGACCTTTTTTAAAACCTCATAACAGTCATAAACGTTTATAAAAGTAGAGTTTAACAGAACACAGAAATACGTAGAAGGGCAATGCAACAACATTACTCGCGGCTTCGCTGTCACCAAACTCACACAAATAAACCAATAATCTTATAATGCATTACAATGAAACAAAACGTTTGATTGATAGTTCCTTAAGACTTCCCTGGATTTTTAAGTATTTCTTCTCGAACGGTTGACTTTTTCAGGTGTTGCAGCAAAAGTTGATGGACCTGTTGGTTATTTAATGTCATGAACTCATGACCGCTTTTTCTTGACTTCTGCACGATAAAATTAGTTGGTTTAGGAAGTTTAAGGAAAAATTGCTGCCTTGCCCTAAGTAGAGAATCACCACCCTAAAAGTAAAGTCCCACAGCGAACACGCGACGTGGTCTCTGCCCCAGCCCATGCTCACGCACCGATCGGTACCCCCCGAACCGCCCTCTTGCGTTTCGTTCATGCACTATGCGAGTTTGAATAGGAAAATTTGCCGGCGGCTTTACCCACGTGGTCGATTTGATAGTTAGGTACATACTTCTTACGAAAAAATTAAATTCAAACTAGAATCAAATTAGAATGATGATAATTATTGAAATTAAAAAATTATTGAAATTATATATACTAAATTTAATTTTAAATATTATATCAACAACTTATGTGAGATATTTATTTAAAGTCTATGGTAAATAGGTTGTATTTTTTTGGTTAAATCCATCATTTTGCCTTTTGAGAAACCATGTTAGTCTCTCGAAATCCTTTAAATGTACATTGTGTTTTGTCTTTAACATAGAATACACGGTCATAAAGTTGAAGGTTTGCAAGTCTTTGAGAATTCGTTAAAATATTTTAACAGAACTTTTTCCTCTAACGATTTTACTATTTTCTCAGGGCGCCATTTCATAAAATCGTTGTACGATTTTAGGTACCTTCATTTTGATTTAGGTGGTAAAAGGTTTTCTACTACTGCGTTAGCCTCTTCTTCTATAAAATCATCAAGGCGTTAAGTCTATGTCGATATACGTGTCTGAACTTATTGTAATAATCACACAAAATTCTACTACTCAAAAAATCACACGAAGATAGGATTGACGTATTTCCGCGTTTTTTTTCTTAGGCATAGAAAATCCTCTTTAGAGAGTGCAGAATATAGCCATGGTAGCTCTCGCTATTCTACCATGGTTGAATAGACATGGTAGAATACCAAGAACTATTCTACCATTAATTTTTATCATTTAAAAAATGGTAAATATTTTGCCGAAATCTCTTATTTTAAAGAAATAGTTGAAAGTAAATTATAATTATGGTAGTTTACCTCTAATTTATCTCAATTTTACATTACGCTGTAATTGAATGGCTGTATGAATTGCGTCAAAGCAGACGCAAAAGCCATCTCACAAGAAGTTGAAGTTGAGTGGCTGTATAGAAAGGTAGAATGCATGGTTCAATAGAAAAGTGAGGTGACAGCTGTCACTGCAGTATAACTTTCATCCCGCTGCGCAGGCAACTTCCGACCTACTTTCAGAGTATGTACTTACAAATATAATAGAGTACAATTTTTTTCATCAGCTCATGCATATTTTTATTTTTACTTTCCTTGTATTCGTAATGAAAAGCACAGTGTTTACCTCTGGTGAAAGTAACGTTTAGTAACTCGAACTATTAGCGCCCGAGCGCTCGGGCGCCAAACCCCACCTCGGGACTAAATAAGTTGCTTTCATCCCTTGGGTAACAATGTACTATTGCACCTTACACCTACCTACTACACGATGTCAATCTAGTACATTTGTATGGCAGCACGCCATCTTTATAGACTGGATTTTTAGTAATCTTTTAACTATTAGGACAAAAAAAATTAAACATCTTGCCGTCCCTTAACGATCGTAATAACAGGATGGTCTCATTTTTTACAGACTTCAAAAAAAAGAGGAGGTTACCAATTCGACTGTTTTTTTTTATGTTTGTTACCTCAGAACTTTTGACTGGGTGGTACGATCTTCATGATTATTTTTTATATGAAGCTGGTACTTCCCGTGTGGTCCCATTTTAATTTTGTTCGGTTTTGAATTGTCAAAACTGAACAAAATTATTTTTCATGATTTTTCATGGATCCCATTGGGGATCCATGAAAAATCATGAAAAAGCCATAAAAATTTGAGTAGCTTTATAGTTTTTACAACTAAAATAATTATTAGTATTAGTATTAGTATCAGATATCAGAAAATAGGTTAATAGTATCTCTGTGGTCAAATCAGTTTAGTCTGGCAAAATCTGAATTGAGGCCACTGCCGACTATTTTTATATACCTAGGTACGTATCGAATATAATAGCGGTTTCATATATCGAAATAAATCAATTTGTTACTAAAATACTCTGCATATTTTTATAATAAATCGTAATGAAGTAAGTCAATGGTGCTTCCGAAAAAACAAGTAAATTTAAAACTAACGTAGGTACAGCCATTGACTAATATAATATCGCTGAACGGGGTAAACCTATCGAACAGCGTATTCATGTGTGTAAGAGTTCTAAATTATGTTTGCCAATTTTTGGCTAGGTGTGACTGTCGTTGTCCTATTTTAGTGTGCCTTCTATGTTTTAAGTTTATAAGTGGCGATATGAAATTTAAGCCAGTGATGTGAATTAGACAAGGAGCTGTTTAATG
Organism: Eupithecia tripunctaria; assembly: GCA_955876795.1. Classification (NCBI taxonomy): domain Eukaryota; kingdom Metazoa; phylum Arthropoda; class Insecta; order Lepidoptera; family Geometridae; genus Eupithecia; species Eupithecia tripunctaria. The sequence continues at coordinate 7,073,164 of OY041602.1, read as the reverse complement.
TACCTATATAAGATGTGATTGTGTTGCAAAATTGATGTACCTAATATGCCGAAAGGTCAATCGGCCGGTGGCCGTTTTTGATTGATGATAAAGCTGAAACCGAAAGGAGTGAGAATCAGTTGTATATTCACTACACTATATCATCATTAAAAAACCCCGTTTTCTTGTTTACATACTCGGCAAAGTGCATCCCTTGGAGACACTTTGAATTTATTAAGGTTTTCCAGTTTACATCATGCCTTAACCCCATAACCCAACCTTTTTATAAACATGGCATAGCGCATATTTTACTACGTCCATGCGCATATCAAACTGTTAGACATAGAATACCTACTGGCAATTTCAAGTGAGTTGTTGATCTCATTTGTTTTAGGCGAAAATGTATTTTTTATTACGTAAATTGGTATTATTTAAAAACGAATGCTTAGGTTTATTTATATTTCAGGACTATGACCATTGTTGTACATAGTTTTGCTAAAAATATTTTGTAGATCACTCGAAGATGGTTGTATAATTGTTATAAAGCATGTTTTAGTTAATTAGGTAGGTATTTCGTTTGTATAGCTGTAAGTATATTTTTTATGTTATGATGAGATGTGATATGCATATTTTATTTACTAGCATACAGACTTACCTAATTGTGAAGAGTTAATTAAAAATATATAACGCGTTGACATTAGTTTTTGTGTAAGTTTATGTAGGTAAAATTATATTTTATAATAAAAATAACCTGGAATACGTTTTTTTTTCAGTTTAGTTTTTAAGTTTCAGTTCATAAGAAAAATGTATTTTACAAAATGGTGTTTTTTTCATTACCTTGCCTGCTTTTATTTATTTTATGTAGGTACCTTTATGAGGCTCTGAGGCTAATGTGGGTATCAAGTTGTTAAGCATGAAATGCCAACAGCACAAATACCTGGGCATTGTAAAATTTATGAGAGAACGCTATACGTTAGACAGAGTAAAAAAAATATGCTTAAAGTCTCAGCATGACACGTAACACTGTAAAAAATGAGAATGAAAGCCGTACCGGGCGGTAGACTGAAAACAAATACATTGAACTTCCTTCATTAAACTTGTTTTTCGCCTCGTTCGCTTGCATAATTTGGAGCGTGTTATTGTGTTCCACGAGTTCGACTTTTTCGAAGTTTATTCTTGTTCACAATGCCTTTCGAAACCAGAAAATGCGCTAAATGCCATATTACCACCAACAATGAAACCGAAGACGATAACAACGTGCGTTTGCATAGGTTTCAGCTACCTGGGAAATATGGACCTGTGAGGTAAGTACATTTTTAATTTCCTTGTCTAATTTGTATTATGACTAGGTACTAGGCTTGAAACAATGTCGACAGTGTCACTATAAACAATATAACAACCCCTCAATGATTTTAGGGCACGAGTATGGGCTGAATACTGCTTTCCAGGAGGGGACTGGTCTACTGAAAAGCTTGCACCAACAACATTTAATGTTAATTAGTTAGTTAGCACTTTGACCAACAGTGATAGGAAGAGAATGAACAACTTTGCCATCCCGACAGGCACAGAAGGCATAATGTTGAGGCTACGCCAAGAACAACCACCAACTTCTAGCAAAACAGTCACACATATCCGAGGACCAATTCAAGTAAGTTTATGCTTTTCTTTATTATACCTAATCCTTCACTCATCTTGGTCGAACTTCTTTTTATCGTCATCATATTTATATCAGCAGCAGTGGACTGGTATAACTACTCGTATATACGTACCAAATATCTATTGCTGTCTACGGATGTGGCGCGGCGGGCGAAGCCACCTGTGATGCAGATTGTTGCGGGTTCGATTCCTGCCTCGGGTACTGGTCTAGTTTTCAAAAGACACGAAGGTGTTTTGTCTTCACTCGATTCATTTATCTACGGTAGTTCCACTGGAATTGCTGATAGTACCAACCAATCTGCTGAGTAGGTACTCTCGGATTGGTTCAGAAAGTATTTCCTGTGAGATCTTCCTGAACTAGCACAATGTTATGTTAATTTTATAGCAATAAATCAATCTGATGTTTTATTTCCAGGAACTGGCCATGGTCACGGAAAACATTGATCAGCCAATAGAAGACTCAACTCCAGAAGATGACAGAAGAAATAACTAGCTTATGCCCGCGGCTTCGCACGCTCTATTCAAATAGCTATGTCCGTCCCCGGGATACCGTTTACCTCCCTGCCAAATTTCATCAAGATTCGTTCAGCCGGGAACGAAATAAAAACTATCCTATGTCAGTCTCCTGGTTCTAAGCTACCTCCCCTCCAATTTTCAGCCAAATCGGTTCAGCCGTTCTTGAGGTTTAAATAGTGTAACTAACACAACTTTCTTTTATATATATAGACTAGCTGCACCCCGCGGCTTCGCCCCAGTGGAATTTATCTCACATCCCACGGGAACGGGATAAAAAGTATCCTATGTCAGTCTCCTGGTTTTAAGCTACCTCCCGACCAATTTTCAACCAAGTCGCTTCAGCCGTTCTTGAGTTATAAGTGTTGTAACAAACACGACTTTCTTTTATAAATATATATATAGATGTCTATGGCGTCAAAGCTCATTAAGTTGTCAAAACGAACTATCAATTAAAGACTAGGATAGGATAGCTTGTTTCACTAGTGGCCGGAAATTTAAATATTTTCAGGTTTTTAGGAGTTGTTTCTACTCCATTTAACTAGCTTGTGATTCCAGCCATTTTAGAAAAACCAACACATCTATGAATAGGTTCTCTCGGCAAGGTTCCGAAATTATTCCTGTACCAACTGTAAGCATAAGGGAGGTCTTTCACGATGTTTTGTTACTTATGTTAAGTAAATAGCAATAAATCGATAAATCAAATGTTTTATTTCCAGGAGCTGGCGATGGTCACGGAAATCATTGAACAACCAGTTCAAGAATCAACTCCAGACACAAGACCGGTTGTTCTTAAGGTGTGTAAATCACACTAATATTATAAATGCGAAAGTTTGTATGGATGTATGGATAGATCGATGGATGGATGGATGGTTGGATGGATTGATGGATGGATGGAAGGATGGATGTTTGTTACCTCTTCATGCCAAAACTACTAAACGGATCGGGCTGAAATTTTGCATACAGGTAATTCTAATCCTGGAATCAGCAAACATAGGCTATTTATCCCATAAATCAGTTCCCGTGGGATATAAATCATCTTGAAACGTTTCCATAGTAGCAACGCGTGCGAAGCCGCAGCTAGTATGTTTAAGGCTATCAAAACGCAATAAATAGTCAAATCGAGCTTTTACTACTTAAGACAGAATAAGCGTAACTCTGTTCAAGACCACGCTATGGTGCTCATCAAGGGCGGTGTTATCTTATGTCCAGCTATGGACTAACGTACGCAGGATCATAATAACATAACATAAATGTGCGAATATGATGATGATGAATCTAACTAAATCTCTCCAGCCTATGACGATTTAAACACTGGCTAGTGTTTAAATTAGGTATTTGTTTTATATAAAGCCTTCGATTTATTATTTCCAGGTACCAAAGGCTGGAATCATAAGGGAGTTGAATAAAGTAGAAATGACCCCTAAAAACTTTACAATCGGCGCAGAAGTAACTTGCGTGAGATATTAAGACTAAGGCGAAAAATAAAGAAAAAAATTAATGGCATGTTATTGAGTCAACAATAAGCATAGGTATGCCTAAAGCGGTACTGTTTAGTAAAAAAGAGACAATTCACTGACAAAGCCTCGAAGAAAGCAATGAAAAGAAAAATAAACATACTACAAAACACTTAAAAATACTTGTATTTTTCTTTATTTAGTACATACAGTGAAAACAAGGTGAAATACGTGTAAAATATTAAAAGTTAAGTAATATTTAACTACATAATTATAATTATAATTTTTTTTTTTTTTTTTTTTTTTTTTTTATTCAACATTTGTTGAAAAGTTACTATTCGTCTGATAAATAGTCGCAGAGATGTTAAAAAGCACCGTACAAAATATTGAATTAAGGTAATTTGAAACTCCCGCCAAACGGCGCGGCAGTTGCCTGGGCTTCAGATGCTAGACAGAAAGAGACAGGTAGACTGCACTGCTCTTGTCATTGATATAGAAGTTTAAGGATAGATTGTATGTGTAGCCGGTGAGCAAGACCGAGTATACGAGTGGGCGGGGTTAAAGGTGTTGCCATGCTATTTTCTTTCCCTGATTTTAGGTTCATTATTTCACGTCTGATTGGATTAGATTTGCGATTTTCCTGTTCATCAATTTGGAGATACATCTTCAGAACAGGCTATTCCACCAAACCTTTGTAGGTACCTTGCTACACTGGTCACAGGTATAATAATAGGTCCATAGTTTTTGTCACAGCCTTTATGTACAAATTAGACCTAATGATTTTGTTTTTTCTAGAAGTCAACAAGTTTGATTTTATATTCATCCTGGAGATCAACCCTTGTCAGCTCGAAGCTATAGGGAAGCAACCCTTGGCTTCTACTTAGCTCATAGCTACCTCTAGCTCAACTGCCTCAACACCTACAACCTCCTGCATCGCAGACGAACTTTCGCCCGCTGCGCCACAGAGGTCGGTAAAACATTTAATTTAGGTAAGCATAAAATTAAAACAACTTTTAGTGAGGTGGGTATATTTTTTTACTATAGTGTGGGCAATAATTAAAAAATACGAGTAGAAATAAGTTTTAGAATACAGAAAAACAATGTAGTTATAACAATAATATTTATGTAAGTAATTAAATTTTAACAGCAGACTTCAAAATCACATTTTTGCAAATTAACTAGTTCTCCGAACAATAGAACTCGCGAACATTAACTTTTTAACCGACTTTAAATAAAGGAGGAGGTTCTGAATTCAAATGTATTTTTTTTATCTTAGTTACCTCAGAAATTTTGTCTGGGTGCTCCGATTTTCATGATTATTTTTTTATATTAAAGTTGGTGCTTCTTGTGTGGTTCCATTTTAATCTGGTCCAATTGTGACAGTGGGATCCATATTTGAAGTCTGTTTATAGTTTTTTGTACAAACAAAATCTATTATTTAACAATTACGAAATCAGACAATTATTGTATTTAACACAAAGTTTATGCCAAACATTCTGATCAGATTTTTACCATTTTTTTTACGAGAAAAGTGCTTTTTTTTACTTTTCGATTATAATAAAAATGCAGACGTTTAAAATCTCGTGTACAGATTCCACGATTTTATAGATTTTTTCGCCTTTAATCAGAAAACCCCGACGATAAAAAAAATCTGTAGAATCGTGGAATCTGTACACGAGATATCGTAACGATCGGTTGTAAAATACAACCTGAAGAGGAGTGCGGACAAACCGACAATGATAAAAAATGCCTAATTGAAACAAAGACATTTGTTCACTAACGTTCACTCAATTAAATCTTGAACTTTGGATATTTCTAAGATAACTTATAGGTAGTACGAAATTTATTGGTACTACTAAAATTATACTTCAGGTTAAAAGAGCAGAGACTACAATATGTCAACATAATGTCACTTTACAATAAACAATAATATTACCTACATCCCGACCTACTTATTCAAACATTTTATTATATTAGTAGCATTATAATAGTGAAAAAGGTGCGATCAATCGATTGACGATTTTTTAGATAAGCGCTTACGCCTTTTCAAAAATGTATGCTTTGTCCCGCTCCTATGAAGGCAAAATCCTTTGATTTTGCCTGCTACAAATTTGGATGACGCCTTCGGTTCGCATCCTTTGCGACCGGTGGCTTCTATCCAAAGCAACCGGACAATGTTGTTTTCGGGAAATCTGTAACAAATAAAAACATTTTACAATACGCATCAGCTCATTGTGTAAATTCGATTTTATTTAATTCCTGCACAAAAGATAAACAAACCCGCAGCACTAACATCTCAAATTAACTTTCTTGACGACGGTTGACGTTGACGATTTTTAAACAATGAAAAGTACTTGCTGATTTGAGATTTTTCTAAATGTATTGAGCTTGACTCCAAGCATGTGAATTTTGATTTGTTGTTGGGATCTGTTGACATAATTTGCAGCTACATGACAAAAATATTTCAATGCACTATTGGGGAATTTTATTTTCGAGTGCAGGCAACCCTAAATTTTCGTAATTTTAGGTTATAATAATGAAAATTCACCTAAAACATCGTTTTTGAGCCATGTCTGTATGTAAAAGCGCAGAAATTGTAATTTTATAACCTTTAGATAGTCAAAAGAACTTGTACTTACGAGTGGAATGATAATGTTCGGCACTTTTGACTCACCGTTACTTTTACATCCAAAAACACTACACCGAGCCATCATTGTGTTTCACTTAAAGGTTTAGTTCCTTTTTAAAGCCTTAAAAAGTTCACAACCACAATATTTTGCGAAGTCCGTTGGCATAGAATGAAAAAAAACAACTATGGTCGATCACTACGCAAATTTGTTTAGCTCATCTAGTAGCTAAATATTGCAAAAATCCGGCTATGCGGTTGAGACACAAAACCAATCGTTCTATCTCATTTCTCCATAAGCTTAAATCATAAGTCGTTCTCGCTTTAGTGCGAGTGAGATGGCATTCGTCAGCGTTCTACAGGTTTCTCCTTCTACGGCTCTTGTGTTGGCATTTTTTGTCTGTGGAGTTTTACTTCTTTCTGTTAGGATACACTGTTCTGTGCTAACTGGTGCCACTTGAATAATCTTCTGAAAATGAAAATATGGCAATGATATAACGATTGCTTGCGGACTAAGTACAGTCCGACCAGAAAGAGAGATTAATTAATTTGGAACTAAAATTTACTATAAACTGGCAACTCTTTTTGAAAGACCAGTGTGGCCGCATAAGTGAGTTTGTCGCCAGATTCAGCTTTTCCTTGCAAAATTGAACTATGCACGTATTTTTTGATAAAGTATCGTCATGCTTAGACACTTACCTTCTCTTCAGAAGCATAACGCAGTATCTTACAACGCATACCTAAAACACACAAATCGCCGCCTCTTCCAAATCTTAAAATAATATTTAAAAACACAAAACATAAAGCAAGCATCCCAATACGGGCATTCTACGTTCTACGTGTAGTATTATACAATAGCGTAGTATCGAATCACTGTTGAATCGCGGCCAATGATGGATGAAAAAGAAGAATAATTTAGATACAGATCAAGAAAAAACATGGCGACCAAGCTAGATTACATAAACAGCCATTATAACTAGACATGAACTGAAGGAGGCCTGTACCCGAAAGGGGTCCAAACCAACAAAAATATATATTACAATTTTAATCGACGTTAAATTATAAATACCTATTTATAACATGAATGCAATTGTAAAAACCTAGGTACCTAAGTAATTTAATTTTAATTGATAATAAAAATAAAGTAATTTAATAAAAATTAATCTAAATACCTTATAAAATTTAATCTCAATCACTATTGTAAATTAAATTGTTTAGTTGTATTTTTTGAATTCATTTGATTTGACATTAATTTGAATTTTTTGTTTAGAAGCGAATATTTGTTTGACTAACCAGAATAATTTTCCGCTAGTGGAAACACTGCAACTTCGGTCGAGGGAGTATTCGAGTTGTTTGTTTTGATTTGTTGTTGATGTTTTTATTGTTATTTCTCTAAGTATAAGCAAATAATTCGTAAAATATTAGCAATATGAATAAAACTATACGCAGTGGGGATCGTCTTTGTCAAGCAAGGCAAGTCTTTGTTGATCTTTGTCCCATTGAGTCGTATTTTGTAGTGCAATCCTTTATTTTTGATACTTTACTTATGTTTTGTTTCAGGAAAATCCGAAAGCACTGTTAGGAGGATTTTTAATGAAGGCAAAAAAATTGTGGAAAATTTGGTACAAAGTGAAGATGAAAATTATGGTATGGCAGGAACTTCTTATTATGTTCTACCCTCAGACAGTTCTACCACAACATTTTGATGAAGATTCGATGTCGGGTATTGCGTATCTTGACCTTGAGTTATTAGTATGATTTAGTACCTATTTTACAATTATTCAACCAACAAAATTGTCTATAATTGTGTTTTTTTCCCTTCGAGTATACAAAATATGCCTGCTTTCTTTTTAGGTTGCATGCACTCACCATTGCTCTTATTATTATTCGTCTCGGTATCGGCGCGGTGGACAAAAGGAGGCTTTGATTTCTTTAATGCATGTGTATAATAAAAAACATTTTTACTTTACGTTACTATAGCATAGTGTGTTTTATTCTTATTCAGGACAAACCTTTATGTGATGAGCATAAATCTTTGTTGTAAAATTTTATAAATAAGAACTGCAATGTGTTATAAATAGAGATGGGTTTATGCCGGGCATTTACAGGGCGTATTGAGTAAATGCCTAAAATTGTCTTTTTATGCCTATTAAATGCCCGATCACATTAGCACTCCGTTAGTATTCTGTGAACACAACGCGCCAGCTTCAACCATTACATTAAATAATGTCGATGAAAAGCAAATTCTGTACCTGCCTATCTAATCTACCTACCTTGGTATTCATATGGCGTTGATCCATCAGCTATCCGATTCCATCGATTAAACTAAGTAAATGAATAAGAGTCGTTTGTAAATAGTCTGTGTCTAGGTACCTATTCATTATTGAGTTATTCTACTCGTCAAGACAAAAATCCTGACCCCCCTCTACCTTTTTGGGGAAAGTATACCTTGGTAAAGTTATGTTTTATACTAAGGTAGGTAGGAGGTAGGTACATACTATTTGATGTAAAAGTAAAGTAAAAAAAGTAGGTAAGTACAAAGGTAGGTAGGTTATTAATGTTTTATTCTTGGGAAGTTAAGAAGGTACCTATATGGTTTTTATTGCTTCAAGGTACCACTTATTCATACTTAATTTATAATAATATTAACTCGCAGACATCACGAAGTAAACCTTATAAGTGCTAAATCTATAACAAACTATGGAGGGCACCCAGGGAGGGTGATTTTCTTCTTTCCTCATAAACTCTGTCTTGCTCACCGGCCACATTTGCTAGCCATCTCTATGTGCTAAATCTATGATAAATTGATAAACTATGGAGGGCACACAGGGAGGGTGATTTTCTTCGTCCGTGAAGGGCACGGACCAGACGCAGAAGCCACACACAAGAAGTTGAAGGGCACGGATCATATGACAGTGACAGATCGTTATGACACGTATTCTGTCTGCACGTCACTGTGTATCGTCGGTCGGTGTTTTTCAGTCTATATTCTTCATAATTTTTATGAATTTGACTGAAACCCCAGAGAAAAATTGAAATTACAGGAATTTACAAACTAGTTTGCATTGTTCTTACTTTTTTGAAGTGATTTGTCTACATAAATAAGGTAAGCTGTGTTCAATAAACCACCATCACTACAGCAGTGTTTCTCTTTATAGTGGTATATCTGTGTTTTGAATCGTGGCTGTAGTACATATTTCATGAGACACTAAAGTTAATTTTACATAAGGATGGCGGGCGTCGAACAGTCGTGCTACACACTAATAAATTTCCCGACGGACTCGGAACCTTACAATGAGATGCAACTCAAGCTGGATCTAGGTAAGATTTTATTATACCTACCTGAGTTCTTCTACCTGCTTGGCAGAATCAGAATATTTATGAGTGCAGTTAAAAGTAGTTCTGTTAGAAACCCTTGCGTTCTGTTTTTAGAAAAAGGTGATACAAAGAAAAAGATAGAAGCATTGAAAAAAGTGATCAGCATTATCCTTTCCGGAGACAAGGTCCCTGGGATCCTGATGGTAATCATCAGATTTGTGCTGCCGCTGCAAGACCATACTATCAAGAAGCTTCTTCTCATCTTTTGGGAGATAGTGCCTAAAACTTCTCCAGATGGAAAACTCCTGCAAGAGATGATTCTTGTTTGTGATGCCTATAGGAAGGTTGGTGACTTACTTTAGTATTGTTTTAATAATCACAAATAATCGTACATGTCAAGATAATAGAATAATTAGATGATGAACAAGATTTCTTCTACATAATACCATCAAACAGCAGAATTTACAGATAAATTTATAAAACCTTTGACTATTTATTGAATAATAGATAACTGAAAACCATTCAAGGTTGCATTGCCAACTGTTATGAAAATTTTGACTATTTTTTTATATTCAATACCCTTTTTTCACATTTGATATGTTCCTGTTATAGGATCTCCAACATCCCAATGAGTTCCTACGAGGCTCAACTCTTCGGTTTCTGTGCAAACTCAAGGAGCCTGAGCTTCTGGAGCCCCTGATGCCAGCCATCCGAGCGTGCCTTGAACACAGGCATTCTTATGTCAGAAGAAATGCTGTCCTTGCTATCTTTACGATTTACAGGTTTGTTTGAAGCATTCAATAATATAAATTTTAATAATTTGAGTAAAACTAGTCAATGATTGCTTAAATTACTCTCTACTTACTGCAGCTTCGCAGCCCTATCTTACGGGAACTGATTTATGATAAAAAGCCTATGTGTTATTCCAGGCCTAGAACTACATGTATGCAATTTCAGCCTACCTGTTCAGTAGTTTTTGAGTGAAAGAGCAACAAACATGTTCACAAACTTGCGCGTTTATAATATAAGTATGATTTATTTTATTAAAAGGGTTTTAAAAATTATATCAATGAAAAGAAAACAGAATCACATTAAAATCAGGTCATAGTCATAATGGAATGTACATTTCGTAGTATTGCGATCATATTGAATTTTGATTATATAAGGAAATTAAATTAAAGCTAGCATGATTTGTTTCATGTTTAGCACTACTTCATACAAAATTTTGATTTTTGTTTGATTAGAGATTGATCGAAGGAAACTCAACTAAATTTCGTAAATTCATATTGAACTTTTTTGTAAGTATATTGGAGGCCTTCAGTAGACATAAAATAAAAGTCGATTGTGTCAGCATTCAATAATTTATCTATCCGTAGGCACCTACCACAGATTATAGGTAATCATGTAACTTTGTATCCATCAAAGTAAGTAAAATTTGGGAGATTAGGTAGGTGATACTTGTAGGTACTAGCCTGAACCACTTCACGAAAGTGCAAAGCTCAAATTAAGTCCAATAAGGTCGTCAAATAAATAATAATATTAGTAATAACTCATTAAAATCGGACGCCGGCCTGAAATCGGCGGCGGCGGCGTGATTTCGGCGTGAACTCGGCGCGTATAAGTATTTGTTTAGGATGTCTTATAAATTATTTAAAAATGCTTACATGTTTTTATACATTTATTAAGAAATACAAGTTACAAGAAAAATTACCTATTTAGAACTAAATAAGTACATCTTTACACAAGGTATAATCGTTATGCACAAATATATCTCCGGCTTCGACAATACGGTCCTCCCATCGTGCGTTATAAGCTTCGTTAAGTGGCTCCTGCTAAGCTGCTGAGTGAATACTTTGGACCCTCGGTTTCGCTCTATTGCCTCTTCAATGAGGTGTGTGTTAGAGCTCCGAAGGTCGCGCCGTACCATCTTCGCAATTCGCTTGTTCAGGTCTGACATGTCTGACGAAGTCACTTGGGTGGTTTCCCGTCTTTTTGCCATCAGCCCGAGAGTCTCATCCGTCATCAAGTTGACAAGCATTTGCCCCCTGTGATTCCTAACTCCATAACCATGCGGGCCTATTCGGGATTCGTTCCCAGTCCGGGTTCCCATCTTGCTATTGAAGTCCCCCATAACAACGTTGAAGTGAGCCTTAGTGGTGTTATGTAAGGCTTTGGATATGTCTTCGTACATTATACTCCACTTCATCATCCGAGTGTGCCGAGGTCGGTGCGTAAACCTGAATTACCTTCAAGTTGTACCGCTTGGACAGCCGAAGGATCAGGTACGCTACCCTGGTCGACTGGAGATTTCTCGCGAAAGTAGAGAAGATGGCCCGAGTAAAAGGTTACGTTGTCCTCCCCCCTCTCTACGGACTTCATATAACCTCAGAACATGCCATTTAATGTTCTCTAACTCCACTTCCAACTGCGCTAGATGGTGATCAAGCCTTAGAGGGCGTTCGTTAAACGTAGCAAGGGTCAAGTTTTTAAGTAGTGATCGGTAGCCTGCCGTAGCCCGGGGATTCCTAGCACCTCCCACGCCGCCGTTACCGTGGCCGGAATAGCGACCTTGGCAAGGAATAGCGAGGCGGCCGGGAACTGGAGCCACTTTTTGACTTGTAAAATCATTGGGGGGGTAGTGCCCTTAATCCCCACGCTGGGCATACGAGTTGGGGATCGCAGTTTGGTGATGTTATCGGTCTACGGAGGGCGCTGCTGCCCGCCCCCCGGTGTTGGTATCCCTTAGTCGCCTCTTACGACACCCACGGGAGGAGGTGGGGCAGTGATATTCTATGCCGGCACCACACGGTGAGGGGGCGCACCACGGTTAATTATGCAGACCATGAATGACCGAGACATAAATTGCTTCCTATTTCGGGCACAATTTGGGCTATGCGTCGCACCTTGGCTCCGAAGTCAGTCACCAGGTACAAAGACTTTCCTGACAGACTAAATTCAGGTATCACACCTTTTGGGTGAATACGCTCAAAGCTTCTCCTGTCTTCTTTTCGTCAAAAGCCCTCGTTGCCAGAGTGAAATTCTGCATCTCATTACTGTCGTCAGCTATAAAATGCAACATGAAGGTTATGTAGCTGCAGTGTCGATAATAATAATCAATAAAATTACGGGGTTTTCAAAGGGTCTAAAAGGTAACGTTTCACGCCGAATTCACGCCGATCGGCTGATCGGCGGCGGCGGCGTGGAAAATTTGCCGGCGGCGGCGGCGGGTCGGCGCGGCGCACACGTCTACTCTCTATTCATGAATTTAGAACAAAGTTAAATTCGGAATGTATGCAATCCAACAAATAATTTCCAACACCGATTTCTTGAGGTAACGGCAAAACAGTGCTTATTATGAATCTAAGCACTGTTTAGTTTGGTTACTTTTGGCGCGCTTACGCGAAATCTAGGTATATTTGATCGAAGCCAAGGAACATAAATACTCCAAGGAGCTCTAGTCTGAGGCGTTGCCCCTTGGTTCGGGATAATTTATTTTGTTTTAAGATACTATAAACCGACTAAAATGTTTATAGTTTTTTCATTTATTTTCATGGATCCCATTTTCAGACTTGAACAAAATTAAAATGGGACCACAAGGGAAGCACCAGCTTTTATATAAAAAAAGAATCATGAAAATCGGACCACTCAGTCAAAAGTTCTGAGGTAACAAACATAAAAAAATTAAAAAATACAGTCGAATTGAGAACCTCCTCCTTTTTTTGAAGTCGGTTAAAAAGGAATTGGTTTGACTCCACGGAATTTTAGTAAAATTTTGGAAAATAATAACAATTTTGGAAAACACGACCGACACGCTTAATAAAGAACAAAATTCATAAAACCTTCAAAAACCATAAAAAATATGACATCTTGCTACTTAGTGGTACAATATTCAAAATCTTCATGAAAGTAAAATCACTAAAAACCCTCTATATGCTCTGGTATCATAAAATACTCTGTGTCTCTTGACTTCAAGGGCCATAAACTGAAGTTAATATATAAATTCATTACGCAGAATATGTAATTGGCCTTTTGCCATGTGGCCTCAGGTAGATGTTGAGCTATTTCTTCCTACCGCCCCGGCGGAGACTTAGTGTACAGGAGCCCGATCTATAGTAAAATTATGTGAACCTACATTTTAATGGAGTAACTGTTCTGCAGAAACTTCGAGTTCCTTATCCCTGACGCACCAGAGCTGATTGCTACAGTCCTGGAACACGAACAAGATATGTCATGCAAGCGCAATGCCTTCCTGATGTTGCTTCACGCAGATCAGGAGCGTGCGTTGGCCTATCTCTCGACCCGGCTTGATAATCTACATTCCTTTGGAGATATTCTGCAGCTCGTCATTGTTGAGCTGATTTACAAGGTACCACTTTCAAATTCATAATATATATTTCATTTTGTGTAAATTTGTAGTATTAGTATCTATAAAAGAGACACAATGGTCCAAAGCAGGAAGTGGCATTAGTGTCTTTCGACCCTATAAATACGAAATATCAATAATATTTACACAAACGATTCCTTTTCAATTCGATAAAGAGAAGTCTTTCTCATTATAAAATGTATGTCATTAATTAGTTTAGCTTTTTTGTCATCTAAATTGACACCACTCTGTTGCTTTCTTTAACATAATCACAATATTCTATCAACAAATGGTTTAAAAAATAGGATTGGCTCCACTGGGGGCAGCCTACGAGCTTAAAGCTCACAGTCACACCCATCTGCTATTGTCAGAACTTCAGAAGTGACAGAAACTGATCACAAATGAAAGCACACAAAAACAATATATTACATTTTCAGGTTTGCCATGCCAACCCTGGAGAGCGCGGTCGTTTCATCCGCACGGTGTATGGACTGTTGAACGCTTCGTCTGCGGCCGTGAGGTACGAGGCGGCCGGAACGCTAGTCACACTGTCCACGGCGCCCGCCGCCATCAAGGCAGCGGCGCAGTGCTATATCGAGCTCATCGTCAAGGTATGGTATAACACTTTGTCCTTATTTAGTCGTAGTTTCTCCCCGTTGGCGCTTCGCGTTTTCATGACTTAAGAACGGTAAAGGTAAAGTAAAAATTAATTGCATCAAATACATTTAAAAAGGTACATAGGTGGTGTTTGATCTTAATTGTAATTAAATCTGAAAATTTTAAATTAGAACGTAAAAAAATCGAGATTTGTCATTTACTTGATGATGACGACTAACTATCTTTTCAGGAGAGCGACAACAACGTAAAGTTGATAGTAGTGGGGCGGTTAGCGGCGTTGCGCGCTAACGGCGGGGACGCGGCGCGACGCGCGCTGCCTGACGTCGCCATGGATGTCTTGCGCGTGCTGGCCTCCTCCGACCTGGATGTACGCAAGCACACTCTAGACCTCGGTGAGTATCTACTTGCTTATCTTATACACCCTATATCTCTTATGATGATGATGTCCTCACTAGAATTACGGACATGACACAGAATTACGGGTGAGTATCTACTTGCTTATCTTATACACCCTATATCTCTTATGATGATGATGTCCTCACTAGAATAACGGACACGACACAGAATTACGGGTGAGTATCTACTTGCTCATCTTATACACCCTATATCTCTTATGATGAGGATGTCCTCACCAGAATTACGGACACGACACAGAATTACGGGTGAGTATCTACTTGCTTATCTTATACACCCTATGTCTCTTATGATGATGTCCTCACCAGAATTACGGACACGACACAGAATTACGGGTGAGTATCTACTTGCTTATCTTATACACCCTATATCTCTTATGATGAGGATGTCCTCACCAGAATTACGGACACGACACAGAATTACGGGTGAGTATCTACTTGCTTATCTTATACACCCTATATCTCTTATGATGAGGATGTCCTCACCAAAATTACGGACACGACACAGAATTACGGGTGAGTATCTACTTGCTTATCTTATACACCCTATATCTCTTATGATGAGGATGTCCTCACCAGAATTACGGACACGACACAGAATTACGGGTGAGTATCTACTTGCTTATCTTATACACCCTATGTCTCTTATGATGATGTCCTCACCAGAATTACGGACACGACACAGAATTACGGGTGAGTATCTACTTGCTTATCTTATACACCCTATATCTCTTATTATGATGATGTCCACACCAGAATTACGGACACATCTACTCTTTCGAGCGTACAAAGATTTTATAATTAGATTTGAAATCACATGCAGTCATAAATTGTCAAATAAACTTTATAAATTGTCAGTCATCATCGTAAATAGCTAAAAATATTAATCTTAATAAAAATTCACAATAAAATCATAATAATCGCACAATAAAATCAAAAATAATCACAATATATTCAAGCTTGCGTTGCGTACTACAATACATGTATCTATAGATAGATATTTAGTTTAAGGTGCACTCTCTATTTTTTCATTCTTATAACCCGATGCGACGGCACATGGATACGACTGGAAGAGGTTAGGTGCTAGACAGCAACAAAAACGCCACTTATTATCAAAAACTTCTCTGTTGATCAAAAAGTCCATCGCCTATCGATCTTCCCTTTGATATACCAAATAATAGTGAAATATCATTGATTAATTAAAAAGTGAAGATGCGGTACTAGTTTCTCGAAAATGGCAACCTCATATTGTGTAAAATTGTGTGCTCCCACCTCAGTCACCGTCGAACCGGCAGCACGGGCGGTCGTGATTCGCGTGAAATATTGTTGTCTCGGTCTCACTTCGGTCTTAGATACGTCTTTCCGTCTTTGTTCTTCTTTGTATTGCACAGGACTAGAAATATAACTGTGAGCGTATGTGTTTGCGTGTAGTTGTAACATATGCCAATTTTTGAGTAAGCGCTGGGAGAACGTAACCTATCTATCCTTTTTAATTAATCAATGTGAAATATGTTATTATTTTATTATTACAGCCTTAGAGCTGGTGACTTCACGCCACGCGGAGGAGCTGGTAGGCGTGCTGCGTAAGGAGGCGTCGCGCGCGCACCAGGCTGATCATGAAGATGCAGCCAAGTACCGCCAGCTGTTAGTGCGCGCCATGCACCGTGCTGCTGTCAAGGTATATTGCTATGGTATCTTAAGAATATACTAGCAAAGTACAAGTGTATAGAAAATAAGAAAGAATGGGAAGGTGGTGTAAGGGACGAAATGGTATAAGCGAAACATCTTATGCGTTCTATAAAACTGCAAACAGGGCGGTTCGGTTTGCTACTCATACTCATACTCATACTCATTTATTCGCCGTAGTAGCATAAGGCACACTTGGAGACGTCAATTCTACTAAATAATGCTGCTTAAATTATAATTTAAAATTTGAAGCCATAAAACAGACAATACAGAAAAATAATCAAGTTACTTAGTAATTTGTACACATAAAAAAGGTAAATTCATAAATAGATCAGCTGTAAATGGGCGTCGTTAAAGTCATGTCAATAATAATTAATGGTGCTGCTGTAAAATGGCATTGTCTGTCATTATTAAATCCAAACTAGGGTGGCTGTACTATGAAAACCAAACTTATCTAATTCAATTTAGATTTCCTTATAATAATTGTGTTATAATTATAAACATACATGACATATTATATAAATTAATGAACTCTATAATAATATCTAAGTTATCAATCTAACACGAATTTGCTCTTGTTTTGATGTAACTTTGATATTATGTGGAAGAGATCGATTTAAAGAGATAAGGCCGCCCATTGTCGGTATTTATACATTGTATACCCACTACCTAAGGCTTATTTGTGTGTATTTAACGAAAATAAATAATATGAATGAATAGTAACGACGTGGCGAGCTAAGCGAGCCGCAAATCCTTTCACAGCATGTAATACAGTGCGCAGCGTGTCGAATAATGTCATGCTGCACTGTGTGCTTTTCTCTAGCACGCACCAGACGCTTTCCTACTCCACTGCAGCCACGTCAGCCTATACTCGATGGATTATAATAATCCATCGAGTAAAACGAAAGCGATGGATAAAGAATTGGCTACTTATATAATAATCCCTAAACAATGTAGATGGATTATTGAGATTATCTCTATACTATTATAATAATCCATCGAGTAGGTGTGGTGTAGGTGTTTTGATTTTGGGTGTTAGATAGATAGATAGATAGATAATACTTTATTGCACACTTAAATCTAAAAGGAACTATTTACAATCAGAAAACTTAAAACTAAGCGACAATTGGTAAGTTTTAAAATGTTATAAGAATAAAGAACTAATATAATAATACATAGACATAAATACATACTTATCGTTAAATATATTTACATATATTACTTACTATATATACATATATATATATATATATATAAACAAAGGGACTTAGGTATGCGTTCAGTGATGACAGGACAAGTAGTGCTCCTTTACCATGGATTTAAAGATTGGCAGCGACTTTGCACGCCTTACTGAGACTGGTAATTCGTTCCATAGTTTAACAGCCCGGACAGTAAAGGAATGGGCGTAGAAAGAAGAAGAGTGCGCAGGTACTTGAAGCAAGAGGTTTTGTTCCAGTTCCCGGAGGTGGGCGGCGTGGTGGCCCCGGCGCTGTTAGAGCTGGTGGGCGACGGCAGCGAGGCGGCCGCGCACGACGTCATGGTGTTCCTGCGGGCTGCGCTGCACGCCTTCCCCGACCTCGCACCCAATATATACCAGGTATAAGAAATATATATGAATATCTATATATAAATATAAAATAAGTAAATAATGCTGGACTATTCACACAGCATTATCTGGCCCCAAGCTAAGCAGAGCTTGTGTTATGAGTACTAGATAACTGATATACATAATACAATACAATACACTACATAGATATTTTTTTATTATATAATAGAAAACATCCAGAACGCCCTGAACAAATACCTGCAGATCGTACAAATATTTGTCCCGAGGCGGGAATCGCCCGCAACCTCCTGCGTCGCAGGCGGACCTTCGCCCACCGCGCCACAGAGGTCGTCAAATATCACAGAGGTCGTCAATATATAAGAAAGATTTATAGATAATTATTATTTACTAGCTTCGCCCAGCGGGTTCTTACGCGTTGTTCCTATGAAAGCGTTTAAAAGTAATTTATATCCAACAGGAACATATTTATGGGATAAAAATTAGCCTATGTTTGATTCCAAGATTAGAATTGTATGCAAAACTTCAGCCCGATCCGTACAATAGTTTTGGCGTGAAGAGGTAACAAACATCCATCCAAACTTTGGCAATATTAGTGTGATTTACTATCATTATTGAAAAAGAAAATTACAATCAAATAATTCAAATTTATTAAAACTATTATGTACAATTGAAACAATTGAGCTAACCGCAGAATGTTACAAACAATCTACAGGTAACTCAACTGATCCATATCAATACCAATCGGAAACGTACCCAAGACGCTGCATTAACTTATCTAGGACCGGAATTTTGCTAAAAGTAGAAGGGTTAAGACCCCAAACTGTCGAATTAAAATTTGAAAATTTGCGTTGTTGAAGTTAGCGTTTTAGTTTTTTGGAATTACCTTGATGTTGTCTGTTATTGTTATGAGATCTGGTTAAGTTTTCATTGATGAATGTCTTTGTTGTCGTAATATATCCTGGACTCTGAATCGGAGTATATAGCTAATATCAATATTCCATCTACACATTGTTTAGGGTTTTGATGTACTCCTCTTGATTACAGAGGCTGCTGGAAACGCTACCGGGTATCAAGTGTGCGCGCGTAGCTCGCGCGGCTCTATGGCTGGTGGCGCACTTCGCGGACACGCCGGCACGCGCCGTGGCCGCGCTCGACGCACTGCAGCCGCTCCTACCGCAGCTGCAGCCTGGCGACGAGGTAACTAACCTCAACCCCAACAGCCTGTATTAGTCCGCTGCTGGACGCAGGCCTCCCCCTAATAACCGCCTTATTGGCTTTTATCTCATGAAGGGGAATGCGCATAATGCTACGCTGGGCATGCCGTTTGAGAATGCCAGTTCGGTGGTAGAGTTATTCTGCTGCCCGCCCCCTGGTGGATATCCCTTACTCGCCTTACGACCCTAATGGGAAGAGTTGGGGTGCTGCATTCTAAGCCAGCACCACAAATAACTAAGACACGGACAAAGGCTACGCGGCATATTGGCATGGTCATCTAGCCATTTAGATGGCAACCAGCGCAGTATTGGACAAATGCTTATTAATACAACCAAATGCTGAAATAGGCACCCTTTGTTCCCAATGTATACCAAGATTACCAAGTAAATTGTTAGATTTAAGTTCTTATTCGTTGTAGTTCTTTTATTATTGTTTGCACATTTTTCTGCACGTTTTTGGGTAAAATAAATGAATTTTATCTTTTAATCTAACTGTGCATGGGCCGTTGTCTATTAGAAATAACTATAAGTACCTATAGCTGCCCACTTGAACAGAGGTTTCACGTTATTTAACGCTGCATGTTATAATTTTAGGAAGAAAAGGAATCCACAGCAGGCGGCGCGAGCACAGAGGCGGCCCCGCGGCAGCTGGTTACCAGCGACGGTACTTACGCGACGCAATCCGCATTCAACTTGCCCACGTGAGTGCTATTTATTACATTACACCTGCTAGTATCTACAACTATCGCATTGATAATGTACTAGCGACCCGCCCCGGCTTCGCATAGTTGCAATGCTGATTTATTATATTTATAAACCTTCCTCTTAAATCAATCTATCTATAAAATAACCGCATCAAAAACCGATTCGTAGTTTTAAAGATCTAAGCATACATAGCCTTTCGACTGTGCACGAGCTTGGCAAGGCCTAAAATAAATAAAAACAACATGGCGGACATGTGTGGACAGCCTTGACAAGGCTGCTTCACAGATTAGCGATAAAAAAATCTTACAATTTTTTTTTTGTGGGATTTTGGTATTCTTTCATTAGTTAAGGTATAGAATTCGTCATAAAAATGGTCAGTTTGCTCTGTGATCGGACTGTTTAGTCCCTGTTCATCATCAAAAACTTAGTTTTCGAATCAAATTTTAAAGGTCTTTTTGAGTCGTCGGTTTTCGGTCGTGTTTTGTGTTTGTGTCGATAAAACTAAGAGATCGGGATAGCCAAAGGTATGTTCTTCAATAATTTACACACTTGATACCATTCGTCGTGGTTTAATGTAGAAGATAATGCATTTAAACTTCAGCGTTGCAGCAACCGTTGGTTTCGTGGCAAAAAATTTCATTTATCAACAGAAGCTTATCTTTTTATTATTTTTTCATGCAATCAATGCTATTTAGTAGGATGATTTATAAGGTTCAAAGGACATTAACAAAACCTAGGGCTTCGCATACAAAAAATCAGAGAAATCATGATTTTTTTGATTTTTGAACACGGTCTGTGGATCAGCCTTAGTTAGGTCAAACCTGGGGGCCATCTTGATTTTACGACCCTTTGTAAATGCCGCACTGACGAAAGGTCACGGACTAGCAGACAGCGGGAAGCGACTTCGTTTGTTTGAGTGTATAGATAGTACAAAATACAATCAGACATAGATAAGTAAGAAGATAGGTATATAAACAAACTATAATTAAAACTTAAATGAGTAAGAACAGATGTATGCTTATATCGCAGTGTGATTAAGCTCTTTAAATAAAGATTGTTAGTTTAAGTAGCTGCAGAATGTCCAACAAGGGGAGGGTTTTACCATAATTATCAATTACCTCGCTTAGCAGGCAGATTAATCATAATAACAGTACATGTATAAATGTGATATAGATATAGATGTGATAAAAATACACAAAAGGAAGCGTAGGTTATTCAACTCATATGACATCCATCGTCTGAGTGAAAAGGGTCCGTCTGACGCCACGCGCCTCCTATACTTGAGTATTTCTAACGTCTCACGTGGGAAATGCTCATTCCCAACGTGTCACGAAAAGTAATCCCAACGTCTCACGAAAGTCATAGCGTCGTGTTTACAATTTACATCATTAATTCAGTTTAACTTAATTAATATCTTGCAGTGAATCGAAGACCGGCAGCACGCAGGGCCTGACGGCCGCGCTTAGCGAGGGCGAAGGCTTCACAGCCGCCTGCGCGTGCTCCGCCCTAGGCAAGCTAGCGCTCCGCCTGCCACCGGCGCAGGCCGCGCGCGCCATGCACCTCGCCGCGGCGCTCATAGCCTACCACAAACAAAACCACAACGGTGAGATATAACCTTCTACCCATCGCTAAACATAACATAACGCTATTGGTGGATCTAGCGAAGGTTTGGATGTATGGATGTTTGTAACCTCTTCACGCCAAAACTACTAAATGAAATTTTGCATACAGGTAATTCTAAGATTCCTGGAATTAAACATAGAATACTTTTCGTCCCATAAATCAGTTCCCATGGGATAGAAATAACCTTTAAACAACGCGTGCCAAGCCGCGGGGTGCAGCTAGTTATACATAGAAACAAAACAAAGCTTTTGTTTTGTTTCAAAGCGCAGGCTCCGCAAGCTAGCGCTCCGCCTGCCGCCTGAACTTCCAGAAACGTGTTTGTAATGTCTCAAGAAAATTTCTGATTGCTTTCTATATTTTTCTAAGAGTCATAGTTGGATTGTAAATAGTATTGTGACACACATCTTATTTTCAACCATTGTGACAGCAAACGCGGCCAGCGGCGGATTAACATCTGACGACTTGGAGCACGCGGCAATGTGCCTGTCCGCGGCGGCATCGCGACCCGCTATCGTACAGAGCGCGATGCTACAGGGCAGCAAGCGTGCTCTGGCCTCGCTACTGGCACTGCCAGACAGGATCACGCCCGGAGGAGAAACTAAGGAGAAGGTCAGTTCTATTGCTCACTCACTCTAGTCCGCGGCCGCATCACGGCCCGCTGTCGTACTGAACACGTTGCTACACCGTCACGAAGCAAGCTCTCGCCATTTCTACTGGCGCAGGGCGATGCTTATTGTATTGTTTGTTACAGGAATCTTCCGAGAAACCGGTAATAGAGGTGGAGACCGGGATATCGTTCGGCGCGCTCAGTTCGATTGGATCTGCGAACGCGCAACACCATGACATGTTCGACACCTCGCTCAGTAACGCTTTGCTAGGTACACTCAACTTTTTGTTTCGATATTGTAGTATTATAGTATAACGTTATTGGTGTCAATTCAAATGGCACAAAAACTGAACTAATCTGACCACTAAAAACATGCCATCCTGTATTAATCGATCGCTAAGAAAGTGACGACACCATTTATGTGGTGTCTTCCGTTTTTGTGCCATATGAATTGACAGCATACATATTTAGCTGTTTCGCGGACTTCTTAATCTAAACCACCTTCCTCAAATCCTTAATACTGATATCGACCGGCGCGACCTGGCAACGCTTTGTTTACCAAAATGTCTGAAACCTCGCCAGCTAGCAAAATCTACCGACCTTTTCGACCCTACGTTTCAGTACGAATGCACTAGGTCAGTTAGTAACATAGTGTCGTGATTCTAGGTCGTGGTACCGGCAGCGGCGCTGGCAGCACCAAGTTATCTCGCGTCACACAACTCAGCGGCTTCTCGGATCCAGTGTACGCGGAGGCAATCGTCACCGTCAACCAGTACGATATCGTGCTAGACGTACTCGTCGTTAACCAGACTGACGACACGCTGCAGGTACTTATCCTACCATGCCATCATACCATCTCTACACAATAATAATCATACAAAATATATTCGATTCCCACCTCGGGACAAATATGTGTACGATTTGCAGATATTTGTACAGGGCGTTCTGGATGTTTTCTATATAAAAAATATTATGGTTTCATACTATACACTGGTTGGAGACGTTTTAAAAGCTAGTTAACTACAATTTTACTTTTGAGCGTGACTAAATATAAATGCTGCTGTTGACAACTGTGTGTACAACGTCCAATAATTCGATATAAACATCCTCTGTACTACGAACGACAACAAGAAGAAAGCGATAGTAACCCATTCCGTGTATTTAACGAAGCTTTGGACGAAATTATGAGTCCAAGTACGGAGGCCACGAATATCTTCACATTCTTAGACATGTTTGTCAAACCATATTCTTTAATTACAGGATTGCTGCGTAGAGCTAGCGACTCTCGGCGAGCTGCGATTGGTAGAACGTCCGGCGCCTGTAGTACTCGCTCCAAGAGACTTTGCGACTATCAAAGCGCACGTGAAGGTAAGCGAGGATTTTTACTAGATTTTATGAGACGACCAAAAATTCAAGTTAATTGCGTGGAATTTTAATGGGATAGTTAAGTAGGTAATTAGATATTGGCCGAGTCAGACAGTCGGACGGACAGTTTCAGTCCACAATACTAACAATACCCTATTCACGGGCTGCTTGAGCCTAGCTTCGCGGCCGATGATTCACGTTTAGTTTTATAATTTTATTTTCTACACTAAAAAATATATTTTATTCATATTTTATTTTTTTATACTTATACTTTTTACATCATAAATGAACTGCGATTTTAGGGTAGACTGAATCTAGTTAACGAATGACGTGGTTATTTATTCATGTTTCATGGCTCGGCTACATGTCATTGGGTCGATTTTAGAAGATATCTCTATAGGCATCATATATTATATATGACGCCTATAGTCTATATACAAATATATATACATATATATAAATCTGTCTATGTCTATAGGTGCACTCGACAGAGAATGGAATCATCTTCGGCAACATCGTCTACTGCGTCAGCGGCGCCGGCCTCGAGCGAGGTGTCGTCGTCCTCAACGACATTCACATCGACATCGTCGACTACATCCAGCCCGCCGCCTGTAGCGACGCTGACTTCCGGCAGATGTGGGCAGAGTTCGAATGGGAGAATAAGGTACATTTACCCCTTTTTTGTTTTCCAGGGGGAAAATTTGCATACAGATATCATACTGCAGTAGGGTATAGTTTGGTTATGCCCATCTTGCATTGCCAAATTAAGCAGGTCTCCGAAGGCGTTCACAAATACCACCTCCAACGTCCCGCAAAAGTTACGATGGCACGTGGCAAACTGTGCCATCGCCCTCCCGTGGTCCGCCTTAGCGAGAATTCACTCCGACTGCCCGCAGACCCAGGTGGTCCCCTAAAGGGAATCTTGTTAGACCATGACCGCGCTGTGCTAGCCACCCAGGGCTCATTCACCTACCCTGGATATTTTATCCGAACCACCAACTGTGCCTTATTATTATGCAAAGTGTCAAAGACATACACATCGCCGACTACATCCTGCCCGCAGCTTGTAACAATACAATACAATATTTTATTAATAACGCCATGTTACAAGTCATTAAGATATAAGTTAATATAGTTTACAATATTAACCTTAACCTAAAGTATAAGTACATATTTAATATAATTGTAATTATATATTTAAATAATTTTTATTAATTCTAAAATAATTAAATAATTGGCATCGCGTAGAACTCGTCTACGGAATAAAATGATCTATCTAAGAGCCATTTCTTGAGTTTATGTTTAAATATCATGGTGGAAGCAGCGTCTTTTTTAATCGCCAATTTTTAACCGACTTCAATAAAAGGAGGAGGTCGTCAATTCGACTTTGTTTGTTACGTCAAAACTTTTGACTGGGTTATCTGATTTTGATGATTCTTTTTATTTGAAAACTGGTGCTTCCCATGTAGTCACATTTCAATTTAGTTCCGTTCTGACAATGGCATCCATATGAAAACCATAAAATTAAAGTCGCTTAATAGTTTTTTTTAAACAAACTCAATTATTACGCTCTAGCCTCGAAATAAGTATATTATCGCAGGACGTTATCAGCAGTAGAAAATATGGTGCTATGATCAAAGCTTCGAATTTGAACCTTTTGCCTTTACTGACTGTCTTTCCTTCGCAGGTGTCTGTAAACACTAATATCACGGACTTGCGCGAGTACCTCGACCACCTTCTGGCCTCCACCAATATGAAATGTCTTACACCAGATAAGGTAAAGCAATACCACCAAATATTACACATTTCAAATCCACGACAGTTTTACACTGAACCATTATTAATGTCATTATCATTTCATCAAACATTGTAAAATACCACTCTTGATGAGGTCACATTTTGTAACCAAAGATTCTTTGTTCAAAATCAAAAACATTTACACAACACACTCGCATACAATTGAATCGACTTCAGCCGACATTTGCACATAAAGTAGATTTCCAGGAACTAGTTCTTCCGATTTGCATCCAAGTAGCCCCGAGTTTTAGCTTTGTTACAAGAGGGTATATATTGTTTATAATCAATGATAAGTCGCTGTTTCACGAGCACAGAAGAATCATTCCTATCTACTGACGACCAGTGTGACGACAGACGAGGCTGAGTATACACACAGGTCTCTCACTAGGAGAATGGTTTTACTACTGTTTTACTTTTTGTAAAAAATAATGTTTTGAGTCGATTCAGTTGCACGCTAGTGTATTTGGGAGCTAAGATGCCGCAAAACACAGATGGACGTGTCATATGAGAAAGGTTTATACAATCATCTTTTTAAAGATTTATATGTTCAGTGTGCTAAAGTTACGTTTCCTACAGGCTTTATCGGGACAATGCGGCTTCATGGCGGCTAATCTCTATGCTCGCTCCATATTCGGGGAAGACGCTCTCGCCAACCTCAGCATAGAACTTCCTCTGCATAAAGCCAACACGCCCGTGTTGGGACATGTGCGCATCCGTGCTAAGACTCAGGTAACGTCTGAACACTACAGCAGTAAGCGTTAGGTCTAAGATTTTAAAACGACAACTGCCTCAAGGATCTAGGTCGACTTAACCAGTAACTACTCAAATCAGTCGGTACTGATGGAAACTACAACACCCTCAAGGATCTAGGTCGACTTTACCAGTAACTAATCAAATCAGTCGGTAATTATGGAAACTACAACCCCCTCAAGGATCTAGGCCGACTTAACCAGTAACTACTCAAATCAGTTGGTACTGATGGAAACTACAACACCCTTAAGGATCTAGGTCGACTTAACCAGTAACTACTCAAATCAGTCGGTACTGATGGAAACTACAACACCCTCAAGGATCTAGGTCGACTTTACCAGTAACTAATCAAATCAGTCGGTAATTATGGAAACTACAACCCCCTCAAGGATCTAGGCCGACTTAACCAGTAACTACTCAAATCAGTTGGTACTGATGGAAACTACAACCCCCTCAAGGATCTAGGTCGACTTAACCAGTAACTACTCAAATCAGTCGGTACTGATGGAAACTACAACACCCTCAAGGATCTAGGTCGACTTTACCAGTAACTAATCAAATCAGTCGGTAATTATGGAAACTACAACCCCCTCAAGGATCTAGGCCGACTTAACCAGTAACTACTCAAATCAGTTGGTACTGATGGAAACTACAACCCCCTCAAGGATCTAGGTCGACTTAACCAGTAACTACTCAAATCAGTTGGTACTGATGGAAACTACAACACCCTTAAGGATCTAGGTCGACTTAACCAGTAAATACTCAAATCAGTCGGTACTGATGGAAACAACAACCTTCAAGGATCTAGGTTGACTTTACCAGTAACCCTGTAGAATAGACATTCTGATCACGAAACGTTTGTCATTTTCAGGGTATGGCGCTGAGTCTGGGCGATAAGATCAACCTTATGCAAAAGGCCTCGCAAAAGAAACAGGCGCCACCACCCTCCATTCCCGCCGCATGAGTAACTATTTACATTATAACTACTTTATTTAAATTACTATTATTGTTAACTATAACTTAGTGAAGTTAAATATTCTATACCTAATATTATGTAGGTCGGTATATGATCAGTCTTTCTAATTTAAATCGTGCAATAGATGCCTTGTTCTCTGTCCCGTCACATCCTTCTAAGATGTAGGATAAACATTATTAATGGTTATATTATATCTTTGTTTATATAAATTTCTTGAATTAAAAAAAAAACGAAAACCCCGACAAATATTGCTTTACTTTCATGTGCATTTTAATACGTTATCTTTAACTAAATATAATTATGATTATGTAATGTATGATTCTAGAGTTATAGTACCTAGGTAAAATGGATTATATGCGATTAATATGAAGAAAATTCATTAATTATTTTATTGACCTCATGCTCCATATTTATTCATACAAAATAGAGAGAGATTCATAAAAAAATAAATAGGTTCACAAAAAAGTAGTCATGGCAGTTTACACCATGAGGAGCAGAGTAGGTACATTTGTAAAATTAACCAATAGCATGATGTCAAAATAGCGGCATAGCACCGTCACGTGAGGTATTCCAGATTCTATTGGTTATTCTTAGATACAGCTTTTCTACAGCTGTAATGTTTACATTTGTATTATGTTGCGCTAGTCTGGTACTGCGACAAACATATACACAGATACAGGCGAGTGTTCAAATTCGCCACTACGGCTCAGTTGATGGGTAAAGGCCTTCCTGCCATTAATTATCTGATTGCGATATAATCGCACTCAGCTACTCGATAGTCTCTTGTCATGGTCATGCATGAGTCGTCCTATTTTTGTTTGGGCTTTGCGTAGTTTCTATGTCCGCGCGGAAGAGGCGCTGTACCGAATCCCATAGAAAAATTTAACATCTCGACGATGACTCGACACTTTCGAGTAAACAAACTCAAGGCTGTTTTAGAGCTTTGATTGTTTGACGATAGTATCGAGACGTCTTCGTGACGTCTTTTTTTTGGATTTGCATAGTTCCATGGCCGCACGGTAGAGGTGCTGCCAATTTCGACGTCATGATGTCGTCTCGATAGGTACTATCGTTAAACCGAACTCAAAGTTCAGCTGGCAGTGAGATGTTTGTACAAATGTATTTGAGGGAATAAAATAGGAAGAAATAGGGATAAAATAATTGAATCATAATACTTATGAAATAAATTAGTTTATTGCCACGTCAGTTTTCCGCGACGTGCGGTGCGAAAGTTATTTCATGTTCCGTAACGTAACGATAGACTCAACTGTATAAATAGTAAAAATAATTTATAATAGTAATAAGTTAATGGATTGGTTACAAAACAGTGCGATCCGACAGCTGTCGGCGGTCTAGCTTCCCTGCTCGAGTTTAACTTATATCTGAAACAAGGAAAACAACAATTAGCCTTTTTCTTGCACAAAGAGTCTTAGGTCTTAGTTCTTGGATATTACCTAGGTAGGTAATGAGCCATCTATCTATCAACTGAACCAGCTTCAAGCCTTATAGGTCTTTTGTCCTGGTTTCGCTGATGCTTAAAGGAAAAAGAGATACAAGTTTGAGCTGCTATTGTCTCAAAATTCCATTCAGAGTAACAAGCAACCACACATCTTTCCATACGTTGCGTCTTCAGAACCTACTCTAATAAAGCAGGCGACTGACTTGAGCATTTTATCAACGACGGTATCATTCGTGGCTTTGATATGTTACGTTACGGCAGCAATACATCGCATTGCATCGTCTCGCACGGTACGCTGCATGCATTCTTCGAATATGCGAGCAACGGCTTAATACTAGTAGCAATTCTAACAGGTACTCAACTGCTGACCCTAAAGCCTCGATCAGACGATATCACAAATCGTTTTCATCGTGAGGATTTGCATTAACCATGCACGGTGAGATAGAGACTTACTTATTCCTCTTCTTCTTCCTCCTCTTCCTCCTCTTCTTCTTCCTCCTCCTCTTCCTCCTCCTCCTCTTCTACTACCTCCTCCTCCTCTTCCTCTTCGGGCTCGGGCTCGTACACGGGCTCCTCCTCTTCCGCTTCTGCGCCCTTCTCCTCTTCGCCGTCGGGGGAATCGCTCTCGCCCTTCTTCTTGCCGGGTCTCTCACCGAACCACTTAGGCAGTCTCGCTGTACGGGAATGTAATATTAGTAAACAAAGACATTTAAATTCGTATGTTGACGATATAAAGACAAGTTCTTTATAGATAACCCTATAAAAGGTTTCTTTTAGCAACGTTTTGGGGATGGTAGAAGTAGTAAAATTCATTTTTAAAAGTATTCAGTGACTTGGTACTTGGTACTTTAAAAAACGTAGCTTTGTGGTTCCCAGGGTTTCCATAATGTAGCTAATAACTTTCATCAATATTTACCAAAAAGATTACAAACTTTACCCTCCATCAGTACCTAAACACTATTATGGTGTCCTCTCTAAAGCCTTTATCTAGATAAGTAGCTGAATTTTGAAGTTGCTTTACTAATACGTGCTAATACCATGAAAGGATTACTGATTTAGACATGATACTGAGGATCTTTCGTCGTTATTGTGACATGAAAAGTACAAGCGGAAAATAGTGCAACATAAATACTTCTTCACATCGCACACTGCTTATATTTAAATTGCGTATACAAAAACTACTCGAATGATTCGTAATCGTTTAATTAGGTAATTAAGAGTATGTTGAATCATTGTTAATTGTAGTCTTTTTCATCCGCAATTTTTGTTAAAGAGTGCTTTTGATTAACTTGACAAATGAAGGAAGGGAATATACTCACTCTTTTGCCTGCCTCCGAACTGGCCGGCCCTCTCTTGCCAAACCTTCTCAAGGAAGTCCTTGTTCAGTTTTTCTAGGTCCTATGGGAATGGTTAACACGAGGGTCAATAATGTACAGTCGGTAGTCACGTCTCCGGACTTTTGGGACGAACATGTCCTACTGTCAAATTGATTATTGACCCGTGAAACGTCTCTGTTTTCTGTCAGCTTTGTTTATTACCCACCAAATATTAGGAATTTATAGATACTATATCATCGCACCGCATAGGTTCTCAAAATACTTCATAGGTACATTTA
Organism: Eupithecia tripunctaria; assembly: GCA_955876795.1. Taxonomy (NCBI): domain Eukaryota; kingdom Metazoa; phylum Arthropoda; class Insecta; order Lepidoptera; family Geometridae; genus Eupithecia; species Eupithecia tripunctaria. The sequence continues at coordinate 7,042,857 of OY041602.1, read as the reverse complement.
AGTGCGAACGCAAGACCCCTTATAATCAATTTGACAGTAAGAATATAAACGTAAGGAGTACAAAAACATATAATGCCAGGACTACATTTTGGATCGGACACATATACATGCCGTGACGACGTGCTTGGGGTAAAAAGACAAGTCTCACTCATGTCTGGACATCCTTACTTTTAGTCCTGTTCATGAAGTCGTTCATTTTGTCATTCCACGCCTTATCCAAAAACTCAGCATAAAACGTATCGTAACCCTGTTCAATTATTCAATTCAATAACTTGTAATTACAAAAGTGTGTGGAGTTTTCTAGAGCCCGAACCGTTAGATTCGAGTTCAGTTGTTTTCATTAATTTTATCACTAAGTTGAGATTTCAAGTTATTGGAATACTTACACCCTCGAACAGCTTCTTTTTGTCGTCGTAAGACCGTGTGTCAACACGTCTTTCGTACTTGGATGCTACTTGGATTTTAGGCTGCAAAGAGAAAATCTCTGTCATAATTTGTACTTTAATTGTATAAATAAAAATATCAACTTAATCATCTAAAACATAAAGTGAAATTCTTAAGGATATTTTTACTTACCGGGTGCTTGCCTGTGAGTGCCTCAGGGTCGAGACCCTTCTTCAGAGCCTTGTGCCTCAACTGCTGCTTCTGTCTTTCTTTGAGCTCTTTTAACTGTGGACCGGAAAAGGAGCATTATTAATGTTATTATGTGTTCCATAACAATTTTGTACAAGTAATTGTTAATTAGTTGAAAGCAGCACTGCTTAACGAATAGTCCGAGAATTTTCAAGCGAGGTTAGCTGTCTCTAAGCTGAACTGGTGCCATGTACAACATTGCATGATCAGTATACTCGAGTAAATCAGGTGTATATAGATTGGAAACTCACGTCGTAGTCTTGCCTCTTCTGCCTCTCCTCGAGATCGTACTTCTCGGTCTCGAGTTTGACAATGCAGTCCCAGAGCTCCTGAGCCTTGTAGCGCAGCTTGTCTATGTTAAGGTTGTCGATGTTAAGGGGTTTGATGCGGATGGACAAGGAGATCTTCTTCTCCTCCTCAAGTTGCTCCTTGGTCTTGTTGCGCTCCAATTGTGCGCTACTCAGACCAAACTGTAAAACGTAAGATATTCATTAGCCTCATTTAAAATGTTATTCTTGCTACTTTTTGTTTTACTGTAATCCATAGTCAGATTTGTATCTACTGCTTTTCATTGCAATTCTATCATAGATTTCATTTCACTGCTTTTTTATAACCAGAGATGTCAGTAAAGAATGTTATTCCATTTCGGCCGTTTATGCTATTAATAAGGGATATTCTCGAATGATCGTCTTAATTTGTCGAGTTAACTTACGTTATCGCTCTTCTTCTGAATGGTGAAGTTAGGTCCGGTCTTGTTTGAATCCTTCATCGCCTGGAGCATAGCCTGGCGTTTCTTTTCGGCCTCCTCGAGCCGTTGCCTCTTCTCTTCGATGTCACGCTGTTTCTTCTCCTCAACCTCACGTACTCTCCTCTCTTCATCTTCCTTCTTCTTCTGGGCGAGGCGCTTCTCCTCCTCGGCACGAGATACCTGAAAACATAAATATAATGTTAACGCATTTCGTCATTTCTGATACTTGATTTGATTTAAAAGTGAAGTCTCAAAGACTACATTGTATAAATACACAAACAGACGCCGCAAGCTTACCTTACGCTTGGCCTGCTTTTCTTTGAGGCGTTTGAGCTCATCTTCTTCCTTAGACCTTTGTTTGCGCCATTCGTTGATATATTCCTTCAACTGCTCGTCCAGGTCAGACCGCTTCTGGTCTTGACGCTATAATCAAACACCATTTGTTAATTAACACTTCCGATACTGTCAAGATACATATGGGTGATGTGATGATATTTACCTTGATGAATTCTGGGTCTCCCTCACCCCTGAAATATCAATAAACAGCGATTAGTCTCCTAGTTTCTATTGAAGCATCTGTTAATGTTAGGCCATCTCTGACGGCTGACATATACATAACGTCTGTTACGGTGAAAGTATTTGCGCTAGTTTGTAATTCGTTAGGTTTCTGCTAGAACGCTCTTGTAGAAGATAGCGTCCCAGCAGGGACAAAGGTGGTTTCTGTACATTTGTTAAAGTTTAAGCTTTTGTGTAAACAACTACATGGTCACTGTTAAAATTAAATCTTCTGTTATTTGACTTCATCTGTCGAAAATTATATAAAATGTAAAATACACTGAGTAAGATATTATTGATCGACATTAACAATTAACGGATTGTATTTTTTCAGTAAATGGCTATTTGTTGAGGGGGCGGGGGTTTTAACGTCACAAATGTCAAGAGTAAATTACCATGGTAAAATGTGCGGTAGACGGACTTAGACACATTTAATTATTTATATAGGTTCATGCTTCAATGCCATGCAACAAAACCATGATTCGATATAGCGAGAAACGCGAGCGTTGCGCTGCGGTGCGCGCTGACCGATTTGTTGTTTCTCAAGAGGAGGGCGCGGGCGCAGCGCTGTACGTCTCTAAATAGAACACCTAACAACCGAAATGTATAAATAGCACCAGAGCGCCGGACGTCGGTCGCGTCATCCGATGGAACGCAGATAAACTGTTACATTAGCAAAAAGAACATACTGCGCCCGCGTTTAAGTTAATGATGGGCAATGTTAGTGACACCACAGAGAGCGGTGCAACTTACGCTGCACTGATCGATGGTCTACTCCTAGAAACAGAAAACATCAATCAGCCTCTACATCTCAGTCTGCAACTCTACCGTAGATACCTACCGCAGTAGGTACCTCACGTCTCAGTAAACCAAGCGGTGACGATTATTTCGCGCATAAACGAAACAAACACTGCATTAAAAGCTGTTGAAGTAATTTTTTTGAATTTTGTTGATAAGAAGGTACTCAGCATAATGCTCTGCCTAAGCGCGGTTTATGCTAGTTCCAAGACGTTAATCCATTGCCAATCCAGTCATCGAAAAACCATTCAGGTCTGCTACAAGCGAAGCATTATATCAGAACTAGTCTAAATGATGAGGTACTCACTCTTGTTTCGGGGCGGGCCTTCATTTACGACAGCGGCGGCGGAAAAAGAAAAATATATCGATTAGATTGAATCCATCACCAACTCCAGAACAACAACAATGTATAACTTGACAGTAAGCATACATAAAGTTAATGCGAACGCCTCACTCAACAAACTTCAAGTCACAAAAAACAATAACAATAATGAAATGTTTCTATTCTGTCCCGAGAAAGATCAGTGGCACTCCCACGCGAGACTGTCTTTCGTCAGGATTAGACGATCTGGTGTTACGATGAGCGCGTTATATGAAAATTTGGTATTAGAAAGCGTTTAGCAGCACAGCCCAGCGGGGGTAATCTCTGAAAGCAACAAAGCCGTCATATAAGCGCTAGAAGCGTTAGATTCGCAGACTAAACTTAGCCTAAACGAGTGAAGCAATGTGACTGCCGGATCAACCAAAACGGCACGACACTTACTTCCTGCAACAAAAGAGAGGGGGGTGTGGTGAGGGAGTGCAAAGCCCAGCATCTGGGGTTCCAACGAACTGGGATTCATACAGCCATGCCTGTCCGCGCTGACCACAAATCGAGGAGTGATCGTCTCCTCTCGACTCCTATCTAATAACTCGGAAAATGATAGATCCGCCAAGGCAAAGTAGGAAATCACGCCCGTAAGCTGAAGTGTTCAAGTCAAACATTCTCTATTAAAGTCTATTGTCAGACGACGTTGCATCACTCGGTCTACTTACGTCTCTGGGACTTCTTCTTCTACTTCTTCCTCCTCAGAGCCACTATGGAAAATGGAAACACTTAGTACATGTAAACACTCAAATACATAGAAACATTGAACGATAGGATTTACATCTAACAAAGGAATATGATCATAATATGAACAAACCTCTTTCAAATTAAGTACTTGTGCTTTATTTTAGAGAGGTGTCTATAGGGAAAATTTTCTATTCCAAGGGGATTATTTACAAACATTGAATGTATGGAAAAGGTACGAATATCAACTAGCTTTACGGATACCTTTATAGAGTTCCTAATGTTCCTATCCAAAACAAGGTTTACTTACGAGTATTCCTCTTCGTCAGACATGTTGGTGGTTTATTTATTCTGTGAAAAATAAAGCTTTGTTAGTTCTATGTCCTTGCTAATTTCCAATCGGTTTTGGCAATAAAAGACCAATCATAGAACCATGGAATGACCGACCATCTATTACTCGTATTACCTATGGCCCTATGTTTATTTTGTAATGTTGTATCACCAAGTTGTTTTGTGAATTAAAACCTATTCGTAAAATTTCGTTTTATGTTCGTAGTTTAAATTGGCTTCATCTTTTTATTGTTGCTTAGCGTAGTGTGATCGTTGTCTCGTCTATGCCAAATTGAATGACTTGGATGTTTACACCACCAATTAATTGCATGTTTATTTTGTATATTATATGTGATTAATCAAAATTTTATTGCGTCTTTATGTTTGTCTCGTAGGTTCTATAGCTACATACAGATGATTGTTCATGTATGAATCATTATCATTAGGTTGACCGTACTTCGTAAAATATGTTTGTCTATGTCGCTTCATTTATTTGATAATGACTAAGACTACAAGTACTCTCATTATTTAGTTTATTTTAATTTCATTTCATTTACTGGTCAGCTGTGTTAAGTCCATGTTTCCTTGCTTAAATTCCGTGAAAGCTGTAAATCAATCAGTGTGACATCACATTAGCTTGCGCACGGCTTGTAAAAAGTGCGCGGGCGTCAAATCTTGTAACAGAAACGTGCTTATTGTTTATGAACGTTTATTTTTAGCGGTTTTATCTTTCGCGCCATTAAGCACACCTACGGCCGGCCCGGGGCGGGCAGGCCGCCAACAAAACTATAAAAATGGATTCTGTAAACGTTGTTTCAGCATTCGATTTCGCTAATACTGTTTTACTGTAGAGTTGAAGCTGACCTTAATCTTATTCACTGGTCTGTGTATCTTCGGCTTCGGTTCATCATATTGTGAATGAAAGCTGCCGTATAAGTCTAATAAAACTTAGTGGCTTTATTTTTCATCAAGATGTTTTACAGATTGACTTTTACTCGGTACTTATAGTATATTAACTATCCAAGAGTGAGTAGTGGTATTTTCTACTAAAGTATGATTTATATCTTTATCATTCTAAATTATAGCAACTATCAACGAAAGCCTATCCGCCTAGGCTCTAGCAGATTCTATTAGATTCTCTATCTTCATGAAACTGTTACTATTATCAAAAGCAATAAGCTAACTCTTCGGAGAGAATTCCAACGACCTATAAGTAGGATCGTAGGATCATGAAAGTAAAGTAGGTCAAGAGTCAGGGCATGACGTCTGCACTTAACTTTTTAGCCCTATTTGTAAATATTGACGCAGCATATGCAGTTGGTAGCCAAGGCATTCGGTGCGGGTCACCGACCCGTGAAATGATTGTACAGGTGGTTGCCCTTCTTGTGTTCGAAGCTAACCCTCGATCAAGGTTTATTGATTGACAGATTAAAATTCAGCTGCATGTGCTATAAATACGAGTAGATTAATTAGTTGTCTATTCGTCTATCATCAATGTTTAGGTAATCTGGCGTCGTCGTCGTTTGGTTGGAGAACCAGAAGGAACTTCAAGGTCAGAAGGAAGGACGTGAGTTCCACGAATGAAAACTCGAAGATTTATTGATCTGGTTAAATATAGAAATGGAGAATATGCATTGGTCTGACCATGATCAATCAGCAATAACTTAAATATTACTGACGTCAAAGCCGTTATACAAATGAAACTAGACAAAAATTGATTTTTCATGGACAAAATTGAAATGTTTGTCCATCTTCTTGTTGGTGCTTGTGTTTAGTGTTTAAGAATGTGTAGTTACTTTCCGAAATAGTTGGGTAAGTATATTTCTTAGTGTACTTAATCAGCAAATTGGTAATCAAGAATGTTTAAATTTAAAGTAAATCAGTAAATAAAAAACTGAAAACACTACTAGATAGGTATGTGTTATGCTAAGTTCTCGTTCTACTTTAATTATTTTGATGTCTGTGGGTACTTACGGGATATAGATTTTTACTCTTATTTTGGTTTATCACTTGGCTAATAGTGTGTAGTGTGAGTGTGGGTACTTATAAATTTTCCGCGTTGTGGCATTGGAAGCGTTGAAAGCGCTCCCGTGGTGTAACGTAATCCGGCACATACAAGGCGCGCTGAGCCGGTGCGGACGCAGCGCACGGGTATTTATAGAACTTAAGATCGCGGCAAGTAGTAACTTCACAGCACTTCCTCTACACACTAGGAGCCTCGGATCACTTTCACGTCACAGCACTTACGTCGCACGGGAAGAAGACGGTCACAGTGAGTGGTTCGAGGACCGGCAGCACAGCGACGTTGGAATGTGGAGTCCGCGGCGACCGGGGCGGCTCTGGCGGCGGCGGCGCCGATGTCGGCCGCCGCGGACGCCCGCGCCCCGCGCACCCCCGCCCTCATGGTATATTTAGCGCCGGTCATTTTTGAGCCGGCGATAGCGAGCCAGCTCCGGTTTCGAACGCGAGCGCCTGTGCCCCCCTACCCCGCCCGCGCCCCGTCCCGTCCGCGTCACGCTGCAGGTGCAACCACCTCGGGCTAGAGTCGGGAGCCGCTCCCCTAACCCACATACCGAAACACTGTTACGCGAACTACTTGAACTGAACGAATCATCATTAAGGTGCTGCCACACCAAATCGATCAACGAATTGGCATTGATATCCCACCGAGACGGTTTTATCTACGAGGCTATGATTAATTAACTAATATTTACGGCCGATTTCCGATCAATTCTTAGAAAAATAGGTGCCTTACTGACGTCTATGGCGTAGCTGGTGAAGACATAAGGTTGCCGGTTTGATTCCTGTTGCACAAATGTACTATATATGCATAACCTAACCACAGAATAACCATTTAGTACCTACCTACCACGTAAATATTCCTGGTCGGTGGTATCAATCCGCGAAAGGTATTGGTAAGTAGGTATCATAAACTATTCGAGTAGGCCAATTTCCATCTGTGCTGATGTGTGTGCGTGCTGAAATGAAAAATTATCATGATTCCCGATTCCCACCTGCCGAGGCGGGAATCGGACCAGCAACCTCTAGCGTCGCTCGCAGGCGGACCTTCGCCCACTTCGCCACGGAGATCGTCCGTACACATCCAAACGTGCGTTTGAATATAAAGAAAGGCGCGTAGTGTAGGTACCCTTAGCTACGGCCGTAGGTACGGAAGTTCTGTGGTCGTAGGGTAGGTCGTAGGGAACCACTTCAAAGGCGCATTACCAAAGCTTCCCCACTAGCCCCAAAGTGGCCCGAACGAAGCTAGCAGAACGCGTGTATAATTTTTCTTAGTACCTACCTACGAGATCGCTTTTAGCGATAAGGCCGCCGATTGTGCCACACTAGATTATAGTTAGCAATCAGTCCTTTTTTAATTCTTTTTTGTATTGATGGTGCAATAAAGACATAATCTATCTATCTATCTATCTACCTAGTGGGTAAACCCATAGGTACATGTAAGTGGACGCACGGGAGATAAAGGCTTCTTGAAAGTAGAACGCTCAAAAATTAGGTCCAGCCAATTCCCGTAGGAATTGCGGAAAAAAATAAAGCCTACGTCACTCCCCAAAATGATGTAAGATGTAAGATTTTTTAAAATCGGTCCAGCAGGTAGTTTTCATTCCATACAAATAAACATACAGTCAAATCTTTTATAATATTAGTAGGTATACGAATAGATAGATTAGGTAGATAGGTACCTAGGTAGGTACATTGCAAAAGATTAGAAATACCTATATCAATGGAAATAGCGTGTCTGTGTGTTTAGTTGAAATACAACACAGGCCATTTTGTTGAGTTAGAGCGGCTACTCACTCTCCTGCTGCTCTCCTGGACAATCTAAGAAATAGTTAATAGGGGGGATGCCTCCTAAATTGTGACGTGTCTAGACACGTCCTGCTGCACGGCAAATCTTGCTTGCCTAGGCAAGCAGGGAGATTTGCCGTGCAGCAGGGCGAAAGGAGTGTCAAGAGGGCAATTCTCGCAACATATAATACCTATAAACTGTCAAAATATCGAGTGATTGCTTCCCTGGTTCGGTGAGATGGCATATTCAGTACCAGATTTTCTGACTACCGGAGGACACGGTAAGGATCTGGATGAGAAACGTCGCGGAATTCATAACGCCCTTTTAAATAGAAGGGAGTAAGAGGGTTTTAGAGAAATTTTATGAAGAAGAGAAAGGATGTGGGATTTTCGGCGTAGACGAACCGGGAGCCATTTGAGTTTGGTACGCAACTCCGAAATATGGTCGTACTTACGTAGACCAAAAACCGTAGTGTAGGACGCCCTCCGGCCAGGTGGGATGACGATCTGCGAAAGACTGGATGCGTCAAGCTGAAGACAGGGCGCTATGGCGCTCATTAGGGGAGGCCTATGTCCAGCAGTGGACTAATATAGGCTGATGATGAGGTACCTAGGTATCTGAAGTCACAAGACAAATTACAAGTAGAGTTACCCAAAATAATAATGGTTTTTGGTAGGTAGGTACCTATATTTTAACTACAATTAACTAGTACCTAGTCCCTTTGATGGGTGGGGTTCTATGCAAAATTTCAGCCAGATCCGTCTAGTAGTTTTGGCGTGAAGAAGTAACAAACATCTATCCATCCATCCATCCATCCATCCACCCACCCATCCAAACTTTCGCATCTAAAACACTATTGTGATTATATTGCTTTGGCTTAGGTTACCACCCCTTATTAATTGCATACCTGCAATTAATAAGGGGTGGTAACGCGGGGGCGCTGCTGCCCGCCCCCCTCCCTTAGTCGCCTCTTACGATACCCACGGGAAGAATTGGTGCAAATTCTAAGCCAGCACCACACGGCTACACAACATAACTAGCAAATTTACGTCAAATATTGTGTACGTGCTAAAAGATCGACGGTGTACGCCTAGCCTACACAATATCAATCTCTTAGAATAAGAAGGCTGAATAGGTCTTGTCTTGTCAGTGTAGTACACCTAATCTATGGTCAAACTCATTGATATAGAAGTCTTTTCTTTCTTTCTTCTTTTAATGGCGTCTACGTCTGGGTTGACATAATTTCGCCAATGTCCGTAATATTAGAGTAAAATTAAAATATAAGCAACGTTGTTCGGTAATAAAGATAGATAAACGAAGTGAATTCTTCGATAAAATGTTTATCAAAACGATATAAGAAAATTACAAAATTATGGGCAACGTCGTACGGTAAGGTTTGATCCGAAGATCGATATAGAAGTCCTTCTACGGTCAAACTAGTATGTTTTGCATTTTGTGAGCTTAGCTGTCATTCTTCTTCATATTTTTTTTTGGCTCTGCTGCTTTAGCTGTCATTGTCAATGAGATATTTAATTTAATGTTTTCATGTCGAATGTCACCGTCACTGTTTGTTTTTGTTTTGATAAAGTTTTCAAACCTTAGTATATAAAGAGTTTTATTTGTATTCTCTTTGCTATATTTACTTACTGGTGGTGAACGAAGTTATTGTATTCTCTTTGGTGGTGAACCTCTTATGATTATATACAAAGAGAATACAATAACTTCGTTTTGTTATTATAAATCAAAGAGAATACAATAACTTTGTTATAAATAAACAAGCTCAACGGCGTCGTCGGCGGAATAATTTTGTTTGCGAATAACGAGTAAAAGCCATGAATTATGATTTTAATTAACTAAAATTATTAGCAACCATGTCCTCCAATCAAGTACCCTTTGAAAAATATCAAGACACCACATCAACACCGAAGCGCAGACGACTTGGTACAAGAAGAATATTGAGATTAAAAAATTCCGTCGTTCACATAAATGGAACCGATGATTGTACATCAAGCTGCAGTCCAATTACTTGCAAAACTCCAGTATCATCTCAAAGAAGCGAGTCACCACATTTACCATGTAATCAAGTGGAGTATCTTTGTGACAGTAACAACAGCTCATCCTCTCAGATCGCTTGTTCACCTGATGTTTTGGCATGCTCCTTTACTAAAGATGAGAAATGGGAGTCATTACTTGTAAGCACAAATGCAATAGATAAGCTTTGTAATCAAAATGTGTCGAAAATGGATACCCTGGCTGAGTTTGATGAAATGTCACATGACATGTTTAATTCCAAGTTAGAGATATCCAGTGCACAAAATGTTGATGGGAGATCGAAATTTGAACAGAGTATTAAAGAAAATATTGAGCATAGCTTCAATATGATCAATCAGTCTATTTGTCAGTTGACCGATCACCACAAAACATGTGATAAAAGCTCTCTGTTTGAAACAAAAGATTCTTTTTTATTAGACATCAAAGAGAGTGAAATGATAGATCAATCTAGAACAACTTGTATAGAAATTAATATAGAGAAAGAAGGGTTCTATGGCCTACCTATGATTACTAAAGGTCTGTTCAAGAGCTTGAGAAATATTGAAAAGTTTTATGGTAAGTTTGGTTTGCATTATTGTGATGAATCACAAGCTAAAATAGTGCAAATTCTGTTTCATGAAATGCATTGTTTACATTTACATTTATAGGTTAAATTTACAGATTGGCAAGAAGAGTGCCTCAACCTGGAGTCTGTCAAACGGCGACAGAACTTAATCTATGCTCTGCCCACCAGTGGAGGTAAGACCCTGGTGGCTGAGGTACTCATGCTACGAGAAGTTCTGCTTAGAAAGAAGAATGCCCTCTTCATCTTGCCTTTTGTTGCTATAGTGCAGGAGAAAGTAAGATAAAGATTTCTTATTGCTCATTATTAAGTTAGCCTGTGATCAAAAATCAGTTGTCACTATTAAATTAAAACTCCTAATTCTAGATTTGGGCTCTATCTCCATTTGCAGTCCAGCTAGACTTCTTAGTGGAAGAGTATGCTGCAGGAAAGGGTCACATTCCACCCAAAAAACGGCGAAAAAAAAACAGTATTTACATAGCAACTATAGAGAAAGGACTGGCTTTAGTTCGGAGCCTTATTGAGCTAAACAGACTTGATGAAATTGGTTTGATTGTGGTAGGTCATTTCTGGTAAACTGATACAATTTGTTGACTTGCATACAAACCTATAAATGGCATTAAACTACTTTCAGGTTGATGAATTACACCTAATTGGCGAAAAAGGTCGCGGAGGTACTTTGGAAACTTTACTGACCACCATTTTTTATGCCAATCGTAAGTATTTATATCTACATACATAGCTGTCGTAATGATTCGAATTTATTGGATTTTTCTTTTTTATAAGTGATCTTTTTATGATTAAAAAATCAGAGATCTTTTTTTTATATATTCCATCAAATATGCAACTGGTGAGCCAGTACTGGTTACATGTGTGAGCTGCCCAAGTAGGTACAAGTATATTGACAGATTTCGTTCACAAATCACTTTAACCCTAGGGAGCTAACTGAACAACTTTACAATACGAATACTCCATATTACATCACACTATCACACAATCACACAAATATTATAAAGGCGAAAGTTTGGATGGATGTATGTGATGTGTTTTGGCGTGAAGAGGTAACAAACATCCATCCAATGTTTGTTACCTCTTCACGCCAAAACTACTGAACGGATCTGGCTAAAATTTTGCATACAGGTAATTCTAATACTGGAACAAAACATAGGCTATTTTTTATTCCATAAATCTGTTCCTGTGGGATGAAAATCACCTTTTAATGTTATCATAGGAACAACGCGTGCGAAGCCGCGGGGCGCAGCTAGTACCAAATAAAAGAGAAACACAGGACCGAAAAAGACAAATACAGATTATGTTGCTCAATGGGCGGCCTTATCGCTATGAGCGATAGCAATGAGCCATCTCTTCCTTTGCATGCAGGAAGTAATAGAACAAGAGTAGAAGCATATTTTACATTTTACAGAATAATATTTAGACTTTAAAGAAGAATCAAATATTCCGTAATTTATAGACAGAACTTAGGTACTAACATCACACCAATATTATGAATGTGAAAATTTGTACGGGTGTATGGATGTATGGATGGATGTTTGTTACCTTTTCGTGCCAGAAATACTGAACGGATCAAGCTGAAATTTGGCATACAAGTAGTTCTAATCCTGAAATCAAACATAGGCTACTTTTTATCATGTTTATATAGGATCAACGCGTGCGAAGCCGCAGGGCGCAGCTAGTATTTATATACACATAAAATTTAAGTGTAGTAAGTGTAAGTCTTTAGTGTGTATAGTACAATAGACATGCGCTTTCATTGGCTTCTGGATATTCTAATGAATTATTGGAAACTATTCAATAGCATTTTAAAAAGATATGTTATTATTCCAGCAAAAATCCAAGTGGTAGGCATGAGCGCCACAATCGGTAACTTGTGCGAGCTAGGCGAGTATGTCGACGGGGTTGTGTTCACGCGTCACTTCCGTCCCGTGGAGCTAACTGAGCGCGTGAAACTCGGAGATATGCTGCATAACATCCGCTGGACGGACGGCCATCTAGAGGTTGAACCTCACTTGCAGCTTTCATATGACGTAAGTCAAATCAAATTCACAGATGGCATAAAACACCAATAAACTTTAAGTTTTCAACACGAACTTCAAACATATGTACTGGTTGAACTTGAATTTAAGTTCATGTGAAAATTTACTCCTCTGTGTTTTGATTAATTTTGTAAGCCAACTTTTCGGTAAAGTTGACAATCAACATTCTTTCTTTTGCAGTATTCAGAAAGCGCTAAACGATTAGATCCTGACGGCCTTGCCGCACTGGTTTGGTCAGGGAAGGAACCCTCATCGTGTTTGGTGTTCTGTCCTACTAAGAAGAATTGCGAAAACGTCGCCTCGCTGCTTTGTCAATTGCAGCCAAGGTAACTAAGCAAGTTGATTCATACAAAGGATACTACTTTTAACCCTTATTTGGAATTCAGGCGCAGGTATAGAGTAGTGAAAAAATTCTAGGTCTATGGATATAGTATTATAATATCTGTAGCCATAGTAAAAGTAGTAGGTACGAGTGTTGTCATTGTGACAATGGTGAAAAACCTGTTCCTCACAATCCCGTCGGCCATACCCGCACATTATACAGACTTTTGCTATGTCGATGGCATAGTGTGTTAATTATTGATGAATTTGTTACAGTCACCTTCAGACATTCAATGCTCGGGAGCGCAGTACACTGGAGCGGGCGCTGCGCGGCGAGAGCGCGGCACCGGAGCTCTGTCGCGGCGTACGACACGGCGTCGCGTTCCATCACGCCGGCCTCGGGCCTGACGAGCGACACGCCATAGAACACGCCTTCAGGTCCGTACACTCACCTTTCAAACCGTCGTTTCGTAGCGCAGTTTATTAGAGCGACAGCACAGTAGAAAAAATCACTTTCAAACGGTTGTTACGGAGCGCAGTTTATTAGAGCGACAGCACAGTAGAGAAAATCACCTTTCAAACGGGTGTTACGGAGCGCAGTTTATTAGAGCGACAGCACAGTAGAGAAAATCACCTTTCAAACGGTTGTTACGTAGCGCAGTTTATTAGAGCGACAGCACAGTAGAGAAAATCACCTTTCAAACGGTTGTTACGGAGCGCAGTTTATTAGAGCGACAGGACAGTAGAGAAAATCACCTTTCAAACGGTTGTTACGGAGCGCAGTTTATTAGAGCGACAGCACAGTAGAGAAAATCACCTTTCAAACGGTTGTTACGGAGCGCAGTTTATTAGAGCGACAGCACAGTAGAGAAAATCACCTTTCAAACGGTTGTTACGGAGCGCAGTTTATTAGAGCGACAGCACAGTAGAGAAAATCACCTTTCAAACGGTTGTTACGGAGCGCAGTTTATTAGAGCGACAGCACAGTAGAGAAAATTACCTTTCAAACGGTTGTTACGGAGCGCAGTTTATTGGATTTGTTTATTTCTGTATTCTATATTCTGCGACGGCACATTAGAGTAAATAAGTCTTGCGAATCAATCAGTTCTTATTAAGTAGGTAGGTACTAAGCTTAAGTAGTATATCATCAAAATGACACTCGTTTAGGTTGACCTTGTCTTAAGACCCTTTAATTTTATTTTAATTTACATGGGTTACATGCCTCATCACATGTCCTTACATGGGAATTTACATGATTTAGGTTGACCATGTCTTGACCCTTTTATTTTATTTTAATTTACATGTAAAACAAACAGCTTGTAAAACTTAAATAAGTAGAAACAATAGAGTCGTAATTATAACTAAACCTTAACAGTTTTCACTTATAGAATTTTCATATGCTTAAAAATAGATCTACCTATAATCTAATAGTAAGGTTAATAATTAATTAATGAGTAAACCTAGTCTAATTGAAGTGGTTTGCCTGATCGTTTCCAACTATAAAATGTGAAAGTAGTTTGTATAAGTCACATAAATCCAGAATAACAATAGGGTATATGCATGTGATTTCAAAATGGCTAAAAAAATATATACGTATTCTACTATATACTCTATTGATATAGAAACATATCTACTTATTTATTTTTGCAGTTTGAGATGTTTCTATTGTAGAATTTAACCATTGAAAAAAATTATTATTTTAAATCTTCTTCTTCTTTTTTTATTCTGCTTGCTGAACCATGATTTGACACTATTCTGCCCACTTCACATTTCGTACTGTCGATTATTTTCAGTTTTTTCGGAAAACCTCTTTCCTGAGATGATCACTACCGAAGTCGTCACAAAAGGTTTTAATCAAGTGTGAACGTCGACGTCAAATAAACATGGCGCCAATATGGCAGCGTTTTTATCACCCGAAAATGATTATAGTTTTGATTTGTTTTTTTTTACCTTTTTAATCCGAAATTCAGTGAGAGTCTTATCATTTATCGGTTAAATAATGACCTAAAGAATCGATTAAAACAATAAAAAAAATCGATGCATATTTAACAGTAAGCTTTTAGATATAAAAGAGTGTGGTAGTTAAAAATAAGAGGGAGGCTTTTGAGCAGTGAACTTCTTTCCGGCCCTTGTGGGGGCACGGAGGGTAAAGAGGCCAAGCCTCGAGGCTTGGCCTCTTTACCCCGGCTTCAACTCGATGGGTGACGACCCCTCGGTCCTTGGGTTGAGGCAAAAATTCTCTTTTTGCGTATCTTATTTAGATGAGGGCTTTTGAGACCAGAATTTCACTGTAAAGGAATTTGAGTGCACAATAACTAGTGGTTTTATATAATTACAGGGCGGGTGTTTTGACAGTTCTATGCTGTACGTCGACGCTGGCAGCGGGGGTCAACTTACCTGCGGCGCGGGTGTTGATCCGCGCGCCGTACGTCGGCCGCGAGTTTATAACTCTAGCCTCCTACCGACAGATGGTGGGCCGAGCGGGTCGCGCCGGCCTCTCTGATACAGGTGAGCCAAGCGTTGCTGGGTATAGTTAGACCGCCTTCTTCTTTTCTTAATATATTTGGTTACTATAAAAATGATAGTCTTGACATCACGAGATAGGGCTCGATCCATCTTTGGATATTTATCTCGTGTGCGTCTTACTACTTCCCCCCCCGTCTCGCCGCGCGCATATCTCAGGCGCGGTACAGCAGTTACGGTCAAACTATAGTAAATCATTCAGTGGTTGTCCCACCGACGTTTTTATATGGATAATTCGTCGGAAAATCAACAGCGGGCTCATACTTAACGGCAAATCGTCGACTGAAAGGCAACTGCAGTTGTCGATTCAGTTGAGCCTTGCAGTCGGCAATTTGACGTTCGTGTATTTGAGTCGTGCTGTGTATAAGAGCGCTTAGTAAAAATAGTTTTTTGTCTATTTTGTCTTTTAGATATAGTATTGCGCACAATGGTTACATTTGATATGAATATTTACTAAAACAATTTTAAAATAACTGTACTTTGGTCTCCAAAACATTACCTATTATTACGCATTATCCTTATAAGATAAAAGCCAATAAAGCGCTTCAGGTCTGCGTCCAGCAGTTATAATTAATAATGTTGGACAAGTCAGCAGTGAACCAATAAAGGCTGGTGAGGAGACTCCAAAAACACCAATTGATTCGTAGTTTGTTTAAGCATGGGTTCATAGCAAATGGCTTACAATATGCGCAAAACTTCTTATCTTGATATCTTAATTACTTGTTGAACCCACAAAGGGTAAAAACTAGATTGTTGATTATCGTTTATAATTTCCTCAGGTACTAGCACAGTAATCTGCAGTGCGCGCGACTGGACCCGCCTGCGAGGCGTGCTGCAAGGCGGCGTGGCGGCGGCGCGCAGCGTCCTCGGTACAGGCGGGCTGGCGGCGCTTTTACTAAGCGGCGCGGCATTACAACTTGCGACCACGCGGCCTGAGCTGCACCGCCTAGCACGACGGACTCTGCTTGCCGTGCCGCAGAAAGACTGCACTGAGTAAGAATAGCATAGTCAGCAAAAATTGCGCCTTACCACCACTAGGGTGATATTTCTGTGAATAGTTGCCTACCCCGGCTTGCTCGATATCTTTCGTTTTTAATGCAAAGCAAAGTTTCAAATTGGATAGGCATTACGTTTGGCGATGGTACATCACATCTGTGGTCAGTAATGGCTGGGTTGCGGGCCGTAATTAGCATAAATCCAGGCCACACAGCGCGGTATTGCAGCGCTTGATGGACAAGCGGAAATGAATTTATAGCGCGGACAGCAAAGGCTTCAAAGATGACCAACCTTGAAGGCCGAGTTCTAGCAAGCTTAACTTGTGGCCATTATAGCGGTTACGCCATGTCCTGTGCCGCAGCACAGAGCAGTCATTATAGACCAAGGCTTGTATAGTGCTTTACTAAAACAATGCGAGTAATTTAAAACACATTAAATTGGAGGATTCGTCACTTGAAGAGATCATTTTATCAATTATTATTTATACTCGATATTTGATAAACTCAACGTGCAAAAAAAATCACCGAAATGCTCTTCTGTAAGTTTCCTGCGTTATCATTTTTTCCTAACTAGCCCATGAAGCTTGTACTGCTCATTATGCATAAAACCTTTATGCCTCTAACTATTTTCTAAACAAAATAGAATTCAAAATACTAAAAACATTGCGGGCCGCCAAAACACGACAGTAATGAAAATTTGCCGACCGCTATCGAGTAGGCCGGAAAGGCCGACTTCGCTTGAAGAAAGTTGTTAAAACCATGTAAAGATTGGTTACTTGTTGAAGTGAAGAGTGCCAGCTGACAGTCTTAAATAATGTAGGGTTACAGGGGAAGAACGATCATTATTATAAATAACTAGCTGCGCCCCGCGGCTTCGCACGCGTTGTTCCTATGGAACCATTAAAAGGTGATTTTCATCCCACGGGAACTGATTTATGGGATAAAAAGTAAGTATGTATGTTTGATTCCAGGATTAGAATTACCTATGAATTCTAATCTAAATTTCAGCCAGATCCGTCCAGTAGTTTTAACGTGAAGAAGTAACAAACATCCATCCATCCATACAAACTTTGGCCTATATAATATTAGTGTGATTTCAGCCAGATCCGACCAGTAGTTTTAGCGTGAAGAAGTAACAAACATCCATCCATCCATCCACCCATCCATCCATACATCTATACAAACTTTCGCCTTTATAATATTAGTGTGATAGGCGTTCGGCGCTCCACCCTTACCTTAGACCCTCCTATTTAATTTTTATTCTTCTGTACTTGTAGAATTAACCACAATCACATAATAGGGTATATGCATGTGATTTCAAAATGGCTAAAAAAATATATACGTATTCTCTATTGATATAGAAACATATCTACTTATTTATTTTTGCATTTTGAGATGTTTTTATTGTAGAATTTAACAATTGAAAAATTGATGTTTTAAATCTCAATCGCAAAATTTCAAAACGCTACGCCATTGACTAGAGCGGACGTGACATCACTGTACACATTTCTTCTTTTTTTATTCTGCTTGCTGCATCTTGATTTGACACTATTCTGCCCACTTGACATTTCGTTTGTCGATTATTTTCAGTTTTTTCGGAAAACCTCTTTCCTGAGATGGTGACTACCGAGGTCGTCACCAAAGGTTTTAATCAAGTGTGTACGTCGACGTCACATAAACATGGCGCCAATATGGCAGCGTTTTTATCACCCGAAAATGATTGTAGTTTTGATTTGTTTTTTTTCCTTGTTAATGCGAAATTCAGTGAGCGTCTTATCATTCCTCGGTTAAATAATGACCTAAAGAATCGATTAAAACAATAAAAAAAATCGATGCATATACCCTATTGTGGAAAACTCTGACACTTCGCTATTAGCCCCCAGGTGGATATAAAAGCAGCGTGCGACGCAGCGCTACTTGCGTTGCTACGGGCGGGCGCGTTAGAAGCGGTGCCTGAATCGAAACTTTCGGACGAAAATACGGACGTGGACGCGTCCAGACTGGCCGTGCAGGGCACTACTATCAATAACAACACACAACTGTCTGTTAGCAAACTAGCCATGGCAGCTATCAAAGGTAAGAAAACAGTTAACAAGATTTATCGGCGACAAATAACACAGGCTTGCCGATAGCTATCGCAAACAACTTTTTGGCGGCAATACGACTATCGCTCTGACATTCTCGGAGGAATGTACCTTTATGTTCAAACTGAAATTAACTTTATTATTGATGCAGCTAGAATCTAAAATGTATTTTTCTTTAGAAGCCCGTGGCCCACGGTTCGTATGTCTGACTGAAAATAATTAATTTTGTTTTAAAAATCTATAAACCGACTTGATTTTTTAGTTTTTTCATGGATTATCATGGATCCCAATGTCAGAGCTGGACCAAATTACCACACGGGAAGCACCAGCTTTCATATAAAAAAGAATCATGAAAATCGGACCACCCAGTCAAAAGTTCTGAGGTAACAAAAATACAGTCGAATTGGGAACCTCCTCCTTTTTTGAAGTCGTTTAAAAAGAAACTGACTCACAGAGCCAAGGTGTTTTAACACACCTTATAATAATTTAACAGTGTTTCGATATGGTTTCAGGTTGCATGGACCTATCCACTGCTAAACAGCTGTTACAAGACGTGGAGGTAGCGTCGCGTTCGCTTGTTCTCATGGGCAGTCTCCATCTGCTCTACTTAGTGACTCCTCACGACGGGGCAGGCATCAGGCTCGATTATAGGCACTATTACTCATTGGTAAGGTTGATTTTCTAATATAAACAGCTGAAGATACAACCCTAACAAAACATAATGTTCTAGATATTAAAGATACAAAAGATAGTCTTTTGTTGCGATATTTTTTTTTTTCTAAAATATTTGTTTCTGTTCCAGTATTGCAGTTTGGATGACGAAGGTGTTCAAACGGCGAAGATATTAGGGATCACAGAAATGAATGCTATTAGAATGGTCACGGGAAAATCTATTACTGTTAGTATTTTTGTTTAAAAACATAATTTTGTGGTTAGGTTACAGATCAAAAGACAGTGCTTTATTTTTAGGCCAAATAATAGACGTTTTGTAGGCGTTTAGATAGACCCACCCAATATTACGTTATTGGGGATTAACGCTTGTTTTTTAAATTTTTAAATTTTAAGACATCAGTAAGGTTTTTCCTTTGAGTATCCTAGATAGCGATTTTAATAGTGTTTGTACTTCTCTAGAACGTTTCGGAGAGAGTGCTGGTGCGGTTCTACTTAGCGCTGATGCTGCATGATCTATGGAATCAGGTCCCACTGCCCGCCGTCGCTGACAAGTGAGGATCTATTTCATACCAACTCTGTTGATGTAAATTCGGCGATTCTATTTGTCGGGATTGCCCCTTAGCTCAAAATGTTCTGTAAAGACCCGCGCTGATCTCTATAATTATAGATTCGTATTGGACGTATATCCAAGTTTATTTTCAAATTGTTCGTAAATGTATATTCGTATATACAGATACAAACAAAACAAGATAAACTTGGATAATTGAAGGCAAACTGGATATATTTATTGTTTGTTCTTTTCGGGATTTCGTTTTGGCCTTTTGTCAAAAGGCTGCTTATATAGGAGCCTTTAAGCTTGAAGCTCTGAAGGATGAGATTCGTAACGAATACATCCGACAAAGAAGCAAAGTTATCGACATAGCTCAAAGAATTAGTAAACTGAAGTGGCAGTGCCGGCCATATCTCGCGAAGAACCGACAACCGATGGGGTAATCGAGTTCTTGAATGGAGACCGCGACTCGGCAAACGTAGTTTAGTGCGCCTAGTTTTTCGCAGATCGTAATCCCACCTGGCCGGACCAGCACGGGTATTTTAATTCGTCGGAAAGGCCATCGGATTCGATATCGGACACTTTGGACAAATCAAAATAGCGTTCTAAAGTTCCGTCGGAATAGAATTCAAATAAGAATCGACGTTTTCGCTTCGGAAACGAATCGAATGAATTAAAATACCCCTGCAGTTGGGATTACGATCTGCGAAAAACTGCAGGCAGATGCTGGATGCGTCAAGCTGAAGACGGCGCTATGGCGCTCATTAGGGGAGTACTATGTCCAGCAGTGGACTAATATAGGCTGATGATGAATCTAACCAAACGATGTTCCCAGGTACCTAGTGGGCCGTGGTCTAGTTCAAAGTTTGCTGACGTCATCGTGCGCCTTCGCCGCGAGCGCTCACAAGGTTTGCAGCGAAGTTAGCGCGCTGTGGGCGCTGGCGGCGCTGCTCGGCGAGCTGGCACTGAGGCTGCAGCACTGCGCCGCGCCGCATCTCGCCGCGCTCTTACAGCTGCCGCATGTCCGCAAGGTACTTAGTGCGCAGGACTGTGTGACGTCATCAAGCGTTCACTATATAATGCAGTAAGGTAGCGACGCTGTGGGTGTGCTGGCACTATGCGTATTTGCACACGGATGGTAAGTTGCCGACTGCAGGCGACGGCAGTGGACTACAGCCGATGGGTGCAGTTGCCTTGCAGTCGGCCACTTGCCTTAAGGCACTCCGCTCTCTGCACAAGAGTCGAGGCGGCGCGCCGCCTCCTCATTGTTTTTTATGGGACCCATAATTGAAGACGTGAGTCTATGAAGGTGATAAGTTTTCATTTTTATTTTGAATATATTTCGTCACTGCTTTATTCTATTGAAATAAATTCTGGAGTATCTGTCAGATACATTTGTAATTTCTAAGGATGTGGTAATAAAATAGAAAAAAAATTTATTAATAAGGTTTTATTTAAGAAAAAGTGAACATAACTCCTTTTTTCGTAGGCAAACTGAGGAACATACCACTTTCATTCATATTAAATTTTACAAAAATACTTCAAACTGAGCTGAATACACATGTTGAACATAGCAATCCTTAGTAAGGCTAAATCTAACTAAGGATGGATTCGTAGAAGTAACGGTATTCAGGTTTAACGAACTTCAGTTGTTCTCTTAAGTTTGCTTTTTTTTCTTGCGAAATCGTTCCATACTTTATTCCTACCCGTTCAATTTCAAACTGCTCTGGTCTGGAATTCCTTTTCATTATATTAACTTTTTTAAAGGGCGTCATCTCATCATAGGATTCTTTGAAAGAATAAAAGCCATATTCTTCCACACGAATCCACCGAATCCCATCTCTAAAGGAAACTTTTTCCTTGTTAACATCTTTTTTCCTATTAATCAGCTGTAGTTTTTCTTGGATTTTATCAATTTTTCGAAAGTGCTCCGACATATCAATAACAGCATTGTTTCGTGACGCTTTACATATTATTTCTCGGTATTGCTCTGGTACGTATACATTGTCGTGTTTACGCAGTTTTTTTTCATTCCTTCCAAAATCTCCATCTGAATCGAGGAATGTGTGGCCGACCTCAGGAAATTTGTGATCGATAACCTTGAAATAACCCTTCAAGGTCATGTATTGGTACAAACCAATCATTGTGAAATTTTTATTTTAGCCTGCGCAAGAATCAGACCATATTATTAGATGGTCCTTGTTACGGCAAGAATTGTCTACCTCCACAAATCTTAATAAGGCGCTTGCAATTTCGTAACTGCCACGATCTGCCACATCTTCTGTCCAGGTGCAACAAACAGCCTTTTCTTTACGAGGTCCTTCCACAACATGAATGCCCAGATTGTAAAACCAATCTGAAGGCAGTGTGTACATGACATAGCTCTTTTATTCACTCATTAAAGCTTGCGCGCGGTTGAGCGCATCATCAGTTTATGAATGAAAGTTCGTACATATCACCTTCATTCTCGACAAGAAAGTAATACTTTTACTATTTTGACACGGTTAGTAATGTTAAGTGCCCATGTCACTTTCATTCATTTTGATTCTACACAATAACAGGACATAACTCCTTCATTAACGATTTATCTTTTGTTTTATCTTAAAAATGCATAGTTTCGTTGAGACAACCTATGTAGATGGACATAACACTATCATTCAGCCAAAAAAATACAAAACAAAAAAATGTTACATATCACCTTCATTCACTCACGTCTTCAATTAGAGTCAGAGTCAAATCGTTTATTTCTTTAGATTTACAAAAAGCACTTAGACAAGTTCAACGTACAATGCAAGAGTCGACGCGGAGTCGCGGCACGGGCGAGTCGGTGCTGCGGCACGGCATAGTCGTTCCCCCCACTTTGCGACTAGAAGGCGCCGCGCCGTCGCCTCGAGTCATGCAGTGAGCGGAGTCCCTAAGGCTGCAGCAATGCGCCGCTACAACTTGGCGAGTGTAACCGAGTGTTTGTTCCCAGACGCGCGCCCTACAGCTGGTGAAGGCAGGCTACAAGCGGGTGGAAGAGTTGGCGAGGGCGCGGGCGGACGACCTCGTCAGCGCCATCCCGCATCTGTCGCTCAGCGCTGCAGAGCATCTCATCTGCGCGGCTAGGGTCAGTACCTACTCTTAAAGCTTTTAAATATTGATCTTTTTTAATTAATCAGTTCTGTCATGTAGGTATTTGTAATTTTCCTTTCCAGACAAATTCAATAAGAAGCTGTTTGTTTATCTATCTTCCAGATGATGCTGATAGAAAAAGTGGAAAATTTACGAGCAGAGGCTGAAGATGTTATGGACGAATTGAAAGTTTAGATTACAATTAGAAGTACTATTCAAATCAAAGAAATAACGTTTATAATCGATGTCCATTAGTGAGATTAAGTATTAATAATGATAGATGCAGTGATTAATTTTATGAGATAAAAGGAGAAATGAACTGTGAATATTTTGTTTTTTTATATTATTAAATTGTAAATTTGATACTAGAACTTTACTGTATTGACTGATAAATCATCACACAAGGTAAAGTATCTATAACTTACATTTCTAATACCTACTAAGTACGCTAACAAGCGCGTACCAAATCAATATGGTAACACTATTCTAATTAACATCAAGTCATGTTTCTCAACAAAATGTTACTACAGCATAGAGGACATAATCCAAACAAAGATGTCACATGATTCCCGCTATAAAATCAAATATAGAACTTACAACGTAAACTATTAAAAAAAACATTCATCGCCGCTTATATATACAGGGTTTGAGCGTCAACGCGGGTAGTTTGGACTTCTTAACTGGCGGCGCCTGGTTTTTCACGAACTCCAAGAAAAAGAAAACTTCGTGATCGCGATTCAGCTTCGCGAGCTTGAAACCGAGTCGCGTAACGTCTTTCGTGAACGCGTCTACATCCTCGAAGCGTGATTCCACCTCTGCTATTAGTAGGTGTCCCCTGGAAGCAAAATATATATTGTAAATAAGTCAGTGCAGTTATAATATTTTGGAGATTACATGTCACACTTGATGCGATTATAGGATATCCACCGTGGGCACCAGCGCCCCCTGGGGCGCTGGTGCCCACGGTGATCTACCACCGAACTGTGATTCTCAAACCGCATCCCAGTGTGGGGATCATGGGCACTACCCCCCCATTGGATAAAAGCCAACATTATTTATTATTTATTTATTTATTTAGCTGAGGGAGGCATGCGTCCAGCTTTGGGCAAATTAACCTGTTGAGGAGGTGCATTATGTTATGTAGTACTGTAAATTATAGAAATTAATAGTAGACTGATAAATTATAGAAAACGCTTTATAATACCACATAAAAACAGGAAACCATAGATACAGAGAAAATGCTAAGAAAAAAGAAGTTTAAAGGGCAGCTTATCGCCAGCGCCCCCTGGGGCGCTGGTGCCCACGGTGATCTACCACCGAACTGTGATTCTCAAACCGCATCCCAGTGTGGGGATCATGGGCACTACCCCCCCATTGGATAAAAGCCAACATTATTTATTATTTATTTATTTATTTAGCTGAGGGAGGCATGCGTCCAGCTTTGGGCAAATTAACCTGTTGAGGAGGTGCATTATGTTATGTAGTACTGTAAATTATAGAAATTAATAGTAGACTGATAAATTATAGAAAACGCTTTATAATACCACATAAAAACAGGAAACCATAGATACAGAGAAAATGCTAAGAAAAAAGAAGTTTAAAGGGCAGCTTATCACTTCTGGGCAACCTTAGGATGTCCAGTATACGTAAAAACAAAATAAACGGTAGGATGGGATGGATACATCTAATAAGATACTTCACAAGCTCTGCTTAGTTTGGGGCTAGATGCTGTGTGGATTCAGTGGATTGTCCAGTATTGTTATTTAAAAATCCATGCTTAATCTAAAACTATAATTGATGATGACTCAACAATTGGCTTTTGCAACTTACCCCATCTTAAGAACCCGGTTTGCTTCAAGCAGGTACGTAGTAAGGTCTGTGCCCATCAGCGCAAGGCAATAGACCACAGCATCCATGGACTCGCTGAGGAGCGGTGTGTGGGCCATATCGCAGACCTCGACTTGATCGTTTGCTTGTTGTAAATCGAACGAGCGCACCGAATGGGGAACTCGCTGCGCCAACCCCGCATCGCCGCAACCCATGTCTGCTATGAGGTTGCTCTTCGGCCTAAACACAAAATTGTTTTTATCTAAGACTTATTTACCATTACCAACCTGAGGTGTATTAAAAAATCTATACATACTTAAGTATAGATTTTCGCATCTTCTTATAATATATAATCTATCTATAACTAGCTGTTGCCCGCGCCATCGCACGCTCTATTCAAGTAGCTATGTCCGTCCCCGGAATACCGTTTACCTCCCTGCCAAATTTCATCAAGATTCGTTCAGCCGGGAATGAAATGAAAACTATCCTATGTCCGTCTCCTGGTTCTAAGCTATAAAAATATAGATATAAAAATGAATCGCTAAATGTGTTGGTAAGCGCATAACTCAATAACGCCTGGACCGATTTGGCCAATTCTTTTTTTTAAATGTTCGTTGAAGTCCAAAAATGGTTTTTACGACGATAAAAATTCGAATAACTGCCGGGAAAACACCTTTAAATGTTTCCATGGGAACAACGCGTGCGAAGTCGCGGGGCACAGCTAGTATTATATAATATAAGAAAATGCGAAAGTAAATAGCGCCTGTAATCTTAGACGACAAAGAAGCGCACCGAATTACTAACTTTTTTATAACATTTGGCAAAGAGTTTAATCTTGGGAAAGACTGTTGGTGTTGTTTTAAAATTTCGTGACACAGGTAGACTATTGGATGAGTTGGTAAAATGATTAGCTCTGATTGGCTCATTATTATTTTTAGAGTTTTAGTCATGTCACTTGTAAAGTGCATTGTCCCCGTATCTAACATGCCAATTAACCAGCCCAATTTCCTGAACTCATCATAACTCAACTTAGTCCCAGTCCCAGGCCATAATTATGAGAGTCGAACTAGTGGTACCTTTAAATAAATGCTTACATCTTCTTTATCCTTTTGATGATAACATCCAGTGGGTTTACAGGCCACTTCTTGACTTGCTGCCGGTAGCCCTCGTGGTAGCTCTGGAAGGCAGACGGGTCATTCTGGAAAAGTTGACTAGCTTCTGTACCTGATGATGTGTATAGCTTCTCATTGATGAACCGGAATTGAGCAGCTGTAAAGACAATTTTAATGTAAATTGGTTTTCACATCAAAATAAATAGCCACTAAATTACATTTAAGGTATTGGTATCAAAGTGTGATGGCTTGCTTCGGGAAGCCTGGCAGTGGATAACATCAACTGCGGATGATGATGGTAAAAGCTAAAAACACATAAAGAGAACTCAGTAGTGTGCACACATCACATTTATTATTGTGTGTGGTCTGGTCTTTGGACCCTTGTTTATGAGACAACCATACTAAAAGTCCTCATCAATGTTAGGCTCCTAGGAGAGGGGGGCACATCTCGTAAACAATGCATAATAGGAGATTTTGTTAAACTACATAATGATAATATGTATAAAATTCGATACAACTTTGGTTCTAAACAAAACATATTCATTTTGATTTTGTTTGTTGTTTAAGTAATTAAATACCTAATTTAGCTACCAACTGCATCGGCTTTCATGTTCACTCCCTCTCGCTCAAGGTGTACTTTAGTGCAAGATGCTAACACAATGTGACTTATTCTGTT
The DNA here is from genome assembly GCA_955876795.1 of Eupithecia tripunctaria. Classification (NCBI taxonomy): domain Eukaryota; kingdom Metazoa; phylum Arthropoda; class Insecta; order Lepidoptera; family Geometridae; genus Eupithecia; species Eupithecia tripunctaria. The sequence continues at coordinate 7,016,392 of OY041602.1, read as the reverse complement.
ATACTTACATTTTAATCTATCAAGCATTCTCTCCCTTAGCTTGCTTCTATCAAAGTTGATTGGATTTCTGTTGTTTTGTTCCTGGATCATCAGCTTTATTTTTTCTTTCTTTCTATCTTTGAGAATCTTTTGGATTGGAGTAATCTCTACTATTTCGTTTTGCTTGGAGTTCTCTATTTGTCTATTTTCAGTTTTTATTCTACCAAGCATTCTCTCCCTCAGCTTATTTCTGTCAAAGTTGATTGGATTACTGTTACTCTGTTTCTGGATAACAAGCTTTATTTTTTCTTTCTTTTTAGCCTGGAGAGCTGTTTGTGTTGGAGTATTAATTACTTTTTCTTTTTGCTTTGGATTCTCAGTTTGTCCTTTTACAGCTTTTAATTTGAAATTCTTAACCTTACCAATTTTAGCTAGCTTGCTAGATTTGTTATTTACATTACTGCTGAAGTTATTATAATTTTTTTGCTGAGCTAGTGGTTTTTTTGTCTTTACGACTTTATCTTCTCGAAACAAAACATCTTCAACATCATCCCTTTTTACAGCTTCATTGAACTTCTTTTTTTGAGCATTCAACAGCACCTCATCCAACTTGTCAGTATCAATGTTTTCAACTCTCATAATGCTATTGTTGATTGGTTGTTTCTCAAAATTTTGTTTATTCGTTTTCTGCAGTCTACATTTTGCTTTTGTAGGACTATTTTTTATTTCTAGAACATTATTATTTTCTTTGATAAGTTTTATTGCTACTTTTTCTGTGATGTTCTTCTCGATAAGCTGCTTTTTCTTTGATTTATTAATTATCTTAGACTTTTCTATGACACCATGATTAGATGGACCATGAGACTTTTTCATCTAAAAGATAAATAAATTCATTACATAGCTGTACCAAGAGGACTATTTTAATTTAGATAACTTAATTCTTATATTAATAAATATATGATATACTCCAGATTTCAGTCATATATATTTAATACTCCTATCTTAATATAATCATAATTAAACATCACTAAAGGGTTTTATATTAATGAACATTACATTCCTACCTACATTCTTATTACTGTACTTAGGTACATTACATTCCTTCATTGTTTATACAGCATTACAGCTATTGTGTGTTGTGTGTAGTCTGTTGATGATTTCTATGAAGAGATGTTATGAGATGTATCATGCTATGGGTACCTATAATCTTTACATTATAGCTGCCGAGTGTGCAGCTCTTTAGGCCAAGTTATTATAGTATGTCGTAGTTAGTATAGTATAAGTAGGTATAATAGTTAAACCCTAATCAAATATGTAGTGTTAGTGATGAAGTTGAGAACAATCCCAGAAATTAACAGGCACCATATAAGCATTTATTTCAAGGAACATAAATAACTTGGAGTACAAGATTGATATTGTTGTGTTGTGTTTGAAGTCGGTAGCGAATAAGTAAAAGAAAACTTACTTTTAATTTTACATGATTACTAGTGTAATCAGGATTTTCATCCCAATCAGGAATCACAAATGCCATTTTTTCAAAGTAATAGGTGTTATGTAACTTTTGCCTCAACGAACAGAATACTTTCGCAAATTCCTATCGAAATTATTTATTTTGATTTAATTTTTGAGCCTTTTGAGGTTATTTTTACTTTGCGACTGCGTTCTACATTTGTGAGCATGTTATTGACATTGACGTTGACATGACATAACATGATTACGAATGTAAGGCCAAGCAATCCGCCGGCTTCTTCAGAGACAAAGGTTTTTTTACCCGACTACCAACGGAGGAGGCTTAATAAGCCTCCTCCGTTGGTAGTCGGGTAAAAGCTTATAAGGTTGACAGTATGTTTGTTTGTGTGTCCATGTATGTAGTCGATTTTAAGTTCTCACGTAGCTATGAAACTATTAGTCCGATGGTCAAATATGCTTTCAAAAATTATTCTATGTATTCTGCATCATAATTATCATCACGGACACATGCGTGTCATTAATGGCGTTTCGAAAATAAAACGCCTTAAGCGATAAATAAATTCAGTATTAAGGCATAATTTTACAAAAATAAATAAAAAAATCAGTAGTTTTCTCAAACCTGAGTCTATCTGGTTCCGTAAACTTGTTTCCTAAGCTTATAGTTTCGGAATAAATTACTAAAAACCGATTTACCAGTAGGAGTAATAATCTTTTAAGATAGATACACGGTGGGTTTCGCCTTTTTTCAGCCCGGGGCTTATATGGTGCGGTTGTGGCATAGTATAAGATCATATATACAGAGACATGTGCCTGCAATGTTTGCTCTTTTTGACTTGTACCTTTATAAGTAAAAAAAAATGTTTCAGGGTACAAACATGTCTAAAAAGATTTGCAAATAGTGCAAAACACGTGCCAATATATTTTTTGAGCTACCTGAGACGAAACAGACAGGTAGAAATGTTATTATCCAACAAATACAACAAATTACGTTTGTACTGAAAATCGTTTTTTTTTTACTTATAACGTTATGGCTTAAAAAGTTCACAATAAAGCATACACGTTTCTTATGTATACGATGCAACATAGTGTCTTACTCATTCCATATAAGCCTCAGACCGTATAAAGGTAAAACGTGCCTTCTATAGTAGTTTTAAAATTGGATCTCATTAAGTAAGATCAGTTATTTGATATTTACTCCTAAACTTTATAGTTTAAGTCTAGGCTAAAAAAGTTATAAAACATAATATACGTATTTTAGATAGAACTATCGGATAAAAAAAATAAAATTTATCAAAATACGCTTACAGACCAAAAAAATTTTTTTTTTGGTTTTTGCTCTCTAACTCAAAATGGCAACATTTGGCATCCATCTTTCCATAACTAGTTGATGCCAAATAATGCCACAAACAATATATAAAAAATTCAGGTCGAAACAAGGTGAAGCACGGGTACTTATTCAACTTTTAAGGTTGCCTCCCATACAAAAAAAACAGTTCTTTGCCTTTAACTCCTGCACTATAAAGCCTAGCCAAAAGTTTAATAGAACAAGAGTTTCTTAATTTTGGTAGAGTTATCGAATGGCGAAATCAGAATAACGAAATTCGAAAAAAAATCCTATGTCCTCTTTTTTGCGATTCGGGACCACCGTGCGCCGGTGATTATAGGCATCTGACAAAATCAGGGGTCTAAAAATGAGATATCGGGATCTATACCGTGTACATTTTGAATGAAGCATAAACGTAAACAAACCGCCCATACTTAACCTAAAATTCACTAAGTTGGCGCGTCCTTTTATACGTAATTTACATTGTCGATATTAGATCCTCCCTTCAATAAAAATTGTGTACTTATATCTGAAACTCGACGCCAAGCAAGTGAGATTTTGTTATTTGTGTCCTATTTTGTTTACTAACATGCTTCATTCAAAATGGATAAACCATAAGTGGGGGTTGTATATTTAAAAGTTAGTAAATGTAACCCTGTGGAGTTGTAAAAAACGCAGTTTGTAGGTAGGTAGGTACCTACAGCTACCTACTGTTAGCTACATTACTAAAATTACTAAAATGAGTCAAATAAAATAAAGTTAAAAATTACAACCCGACTATACCTACCTACGTAAAAGTTGCAAACAAGCGTTCAATGATGGGGCAACCCAAAAAAAATGGTTATTAAAAAAAAAAATATTTGGACAATCTGTGTGACAATCTTAAATTATTTATTTCAAAGAGAATACATTAACTACGATTTCTTTCATCAATGAATGTTATATTACAAAACTATGAAATCGGTACCCTACTCTCCTCACCTCACCTTATCAGCCTATAAGCCCACGGCTGGACGCCTCTCATCACAGCCTCTCACCGATGAGCGCCTTATTGACTTTTATTTGGACTTTTAGTAAACCTAAGTTGAAGTCTTCGCCGTGTTTAAGCAGATCGAGGCTGAGGTCGTCATGCAAAAAAGAGTAGGTACCGTAAAATTTGTTTACTTTGCCACTTTTTTGACCTAAACAAAGTTCAAACTGAATTAAATTTAAAAAAATGTATGACTCTACTGTGTAAAGTATATTCCCAAATCTGGCATATTTAATTGGCATTGATTTGATATGCGTATATTTTCCGTATATTCATAAGCAAGATTATTATTAACAAAAAACAAAAGTGGTAAAGTCAACTGCCGCTACTGGCAAGATTGCCAAACGAAAAAGAAAATGGAATATTATAGTTACACGTTTGATAAAACGAGCAACGTGCTGTTCTACTTCTATCCAGCAAAACAATATCAAAAGATAAGGCTATTTAGTAGTAGTAAAGAATTTCTTCATACAAGTGGCAATCTCGCCAAATTTTTAATAATTTTCCATACAAAATAGAAAAGTAGGTCAGGGTTGTCACAAAATTTTATGTCGTTAAATCGAAATTATTAACTTTTTTATAAAAAAAAATGTGCAATTAACACAAAATTTCTGAAAAAAAAATAACGGGCTGCACTCCGGGAGATGAAGTGAAAAATACACACACCCTCTTCCGATGTACTAAGGCACCACAAGTAGCAATTTTGTTCTTTGCGATGATAAATACTTCGAACGGCGCCATCTGTTAGCCTGCAGCGACATTTCTCTACTACTCCTAAGGTTATATCAACTGACGCTGTGGGATTTCAACTAAGTGAACTATTTACTCAGGTAGCTGTAAAATTTGAACTTTTAAAAGCTCATATTAGTAGGCTGCTAGCTTACAATGTAGTACCAATTTTAAATTACAATAATGCAAGCGTGTTACGTTTACGTCACCATGCGAGACTGATCTTACATGTTAGATCAGCATCACGTGACCCTGACGCAAGTTTACCATTTATTGCACATGCCAAAAAAAGTGCACAATGCCGCTAAAGAAGTTTTCAGTTCAAAATAAACATTTGTTCTTATCATAATGTAGAAACAACATTGAGCACTTAAGTGTTTCAATTACATTAAGTAGGTTTATGAGATATTTGGCATAAGGAATATTTTTATTTTCTCTGATTTGTATCTGTTTAAGCGTAAAGCTATCAATCACATGAAACTTGTTTCTACCCGCGGCTTTGCACACCTTATTTCTATAGAAACGTAGATAAATTATTATCTTCATTTGACGTCACATAGCCGCGAATCCTTCTGTGACAACCCTAACACCAACCAAAACATGGCAAACTCGACAACACAACATTTTATTAGGGGATGGTGACTTTTCCAAATCAATTTTTTGATTGTATACAGCTTCTACTTTAATAAAACAACAATTATTTACGAAAAGAATAAAAGTATAACGAAATATCAATGATTCACGTAAGTTGACAGTGTATTTCCTACTTAAATTGTATGAAGTTCCGGAGCACCAAATTGTAGACCACCATCATAAGAAAAGTTTAACGGACAAAAATGACGTTTAATACACTTTGATGGTTGTCATTTAGTATTTAGTGCTGCCATTAAATAATTAAATTATGCAATAAAGGGGAAAATACACGAAAATAGTTGACTAAAAAGCCATAATTTAACATTTAGTCTGGAAAAAAGTCAAGTGGCAAAGTTTTGTGTCATGGCAAAGTCAACAGATCTCACGGTACCTAAGTTATACTGCCAAGGAAGTACCTACCTACCTACAAAAACTTATTTGGAATATGCAAAGGGGAAAGTTACCTACCTGGACATGACAGGAACGTGCTCTCCATGTTATGCTTGTTTACCAGAACCATCGTGCGTGGTACCTACCTATAAAGGTGGGGTAAAGGGTATATTGGATTCGAGATCTCTATGGAACGTAAGATCCTAGAATCCTTGGATTCGAGCCATTACCGGCCCATCTAACTCTTGCAACTCTTATAAGCTTATAATTATAACATAGGTTCATGACAGTTCCTGCCGCATGTCAAACTGCGCGATGCTCACTACGTTTAGGGCGCATAAGGGCTGGACTATCTATATCAATTTTATTGTTGTCAAAACAGAGTATTCATCAAAGATCTAAATCGTTAGATAAACCCCAAAAACTGTGGCATTGTCTTTGAATGCGTGCGTTAACAAAATACTCACCGCCAGGAGACTCAACTAGTTCCAGCCACCGGAATAGGCCGGGTTAAGCGGAGGTTATGGCACCATAGACCACATACACACAGTGAGGTAGATTATACAGAAATCCGAAGAGTATAATCAGCCCCTGTATCTAGCCTTAGTGGAGGACTATGAAAAAGCTTTTGGTTCTGTCGAAACCTGGGCTGTTCTGGAATCCTTACAGCAGCGATGCCAAGTAGTCTTTCGTTATATCGACGTGCTGAGATGTCTCTACGACGCCGCCACCATGAGTGTCCAAGTACAGGACCAGCAGTCCGAACCCATCCAACTGCGCAGAGGAGTGAGGTAGGGGGATGTTATACTCCCGAAACTGTTCACGAGCGCGTTGGAATTGGAAGATATGTTTAAGATGCTGGACTGGAAAGGCAAGGGCATGAACATAAACGGCGATTACATCTCACACCTGCGATTCGCTGATGACAGCCTTAATAGCGGAGGCGCTGGAGGAGCTGAACCGGATGCTGGACAGCCTAGCTTCATCCTCGCGACGCATCGGTCTCGGCGTGAATTTGAATAAAACCAAAGTCATGATCAATGGCCTCATTGATCCGGGACCGGTCGTCGTACATAGCCACCCTCTCGAAATTGTTTCCGAGTACAGTTAGCTTGGGCAAATTCTGCAGTTAGGTAAAAACAATTTGGAGAAGGAGACCAAAAGGGGAATCCAGTTAAGCTGGGCAGCGCGTTTGGAAAACTACGTCGAGTCTTCTCGTCATCCATACAGCAAAGCTTGAAAATGACGTTAATCAGTGCGTCCTACCTACCCGTCATGACCTATGGAGCTGAGACGTGGACACTCACGATAGGGTTGGTCCACCAGCTCAAGGTCGCTCAGCGAGCTATGGAAAGAGCTATGCTCGGAGTCTGTTTGAAAGATAGGATTCGTAACGAATACATCCGACAGGGAACCAAAGTTATCGACATTGCTCAAAGAATTAGCAAGCTGAAGTGGCAGTGTGCCCCGGCCCACTCTCCCGGTCTCCCAAGACCGCGGTTCGTCAAACGTAGTGTAGGGCGCCCTCCGGTCAGGTGGGATGACGCTCTGGGAAAGACTGCAGGCAGATGCTGGATGGATCAAGCTGAAGACAGGGCGCTTACTATGGGTCAGAAGCTTACTTATAGTCTCAAAAATCACTGTGACAAGAATTAGATTTCAATTTTTTTCAATGTAATATAATGAAGTCGGATAATTGAACTATCATCTACCACAAAAAATATGTTATAATCCCTTTTTAAATCAATGGTTATAATAACATTATTTTAATAGTAACTTGAATATAAGGAAGTAGATTGATTGGTGTAGGAAAATTTGTGAAATGACACTTTCAGATTGATTTTTTTACAAGTGTTGATAAACTGTTACTTATTATTATATACATCATTATAAGCGTGGTAATTTACACTTTCAATCATAAATCACAATACAAGCATTTTCTTATATGGCTAAGAAAGTTAGCTTTTATAGTCAATTTTTAAAAGACCTATTCTTTTAGTTTTGAAGATTCAAATCGAGTCTTTGTATTTACCCTTATCTCCCGACAAGGAGATATGGCTACTTTTACGTTTCGATCTGTATACTTACACGATTTATAGATTTTTTTTGCTCTAATTTGCTCCAATTTGAGTTAGAGGCAAAGTAGTGTACCGTAAGAAATTTCTGGAAAATTTGGTAATTGTATCATATAATCTTGATTTTTATTTACGTGATGACCTTAAACTTGGTATTGCTTGTTTTATTTTAATAAAATTTAATTATTTTTAACGTGAGAAACATGGTTACCTACATTTATGATATTCCGTGGTTTTGATAAAAGTAATCACCAAATCAAATACAAAAAAAAAGTTGCGGTTTCCGAACCGCGAAATGCGGAAACCAAATTGGTATGTTATCAATGTACCTGTAAATATAAAAGGAATTTAGGTTCCAAACATAAATTCTTTAGTCATTATCGTGCAAACAAGTGTATTAAAAAAACCAAAATGTGTGAATTAATTAGGTGTATCAAAACGCGAATTATGTTCTTTTTTTAATGGGGACGATGCCACTTTGAAAAACATTCAAAAGTATTTGGAAGAAAACTATAACTTAACACCATCTGAACGCCAAAACATTGACGAAAACGTACAACAAAATAGCTTACAAAAATTCCGTGATCGTTGGTCGAAAGCTATGTATGATCTGTGACTGAAACTGAAACTAGAGTCCGCGCCACGACTCAAGTCTTACGGCAAAAGGAGTGCAATTAAGTACATAATTCCCGATCACGTTAGTGAAATAATAGATACCTGCGACCGATTTTGACTCCGAAATGTCCAGAATACGACCTCTCATACCAGAAGAGCATAATTTATTGTAAATAAATACGAAATATTTGTTTTATTTAGTATAGTTCTGCGATAGCAGCGCCGCGTCTAGAGGACTTGAGTCGTGGCGCGAACTCTAACATAAATTCAAATTATGTGAATTTGAGCTTGGAGTAGAGATAAAGAGTAATTGGACAATATTTATTGAAGAAAGGATCTCACTTCGGCAAGTACTTTCCATTATACTAAAGTTATTTACAACGGGATATTTACCATGATTAGAATTTTGAGCTTTCCAATATTTCGGCACAGTTTCATGCCTATTCAATACAAACGATCAAACCTTTTCTCTCAATATTAGTTAGTTATTAGTATAGTGAATCAATCCATATAGGATTGTGAAATAAAAAGAAAATAATAATTATTTTATGATTACTCTACCTCTCTTTTTAGTTGGTATTGGGGAACGTAGTTAGGCTGCTATTGGTGTCTATTCAGATGTTGCCAAAACTAAACTAAACTTATTTGTCAGTACTAAAAATGTCGCTGTCCCTGTCATAACGATCAAAATAATAACTAAAGATGTTTTGGCGGCATCTGAATAGATCCCATTATATAAAATATCTACGCTGCTAAAATCTTCGGTATGCGGCTTCAACTGATGGCTCTGGCGGCAGCGGGGACGTAAGCGGCACGGGGTATGCTGGTAGTGGCCTCAACCCTGTTCAACCCCTCAGTTAGGGGTTGATGGCGCATGTCAGTACCCCGTACATGCGCAGTGAGCTCTACCATCCTCACCTGTCAAGCAATCTTTTGTTTTTATTATTGAGTGATATTTATTTTTAATCTACAGACCTCTAAACTAAAATAAGTGAACGTGGAAAAATGCCACAATACTAACAAAATAATAATTTTAGAAAATTTATGTTTTGTGATAAGAGTTATCAGAGTAACCTCGAAAGTTCATTTATTGCAGGATATCCGTAACTATAGGTAAGTAGGTAATATAATTACCTTAGTATGCACTAACTTATCTATGTATCTACTATTTGATTTGTTTTGGGATGATACTTACCACCTGAGTGCATATTTAATCATTAACTTCTTCCTACATCATGTTTCCTCTAGGTCTTAGTTATATTAAATATCCCTGTAAAAGGTAAAAATACTCTTCAATTCAGTATTTCCTATGTAAATAATGAATAAAATTTGACAATAGTACTAATTAAGTAATTGTTTATCCTCGTTCTTATCACAGAAATAACGCACAGTCGTTTTATTTTTCAGAGCGCACTGGACGTTAAACCTGACTACAGTTTTATTTTCACTATGGTGAATCGCCATGCTCAGAAATTCATGCTACGGAAAGAAAGTTTGGTAAGCAACTTCATATGCTAGCTAGTACTACCTCAATTTAAGACATTCGGAATTAAAAAAGAAAACTTCAATCTAGTCTTCTCAGTATTCCTCTATCATTGCCATTATACACAGAGTGGTCTGTGTCACTAGATACTACTAGTAGCACCCATATATCCGTATAAAAATAATAACATACTTAGCTAGGTAGAGCATTCCGAGACATCACGGTCACGTGGGCGACACAAGCCTAAGTTTTCGACGCCATCGGCGAATGAGAAGATGAATTTGTTTTCTGATGTTAGCGTAAGATCGTAACTCTAGTTCCTTCTATTACTTGTACTGATCCATTATTTATTTCAATTAGGTACTCGTGGTTAACTAAAACTGCCGTTTTAAATGAGTACCTACTTCATTGAACACTCTTCAGAACGAGATCCATAAAGGTTGCGTTAATTACTGTTACGCATACATTTTTAGTGGAGCTGGCGTTGCCAGTGGAGCATTATCTCGGTGACAGCCATCGCCTTGGTGATCTACAACGTGGCGGCCAACATGTGGCTGCTGCGGCCGCTACCAGCATGCCCTGTGCCGCTTACGTCCCCGCTGCCGCCAGAGCCATCAACGTGCGAGCCGTGTGCTGAAGCAGGCGGAGCACCGGACGATGACCCCCTATCAGCAGTGGACTTACGCCTCGGCCGGTGGGATTACTCTCGCACCATCCGCATGTTTGACAACGTAGCCGTCGGCGAGCTCTACGTGGAATCCTCGCTCTCGAGGCGTGTCTGCCTCGCCACGCAGACCTCCATCGAGCGGCTGCACGAGCTGCTACGGATCGCGGAGCACTGGAGCGGACCGATCTCAGTTGCCGTGTACGTGGCGGGCGATGAGACGCGGTTGCTGCGTGGGTTCGCGACGTGGCTGTTGCGGTGCCGGCCTGAGGTGTTCGCACGTACGGCTTTGCATTTAGCCACGCCGGTGGAACGCGCTGCTGCATGGGGCGGTATGCCAACGTGGGCGCGCGACTGCAGCGCGGCACCGCTGCCGGCCGGCGAGCGCCACGCTGACACGGTGGCGTGGCGGGCGAGGCACCCCTACCCGCAGAACCACCTGCGAAACTTGGCGCGGAAGAACTGTCACACTGATCATGTGTTCCTCGTTGATGTCGATATCGTGCCTTCAAGGGGCATGGCGGAGGCTCTAGATAAGGTGAGTTTTACTACTTTGTTCTCATTCATTGTCATCATGAACATCTTAGCCAAAAGACGCCTGTGCTAGGCATAAATATCTCCGCCCCCTCCCTTTCAGGGATCGCCACAATGTTGCCTTTCGTTTCTTCTGCACAACTCAGGGAATCCATACTTCAATTATTGATCTATTGATTACTAGAAAACAGTTAAATTTTCTCTAATCTTTCTCTAATAGAAACAGTAAAACGACCTATATTTTACTAACACATTTTAATGCAGCAATATTCCACAGTTCCTTTCGACGACCTCCCGTTGCGACCTCTGCGCCTACGTCGTGCCAACGTACGAGCTCGATCGGCGCGTGGCTCTGTTCCCGCGGAACAAGTCGGAGCTGGTGCGTCTCGCCAGGAACAAGCTAGCGGTACCTTTCCATCGCAAGGTCTTCATCTACAACCAGTACGCTAGCAACTTTTCCAGGTAACCTATATTGTTTAATCAACAGACGTAGCAACAAGATCACGCATGCGTTAATTTTGGTTAGTAGTTTTCATCTTCATCCCCGGAATTATACCTACGGCTCATCACAAAATATAATGGAAATAAATAACGAAAGCTTTTGTTTGTCGTAAGATGGGAAGCAAGCGGCGGCAACGAGAGCTCACAGCTCCACATAAGCCACAACGTGACCAACTTCGAGCTGCTGTATGAACCGTTCTACGTGGCACGAGACGTGGCACCGCAACATGACGAACGGTTCTTGGGTTACGGCTTCACGAGGAACACACAGGTACCCTTGACCCTAGATTTTGGACAATAAACAGGGGTTTTTGTAAACTCGTTGCTTGAATCTCCCAAAAACCCCAAATAAAAAGTAAATAAAAGCACAAAGTAATAATAGCTGGTGCCTTGTTCGGATAAATCGTGTCGAAAAGTCAATGGTTGTTGGATAGGGTTTTATAGAGATATTGATTTAGAACTCGCACACATACCTTACTCTCTCCCTTTGACCTTACGAATATCCATCGAACCTAAAACCTTTTTCATATTTCTAAATAAACTGCTATGACGCGCCGTAGTAGTGAGATCCGTAGACCTACTACGGCATAGTCCTGCTACGACGTAGCAGTGAGGTCCGTAGACGTACTACGGTATAGTCCTGCTACGATGTAGCAGTGAGATCCGTAGACCCACTACGGCGTAGATATGCTACAAAAAGGGGCTTTACGGAGGACAGTGTGGTGAACAACGGTTCGATTGCCCCCTACCCAATCTGGTTGTGGATTCGGTGGTTTATTGTTTTTAAGTTGTGTAACGCATATAAAGACCGGTTTGTAGTTCTGCTACGGTCTATTTCAGTTTGGTCTGTCCCCCTAGGGTTTACATACATGGTTTATTATTCTCAAGCAATTAGCAAAAAAGTTGAAATAAATATTTAGTTAAAAACTAAAAACCGACTTAGGGCTGCAGTCAGATACGTTAATGCTTACTTAAACCGTAACTATGTAAAGGTTTTTGTTTTTAATTAAATCTTTACTAAGTGACAGTTTTAAGTAATCATACCCGAGCCAATATGACAGCGATACCTATTTTATCATATTTTTACATAATCATAGGAATTATTAAAAATCTATCGTACAGTTTGTGGTATCTATTACGAGTATAAGCTATTTTTTAATACCCCTGTAATAATTTTATCTCATATAGTTTAGGAGGAGATGCGTAAATAGCGTTTGGTGGCCAAAAAGCGCAACTTCGTATCTCTGCCTAAGCTTTACAAAATGAAACTATTACAGAGGCATTAATAAATAGCTTATAATAGATACCACAAACTGAACGATGGATATTTAAAACTTGCTGCGTTTAACGTAATAATAAGATAAAGTAGTTGGGGGCGCCACTTTCACTGGTGTATTATTATATTTAAATTAAGTAAGTATTCGTTTTGAGGTGCGGCTGTTACAGTTCTGAAGTTTACAACAATATTTTTTTTCGTATCAGTGTGTGTTTGTATACTCAGGTACATGGTTTTGTGCAAAATCTCAAAAGAAGCTGTGTCCGATAAATTTGTGGTATTTAAACTGTTTATATCTTTGGTATAAACAAACTATGATATAAATAGAGCAGGGTGATCGGCGGTCGTCCAGCGTACACGATCGACGTCACAACTGCAGATTGACGTCACAGGACACAAGGCGGCGACCTCGAGACCGTTCACAAAATCATTGAAAAATTTAAATTATTTTCAGTAGGTAGTTTCTATACAATGTTACACAGTTCAGTAGATATATTAGGAAGAGTCCCTATAACCGGCCGGCCGTGTCGGTCTTCCGTCTCATCGGTTTATGAGAGTGAGAGAATTAAGAGTGTACCTGACTTGCGCCCCACTTGTTCACTATAGTATGTCTTGCGCTACTAGCCATGTGCTAGTATCCATGGAGACTGCTCACCATGGTCGGCGGACCTAGGAGGACATCATTAGATATGGTATACAGGGTGGTTGGTTAAGGGCGGATACGTGAACTGCAGGTTCAGTCCATCACCACGAACACAATCGTGAAGACACCAGCCAATAATCCGAACAAAAGCCATTTATTACGATTGTTCTTAAATGAGGACATGGGCGTGGGCGTTTTTTGTTTTTGCAATTTTTTTATATGTAGGTCGAAATAGCTTGGAGAAGATTCATATTTTTTTCAAAAATGTAACCGTTGATTTATCTTTTAATGGCTGTAGTTATAAGTGTACGTAGTTAGGTGTAGTTACTTACTAAGCAGGTACCTATTTAACTCAATGACAGTAGTAGTGTAATGTCTTTAAAAAAAATTGATGTAATGATTAAAATTAACGGTTTCAGTGGGCGATGTGGAAGATTCCTTACATGCAGTGTTTATTGGCAGATCACCAGATAGTAAACTATTGTTCCGTCCGAGCGCGAGACACATTGAGTTTATATTGTTATAGCTATCTTGTAAACAGGTTTATTTCCATATTGTTATATGAGAACAGCGCCAACAACTAGCCTGACGATTCATTGACAAGCCGACATTAGCATAATCGAATTCGCGTAAATTCGATTTCAATAAATCTGGTTATTAAAACTTTGGTTTCGTCATTATTTTTTGAGAATCTATAATCTCCGGTAGTTATAAAGCTCTAGAATGATATGATACGAGGAAATAAACAGTTTGTTGATTCGGATGCAGTGAAAGCTTTTTAATTTTGCATTCATAAACGTAAACTACGAGTACTCCCCGAAAGAATCTGTGTCTTTCAGTGGCAATGGTAGAATGGCATCGTACCTTCTTTAATAAAGATTTTACGATTACCGATTTTTTAGTTTTTGTTTGAAACGCGATTTAGTCCAGTATTCTAATCTAACTCGGCCCCGCCGTTCTGTTATTTTGTTTCATTTTGAATACTTCATGCCAAATATGTGGCAATGGCAACGCGCTGTCGTACTAAACAAACCATAAAATGGTTTAAAGTGTAAAGAAATAACAATAAAATAAGTTTTTTAAACTTAGCTTGTCCGAATCAATAGCGGCACAATAAGCAGGATGAGCACATGAGGCTCACGTCCGCCATTCCGCTGATGGATTTCCCGGGGCACTGCCAAACGGCGCTCCTGGCAACATTCCACGGTGAAGTCGCCGCGCATCACACAATCATTGTGTTTGTGTCGCCAGAACAAACATTTCAATACCTTTATACTTTCGGCTATTTGCTCTGCGTGAAAAACATTATCTACCGTGCCAAATTCAAAAAGTCATATTTTTGTACACAGCTTGTGAAGCTATGTCGCTAATGGTCACTAAATACAAGAATACCTAAACTATATCGTGAAGAATAGCTCGCGAGCTTCTCGCGAAAGCTCAGTACAGTAGGCACGCGACTATAAGCTTGCTTTTACTAACATTCGATGACGGAAGCTGGCTACATAATTACCTACCTACATGCATAGACAAGCTTCAGCATTCTTTTTAATAGCACAGGGCCAGGGAATCAAATCCCACACCAAAATCTCAATCCCGCAATCCTGCGGTATCGAAGACATCAATTTGCGGGATTGGAAAAATCGTACTTTTTCCTCTTCTTCAACGTTCAAATTCGTAGTCTCGTTTATCCTGTCTAGCGTAACTTGTCATCGAAATAGAAGAAATATGTATATAGCACTACATTAATCTCTTTCGGTAAAATGTCCATAAAAACTCACATTAAAAAAAAAATCTAAAAAAAATAACGAATTCAAATTTGTTAAAATTATTTCACGCAATTATTTTCTTTTTGACAGCTCGAGTGACAATTTATTATAATAGTCATGCTTTACCTTCGATCAGGGAGTATAACTAGGTTTTTTTCTCGATGTGCTTTAGATTGCTGCTAAATAGATTTTGTATGACAATCGATTTTGTTATTTTTGCTCAACAAAAAATATTATTCTGCAACTTTTTATGGAAAAAATAATCTTACGTAATTTGTTGGCTCAGCTCGATAAATATCGAAGCTCGAGTAGTCCCGATATTTCACGAGTTGACAGATTTGCATCACTATTATAAAAAGAAACAGTTATAAACTGGATGGATTCTTGTGTTGCCTTTATCTATCTATCTATATATCTATCTTGTAGATAGAACAAGATAGATAGATATATCGTTGGCAAATTGTGAATTTCAGAGTATATTTTAATTCGCTTTTGTTTCATCTGTCCACCAAAAGGGACTTAAATCAGATATCTCTTATTATATGCCAATTTAAAATTATGCATAATAGCTCAAATTTTCGAAAAAATCGCAAAATAACATATGGACAACTGAAGTAAACTAACCTAGATGAAGATACAGCTAGGTTAGTTTAGTTGAGTTACTTCCATAGTGTTATGTCTTATTGTATTTTACTTTGGGGACAGGCAGCTGACATCAAGACTATCTTTGTTCTTCAAATTATAAATTAAATCCACGCGACTCGTTGAGGGAATTATTTGAAGAAATAAATATTTTAACAGTAGTATCGCAATACATCTATGAAAATCTAATATTATTAACTATATTTCTAGTTGGGTCTCCATTCCTAGTGGTAGACCACAGGGTTCATTGCTGCTGTTTCTTATCTTTGTGAACGATATTTTGAGTTGCTTTCTAAATTGTCATGTACTAAGCTTTGTCGACGACATGAAGATTTTTAAAACTATTAAGTCTCAGTATGATGCTCTTGGTCAAGAGCATCACATACTGAGACTAAATAGTTTAAAGAAAGGTCTAAAAAGGCCTAGAAGGTCTTCAGTGGATCTTTCTAGGCTAGGCAACATTTTATTGTCATATTAACTAACTGGAGCTCAATCCATCCAAGTGTTTCATTATGACTTGAGAAGAAGTCAGAGTCTCAGCAAAATTGTTGCGTTGTTAGGGATCTCGGTGTCATCGATGACTCTAAACTCATGTTAAATAAGCACATCCATACAATAGTTTCTAAATCGTCTAAGGTACTAGGATTTGTCATGAGAAGGGCATTTAGCTTTCACCGCGCGAAAACATTTAAGACTCTACTACTCTACTACATTAAGATTTGGAACCTATTATATACGAATCGAGCGCATTCAACTTAAGTTTATAAAGTACGTTTTTTTTCGTCTTACAGTTCCATACACTTCCGATAAATACCCCAATTTATGCAAGGAATTTCACATACATGTAGATTAGTCACATTGTCATAGTCTTTATTTATTGCACTATTCTGATAACTTCCCGTGAAAATCTTCGATAAGCTTACTGGTATTTATCAATTTGTTACTCTGTGTATGTGCATCTGGTTATCCTCTTTTTAAATAAATAAATAATATAATATTTTTCAGTCCCGCAGTAATGGTGCGGAATCTCGCGTTTGCGGATTTGGATTTTCTAGTCAGGGCTTCAACCGAGTATAATTATCTAATGTGTGGTCAGGGACTTATTAAATGAGGCTCATTATTAATGCTCAACGATTCAATTTAGCGTGTAACCAAACCAGAAAGCTTATGTATCTCAGCAGCTGCGAATTTCAACCGTTATTATTAAAATAAGACATCCAATATTCATATTTTTGTGCGTGCATAATTCACGCCGCTGAAACTTTATGAGCGGTCGACCACATTTCATATTCATTTCCATTATGGCGTATGGCTCTCGTTATTTTTTGCGTCGGCTATATGGCACAACGCGTAGAGCAGCATGTTATACGGATGTATCCAGCGGCTGGGATCAAACTCATTAATTCGGCGTTGTTTCAATAACGCCATCGGTTGCATCTATAAATTTCAGCGCTGGCAATTACGGCTCTGTCCGATCCAGGCAAAAAACCGGATTATTTATTACAATCACATTCCCGCCTCCAAAAAGCGCAGCGAAATTGGGGACGCTCGCATTCTGGATATTGGCGACCCTGCATCGCCGCTCCGGAATGCTTTCACAAATTGAGATGACTTAATTCGTTCTTTGTACAAAGTAGATTCGAATCCTTATTTGTTTTTACAGTTACGAAAGTTTGTTGTTTTTATAGTGCTTTGCTTACCCACGTAGGTGGTTGGTGATCGAGCGATATTATTACATATTTATTATTGATATGAATAAAAGTTTAGTATTACTAAAATAACATTCATTAAATCAATAGACTCCAAAACTAGAATTGGTTCAAGTTTTGGTTTAACAATTTAATAATTTAATACAGATTCATAGCAAATGACTTACAATGTGCGCTAAACATATCATGTCTTAACTGCTATGTCAATTCTTCTACCTAGAAAAAACCCAATTATATATTTTAACACGCGTGATTTTGAACTTTATAAATTATTTTAAAATTATGTCGTTAAAATAACTCATTTAACGACTATAACTTCTGAGAACATAAGGCATTCAAGTTCTGGTTCTGAATAAATAAGGCAGTGAAAATGCAGTAAAACTGTAATAAAACAGTGGAATTAAAAGGATTTGCGGCTGGGTACTTTAAGTCCTTTACCGAGATTTCCTTGTGTGCAGGCATGAAGGCTCGGCTTAACATTAATACTGCTAAAGCTAGGATTAGATGTGTTTCTTTAAACTGAACCGCGCACCTTCCACATTTTAGAGTTTAGTCTCCGCATCCGGCGCTCTTGGCTTAAATTGAGGCTTATACCTACTTCCTACCTATTTAAATTGTGAGCGCATGTTATACTTCTACCCCCTTATTCATAATATGCTAAATCGAAATAAATAAATAAAGCTAGATAATTCACACAGCATTATCTAGCCCCAAGCTAAGCAGAGCTTGTGTTATGGGTACTAGATAACTGTTATACATAATACAATACACTACATAGATAGATATTTTTTATTATACATAGAAAAACATCCAGAACGCCCTGAACAAATGTCTACAGATCGTACACACATTTGTCCCGAGGCGGGAATCCAACCCGCAACCTCCTGCCTCGCAGGCAGACCTTCGCCCACCGCGCCACAGAGGTCGTCAAAACTAAGGTTGGTGCGTTGGATTATTCTGTCTATCTATTATATATAATGAAGATATAAATAATTACCATTTCATTAATTTTATTTATTAATTAAACTTTACTCGTAGTTCAAAAAAATGATCCTAATACCACAGATTTTTTTATTCTATACTATTATAGTACTTGAGTACTACCCTATACTAAAAAAAAAATGTTTTAAACTTACATAAAAACAAAAATATTCTAAAAAGTTCGGTTTGTTCCATTTCCCTTGTTTTTGTTAGGTAAAGTGAATAGGTATTTAGTCCGCTCCGAGACTTGTGCTATTTCGATCTTGTAACGGGACGCGCTGCTATAAATAATATGAATAGCGGAACCCGCTGCCAACACGTCCGTAGCATTCACATTGCAACAACGCAAACTAATTCTTAAACTCTTATTAGGTTACATACTGTCGAATACTATACCGTGTCCATTTTGAATGAAACATGTTAGTAAACAAACCGCCCATACTTAACATAAAATTCACTTTGTTGGCGTGTCCTTTTATACGTAATTCACATTACTTGTAGATTTTAGATCCTCCCTTCAATAAAAATTACTTACAATTATATCTGTAACTCGACGCCAAGCAATTGAGATGTTGTTATTTGTGTCGTAGTTTGTTTACTAACACGCTTCATTCAAAATGGATAAACCATAGGTATAAGTACGTACTAGCTTCTTCACGCGACTTCGCACGTGTATTGTCTATGTTTTAAATTTCATCTTGATCTGTTCAATAGTTTTGGGGAACTTGGGTAACAAAATAAAATTCAGATTTCTCAAACTTTTCGCTTTTTAATATGTTGAGCTTGCCCTATCTTTTTATTTCACCGATCATCCTAAACACAAACTAGGTACTTAAATGCCGCAGAGGCAGGTATTATCTTATAGGTACCTTGAAACGAGCAATTCTTGTATCTTGTATAAATACCAACTTGGGCACAAAGTTGATCCAGCCCGACTGCCGTGCATTCCTGACTCCACCTTGTCCAAACGTGGAGTCAGTAAATCCGGTTCTCGGAAACGGCTCTAACTTAATTTAGTTGGGGGATTTCGGGGGCGTTAAATCGATCTAGCTAGGATTCATTTTAAGAAAATGTCGTTTTATAAGTTTAATTATGTTTTCAATAATTAACTTTATCGTAATCAATTGACTCTTCCTGACCTCTATTGGCGAATAGTAATACTATTTTATTCGTGTTTTCAATAATCAACTTTATCCTTATCAACTTAAGAATTAAACTGAAAAATATGACTCTTCCTGCCATCTATTTTCGAATAGTACTACTATAATTTCTAATAAAAGTACAATTTACCAAAAAAACCCTGGTACCTACTTTATTCTTATCCTAAGGCCGTATACAGAAAAAAGCTGGAAACTTATAAGCGCTTACCGGCGCTGCTGGTCCGTTCTACACAAAGGAAGCTGGTTGTCGCAGTTGTTTATTAATTTTAGATGGCAGCGCCCAGCGCTGACCAGCGCGTGTTGAAGCTTGTCGGCACTTGTCGGCACCGTTCAGTGCTTATCGGCGCGCGTTCATATATTTTCCTGCGCGGCTTATTAGCGCTGTCAAGCTCCGGTAAGCGCTTATAAGTTTCCAGCGTTCTTTCTGTATACTAAGGTAGGTAACGTAAGTAAGGTAACTTATAAATCATGTTTTCATGACATTGAATAAGTTATGATTATGTTACACATATGCTAGTCCACAAATGATAATGCATTCTTAACAGCTATATTTTACCTAGGTAAGGTAACTGATAATTATTTAATATTATTAGATTTAATAATGACAGACAATGCCATTTTACAGCAACATTAATTATTATTTGTACATGACTTTATCGACGCCCATTTACAGCTGGTCTATTTATTAATTTGCCTTTTTTGTATGTAAATAAATTCCTACGCAACTTGATTATTTTTCCGTCTTATCTGTTTTATGGCTTTAAATTTATATTGTAATTGACGTCTCCAAGTGTGCCTTGTGCTCCTACGGCGAATAAATGAGTATGAGTATGACTCAGTTTAGTCGATTTTCCCTTAACTAAAAATATTTTTAGCATCAAACATACATCGGAAATTCTATCTACACTTTATTAAAAACTTTATTTTTATTTCGTTTCTCCTCTACAGGCTATTCAAATGAAGTGTATAAAATATAGATTTAAAATAATTTTATGACATCCGTCCGAGCGATTCATTCCATCAGCTGTGAATATTTTGCATGAATTATTTTGCAATATTTTAAATTGTAGCAATTTGTTTACAAAAAACCCACGGCGACTAATATAGTGTGTTTTTGTGGTTATGGTGCATACACTTAGTGAAAGTGGCGTCCCCACCTATTTTATCTTATTATTACGTTAAGCACAGGAAGTTTTAAAAATCCATCGTACAGTTTGTGGTATCAATTATAATTTGTTTATTAATGCCTCTGTAATAGTTTCATTTTGTAAAGCTTAGACAGAGATACGATGTTGCGCTTTTTGGCCACCAAACTCTATTTTTGTATCTCTTAGATAAAACTATTACATTTGTATTACAAATAGCCTATAATAGATACCACAAACAGTACGATGGATTTATAAAATTCCCTTTGTTAAACGCAATAATATGATAAAATAGGTAGCGCTGTCATATTGGCTCGCGTATGCGCCTTAAGGGAAGCGAGAGTGGCTTTTACAGGCTTTTATGGCATACTCTCTGAATGCTTCATGTAAAACCTGTCTAAATTTCAATACCATATGATACCATTGCATTCTCAGTTCTCAGTCTTTTGGGCGATTCGCACGTGTGGTGCGAATCGACTTTGTAATGGGTCGATTCGGAATGCGCAGTAGATAAAGATAAAAATTATTAGATATTAAGATTATATTATTATGCTAAAACAGGTGACTAGATAAAAGTAGGAAGGACCTAGTTACATTTACATAGATAGACACAATACAGCTAAGAGTTGGTGGAGGAAGGCTTATGTAGAGAGAGAGAGTTGTGTAGAGAGAGATATTTAGTAGGTAATTTATTATGTTCCTATACAGGTGCTTAAAGATGTAAAATTGGCGACTATGCTGCCCCTGTTGGCTAAAAAGGGTCAAACTCATCTCTGTGTTTTGAACCACGCGCGTGCGCGGATTAGTGCGCGGATCAGTTGGGAACAGATCTCTTTTGGGTTGAATTCGGACAGAGAAGATAATGTGGTTTTTTTCGTCATCCCTATATATCATCCCTATGTATACGTCCAACGAAACACTCGATGTTATGTATTATGAAACTAATCAAGAAATAGAACAAGTTCGTTCGGTTTTAACATGTTTATGAGACATTAAAAGTTTTTAGTGATCTAGTAGGCGTTATGCCAACTTCCGTTCCAGAAGACATATTATTCATGGAATTTTCCATATTCGGTACAGTCAACGCCAAACATTGCTTAACTGTGTCAAAAATCAGTGACTGAACGAGCCACCTTTGTCGCTAACTATTGTTATAGATATTGCAAATTACTGCAATGCTGACGGATTTAGATACAATTAATTGAAACGTTACGGTGTTATTAATACAACAGTTTCACGACTCTTTGACACCGAATAAGGTGAAGGTCGTGACCGTGCGAAATCGTCGCGGTCGCGTTGGGCAACGTCCTAATTAGGCGATCTGGGCAGGCCCTAGCTGCGCCAGCGCAGGTATTCTAGCGGAGTTAGATCGCGCGGCCGGTGCTATGGAAGCTCTATGGACTCTGCTGCTGCTCTGCTTTATTCCATTTGGGGGTAAGTTTTATAACTTTTACTTACTAATGTCGGGTTCAATAAATTAAACGCGACGCATGAAAGATTAGGGAAGTATGGAGAAGGTACCTAGTTAGGTTGTGGTATTTTTATTGTTGGTTGAGGCAAATCACCTAGTCACATCACACAATATATTATTAGTAGTTGCTGCCCGCGGCTTTATACGCGTTGTTTGTATGGAAAAGATTTAGGGTTATTTCAATCCCAAGGGAAGTGCTTTATAATAACGATGACGGGATAAAACGTATGTAAAAATGCTTATACGAGAATACCTATTATATTATAACCGTATAAAAAAAACTTTATTGAATAAATAAATAAATAGATATAAGACAATTTTAAGTTTTCTTTTGAACAAAGGCCTGACAGTAGGTACCGATGTTATCTGTATTCTAAACATGGGCATTTAATATTATCCATATTCCTATAACCAAGACTCCGAATGAAACTAGCTTATTATCCGTATTCCCTTAACCAAGACTCCGAATGAAACTAGCTTATTATCCGTATTCCCTTAACCAAGACTCCGAATGAAACTAGCTTATTATCCGTATTCCTTTAACCAAGACTCCAAATGAAACTAGCTTATTATCCGTATTCCCTTAACCAAGACTCCGAATGAAACTAGCTTATTATCCGTATTCCCTTAACCAAGACTCCGAATGAAACTAGCTTATTATCCGTATTCCCTTAACCAAGACTCCGAATGAAACTAGCTTATTATCCGTATTCCTTTAACCAAGACTCCAAATGAAACTAGCTTATTATCCGTATTCCCTTATCCAAGATTCCGACTGAAACTAGATTTTTTTAGGGTCACAAGAAGCAGATAACGCTACGTCAGTGGAAGAACTGGGTCTGACGTGTCCCGAGTTGAGCGGTCAGATCGTGGGCGGCCGGCGGTCTGCCGTGCGCCGGCACCCTCACCAGGTCTCCATGGTCATCAACGGGAACTCCTTCTGTGGAGGCTTCATCGTCAGCCGGGACTATGTGCTCACCGCTGCGCATTGTGTCAACAAGTAGGTACATATCCCTCCTATGATTTGAATCACACTAATACTATAAATGCGAAAGTTTGTATACATGTATGGATGGATGGATGGATGTTTGTTACCTCTTCACGCTAAAACTACAGAACGGATCAGGCTGAAATGCATACAGGTAATTTTAATCCTGGAATCAAACATAAGGTACATTTTTATCCCATAAATCAGTTAACGTGGGATAGAAATCACCTTTAAACGTTTCCATAGGAATAACGTTTGCGAAGCCGCGGGGCGCAGTTAGTAATGAATATAAGTCGTGTAGTTAAAGATTAGGATTAAAAATGTCAATCACTCTCTAATTAATGAAGCATGTCAACTGCTTCTTAATCTACTACCTTTAGATTTTATTATTTTAATTTGTTTTCGCTTTTATAATTTTATAGAGCCGACTGTCTATCGTGCATATCAGTAACATTTGCTTATGTTACAATCGAAGTTATCGAGTGTCGTTGAAATAAACTACATATTTTCAGTCCTCAGGTATACACAAATTCTGAATTTTCAATATAGCTCCCAAGTCCCCAAGTAAAGGCACTTAGATATACATCAATATCATCAGATCCTTAGGTAGGATAGGAAGGTGGGTAGAGTTATAAAAAATGCCAAGCACCTATAAAATTGGATATTATCTTTTTCTTAACCTTATAAAGATAACATTTTACGAGAAAACACGAAATATTGGCTTTTATTACCGTTCCTTAAAGATAGCTAGATCCTATAGGCTTAAGTAGGTAAAGTATAGTTTTCCATGGTCATCTCAATCCTACCCAAGGATGAAATCTGAACTTTACGACTTTAGGCGGATTGGTAATTTTCTATAGAGAAGTTAGTTTATGTATGAACAGTAAATGTGATACCACTAGCATTTTATTAAGGAAGTTGTGTAGATTCAGTCCTCAGTTTGATAAATAGTACGTAAGGTAGGATAGGTCAACCTCACACAAAAGAAAAAGGGTAGCCATAGCTCGAAAGCCTGCTCTGAGTAGGTATTTAACTGGGCTATACGCGCTCTAGAACATCACTTCTCCTTTAAGTTTACGACTATAGTAGCGGTAAAACCTTACACAAGTTACATTTTATGTAAGTTTTATGTGTTCCGTAGAGTTATAGTAAAGGGCTTTGTAAAAACTGTGTCTGTTTACCTCGAGAAAAAACGAATTGAAAAAGTTCAGAGTGGGCTGGTACTCATAACATTCACAATAGAGCTTTCTGTGTCTCGCATTTACAGTGATTTGTATGTGCATAAGATGGCGTACATATTTGTTGAATATATTTATTTTTTTATGTCATATTGTTTGTGTGGGTAGAACCACCCTGTTCTATTTTAATTTTCATACATTTATTCCTCCGCGTTCCAAATTTTTTTAGTAGAGTTTGCATAAAAATAAACCTATCATGAAACAGTTTTTTTATCGAAACATTGTGTAATTTTATTACTGCCAACGAATTAAAAACATGTGTTTGATGTCACATAGATTGCGTGAGGCCAAACCGTCGTCGTTAACTATCCGGCTATATTTTAGTAATAATTATATTTTGGTTTAATTAGCAAGAGTAGTTTTTCCTGTTTGTGTGTTTAATTAGAACTGCAACTAAGTCAATGAGGTACAACCGATTCTGTACTTTTGACGTGAAAAAATTATATCGTTTTCATTTAGGTATTAACCCGACAGTCAGATACGACTGCTAGTAATTTAATATATAATAATTACTTGCGCTACCATCTTTCTTGCATTATGCCTTTCACATTTAATACGTTTTGTTCAGACCTAGTTTTAGTTAGTTAGTTTCACCATACTATTGCACCTAGGCCTGTTTACCCATCGACACAAGTTATACCGAACTAAACCTGCTTATAAATAAATAAATAAATTCAGAACGGCAGATTCTTAAAATTCTGATAAAAAACAAAACTCACGCTTTTTTGCTTTGTTTTTTATGGTTCTTTGACACATTTGGCATGTCGTTAGAATAGTCATGAACTGTAGTTTACTTTCTAAGATCACAGGCATGCTAAGTTTTTTTTAGTTTCAATCCAAGGTTGAACTTTCGTAGTATAAAGCACTTTGTAACACTCGAGAGAAAGTGCGATTCCTACCTAGTGTTTCTTAAGGCCCTCAGCTGCGCTGCGTGCCTCAAATAATACACTCCATAGGAAGTGATGGGGTGATGAAATTTTAAGCCACACAGCTATAGAAATAACATGTGGTTAAAAATTTATTAAAGTTTTTTTTAAATTGCTCTATTATAATTTACTTTCAACCATTTTATTAAAATAACATAAATTTTGGAAAAATATTTACCATTTTTCAATGATTAAAATGAAAAATAATGGCTGAATAGCTGCCCACAGAAAAAAAGCGGGAAAGCGGCAATCCGATCTTCATTTGTTTTTTCGTAACCGAGCCAATATGACAGCGATACCTATTTTATCATTATTTCTACGTTTATCATAGAATTTTTTAAAAATTCTACGGTTAGTTTGTGGTATCTATTATAAGCTATTTTTAATACCTCTGTAATAGTTTTATCTCATATAGTTTTTTGTAAAGCGGAGAGAGATGCGAAAAAAGAGTTTGGTGGCCTAACCACCAAACTCTTTTTTCGCATCTCTCTCCGCTTTACAAAATGAAACTATTACAGAGGCATTAATAAATAACTTATAATAGCTACCACAAGCTGAACGATGGATTTTAAAACTTGGTGCGTTTAACGTAATAATAAGATAAAATAGTTGGCGCCACTTTGGTTTAATATTGCTACCTACAATGAGTTTATCTGATATACATATATAATATATAGATAATATAGAATTAATGCTTGATTACACAGATTTTATTTAGCTAAAATATGTTTTTATTTTAACTTTCTTTGTATTCGCAATAAAGAGGGTAGTGTTTTGTTTACCTTGGATGTCAGTAACTTATTTAGTCCAAACTATTGACCAAACACGAAACAACCAAATAAGTTAATTTCACCCCCAGTTTAAAATAACTATTTGAAAGAATATTCCCTAGACCTTTGAGCCCCTGTCATTCATTAAACTTCATTTTTTCTCGGCGTTTTTATCGCGAGGGTAATTGCCGTCAATTTAAACAGCAGGCTTTGTCGACATTGTCCCTTTGTGAGCACATCAGCCCTGTCTAGCCGTCTGGGGTTAATAGCTGGGCTCGTTTCAACTGCTGCCACTTCTGACACTGAATATTTTACGAGGCAGTATGTTATTACATTACTGGGGTTTCATGAGATCTTATTCGCAGAGTTTCATGGCATGTTCGGCCATATTTAAGACGTAACTTCAAGATGAGACAGTTTGTACGACACGCTGTGTATCTTTTACTACGTTGTCGAGCATTTGTTATTCTGAAGCAGCTTTCTTTTCGTCGTCACTTACACCTTAGCAAGAATAAGATCCACTTATACTTTAATATACTTATGACCGAGAACTTCAAATCACCTCTTATCTGATGCTTGAGATTCCTACCAATATAGTTTACCTATGGTTTATCCATTTTGAATGAAGCATGTTAGTAAACAAAGTACGACACAAATAACAAAATCTCACTTGCTTGCGACCTTGGCGTCGAGTTTCAGACATAATTGTAAGCAATTTTTATTGAAGGGAGTATCTAAAATCGACAAGTAATGCAAATTACGTATAAAAGGACGCGCCAACAAAATAAATTTTAGGTTAAGTATGGGCGGTTTGTGTAAACAAACAATCGTAAGATTATGCTCCATTCAAAATGGACACGGTATAAGGTCCAGCGAGGCTATTGTAACTACCGGGAAAATGCAACTAATTCAAATAACGTCTTGTGATTCACTTTTTGTAATTACCGCCATCTATGAAACGATAGAGGATCCAATACTCCTTGTAAAAAATAATAGATGGAGTAACTATCGTGTGAACTGTTTTCTCTACAGTAACATTTAATATCCGCCATTTTTATGGAGGAGTTTACAAAACAACCGGTGTCAGAATTTTAAGTGAAAAAATATTAAATAACTCTTTTTACGACTAGTGTTTTGAGCGGAGAGCAAAACTAATCCACGGTGAGTCCTTTTCTATGATTTGTTCAATGCAAATGCTGCGTTTACTATGTGATATGGCTTCAGATACATTAACCCCACGAAATCTTGTAAAGGGGCTATTGTGACTTTTAGGTTAGTTACAATTACCCCATGAAATTTGTATGAAATCGAAAAAAGCTAGTGATGGCCTCGTGTCGATATTTTAGCAGGTACCTAATGGCTTTTCTATTATTATTTTAAAAGCGCTTACTTGTAATTAAAGTAATTAATATTTAATTTTAAACATTCCCAGTAAAACCTAAGTCATATTAAGAAAATATTGAAAGATTTTCTATTTCCAAAAATATTTGTTACCAAAAAAGTATTGATTAAGCAAGTTGTTCCTATAAGATATATATTAGAATAAATAATTACATGTAGGTGTTGATTTGTCGTCGTCAAAAGAGTTTTCTAGACTGAGTTATCGTTTAAGTAATTTTATATTTTTTTCTAAATGTGCCGTAATAATTAGGGATCTCAAACATTTGACCTTTTTCCTTTAATATTAACTTACACATGAAAAATAGGTTAATAAACCTAAGAGTCATAAGACTTTTCGTAATTTGATTAAAAAACCTTTCAACTTCCCATACAAAATGGTTCAATCACTTGAATTAGTATTATTATTATCTATGAACATCAATAAATTTCTTGCATAGTTCAAAAAGTCGTAAGAGCAAAAGTAATAGCATTCAGCGGTCGGCCTTCAAACTGTAAGGGATTTAAAGGACCTATATAATATTAATAAGATGAAAAGTAACTAGTTCAAAGAAAGATGAGTAGGTTATCGATAAAATCGCTTTTTTGTCATGTCCCATCACTATTGCCCATGAAAAAAGTTGCATTAGCCCCTCAAAATGTTTGAGGAAAGTTTTTGGTAAATTAAACCACACTGCGATGGTATAAGGTGCTAAATAAGAAAATAGGTATTTTGAATGTTACTTACGCCAATTTTATACTTTATATTCTAACGTAAATCATAACTAAAACTATAAGTTGCATTTACCCCGGTAAGGGGTTATTGCAACTATTTTGGTAATAGTTGAAAAAAAATAGAATTAACGCTTCATTAAATGCTTTTATGTCCTATTGGTATATCAAGAGTATGCATTGATATACATGAAATTTATTAAATTGATTATTTTAACTCCATGGTTCTTACGGACGATGGTACACTAGTTGAAATTAGTGAGCGTATTTTTTTAGTTGCAATAGCCTCCCTTGACCTTAGTTCTAAAAGTCAAATTTAAACCTAGCATGTTATTATTCAGAAACGTTTTGAAAGCTCACATTATATTGTAGACCGATTTTGTAGCTAAATTTAACGGTATGGCAATGCAACTAGCATGTTAGACTGAGTGTGAGTTGATTTACAGCGTATCACCAGGCGCAATTCGCCTGCGCGTGGGCAGTTCCCGGCGCGACGCAGGCGGGCGCGTGGTGCGCGTGGCACGCGTTGCCGTGCACCCGCAGTACGGTCGACCTCAGTTCGACCACGACGTGGCGGCGCTGCGACTGGCACGTCCTCTACCACTGGGGACCAACATCCGCGCTGTCGCGTTGCCGCCGCCGCGCCAACCGGTGCCACTCGTCACGCTTACAGTCACCGGATGGGGGCTCACAGCTGTTAGTACATACTCGTATCAATGCATATAGGCGAGGCGGTATGTCTAGGAGCACCCTGGACCAGCGGCTTCGACCCAAAGTCGCTCGTCTACGCTGCTGCTCATAAAAAAAACTCTTAATTGTCATACATTGTTATCACACTAATATTATATATGCGTAAGTTTGTTTGGATGTATGGATGGATGGATTATTACCTCTTCACGCCAAAACTTTGCATAAAGGTAATTCTAATCCTGGAATCAAACATAGGCTACTTTTTATCCCAAATACCAGTTCCCGTGGGATAAAAATCACCTTTAAATGTTTCTATAGGAACAACGCGTGCGAAGCCGCGGACGCAGCTAGTTATATATAATATCAGTATTACACATCGGTAATGCAAGAATTCACAAATCTCACAAACATCTCTAGCTCAAAGAGGCCCTGCACAATCAAAGCCCATAGCCGGAACATTTGTAAGCTGTGCATGTTGCAGATTGGCGGGCGCCGCATCCCACGGATGCTGCGTGAGGCACGCGTGCCCGTCGTGCCGCATTGGCTGTGTCGCCTCTCCTATGGCGATGCACTTACTACCAACATGTTCTGCGGCGGACACTTTCTTATAGGAGGCGTCTCCTCTTGTCAGGTATAAACTTACTATTCGTACTTTCTTTATTGCAAGTTCTTAAAAATTATATATAAAAATTACTTGTTTATATCATAATTTTTGAAACATCATTATTTCTACCCGGTTGCATGCATTGCTGGGAATATGATTCCTCGTTTATTTACCTACGTCTACACATATATCTATTTTAAAATCATTTCATCATAGGATGTTTACATTTCACGTTGGATAGATATCTGGTCGGCACAGCGTTTGGCTGAACATTTCGTATCCTCCCTCGATAAGGATTTAGTTTACTTCTATGCAAAAAACCGCGTGTGAAACTGTCGGCAAAAGTTTTAAGGCGCATACCCGAGCTAAAATGACAGCGATGACCAATTTTATCATATTATTATACGTTATTATACGTTTAAGATAGGCAATTTAAAAATCCGTATATCCGTATCATTATAATAGATACCACAAACTACGATGGATTTTTAAAACTTCCTTGTTTAAAGTAATAATAAGGTAAAAATGGTGGGGGCGCCACTTTCACTGGTGTATATTAAGTACGTAACATTATTTCTATGTGCAGGGCGACAGCGGCGGAGCGGCGACGTGGCGCGGCGTGGCACTCGGCGTGGTGTCTTTTGCCCGTGGTTGTGCTCTACCTCTCTCACCCACTGTGTTTGCAAATCTGGCCAACCTACGCACATGGATCACCAACACTACTGGACTCTGACCACGGACTTCTACCGTCTACCAATGAACTCCTACTCCGATAATATCGGCAGCCAGTGATAATAGCCCCGCGTTCTGCGCGATAATTTTAGACTCTATATTGATTGGGCTTAAAAACTTTTTTGCCGCGCGAGCTGTTCGTTATAGTCTGAATCAGACACAGGATTTTAAACTCTATCGTGTTGAAGTTATACATTTTAAATCTGTTTGTTCACGAGAATAAAACATAGGTTTATTACGTTGTTCGTTCTGTTAATTTATTTTTGTACGTTTCTCATTAAACTTTGCGTTGATTACTTGTTTTCTTTGAATTCTCGAAATAAACAAAACTAATTAGAGCGGGAGTGTAAATATTTTATCTATTATATGATTTGCTTGGGTTATTGACTATTTTTGAAAGGTACTTTTTTAAAATATATTTTATGGCTCTCCCAGCCACTTCATTTTTGAGATAGTTAATCAGGGTGAACCTGATTAACTATCTCAAAAATCAAGTGGTGTATGTAAGTACCTAGGTACCTATTTTTTCTTTTACCAGAAACGTTTCGGTCGAATAGGTAAACCGTGTCATTTTAGACATGTGTTCTTACATTTGGTTGTAATTTTTGTTAAAAATTATGTTTTTTTTACACTGCTTTAAAGATACAAACTGTGATTTTTATTACTTCTATTTGTTTTCATTCTCCCAAGGCGAAAAATGGACCGCCAAAAATCGGTAAGGGGAAAACTGGGATTAAAATAAAAACAGTTGTCAAGGGGGATTTGTCAAGGGGGAGAACTGGAATAACCCCATCATAAGGTCAACATTGGACATTAGCGTATTCACTGCCCAGCGTTGGAGACATGACTTGTACGTACGTACGCCCCACGGTCTTTCAGAAGTACACTGATATTTCTTATTCTCGGTTTACTTATTTTTTACTTGAAACATGTTGCTCTACATAAAGGTTTTTTTTAAGAATGTAAATGTAGTTTTACCTCTCTTCCTACTTTTAAACTTTTTTATCTTTAAGAAGAATAGTTTTCTACTTTTTACCTAAGTCAGGGCCAGAGATACAAACAATGACGTTAAGTATGTATTCGTTCAATATCTTGAGTCCCTTATAACGTAAGGTTTCTTGCAGGTATACGAGATGTTCCTGATCGGGTACCAGTTCCGTGTTCTGTCTCCAATCTTCACGATCCATTGGGGGTTGCAGACCAGGCGCAACCGTCCTCTTTGGAGAGAGAAACAGAACGAAAAGAACAGGAAACACTTTGAGACGTTTAAAAGAGAGCTCTTTGCAAGGTATTTGCGGTTTTTTTATCCATCTTTAATGTTTGTCAAGCGTATCTATGTGGTTGGCCGGATTCTTTATCATCAACATAAAGCAACAAAACGGCGTGACCTATTTCAGTACGTACAGTCGTCTAAAGTCCGGGAGTTTTCTCACCTACATTTTCAAGGCCTTTGCTTTTTGCTGTCTTTTTCCCGATTACCAACGGAGATGGTATAATGTAGAGTTGCCGCGAATACCCGCTTTTATTCGGTATTCGGTATTATTCGACATTTTTTTGATATTCGTCGAATACCGAATAATAGCTAGTATTATTTGGCATTCGGCGAACAGTCGTCCAAAATAAACTTTTAACGAAATAAAAAAACTAATGTGTTAAAAATAATCAATATTTATTATTTTCCTTAATCAAACAATATACAGTAAGGAGGCAGATTGTGGTGCAAAATAACTATTATTTCTGCACGTTCGGAGCAAGTCAGTTTCGCTTTTCCTCACAAATTAAACCTGCCTCGGAAAATAGTCTTTCTGAATAAACAGAGCTTTCTGGTGTGATTAAGTATCGTATTTAGAAATATTTTTAATGTGCCTTATTTATGTCGAATAGTAATGTAGAGTTATTCGACTATTCGCCAAAGTGAATGGCGATCGGTATTCGACTATTCGCTAACAACTATTCGAGGCAACTTTAGTATTAATGCACCCTATATTAACAGTGTTTATTTGTTTGATATATTTTATTTCATAGCATTAGGAGTATTATTAAATGTTGTTAAACTGTGAAAAAAATCATCTACTATGAGAGTATCTAGTTTTTGAAAACGAAGTTATTTGTATCTTTATTAAAGTTCATCCATGTCTATAGGTACAGGAAAGACCCCCTGCACTTGCTGAGGCGACCTCCTCCAAAGAAGACCTAGGCCTCGCAAGGCCGCGCGACCCACGCCGCCGGCCTGATACTCCTCTCAACGATGGGTGCTCTGCTTGATGCCCTCGTTGCGTGAGCCCCCTAGTCATTGTGTAGCAAAGATTTACTCTAGTGCTTACAGTGCCGAAAAGCTACTCCCCAACTAAGTGTTATTCTATAGTGTTGTAAGGAACTCCCCAATAAGTCATCGCGTATGAGAGAAATACTAAACAGTTACTGCCTAACTAGTCAACGGGTACCAAAGATTTACTCGACAGTGTTGAACGGGAATGAATTCATCAACTAGTCATCGTGTACAAATATTCAAGTACAGTGGTATTAGACATAATAGTGATGCAAGGATAAATATTCCATAACTAGTCATCGCGTACCAAAGATTTAAATTTCCTTCAGTGTGACTACTGATTACTGAGACTAGACAGTGTGAAAAGGGAATTCCCCAAATGCATACCAAGATTAACTCTACTGTACAGGTTGAATAGGTTATTTATAAATAAATAAATAATAAATACCTAAGTAAGTAAATAAATTACTAAATAAATAATAGGTTATGTAAAAGTGACATTAAACTTTTAAATATTTTGAAGTGCCGTAGGATAGTAGATATTGTAAGTGGATCGCAGTGTACGTAGAGTATGGTTTATTAGATAAAATGATGGTCCATCAACATGAGTCACGGCGCGGCGACCCTTGGCTTGTAAGTGCTGTAAAATTTGGCAGAGAGGGCGTTTAAGACAAAAATCTAGTAGTGTATGGATATGCTCTAAGATTATTTTTTGGGTATACACCGTGTAATCAGTTTTGCCACACAACATTGCGGCTTTACCAGAACAGAACCGTATAAAACCACAGAAAATTTACCATAAATGACATCGCTACCGTAGGAAGTTTTGATGCCAACTCTCCGATAGGGCTCTTCCGTATTCCAGAGGGGTTTTTTTCATTGGTGGACCAAGTCATATTGTAGGAATATGGGTGCAGGGAAATAAAATAAGTATGTATTTTAATCTAAGAATTTAATTATAATTTATGCAATCTATAAATACATATATGTAGCTTCTTGTTGAACGCACACAAGGTCTCGAAAATTTGTCTGTTGGACAGCGACGATAACTTATTTCGACTAGAGCCGAAATAAGTTATAGCCTACCTAACTTAGAATAATGATAACAATCAAATCAATATTGTTTAATATGTTAATTTTTACTATCATAAACATTTATTTTTAAACTTCTTTTAATGACAATGTTTATGTACATAGTCAAGTTTTACGAGATTTCTGAGAAGTGTCATTCATTTTGTATAAAACATAATTTCTATAGGCACTTACGTAAACTTACAACAAAGTGTAGATAGGTACAACTATTTTAAGTGTAAAAGCCTAAAACCAAAAACAATTTAGCCGAAGTACATTTTTCACAAAAGTAAGGGAAAAACCATGAGCCTACACACGGTATAACGTAAACATATTATGTATGTGTAAACTATCAGCAAAGTTTTTAAATAGTCTATACGAGCTTATCATCAGTATATATGAAAGGCTAATAAGGTTATTATTATTCCTCAATTTGAAATTTACCTTATGTTATATGGTATTTATCTTAACCTTAGGGTGAGTTCCCCCTGTGTTGTGACAGCAGTATTCATAATTCATGCAGTTTGTAGAATCGTGGCGTGAACACCTCCATTTAAGTATGTTCTCAAATAGAGGTTTTCACATATTGGACGACACGATTAACATCAACGACATGTTTTTGCTGTGACGATAGATTGTCGTTATAATGGGACCCCCCAGACTACATCCGGAAGGCAAGAATTTAAGGTTAAGTATGGGCGGTTTGTATACGTTTATGCCTCATTCAAAATGGACACGGTATAGAGACGGTCACGATACAGTGGGAACGCATCCTTTCATCCTCTAGATTAGAATAAATTGATTATTAAGTGAGTGAATGTTGTGACACAAAATAGTTTACGCAGTTGCATTTTTATTGTTGGTTGATTATTAGCCTAGCCAATCAATGGTAACAAAAATGTACTAAGCATCCTGTGCAACAAAATATTGTCAGAAAATACAAAGACTTGAATATACACTGTATAAAGTAGTTTGATTTTTACATACATTCTGTATGTACCACTTATATAATATTTAATCGGGCTGTAATTACACAAAAATGCCTGCTACTTATAATAAAATTAAAAAAATTACTTCTTATTAGTTAAACTCAGTCGCGCTTGTCCGGCGTAGACGCTTGCGCTTTTGCTTTTGCGCGTTATCAAATTAGGTAGGTACCTTACCTACTGACTGCTGGTAATGGCGCCAAGCTATTGCGGTGTTTGGATGTACTAATAATAGCAAAACGGAGACAAACTTAAGTTTTTTTTAATGTGCCTAAAGATGATGAGAGGCAAGGTGATATTTTCTATATATTAAATTTCGCTTTCGTATCTAATTAATGAAAAGAATATGAACAGTTCTTATTATGTAGCCAATTGTTTCACCCAATGCTAATTAAATTCAAGTAGGTATCTACCTACCTGTGTGAGTCTCTACTGGCCGTGTATACATAACGATGTCATTTTAGAGAGAGAGGTAAGTAATATTTTCTATATATATTAAATTTCGCTTTCGTATCTAATTAATCAAAAGAACATTAACAGTTCTTAATATGTAGCCAATTGTTTCACCCAATGCTAATTGAATTAAAGTAGGTATCTACCTACCTGTGCGAGTCTCTACTGGCCGTGTATACCTAACGATGTCATTTTAGAAAATCTGCAAAACCAGTTTGATGAATGTCTCCTTTCAGAATGGCGAAATAGTACATTGTTACCCAAAGGATGAAAGTAACTCATTTAGCCCCGAGACGGGGTTTGGTGCCCGAGCGCCGAGCGCAGCGAGGGCGCTAATAGTTTGAGGGACTAGATGTTACTTTCACCCGAGGTAAAGAAAGAAAATGATTTACTTAACACTGCACTACACTACAAATAAAATAAAATAAAAGACTACTTAGCAACCCGAATAAACACAGTGAACAATTATTGGAAAGCTAGAACTAACACAAGTAGGTAGGTACCTACCTAAGTACCTATTGGGTTGGTACTAAGTAGCCCTCAGCAGGCAAACGAGCGTGTGTGTAGGTTTAACAGGTCCTGACTCAGCTTTTTGCTCCACACAAAAACCCAGAGAAGATAATTTGTGAAGGAGCGCTGGTTTTCAGAGGTAAAAACGGTGCTTTTCATGATAAATACAAGGAAAGTAAAAATAAAAATATGATGAGCTAAAGAAAACTATAGTTAATTTTATTTTAAACAAATCAACGACTTAGGTGAGATATTTTATTTAAAGTCTATGGTAAAGTTAGAGCAATTATTAGTTATAGTGAAAGGTTTTTTTCCAGGTACCTCTTAAGAAGTGAAAACTTGGATTATTTTTAAACCATTTTTTGCCTTTTGAGAAACGATGTTAGCCCCTCGAAATCCTTTGAATGTACATTGTGTTTAGTATTTGTAAGTCTTTGAGAATTCGTTAAAAATTATTAACAAAACGTGTTCTTATAACGATTTCACTATTTTCTCAGCGTGCCATTTCATAATATTGTTGTACGATTTTAGATACCTTCATTTTGATTTAGGTGGTATTAGGTTTTCCACTACTGCTTTAGCCTCTTCTGTTACAAAATCAGGCGTTAAATATAATCTCTATATAAATAATAAAGTCTATATCAATGTCTGAACTCATTCAATATTAGAAAAGAGTGTTCTGCGATCTGTCTAAGGCGTTCGATTGTGTGCATTACGACATTCTCCTTACCAAACTTAGGCTTTATGGTTTGTCGGGCAAAGATTTAGACTTATGTCACTCCTATTTCAAAGATAGGACACAAATTATGAATATAAATGAGGAAAGCTCAAAGACAGAATATATTAAATGTAGAGTTCCTCAGAGGTCCATCCTTGGTCTAATCGATCATAATCCGTTGATTCTATATGGGTATTATTTTCGTAATCTACGAGTTTGAGTTTGTAAAAACCGATACCCATATAAGTGGGTGTCCTGTCACACAGCAAAGCTCGCTTTACAAGTGGTCACTTTACGTCCTAAGGGACGGAAAGTATTACTGTCATCCCGCTTCCCACGCAACTACCGATCTACTTTTTGAGTATGAGTAATGAAAAGTTTACTTTCAGCAAGATGGCGCTCCGCCCTACAGCAGCAGCCTTACGCGTTCCATTTTGAATAGGCAGTTCAATAATAAACATTAAAGTTGTGGTCCAACTTAGGAACCACCTCGCAGCCTCGATCTAACGCCTCTCGATTTTTCTCTGTGGGGCTACTTAAAAAACGCAGTCTACAAAAAGAGATACAACAGCATTCAGGAGCTGAAAGATGCATTAACAAGGATTTTAAATGATACCTATCCATCTAAGAAAATTATCGGCTGCTACTAGCTCAGTACAAAATCGAGTGAACTTATGTATTCGTGAAAACGGCGGTCATTTTGAGCAATTTATTTCGTACATCGTCTAAATATAATTATTTTAAATTGATTTATTTTAGTATTATTTGCTTTAGTTCTTGTTGTAGAAGATTATCGATGCAACTATGATGATTTTCTTTTGCTTCCAGGTACAGTAATCCACGAGGCCAGTTTGACAAAAACTGTAATTATCTTATACAATTTCATATATTGCATTTCCGTACAAATGTATGGTGTACATTTTTTCTAAAATGCTGTTCAGAATATCTTAAAAAATTATGGATAGTCTCCTAAAAGCGTTTTCCTGTAACTATAACGGTTTAAGGTACCTGCCCGTACTGTCCCGTCTCAAAAGTTCACCCTGTATACCTACGCTTATGTCTACATAGGCGTAAGCCTATGTAGGCCCACAGAAAGTACGTGCCTATGCACGGTATTCACCCGGCACATTTAATTACTGCCGATTATGGGTGAGCACAGTATATCCGTGCCGGGTAAATAGTGTGCTCACCCATAATCGCCACGCTGGGCATGTGAGTTGGGGATCGCAGTTTAGTGAAATAATTGTTCTGCAGGAGGCGCTGCAGCCCGGCCCCGGCCCCGGTAGATATTTCTTAGTCGCTTTTTACGACAACCGCGGGTAGAGTTGGGATGGTGCAAATCCTGTTAAGCAAGTGGTGCTTACCACACGGTATACCCATAACATAATAATGTAGTAGGTATTATAAATCTCATTTTTTGTTGTACAAATTATAATAGTATAAAACATATTTGGAGTCGCTGAGCCATAAGAGTTAGGTAGCCCGCATACTCAAACACAACTCACATTTAGGTACATCTCAAGTTCCGATTTTCTGACAGTTTTCAATGAAAATCCGTCAAAAATTCGTTATGTTGCCTTTGAGTATTCGGGCGTAAGTATTTTGAAAAGTCATTTACAACGGGATATTTACCATGATTTAAGTTTTGAACTTTCCAATATTTCGGCACAGTTTCATGCGCCGTGATCACGGAATAACTGATTAATATAAATGACTTTAGTGTTAACAACCATGATGGATTTAAAAGTTTTATAGTCTAGTCGAGATGATCGCTGAGGTTAGAAGAGGGTAGAGAGATGTGCGAGTTGACCCAGTCCC
Source organism: Eupithecia tripunctaria (assembly GCA_955876795.1). Lineage (NCBI taxonomy): Eukaryota > Metazoa > Arthropoda > Insecta > Lepidoptera > Geometridae > Eupithecia > Eupithecia tripunctaria. The sequence continues at coordinate 6,978,290 of OY041602.1, read as the reverse complement.
AGACGACCGGGTTTGAGAGTCGGGTGTATACACCAGGGAAGTTCCCGCGAGCACACCCGAGGCCCCACGACACTGCTCCGATAAGCACCCCCTCGAATACGATGGGTCCACCACTATCACCCTGTGTACAGAAAAAAACGTTATAGGATGTTTTTTGCTAGGCGCGAGTCGGAACCTTATATCAAATCTTCTTGACGACCGATGTGGCGTGGCGGGCGAAGGTCTGCCTGCGACGCAGCAGGTTGCGGGTGCGATTCCCGCGTTGGGACAAATGTTTATGTACAGATATTTTTCCGGGTGTTCTGGGTATTTTCTATGTAGAGGTTTAATAAAAAATATTTATCTATATAACGTATTGTATTATGTATGTCATTCATATAGTACACAAGTTCTTCTTGGCTTGGGGCTAGCTGTGTCGCTTCTATAGCATTATTTATTTTAACAAAAAAGAGTAAAACTTCACTGAGATTGGGGTGGTAAAACGCAGCTATAATAGCCTTGTTCTGCAATGAATGTCACAATTCACGTTTTCAACTCAGAGGGCTTTGTTACTTTGTAGATTTATTATTCAAAATTAAATTAGATACAAATAAATGATTATAACTAAAATCTTACTTTACAGAAAACACGAAATAAAACAAAAAAATATCCCGCCCAAGCCCCATGACAGACAATGCAAAGTAACAATACGAAGTCTGACATCACGTTCGCCCTTGCCGATGGCGTTGCGTTTAGAAATTTTGCGATTGAGCTTTAAAATATCTACTTTTCAATGATTATATTTCACAGTAAAATATCATAACATAAAAAATAAAACAAACTATTATATTTCGTCAGTGCGGCATTTACAAAACGGCGGCAAATAAAGATGGCATCCTTGTTGAGCCTAACTAGGGCTGCCACACTGGCAGGGCTGAAAAATAAAAAAATCATGGTTTCGCTGAATTTTGTATGCGAATCCCTAGGTTTTATTAATATCCTCTGAATCTGATAAATCATCCTACTAAATTGCATTCATTGCAAAAAAAAGATAAGCTTCTGTTGATAAATCAAACTTTTTGCCACAAAACCAACGGTTGCTGCAACGCTGAAGTTCATCCATTATTAAAATATAGCTTTGTTGTAGACACACGCATATGCCCTATTCGTGATATGACCATGACCATGACTAGGACAACATGAACGTGTAACAGTAAAAAAAGGAATACAAGCAGTGTTAAACCTGACAGCAGTAGCAAAAGGAATACAAGCAGTGTTAAACCTGACAGCAGTAGCAAAAGGAATACAAGCAGTGTTAAGCCTGACAGCAGTAGGCAAAGGAATACAAGCAGTGTTAAACCTGGCAGGCGTCAGGTGAAGACTCGAGGAAGGATCCGGCACAGAACATGGATGGGGGGTCGATGGCGTGGCGCTCCAGGCCGGATCGCTTGCACAGCTTCATTGGGATGGTGCGGATCGTTGACGACTGCAGGTATGTCGCACTAGGACCGCCTTCCTGTAACACCATACATTTACTGAAAGGAATATAATTAATGTTGTTTGAAAAAACTATAAACCGATTTAAATTTTATAGTTTCAACATAGATTTTCATTGATCCCATTGTCAGAACTGGACCAAATTAAAATGAAACTTTTGAAGCACCAGCTTACATATAAAAAAAGTCATGAAAATCGGACCACCCGGTAAAAAAGTTTTGAGGTAAAAAACAAAAAAAATACTGTCGACTTGAGAACCTCCTCCTTTTTTTGAAGTCGGTTAAAAATGACATTTATTTAATTGTTGAGTGCTGCTGGCTTAGAATTTGTACCACCCCAACTCTTCCCGCGGGTGTCGTAAGAGGCGGCTAAGGTATATCCACCGGGGGGCGGGCAGCAGCGCCTACTGCAGAATAATTATACCACCAAACTGCGATCCCCAACCCGCATGACCAGCGTGGGGATTATGGGCATTACCCTCCTTCGCCTTCGCCCCATTTCGTTCAAACCTATTCATCAAGCGGAACTCTAAAAACACCAATTGTTTGGACACCCACTTAAATTTTCCTTTTTTGGTTCCCTATAATAATATCTATATTAAAAAAAAAAATGGCAATTCACTGCAGTTACTAACGAAATTGATGAATTTGCCTGTAAATACGAAATAATTAAGTTTACGTATACAAATGAGTGACAAATGATAAGATAAGATAAGATACATTTTATAATCGAACAAGAAAGTAAAACGAATTAACTTATACCTTCAACTTGCCCCATCCAGAGACGATAGCGGCCTCCTCAGCAGGCAGACGTGCGTTCCTCGCTACTATGCGAATAGGCAGTACGCGCGCTGAGAACCGCAGCGGCGCGTACAGATGCACCAGTCCCACGTCGTTCACCTGATGATGAGCAATATTTGAGCACCCTCACCTTGGCCTTATCTCAAGTGGGAAGGAAGGAAGAAGAAACAAATCTTCATCATTGAAGTTGGAAGAAGTACCCGTACCAGGTACTGACATTACATTATACCGTGATGTGTCTCTTCCGAGGCCTCGTCCTTTCATAACAGAGGAGCTGCGTCGTAAGATTTTCAACACCATACATTCAGTGAACCATCCAGGAGCAAAAACAACCACAAAGTTGGTAAATGACAGATTCGTTTGGCCCTCAGTTCGACAGGATTGCTGTGCCTGGGTAAAACGTGCGAAGCTTGCCAGAAATCGAAGGTGCAACGTCATACCTCCTCACCTCTTGGAAATTTCTCACTGCCGAAATCACGCTTCAGCCACGTCCACATCGACTAGATCGGTAAAGATGACAGTGCAGAACGCCCTCTTTTGGGAAAGGGCGTATACCGTACAGCTATAACCCGAATCATGTCAATTACCGATGGACAATAAGTGTTACCTCACTGGTGGGTAATGGGCCTCTTTTGTACGCCAGCTTAATCGGTTCTTTGCGATCTGATCCATGGTCCACCGATCACAACGAGATAAAATAAAAATGCATCCTAAAGGTGACCGCGCACCCGAACGCGCCGCATCCGCCGGAATCCGTATACCTAGAGGATTTCAGTATAATGCGGCGTGCGCGGGGTTTCCTACTATTTCATACAATGATTTAAAAATGCAAAGACTTCGTCTCTCTTACCTTGGACTTACTGGAGTATCTAGGATGTACGAAGCATTCCTTGACGTCATACATTTCGCCACCGTGCGTCTTCCAAGATGACCCCAACCGTACGCTTAGCTCATTGGCACGCGCTCTGTACAATAATCAACCTTATTAACATAAGATTCAACGAAACCAATTTCACAAATGTCAATGAAAGACTTTTTGTACTAGGGTCCTAATTAAAACAACATACTATTTTAGTTCTAATGCTACCACAGTAAATTCGTGAATCCGGGAATATATGTACGAGTACCTATGCATAGTGTAGGATGCAAATAGTTTCAAGTTAGAAATTTGGCCTGCAATAAAATGTTAGAGCAAAAGCTTAAAAACAACTAAACCTGCTTTTGCTCTATGCGTAGTTAAGTGCAAGCCTTTTCGTGTGGGATTGTAATTATAACACAATCACAATAGACCAACAAAGCCTTATAGCCATATTGCACTTGTTCAAACAAAATCGGAATGTTTTGCAAACCTATTCGTGTTTACAGTTGCAGAATTGAAAAATATTGAATTTGTTCAGAGCTGAATACAAATGAACAAAAATCAATACGAGAAAGCAATTGCGAAACACCTGTCTGACCTTCCTCGAATTAAAATGAGAATCGTGCGCGTTTAATTACTTACCTACCTAATTGCAAATTAGGTTTGCAATTGTATTTATTGGGGAACAAATTGGAAAAAGACTTGCAATAAAATACAACCAGAGAGGTACCGTTACGAAAGATATCAAACTTGAATAGATAAAATTGATTTGGACACAATCTAGTGATAATGGATGTGTCAAATTTATATACCTACCAAATATTTACCTCAAAATGCCAGGAGAGCGATTCAGTTTTTTTCCCAGAATTCCCTAAAGTCTGCTAACTCAAAGCTATGTAAACTCTTTCCGGGAAATTTCCATCCGGTGTAAATGGTAAAAACACGAGGCAGACGTATAAATCGTGGGCACCATCCATGCCTCCTCTTTTCGCCGCCCCTTGTGGATTGCGTTCCTTTCGACAATTTCAATTTATCGGAGGCTTGTATTTTTTCAGATGCAAAGCAGCGCTCTAGGTGGCGCGCCGTGGCGGCGACACAACACCGCCAGTGGCATGGCGACTCCGCCGGGAGTTACGGCGCCCCCGACAAATTTATCGATGCCCACTTGCCGATACTTTGTGCCTTCGTCTTGTTTCGTCCGATGTGTTGGGATATACTGCCACTATTCCGAGAAATATCGCTTTGGGATGCTCCGATACGGTTGTTTGAGCTTACTTATTGACGCCGTAGTTTTTCCGTTTTGTAAATGGGTCGTAGTTGTATTAAATCCGAAAGCTTTTAAAACCCTATCCTAACTAGCTTTATACACAAAGTCAATAATAGTGTCAATAAAAGTGATGAACCTTTGCATGGCGGTGTCTTAAGAGTGTGTCATAAGCAATTTACTTCAAAATTGTACTTCAAAATCCTTATTTATTTATCTCAGAATCTGTGAAAGCTATCACCATCATATTTAGGGAAATGTTACTTCGTTCTTTCATCTTGAATTACGTTTTAAAAACACGATTGGTGAAAGTTTTCTCGATAGTTTTGTTCTTCAGTTTTTATTTTGCTAAGAAACCAAGAAGTATTTCTTATGTAATGTCTTTTAATTTTCCGATTGGTTGTTTCATCAACTTGTAATTACTGTAACTATGGTTTATCCATTTTAAATGAAGCATGTTAGTAAACAAAATACGACACAAATAACAAAAACTCACATGTTTGGCGTCGAGTTTCAGATATAATTAAGTAAGCATTTTTATTGAAGGGAGGATCTAAAATCGACAAGTAATGTCAATTACGTATAAAAGGACGCGCCAACAAAGTTAATTTTAGGTTAAGTATCGGCGGTTTGTTTACGTTTATGCTCCATTCAAAATGGATACGATATAGGTACAACATTTGATTTCATTTGATTTGAAGCTAAGTTATATACCTGAGTAAGCAGTGGGCTGCAGTGAGGCACCAGAAGTCGGTGACCACAGAGCCTCCGCAGATGGGGTAGGTCTTCTCTCGCAGGGAGACTTGCCAAGGCACTGCACTGATCGACGTGTTGTGCCCTGACACTATGCGCCGGGTCGACCCGACCGGAGCACAGTCATCGTCATCACAGACTACTATTGCGGACCTATTGACGCCCGCTTCCATCAATAACGTAGGCTCGGGTTCACCTTACAATGCAAACGAAAAAGAACTTTCATGTTTTGCCAAAGTATATTAAGCTAGGTCAACGGGAAGTACCCTAAAGGGTTTTGTGTGTATGTGATTTCATTCGAAATTTCAAAATATTCGGACACAATGGATGTTACTTTGGATTGCGTTGACTTATTCGAAGATTTATACAAATTGAGGCTCGAAGAGGTCGAGTTGAAATTAACACCTAATACTTAACTCTGTAGTTAAGTAGATATTTGGTGTAGATTTCGACTCGATACCTTCACGAAAAAAAGTGTTGACAGACAGACGGACAGACAGAGATACGGACTACAGAATGATCCTATAAGGGTTAGTTTTTAGGAACGGAACCGTAAAATAACAACATACAAGTGTATCCACATGTTCCTACAACTACGATGTAATAAATGAACACAGAATTGGTTTAATGGAATAATGGGAAATACAGGTTATTAAAATTTTATGGTCTGTCCACTTGTTGGCCGAATCATAGTAAGCGTCCATGATGTCAGAGAAGCCTGTACCTACAAGCTTATACTCGCCATGACTCGGACAACATGTGGACAGGGGCCTATTCTGCTAAACTAATCACTTCACTATGACGATGTATCGTCACGAGAGATGGGTTTATGCCGGGCATTTACAGGGCGGATTGAGTAAATGCCTAATAAACGTCTTTTATGCCTTATAAATTCCTGATGACAGGGCAGAAACTACGTTTCTAGTCTTTAAACATTTTGAATTTTTTTCAAGAATTTTCTTTAATTTAGAGTATTGTAAGGTTTACTTCGTGATGTCTGAGAGTCAATATTATATTATTATTAAGTAAGTATGAATAAGTGGTACCTTGAAGCAATAAAAACCATGTACCTACTTAACGTCTTAAGAATAAAACATTAATACGTAAGTACGTACGTAGCGTAGCTTGTAATACTTTAAATTGAAAAAAAAAATACGTGTGGCACTCGGGGACTGCCGCGGTAAAGCTATTGCAATGCCACCTAGAGGCGAGTTGCTGAACTAAAGAGACAAACGTCAAGGTTTTTTCGTTACGGAATTTCTGGATTCGGTCCCCGCGCTCAAGGCCCGCGATAGAAGCTATGCAATAGCTTAAAAAAAAACAAAATGTTCAAAAACTACAAGCGTAGTTTCTGCCCTGTCATTTATTGAATCCGCCCTGTAAATGCCCGGCATAAACCCATCTCTAATCGTCACAGAATTTAACATTTTGCAATCCACCTTAGATAATCGAATCATAGTAAAGCGATTGGTCAGCAGAAATGGGCTCCAGACCATAAGGTACAAGGATCTTTGGGGTTTTATAATGATCGTTTACCTCTTCTTGAGACATTTTTGATGTCGTCTGGAAAAGAAAATAAAAATCAAAAGGGGTAAAATATTATTTACTTTGCATCAGAAAGCCAACGGTAGACTCACTGAGCAGTTTTCTAAGCAGGACTTGGTACAGCATCTTGTACTTCTCTTTGACCGTGGACTGGTTGAGGAAGTTCAGGATGTTGTCCTTGTTCCTCTCCGCCTCTCCAGCAATGTGCGAGTAGTCTATCTCTCTTCCCACTGTAGCGTCGTCGTCGCAACGGACCCACAACACTAACATTACTATACCTATCACTAATAATATCTTAAACATTTTTGTGTCTATCACCGACTATCTGATGAAGTGCTGCGACTCCTCTTAAAAACATTTATGTAAAATTGATAAGGTGAGTTCAAACTTTTACACAAAATTTACGTCTTACTATATTGTATGACGTGTTAGAAAGAACGTGGCCGTCATAATTGCTAAAAGCCGAGGCATGGAAATGAGAATCTTGGAAAGCAAATGGCCGTGAAATCGATAAAGAGCCAACTTTATGAAGTGCACTGTAATTTTTGAAACAATACGCGCCTGAAGTTTGTAAGCGCGAACGAGGCTGTGAAACTTGGCGCTATTGTGTCGCTCCCGCGTTCTCAGGCGCTAACATTTTCCTTGATAATAACCGTTTTATTATACGGGATTACTTCGCGCCGCGTCGCCGTAGGAACAATGGACAACCCACTGCGACACCTACCCTCTTCTGGTTATTATCTAACAAATAAAGCTCATCTGAAGTTCACGTACAGCACTAGAGAAGATTAAATCTTAGGTAAAGTCGGGTAAAAGTCTGAAACTGAGCAGATTTTTTTCTACTTACTTAAATACTTACACGTTTATTAACATAATAGAAGATGAATTTTCTACTGTTAAAACTTTGTAAATTTATGTAAAGTATTAGTTTAAATATTGCCATGAAAATATAATATATCGTCCGTGGAGTTTAGATAGTTCGTATTTTTGATAGTTCTTAATAAAACGCAGCTCCCTGCGCGTGATATTTCGCCAATAAAATTGCCAGAGTCCAATACGGCATCCGTTACCCATGCCAGACGCAGCGCTGTCTGTAGCATGAAGACCACAATCCATTTTCTTGTGTACCGGTAAATACTAGATACTAACTAGGCCAATGTAAACAATCTCTGTACTTGGCAGAAACAGAGGAATAAGAACCTGCTTCCAGTTAAATGGGTCATGACAACACTTCCAAGATTGCGGGAATAGGGTCGCCGAGAATTTTGTTAGCGAGAGCTAAGTAGAGTAAGTAGGTTCAAAGTCAGTGCTCGTTGTTTTGGATTGCTAAGCGCTTTTCTTTGTCCAAGTGTCTTTGTCTCAAATTGAAAATTTAACAACTAAAGTTTGTAGGCTTTTTAATCAGGTTTCGTTCGTTTGGTTACGAAAGAATAGTTACCTAAGTAGGTTACCTAAAGGGTAAAATGCATTTTGATTAGATATTGATTCTGTTGGCACAAAGCCTAAACTAACTAGCGTGGATGCTGTCGTCCCTTTTTACGATCGAAAAAGCCAACCAAGGAATAATAATTTTCCATAGAAACTTTAACACCCTCAGTAGTTAATTTATGAAAATTAGGGTACCTAGCCTATGTGTTATTCTAGCACATAAACTAGCAGCTACATACCAAAAGAGAAACTATGACACCGACTTTCGCCTTTATTATAGAAGAATAACATTATTTAATAATCAATACAGGGCGTCCCGCGGCCACACGTCCCACGGACATGGAGGCAATGTATCCTATTATTTTCGATGGAAAATTATACTGCAAGAAGACTTAATTTCACTCAATTCGACTGTATCTTTTATGTTTGTTACCTCAGAACTTTTGACTGGTTGGTTCGATTTTCATGATTATTTGAAAGCTGGTGCTTCCTGTGTGGTCCCATTTGAATTTGGTCCAGTTATGACATTGGAATCTATATAATTTTAGTCGGTTTATAGTTTTTTGTAAAAACAAAATCAATTATAAAATAATGTAAACTGAAATCAATAATTGCTTGCCTGAATCAAAACCGCCAAATTGTAAAAAAAAAAACACTCACACAAGTAGTTTATTGAATAATGTAGTAATGTAAGACGATGCAATTGTCTATTCTAACTCTAGAGAACAATCCCCGTGCTTGGGCTACTGCTAGCTAAGTAGATCTCATAAGTTTCCAGACATGATCCTATTCAAACTCCATTTCAATAGGCAAGAAGTAACAACAGTTTCGTAGGTAGATAGCGCCCTAATAGTATCAGGAAGTCGTACAGTCAGCGGCGGGCAGTCGGATCAACAATTCAGTTTGCAGTCGTGGTAATTAGATACATCGCGTCGAGTCGCTTCGTTCTCGCTCAAAACTTTCTGATTACTGAGGTGACCATGTTTTAGTAAAAACAATAAATTTATGTCGCCGCCCCGCCGCCGCGACGGGTTACCAAAACTATTAGCGTATGTCGATTGTTGAACGATCAACGTCCCCTAATATTGTTAAACCCTTAGACATATCGTTGAATAAAATAAATAAGATATGCCCAACAAAATCATAAAGACATTAATATTAGCTGCACCTTTATAATGTCCGTCCAAAATCGTCATTTGCAGAGGGTTTGTCTTAGTTTTTTTAGTTTTTCTTCCTTTGAAAATTTGAGCTTGTAACTCTTAAAATTAGGTTTTTGGAATTAGGATTGAATTCCCCCGCATTTTTGTTTTGAAACCTGTTAAAACGACGAGTAGGCACTCAACAAAGTTTTAAAGTGGTGTCTAGTGGCTTTTGTTACCCAATTACTGGAACCCCATTCATCCGCGCTTGCCCCTGACTCCGATCACCTCAGGGCAGCTGGTCGCGCAGGGTGGAGCCCATCTGTAAGCACCATAATTTTAATGGCCGCAAAACTTTCAAGTTTCCACCCTCAAGAACATTGAAACTTGAAATTAATTAACGAAATCGATTTAGATGGATTACTTGTAAATTATAATGATTCTGGCAATAAACTTTATCAATAAGCTAGCTATTGTACCTACACATCCAGGTCAATCGTATTGAAGAGGTAGAAGTACATAGCCGATTCCGTACCCTGGTATTACTTACGAAATTTAGAGGCACATTTTAACTTTAAAGTTGTACAAAACACTTCACTACTGTCTGGCAAAATGTGATCTTGAGCAGCTAAAAATCTTAATCTGTCCGATGCAAACAAACTAAAGAGTCACCCTACACTAGTGAAGCCAAGTTTATTCCGGAGAGAAGTTCGTGTGTTTTAAAAGGGGCTGAATTAACAATTTATCGTAACCGTGTATAAATGGTACCTACATAAGAGTCTCTCTGGGCCACAACATAACTACTAACCTGTCTATTGTAAAACTCGACTAAAACTAGAAATTCCATTAAATGGTAGGAACTCACTAAAAGTATAATGTGATGGTGTAATGTTCGAGTCATTCCCGGTCGGTTACATCCTGTCGTCAACACTGTTAACGATTGGGAAATGAAGCGTTGTGTTGACAAACGCAACTTTTTATTTTAACTATAGAGAACAGCGTAGGTTAAAATCAACACAAAACCACTAAGGTACAATTTCAATTTCACAGTTGAAATTGAACTCGTCCTATAGATGTTAAAACACGTTTAGCCATTAATTGAGTTCAGTTGGTACATTTTACATTTCACCAGTATGACGTCTATAAACGCATTTATGAATTATTGTCAATGTCGTTGCCTTTTGTATACGTAAAGTTGGTGGATTCTGACAGTAACGTAAACACGATCAAAGAAGCTTCAAAAAACCGGTGAAATCGGTTTCACTTTAAACGAGATTAAACTCGATATAACCTATGAACGCGTATACTTAGAAACGAATTTAGTTGAACGCGTTTTAAGATACTAACGGTGATAACCCCCCTCAGGGTCTGTTTCATAATGTCCGGTTAAAGTGTTGAATAACTATCTAACACGTCATCCATTATTTGGAGCATTAAAGTTCCGTCTTCGAATCGACATCGACAGTTCGAAGGCGCTATTTGGTAATGAAATGAAAACAATGATATTTATCTAACGGATAAGTAACAAATAGCTTATTTTAACATATCCGGACATTGTGATACAGGCCCTTACTCTAGATAGAGTCAGGTATATGCTGACTGACTGTACATTACAAGGTGCCGACATAGTGAATTCACAGTGAATCTCTACTTAGCACTAAAGACACATATCTCTAGAAGTGCATTCTAACGGATGGTCACGTTAGAGCACTCAAGGCACTTAGCAACGGCTCTAACTAGCCGCTCGCACCTTCGAAGGTAACTCCGCTTCACAAAGGACATTATATTTCACTCCAAGCTACTGTTTAAGGTTGTTCGGACGAAAATCTAGGCCACCTAACTTGGAAAAGTTGCTGTTGCCGGGTGTTTAATTTCAAATTAAGTGCAATTAAGTTGCAATCAGACTAAGAATCACTATCGGAAAATCAGAATTAGAAATAGTTGCACTTGCACTGTTACCTATTCCCAGTACATATGACCAACGTGCCGAGCATTCTGTATATCCAAAAATTGGATAAGTATTTGTTACCTCTTCACGCCACAACTACTGAACGAATGGGGCAAAATTGTGTAGTCAGTACCTTTACATAATTATTATAATAGGCTTATTTTTATCCTAAAAAACAGTTTCCATGGGATAAAAATAAGAATCAGAAAACCTTTATCTGTAGTTTATACCTTTGAACTTAAAGTAAATAGGTATGCATTTAGTTATTTTCTAACCTAACAAAAAAACTACTAAATAACCTTCAAGCGATTCTTAAAAACAACGCGTGCGCGTACGTGCGGGAGAAGCCAGTACCTGTTTAATAAAGCGCTTGTAGGTCTAAGTCGATTTAAATGTCTTTGTTGTAGATATAGATTTTTTTCTCAAAAATTACTTTATGTCCAAATTAAATTCGTTTGCTGCAAAAGCTCGTTAGGCATGATTCTCCTTTCCGTTTTCCTGTAACATTTTATTACGGCATTTATATTTTTTGTATCGGTAGCTAGGGATATACTTTTACGAGGTCGAATATCGGTTTCCTCGAGGAAGGACGTAAAAAATGAAGATGTCCGTGATCATTACGCTTCCCGGTGATTATCGGGGGAGGGGGCTGCGTGGCCCCGATAATACTTAAAGGTTCTGAGGAATGGACTCGCCGGAGACAAAAAATGGTACGAATTTCGAGAATAGGACTAATTTTGCCACAAAGGCTCCGGACGGATGGGGGAGACGTAGTTAATGAACAGAAACAGTCCGCTCCGAGATGATTTGCATCTTTTATTTAATTTGCACTGTAATTGGGTTGCCAAAATAATGTTGAAATAAATTGCGAAGTGCTTAGCTTAAGTTAAGTGCGATCTCACGGCTTGCAGGGGCGGCACACGCCGTGGCGGAAGGTAAGCTTCTTCTTTTTGTCCTGCACGCGCTTCCTGTTGTGACACCTCAGCGCGCATTCGTTCTGAAAGGTTCTGCCGTCGCTGGCACACACTGGGTAGTAGGCTTTACTGCATTCACAGTCGCACAGCCCGCTCCAGCGCACGTACATGAGGGGCCGTTTAGCTGCTTGTCGCCGTCTGTTTTCGCACAGGAACTCGCAGTGATTCGGGAAAGTGTAATCGTTGCTGCTGCACACCGGCTGGTACCTTTTGTGACATGAGCATTTAACACATGTGTTTCTATATTGTATTTTTAGAGGTTTCTGTCCGAGCTGACCTCGTCTTCTATTCTGGCATTGAAGCACGCATTCGTTTAGATACGTGGTCTCGTCACTAGCGCATACCTCTTTTTTCTTAGAGGAGCAATAGCATTTTTCTCGTTTGCAAGCCCTAGCTTTATAAAGCTTTATCGGCGGGCGCTTCTTTGCTTGGTTCATGCGGCTATAGCACTGCATGTGGCAGATGTTTCTGTAGGTCCTACCGTCGGTGCCGCAAACGGGGACGATGCAGTCGGGGCACACACAGGTGGGCGCCTGGCAGGCGGCGCGGTACGCGATAGGGATATCATTGAGGTTGTTCTTATTGCGTATTTTGTTCTCGGCCTCGAGGTAGCATTCGTTGTGGTAAGTCTTGTTGTTGGAGCCGCAGACTGGCTGGTGCACTTGCGGGCAGACGTATGGAGTCTCGCACTCTCCATCGTAGAACATTCCGATACCGGACAGGCTATTTTGCGTGTTGTCATTGCTGACGCAGCGTAGCATGCACTCGTTGGAATAAGTGTAGCCGTCGGTGCCGCATACAGGTGCGTACTTAGTGTTGCAGTCGCACCGGATAGTGCGGTGGGGTGCACAAGACGAGCTGCTGGTGCTCGCGGCGGCGGCGGCGGCGGCGGCGGACGAGCCGTTGCCATCAGAAGCGGCGGCGGCGGCCGCGGCGGCTGCCGAGCTGTCAGCCCATACCACATACGGCATGCACGCAGCAAACATCAATAAACCTAAAGGGAAATGTTCAAAATGTTGAAACGTTTTGCAAGCGATTATTTCAGCTACCTCACGTTGATTAAAGGCGTTGGCAGAGTTGCCAGCATGTAGGTATTACAGTGACAATATAAATAATAATTTGGCGACTTTAAAAAAACTGACTTCAAATTCCGTATATATCGTATTATTTATGTATTACATTTGACTTTCTTTGAGGCAAAATATATAGTTTGAACACAGAGCGAATCATCAAAATCTTTTAACAATTGGTGCAGATATCACATATATTATTGTAGCAAATGGTGATTCTGGGACTCTGTGACTATGAGACCACCTGAGGATCTCTATAGTATAGAGTCTATACAATAGTGAAAGAATAAGCAAAATCGATTATCAAACGGCAGAGATATCAAATAAAATGCACACATAAAAAACGATGAATAAATTGAGAATCTCCTATTTCGTTTAAAAAACAAAGTAATCTAGTCGATATTTTTGAAAGATAGAACTGGAAATTATATAAGTCAAAGTTATGCACCTGCCACCTTCATGGTGAATCAGCATCGGTTTGATGAGGGATGCCAGAGCACCACTCTTTATACCATTGAATGTTTACTTGTCGCGAAGCACAATATTGTATAGACGCAACAAGTGCATAATGCAACAATTGCTTTCAAGAAAAGGGTGATTAATAACAACAAATAATATGCCGATAAGAGAATGTATTGATTGTTGTGTCTTTTAGACATTGGGCGTAGTGCGATTACCTACAATAATAACTTCAAAATGGAACGAAGTGTATGTAAATCTTTTGTGCAGTTCAAATGTTGTTTTTGTTTGTCTAATCATACATCGAATACGAACGAACGAGATCGAATTATGACGTCATGGTTCGAGGTTTGCAAGGTAGGATGGTTGCTAAATAGAAAATATCCCAAACTATGTGATAGTCTATCGAGGGTTGTTTTGTGAAACAAAATGCAGCCATACAACACGTATCAAATAACTTGACTAAGTGGTTATTGGGAAAATAATATAACGAATAAATACTCAAAACACTTTATTTATTGCTCAAAAAAATCATTTTGCACTGGATACCTACGTGTCATTCAAATTAATGTTACATTACTGTGATTTCTGTTGTTGCAGTTTAGTTAAAAAATAACCTATAAAAGCTCAGTAATGCTGGCTTAGAATTTGCACCACCCCATCTCTTCCCGTGTGGGTGTCGTTAGCAGCGACTAAGGGATATTCACCGGTAGTAGCGCTCCCTGCAGAAAAATTCTACCACCGAACTGCGATCCCCAACCCGCATGCCCAGCGTGGGGATTACTCCCCATGAGATACGTCAATTCTCATAAATTATCAAGGGTGAATTTTCTCATAAATTATCAAGATTTATAATAATAATACATTAAATATTCAGACTTACAGTTTACTCAGTTGCTGTGTTATTGTCATGAAGACATTTCTAAGGGCTCTTTAATTACTGATTGTAAATACGAGTTTCTACGACTCTACTATTCTTTAATTGTTATTTTCTTTGTAAAGACCCATATCAGTATGTATACTTATACTTTAACTATATATAAATAACTATATAATAATTACACTAATATTATTATAAAGGCGAAAGTTTGTATGGATGTATGGATGGATGTTTGTTACTTCTTCACGCCAAAACTACTGGACGGATCTGGCTGAAACTTTGCATACAGGTAATTCTAATACTGGAATAAAACATAGGCTACTTTTTATCTGTTCCCGTGGGATGAAAATCACCTTTTAATGTTTTTATAGGAACAACGCGTGCGTAGCCGCGGGGCGCAGCTAGTATAATATATATATACTCGTAATAAAATACTAATTATACATTAGCATGCATGAAATATGATAATGGTTCATTTGTTTTGGTCTACATTATTACCTACATTATCTTGGTACGTACTAATTGCACTAATTGGTAAGTCGGAGCGCGGTCAACCGTCCGGCTGTCCGAAGCATGCGGTTATGATTACGGTTAATCAAATAAACAGCCGCAGCGCTCTGAGCAACCAGCGCGTTTGATCGGCAGCTTCATCGCAGTGCGTATAAAAAAATCCCGGATATATTTTTGATTGCGGTTAAACGGTACTGGAAGGCTGACTGCGTTCCGGTTAACCGCAAAGTGTGTAAGGTATCATACAGGATTCGGGTGCGGTAATTATCATGGTGTTTATTTGCTATGTATGTTTGTAATGTTGAACTAATGAGAAAATAACTATGGGGCTAGATGAAGCTGTGTGGATTGTCCAGGACGAGGTACTTATTTAAATTATAAAGTAGGTGTGTATATTTTACTATGGAAACTTTTGTAGTTTGACGAATTATGAATATAAGCGGGTTAACTACGAACTTTGCTTGTGTTGGAAGAACACCAACGTTTCATCTCTTAACGAGGGACATCTACAGGGCGAGTGCGGTTCTAGACACGCGCGTTCCGTATCCCTTCGAGCACTGCTCGAAGGGCACACAAACAAGGTTCGTAGTAAACCCGCTTATATTCTTATTAAGCGGGTTAAAAGAATAGGTGTGTATACTTACGAGTAGATCTTGCTCTTAAATTTTGTAGAGTAATTATAAAGCCTTTATGTGTTTACATGCCACTCTAAAGTTGACTTAAACTTACCAATTCTGTGGCTTTACTAGCTAAATGGCGTAATTAGAAATTGCTAAAACGACAAAGCAAAACACTGATAGATCGATCAGCCAGAAATAATTCCTATGAAAATGTATGAGGGTGCCAATGAAATCAGTTTTGCGAAGAGTCTGTTTATTCGGGGTCGATGATAACCCCAGGTTGGGGTCGGGAGCGCATCTTTATTCAATCTTAGGCACCTTTCAGTGCGGGCGCGCGCGTGACTGGAATTCCGCTGGTAAAGCCTCGGGTGACCATGTCCGCTGACTTATACTGACGTATATAGACTTAAAAAAAGTACGGAGGTTTTTAAATTCGACTGTATTTTTTTTAATGTTTGTTACCTCAGATTTTTTGACTCGGTGGTTCGATTTTCATGATTATTTTTGTATGTGAAAGCTTGGGTGTTTCCCGTGTGGTTAATTTGGTCCACTCCTGACAATGGCATCCATGAAAATCCATGAAAAAACTATAAAAAATTAAGTCGGTTTATAGTATTTTAAAACAAAACTAATTATGTTACGTCACCTTTAGAATTCTATTTGATATAATAGTATTAGTTTAAACTATAAAAAACATTATTACAAAATTATGGTCACCCATAATAGAATAAGGTCACTCAAACTTTGTTTTCGAAGACAGCACTCTTAGGATTAGTTAGTGCCAGTTTTATATCCACAGCAGGTTTCAGAATAACTGAGGCGATGGAAACGAGATGTTAAGAATGTATACGCTTGGTTCGGGGAACTTCCTTAATATCGCTAAGATCGAATTAAAGTTTCAGTAGTAACTGTTTACTACGCTTTGGTTTTACTACTAACTAGTTTTGGACTGACTAATTTGGTATTGGGATAACTTTGTATGGAAATTTCTAATGGTAAGTTCAGTAACAACAATATTGGCGTTTTTTTCACAAGATGCTAAGTGGAATCTGAGAAACTCCAAACAATGAATGCATAATTTGAATTTGTCTTCACAGTAAACACAGGTGTCGCTTGAAGTCACCTACAATCTAGTCACACTTGAACTACAAATTAAATTAACTTCACCTCTATCTTAACCTTACACATTTTATTTACCTACTAGCAGCGCCCCGCAGTTTCACCCGCGTAGTACCCGTTCCCGTGGGAATTCTGGTATAAAATATAGCTTATGTCACTCCCTGAAAAGTAAGCTTTTTAATGATGATAGAATTTTTTTCACTCTCAGTAGTTTCTGAGCCTATTCAATACAAACAAGCAAACAAACAATCGAATCTTTACTCTTTATAATATAAGTCTTTTTAATATTAGTATAGACAGGTATGTATTTCGACGACCTCTGTGGTGCGGTGGGCGAAGGTCCGCCTGCGACGCAGGAGGTTGCGGGTTCGATTCCCGCCAAGGGACAAATATTTGTACGATCTGCAGGTATTTATTTGTTCAGGGCGTTCTGGATGTTTTCTATATATAATAAAAAAATATCTATCTATGTAGTGTATTGTATTATGTATATCAGTTATCTAGTACCCATAACACAAGCTCTGCTTAGCTTGGGGCTAGATAATGCTGTGTGAATAGTCCAGCATTATTTATTTATTTATTTATTATGTATATTGTCGGAGTTGAGAGCTTTGAAAGGCGTATACAGGGTGATTGGTAGCGGGTGCAAATCTTCAAGAAGAAGCTAGAATAGGAAAAACCCGTTGGAGCCATAGTTGTCTAAAACAAATTATCACCATTGATTTTTTGCAATTCATTTTGGTTTTTGACCCAAAATTCAACAGTTGATTGCTATTAATGGCCAGTTTAAATAGCAAGTGTGCTGGTTTTTCTGGGTTCCGTATCCTAAGGATAAAACGGGACCCTATTACTAAGACTCTGCTGTCCGTCTGTTCGTCCACTGTCCCGTCCGTCTGTCTGTCCGTCACCAGGCTGTATGCTGTCATGAACCGTGATGGTTAAACAGTTTAAATTTTTAAAGATGATGTATTTATGTTACCGCTCTAACAAATACTAAAATATAGAATAAACTATATATTTAAGGCGGCTCTTTAGAACAAACATGATTTTTTTGCCATTTTTTAAGACAACTAGCTGCGCCCCATGGCTTTGCACGCGTTGTTCATATGGAAACGTTTAAAGGTGATTTTATCCCATGGGAACGGATTTATGGGATAAAAAGTAGCCTATGTCTGATTCCAGGATTAGAATTACCTGTATCTAAAATTTCAGCCCGATTCGTTCAGTAGTTTTTGCGTGAAGAAGTAACAAACATCCATCCATCCATACATACATCTATACATCCATACAAACTTGCGAATTTATAATATTAGTGTGATGTGATGTGATATTATTAAGTCTGATGGTACGGAACCCTGCGTGCGCGAGTTTGACTCGCACCTGGCTGGATTATTTATTTTATCTTATTAATTTGTAAGTAATCTAACTAAACATGTCTCAGCTATCTGTGACAACGTTAATTTTTCCAGTCAATTATAGTACACAAAAACGTAAATAACTGACTATAAACCGAAATAAACTTTAAACCGACTTCAATTTTATCGTTTTTCCATGGATCCCTTGTCAAAACTGGACCAAATTGAAATGGGACCAAACGAGAAGCACCAGCTTTTAAATAAAAAAAATATCATGAAAATAGGACCACAGTCGTAAAAAATGTTGAGGTAACAAAGATAAAAAAAAAACCACTCAATTCGACTCCTACTTTTTGAATTCTGTAAAAAACTACTGTGAGACTTCGTCTTAGACAGGCATAGGTCAAATCATTTTAAATTGTCTATGGTCTAGCTTATCCTTAAAGCTTTGCACCTAGCTACCAAGCACCCTGTATCATATAATTATAACGTTTAATGATTATGGCCACTATTGAGCATTGTCTGTGAAATTTTTTGCATACCGCAAACGGTCAAGCATGTTGTTTCTATCTCACTGCTTGTCACCTTTTTGTACACATGTTTTTGCAAATAAATATCTTTATCTTTGTCTCTAAAACTAGGAATAGATTTCAGTTCTGGGTTCGATTATTGCTTTCAAATCCGATACTTATTTCAGTGCGGGTTATTCTGGATTCCTTATTCGGAGCCAGGAAGGACGAAATGTCACGATATCCTTTGCCGTTAATTGCTAAAGCGCTAAAGGATGTTTCAATTGGAATATTCAACGACTGAGTGAGTGACTGATAGCTTATCTGTGCCAATCTGATCATGTGTAGTACCTCAACTATGCTAAACTTGGAGCACTCCAAGGCTCGTATTTTGCTGTTGTGCCCTGGAGTGGTGGTGTTTGAGACTATAATATCAGGAAATGGGGATGGGATGAGGAAATTGTGAAACTGACTAAGAAAGACTGGATGGCAGAAGCCATTGACAGAGACAAATAAAGAAGTCTGGAGGAGGCCTTCACCCCTACATGGGGGTTCTTGCATGAACTTGACGACAACTTGATTAATATTATAATAAATGATGTAAAATGTATACTAAAATATTGTGATGAAAATTATCGTTAACTCAAAATTGTATAAGTAATGGCAAAGAAATAAAATTTTATTTTAAATTATTTGAATCAGGAAATCCGCCCTCCAGCCAGGGGAGGTGTCATGGTCTGCGAAAGACTTCTGGCCGATACAAGATGCGGCAAATGGCGCCCATTAAGGGAGTCATTTGTCCAGCTGTGGGCTGTTTCGGGTTATGATCATCGGAGATAGCTATTCTATTGTTCATAACTTATAACTGAAGAAGTCATAGTTAGAATATGTAGAGAAAAGAGATGAGATAATGGTAGAGAACAGACACTGAACTAAGTTACAACGTTTCATAGAATTAGAGTTCCCCCTCGTCATAAATTCTCTGTTTTCCTCCATACTAACACGCTGTTATTAATGTGAGATACCAAGAATCTCCACACAATAGTTTGATCAATTAAAATGTTTATCAAACTTCAATAAGCACGAGTAGAATAATTTGAAACACTCAACAGTTACTACTCTATTATTTATATTCCGTTCATGATTTGTTCAAAGAGTGTGTTTAGAGTGAAACTAGAAGGTGAAGTGGAGGGCAGTGGATTATAACAGACAGACAAACAGAATTGCTTTCGTTTTCATAACGTCGTCGGTTTGGATGAAATTATTTAATTCAAATTTAAGTTATTCTCTACTACAACAAAGGACGACGCTATGCAGAAGCGATGACATGCGAACATTCAGTAAATCTATTACCGACTTTCGAAAGAATCCATGGTTATGACAAACAAGATCGAACTTAACACGAACTTAAACTGTAAACTTAAGCTGTGTGGTGCCGGCTTAAAATTTGACCATTGTTGTAAGAGGTGACTAAGGGATATCCACCGAGAGGTGGGCAGCAGCAAACCCTAGAAAAAAATTCTACCAATGAACTGCGTTTCCTAAACAGCATGCCCAGCATGGGGCTCAGATAAAGCGTAGATAATGAGGATGGCCAAGGCCATCCTCGCCATGGCCCGGATGGATTATCTAAGCTGGTATCTGGTTATAAAATATGAGCAGTCTATGGATCAGAGTGAAATTGATTTAAACAATCGAAACTAATCCACCAGACCGACCTACGGATTAGAGTGGAATAGATCTAAGCAGTGGAAACGAATCCACCTATGGATCAGAGTGGAAAAACAACTGAAAACTCATTCATTAACGGATTAGCAAAGTGGATCAGAGTGAATAGGGAAGTATTCCACTCTGTATGACTATTAATTCTCGCTGTTCACACGCAACTTGAAGCTGAGTTAACCATTTTTATGGGCGTCCTGATGGCGGAAATGTTAATGTCCCCTACAATAGCAGCGCACGGTAGCTGTACAACCCCTAATTGGATTATATTTAGCGAAGTCACGTCGAGGCCATTACCGACCGACGATGCATTCCCGCCATGCGGTGCCTGCTCCCACCATTGTACAGACAAATCAACGACGCTACCAAGCCGCTTCACAAGTGATAACCAATAGGGACCAATACCTATGTACCTATGTGATTCTAAAAACTCCTTCGCCGCGCACCACTTTATTGGTTCGTAATTGGAACCTGTTAGCAGAGTAGTACAGTATCGAGATTCGAGATGACATCGAAATGGCATTTTTGTACGGGATTTAGGAAACGTATGTCCATGACGCCATACCAAATCTCATACAGTTGAGCAATAGCTCAGAGCTGAGCCCTGAGGCTCAGAAAAAATTGATAAGGAAAAATATAACTTGTCTTCTAATAATTATAATTATAAGGCCCTAAAAATGATTCCTTATAGGAATGGAAATCGAGTTATTTGATTGCTATGAAAATAATTGGTTTCTTTAAGAAAACGAATAACCTACTTCATTTATTTGGTTTTCTCATGGATGCCATTGTCACTGGATCAAATCGAAATTGGACCACACGGGAAGCACCAGCTTTTTAAGGATTCATTGAAATCTGTTATCCCAGTCAAAAGTTCTCAGGTAACAAAAATAATAATAATACTGTCGAATTAAGAAATTCCTCCTTTTTTGAAGTCGGTTAAAAATAGATGAAGTGATGGAGTTTAAGGCTTTGATAGAACAGCTAAGAGCAGAGCGTCTGGAGCTTTTGAAATAAAGGCTGGTTGGTCTTTAATTGGCATGTATGTAACGTATATGGTCTCAAGTAAGACCTTACAGACTATAAAACTACTCGAGTTTTGTTTCATATTTTAGAAACGTGCTCAGTGTTTAACTGTAATCGTTTAGTACTCCTGTTTTATGTCCAACAGTCGATTCGCAAGTCATAATTTAAAGGTGCATGTGAGCCAATTTTCGTAAATTATGCTTAATGGAATAGATGCTCCTAGCCGAATTTCAGCCATGGTAGCCAGTTTCCACGAAGACTAGCCGGTGCGCAGGACATAATATATATAGGATAGTGCACAAGTGTGCGCGCAAACACAAATGGAATGTACAGCTAATGTAAATTACACAATAAATGTAAATTCAATATATTAGGGACCCAATTTTTAGCACTCAATTTAATTTGCGTGTTGGCAAAACAAAAACAGAGCAAAGACGTGACGGTCGAAACAGCCGTAGAATGATTACACGTGGAAATTACACAAATCTAGTTACACATAATACAGGATGTGGCGGTCGTGCACGCCCTCCCGAGAATTAGGACATTTAGGACGTATCTACATGAATTTGGACGCGGGAGACTGCCGTTTGTTGTTCACATCACACATTGGTTACGGCATTAAGGCGCATACACCAGCGAAAGTTGCGCTCACACCTATTTTATCTTATTATAACCTTGGACACAGGAATTTTTATAAATCCATCGTACACTTTGTGGTGTCTCAACCTCAACCTCAACAGCCTATATTGGTCCACTGCTGGACGCAGGCTTCCCCCTGATTAGCGCCTTTATTGGCTATTATCTCATGGGGGGTGATGTCTATAATCCCTACGCTGGGCATGCGGGTTGGGGATCTATTTTAAGTTATTTATTAATGCCTCTGTAATAGTTTCATTTTGTAAAACTTTGATGAGATTTACGAAGTTGCGCATTTTGGTCACCAAATATCGTATCTCTTCCTAAACTATATATGATAAAACTATTATAGAGGTATTAAAAATACCTTATAAAAGATACCACAAACTGTACGATGGATTTTTTTAATTTTCTATGTTAAACGTACCTATATGATAAAATAGGTGGCGCTGTTAACGAAACGAATAATTTGATGATTATTATGAAAAAACTCAAAAACTTTAATGTTCCTCATATTCCCCAACTCATGCACATAAATATCTTTATCTTTATCTTTCCGTTGGTATGGACTGCAGTCCAACTGCACTGTACTGCAGTCGACGACTGCCGGATGCAGTTGCCTTGCAGTAGTCTACATGCAGTGCCCCCAGCAGACCAATTCTATCAGACTGCGATCCCCAACCCGCATGTAAAGCGTGGAGATGGGGATTATAGGTAGGTATATATATAACCCCCATAGACCAATAAGGCGTTTATCATGAGATTATGGGCTGTTAAGGAATGAGGATTGAGGACAGAACATGAACACCGTCAACGACGAAATAAAGCAATTCTCAGCTACATACATACAACGCCTGAACCAACACCCTAATCACAGCAACTGGCATCACAGCTGACCACCATAAGCTACCCTAAAAGGCTGCGCAGACAACACATCATAGCGCTTGACGCATCATCATACAAGGAAACAATAAAAAAAAAAAATGCTGGACAATTCACACAGCATTATCTAGCCCCAAGCTAAGCAGAGCTTGTGTTATGGGTACTAGATAACTGATATACATAATACAATACACTACATAGATATATATTTTTTATTATACATAGAAAACCATCCAGAACGCCCCGCCCGAGGCGGGAATCGAACCCGCAACCTCCTGCGTCGCAGGCAGACCTTCGCCCACCGCACCACAAAGGTCGTCAATGGGAAATGATTGTTCCAGTTCCCTAAAACCACTCTCACCTACACCAAATTTGCTCATAGTCACGAGACTGATAGCAGATGAGAATAGAACATAAAAAATGGGTATTATCCATTAGGCCAGGCCAATAAGTCGATGGCGATTCATGGGATTATGAACTGTTGAGGGAATGAGGATGTAGGACAGAACAGCATTGTTAGGTGACGCTTCCGACCGATATATATACGCTATAAGCTTCCATCTGAAGCAACTGAGCTCCCTATTTGTAAATTTAAACTAGACATAAAACGAAATCTTATCAAGATAACCTTCATAGATGATTACATTAATGATGGTGTTAATGCTTGGCCGGATATCGCCAACGCTCGGTGCGTTGGCGACATCCGTCCAAGCATTAGTATGTAAGAACATAAATTTGTTGTGTTAGATTTACTTATACTTACAAATATGACAACTATCATCTACTCGTCGCACTATATTTAGACTTAGATATGCAAACATTAGTTGATAAGCGATAAACTTGCTAGTGATTTTTTTTCACATCTTCCGCTAGTCGACAAAAAAAATGTAGTGAATGAGAGTCAATTGCACCTTATTTCTTCAACCTCAACCTCAACAGCATGTTTCGGTCCACTGCTGGACGCAGGCCTTCCCCTGATAAGCGCCTTTTCAGCGTTTATCTCATGGGTGGTAATGCCCATAATCCTCATCGCAGTTCGGTGGTAGAATTGTTCTGCAGGGGGCGCTGCTGCCCGCCCCCGGTGGATATCCCTTAGTCGCCTCTTACGACACCCACGGGAAGAGTTGGGGTGGGGCAAATTCTAAGCCAGCACAACACAGCCTATTTCTTATTTGACATTCATTACTATTTATTAACAACTATAATTTATTAACATGATATAGTAACAATTTCACTTGTCTAAGTGCTTATTTTGTAAGTCTAAAGAAATAAACGATTTACATTTATGTGTGTATTGCGACGACCTCTGTGGCGCGGTGGGCGAAGGTCTGCCTGCGACGCAGGAGGTTGCGGGTTCGATCCCGCCTCGGGACAAATGTACGTACGATCTGCAGACATTTGTTCAGGGCGTTCTGGATGTTTCCTATGTATAATAAAAAATATCTATCTATGTAGTGTATTGTATTATGTATATCAGTTATCTAGTACCCATAACACAAGCTCTGCTTAACTTGGGGCTAGATAATGCTGTGTGAATTGTGTCCAGCATTATTTTTTTTTTATTTTTTTTATTAAGTTACTTTATAATTAATAACACAAAAAAGATGAAACAAAGCGCAGAGTAGTAAAAGTTTTTCACATTTTATTCGGGTACAGGTTCTACTTCCAATAAAATTTAATTTTTTCATAAAAGTAAGACAAGAAAAATATAATAAATTATCGAATAAGGTATGAGAACTTTTAAGGTTTGGTCATAAATTTTATAAAAAGCGACGCCTAAAACCTCAAACATTTTCCCCCAACTAATTTGTGTCAATTCTTCAAAACAATATCGAAACAGGCTAAGTCGCATCTAATAAAGACGCTCCAATTTACCGCAAACTTCCTCGCAAGGGATTGAAGCGTAATTTGTATCCGAAAGTTGACTCCTAAACGCGTAGAACAAAAGCCCAGGATTGAGTATAAAATATTGCAAAAGTTACAATATCATTGTCACGGCGCGCCCTGAATAATAACAGGAGTGTGGGTAAATCTCCGAATGGAGCCCGGAGTCGGGACAAATCCGGACCTGCCCCACGAAACCCGAAGTCCCGTCTTGCCAGAACTTTTACAAAAATGCCTTCGCGGTAGTTTGCCCATAAATAAGGGGATCTGCCCGAATCCAGACTTGCACAATTTATTCATAACGACTTTTAAAATCGTATCGTTTTCGTCTTGTTACACAAGTTACTTGTTATTTATGTTTTTCGAGAACTTTGTGGGCTACTTAGTTTAGAACCTATACAGTCTTGAAGGCGAGCGAAGAAATATCTGAACTTAGCGGAGAACGAGCTTTCTGAAAAGTGATTTTGCAAGTCTGCAAGTATATTAACTCAACACATTGTGTAATTCGGGAGATAATTGGCTCATTAACTAAAGCCACTTCAATCAGGCTGAAGTAGGTAAGTCAGGGTTGGACCACTCTCATTGAATTGACATAAATAACACAAATAATTTATCTAAACACATCATGAATACACAATGGCGATGGTTCACCGCGGCCGGCCATTAGTCTAACTAATCTCACCGACCGACTATCGATTAGAGTTCGGTTATAGGCAACGCAAGTCAGCTGGATTATGATCCAGACAGCTAAAGTTTTAGTATGGAGAAAATCTTTTCCAAGGAATTTGTCACAACTTAGAGAAGAAAAGTGCTTCTGAGGCTTTCCCGAAGAGCGAATGTCTGGCGGCAAGAGCGATATCGCTGTAGAGCTCTTAATAGATAACCTAAGTCTTTGCAGTATGCGTCTCTGATGTAATGATATTTATGAAAAATAAACTACGTGCTACGTTAACCACCAATCAGCATGTTCGCATAGAGATACATTTTCTTGAATTGAAAAGCATGGGTTGGTACATAAAAAAACCATGCGGTGACGGCTACAACGGCGTGGCGAAATTCCCCATTGAAGTTTTTTTCACAAGGGGGAAAACTGGACTTCAAAAAAATAAATTCCAGTTAACTCCCTTAAGGGGATTTGTTAAGGGGGAAAACTAGAATAACCCTCTAAAACTAAACTCTACCGACACGCAAATTTCATATGACGAAGATTAACGTATTATGAATCCCAGCAGAAAACTGATTTTAGAGTTTTGGCAGTGCTCGAGCTATTCTGTGCCTACTGGCGAGGCAGTGAGTGGTGGAAAGTTGCCGATAGTATTTTAATTAAATGGAAGCTGTACATCGCGGCGGTATCTGATCATTAACTTTATTCATTAGTCGACAATTCGACATCACTGCCACCCTAAAGGTAGTCGCAGACATATCGACTCGGAAATGGATTATCAAAACCTTAGCTCGAGCCGTTCACACTCACAGTATGCTTTGAATGAGAATTGCTTTTTAAACGCACACTTAGCATCATAACGGCATCGTCTCGCTTCTTATTTTAGACTCCATGTGATTTTGCAATAAAACGTTCCATTTGCGCGTTGATATGTGTGCGACCACCCTCAATCGATCAAGGGGGTATTTTTACCAAAGTTTTCTTTTCAACTTCCCCCTTTGGCACTAAGCTCTTACCTTCATACTTCATTAACCAAACATAAACATTTATTAATTGTATTATTAAGTTTAGAGTATATAGTATTAAGATTTTTTTTTTTTTAATATATTTAATAATAATTGAGTATGATTTATATATGTTGATGGTATTTTTAGTATTTTCTGTCTGTGAAGGTGCTTTAGGTTTATCTATTTGACATTTTATCCCTGACACCAATGAATATCTTCGCTGCAGAAGCATCAGTTACCGTTTTGCGTTTTAATTATTATAAGACGTATTGAATTGTACTATGTAGGTATACCTACTTTTCATATAATGATGCTTGTTATTCTTCTTCATTTTAGCCTCATCCGTAAGGAGTTGTTTTTCTATTTTACTCTAGTTAGATTTCATAGAGGCTGAAATAATAAGAAGCCAAGAAAAACATGACATGGGCAGAATCGAAAGCAATGTCGAAGTAACATTACCTACTGTGGCGATGTAATAATGTTAATAGTAAGGATTTTTTTGGAAGGATTAAGATTAAGGATAGTCCAAAATAGTAGCAACAGAGAGCAGATACTGTAGAAACATTTTGGTAAGTATGGTAGAAAATATTTTTATTTACCTTAAACTATAGAGCATAATAGTCAATTAATGCTACCTAAATTACACATTTATTTTTTTATGCGTAGAAGTGTATATGGAAAATATGATCTCCACTCAGTTTTTTTCTGGATATACACATACACACACATGTCCACCCAGTACTGATTTTCAACGACTAATGAGTAAAGGTACATTAGGTTTTAACTCATTAGAAACCAGAAGGTTAGACGAGCAAATTATTTTCTTGTGCCGAATTCTACGAGGTACAGTAGATTGCTCTACTCTTCTACCTGAGGCCAGCCGACTCTGCGTACCAGAACACCGTACCAGATTCCGCTCTGGCCGTGTGCGCTTGTTCGAGCCCCTACGTGCAAGAACATTATATCGCCAGCAGGCTCCTATCTCCCGCGCCCAGCGCGCTCTGAACAACCTCCTCGCCAAGCATCCTCAGGTTGACCTGTTTGCGGATGGATGGAAGTTGATAGAGCGAATGTGCCTTAACTATTGTGAGAATATCTAATACTTATGTAATTTTTTGATTTATTATTAGATATTTTTTCGAGAATTATTTTGTTAATAATTTTTACTGTTATTTTATTTAATTGTTTGTTGATTCTTCATAATGTTTAATATGCCTACCTATTCTACTTAGTATCTATGATTTAAATTTAAGTAGAGTCATGTTGTTTAAATACTGTTGTTTAAGTTTTTAGATGATATTTATAAAGATTTACCTAGCAAGTAGGTGTCCTAGACACGATCCTAGACGTAACACATTGGAGAACTCTGTAATGTTAGGTCTGGTTTCTAATAAACGAATTGAAATCACTATTTTCAATGAAGACCAGATAGATTGTGTAATGTAATGTAAAACTCGTCAGGTGCGTTGTGGACACTTAAATAACTACAAGAATTATATTGAAATGTAATTATTATTCTTATTGTAAATGTATAACTACAACATCATTCAATAGCTAAACTTGTGTTAATATATAAAAACTTATGCCTACAAGTAAAAGTAAACTATGATTAGCGTAGCTAAAGTTGGATCTCGTTGCTGCTCCACTACCAAATTATAAATTATTATCAAGTGTGATCCGTGGTAAATCCCACACACCAAATTGAGAATACCTATTCCAATATAGCGAATTATCCTTCAGGACCAGACCTCTATTTTTATTATGTTTCGGGAACATGATGTATTATTATTTATTGCACAGCCGATCGCGCTAATTGAAACCACTAAATTACGAACGCAACGATTGTATTGTATTGGTAGTGAGACAGTGTTTGGAGAGACATGAGTTGTTGGTTTTCTACTATCAAACAGTATGAATAACTCGATCAAACAGTATGATGGCTCAGTACATTTCGCTTGCTTATATGCTTGTAATACACACATATGTAACAATATTATTGAAAAAAAGGGCTTGTGCAAACAAGTAGTATGAGATGCAGATTTTAGAATACCAGCGCTACAGCGCGTACATGCTGGAGCATCACGCTGAGCTATAGGCCATTTCTTTGCCACAATAATGATGTAATGACCTAGGCATGGCAGTTGCAGTGTAAGAATCGATCCACAGAAATAATGTCGTAAGCCATTGATTAATTAAAAAGGGAAGATGAGGTACTAGTTTCTCGAAAATGGCAACCTCATATTGTGTAAAATTGTGTGCTCCCACCTCAGTCACCGACGGAGCGGCGGCGGCACGGGCGGTCGTGATTCGCGTGAAATATTGTTGTCTCGGTCTCACTTTGGTCTTAGATACGTCTTTCCGTCTTTGTTCTTCTTTGTATTGCACAGGACTGGAAATATAATTGTGAGCGTGTTTGCGTGTAGTTGTAACACATGCCAATTTTTGAGCAAGCGCTGGGAGACGTAACCTATCTTCCCTTTTTAATTAATCAATGTCGTAAGCAAAGGGAATCTACCGGAGGAAGCGCTTCGTTCTATGTATTTTTATCACCGCTACTGCGATCACCAATCTGCCTGTCAAGTGTGGTTATAGCAAACCCCTGTTGTCCCCCAAACAACTTGGGAGCACATTATTGTGTTCTGAGGACAACCTACTGTAATATCTAATTACTGAAATATTTGGCGCACACTATACACTTGTTATAAACTAAGTAAAGATTTTAGATCCCTAATGCAAAGTTAATTTTAGGTGTTTTGTTTTAGAAAAATTCTAACCGCCTGAGTAGATAACTAAAGCGTTAAATTTTAATGTAGCTGCCTCAGAATTTTAAACTACCTTCGAAGTTGTTGCGGAATTAGCATAGTACCTGCTCGACGGCCTCTATTGATTCTGTAATCTGCTGTTTAATATTAATACTTTGTAGATACAAGAGAAAAAGGATAACGAGGTCTTTGTTTAGCTTAAACAATTGGTACATGGATAGAAACTACTTGTAAAATGTTTTAGCAATCTAGAACGGAGTCTCACCGTTGTTGACAGAACTCTGTATGTGTTGATGGATTGTGTTTTGTTTGTCTTATTTTCATTTAAGATCCAATCCTTAGGTAGGTACTAATGGGTGGAGGAACTGGAATATCCAACATTTTTACATAGGGGTCCACAGCAGATTTTGTTTTAACGTAGGTTTTTTGTAGATGTTTTTCATCATGTAATAATTAGTAGTTCTCCGAACTGTGAACCTCGCGAACACTAACTATTTTTAAACCGTACCCGTTTTCTATAATGCCTGGTTATCGGGTAATTTTTTTATATAAATATTAGCAATTTTTGCACAAAAACAGAAGTCTCCATAACGTTCTCATTAACTACCTCATTAATTAGGAATCAAAATTACTTTATATTACAATAAATTCTGTATTAAATACAATAACAAAAATATAACTAACAACAAACTTTCTTCTTAGACACAGTTGAATAAATCAAAATTTGTTTGTTTTGCAAATTTGCTAATATTATCCTTAAGGCGCTATTTGCTCATAATTTTTCGTGAATTTTGATGAATTATTTGATCAAATTTTGTACCTACCTGGGTAACCGGGTCTTATAATAAAATAGTATCCGGGTACAAATAACATTTCAAATAGGTACCTTTTTGGGATATTATTTGATTTCTTAGTAGTTACCCAGTGTAAATATATAAGTTAAGACTGTAGGATCTTATTGAAACTTGCCAGGGAGATAAATACCATTAGTATCCTGGAGTCCCACATAGGCTAAAGTGAAAAGTGCGTGCAGAGCCATGGCGAGCAGCTACATAGTTATTATTATTTATTGTAAACTCATCGCTAACCGACTAAATTTTTCTTCTTCCTCTTTTCGCAAGAGCAAGAGCTTCATGTTCCTAAGTCTACAAGACTTAGGAACATGAGACGGTCTAAATTAAAGGGCCCTAACATTATATCCGACAGTCTTCGAGAGCGAGATAAAGCAACGTGAAACGTGAACGATAGAGCACTCTGGCGCCAGGTCCCTTGAAATTATATCAACTACTACCCTAGGCAGTGTTAGGTAATCCCTGTGCCTTGTGGATTGTGACACCCCATCCTAATATAAGTGGGAACTGGGTTCTCGCACATGTCACCTCTCCGGACTGCCAAGCTGTAGTCACAGCGCCTATTATTGGCACAGGAGATCATTAAAATGGTTGAATTCGATAATTACATTTTGGGCCAGACATTATATGTCTGGCAATGTAACTAAATCAGTAGTGGAAAACCTTTTTCCACCTAAATCAAAATGAAGGTACCTACCTAAAATCGTACAACGATTTTATGAAATGGCGCGCAGAGAAAATAGTGAAATCCTTATAGGAAAACGTACGTTTTGTTAATATATTTTAACGAATTCTCAAAGACTTACAAACCTTCAACATTATGGAGCGTGTATTCTAAGAAACATTGAGTAGGTACTAAAAGCAATGTACATTTAAAGGATTTCGAGTGACTCACATTGTTTTTCAGAAGGCAAAATGATTGATCAAATTGGAAAAAACCTTTCACTATCTATAACTAATAATATTGCTCTAATTTTACCATAGACATTAAATAAATACCTCACCTAAGTTGTTGTGTTGATTTATGTACAATAATTATTTTTCTTTAGCTCATTCATATTTTTATTTTTACTTTCCTTGTATTCGTAATGAAAAGCACAGTGTTTACCTCGGGTGAAAGTAACATTTAGTCCCTCGAACTATCAGCACCAAACCCCGTCTCGGGACTAAATGAATTACTTTCATCCCTTGGGTAACAATGTACTATTTTATTTCGTCTGAGGGGACCAACTCAAAATTGTTGTAGCTAGTCGTGATTTTTCAAAAATATTATGTTGCTTTTGGGATAAATTAGTATTTATCCCAAAAGCAACATAATATTTTTGAAAAATCACGACTAGCTACCGTCGTCAAAAAAAATCTAATGGTACCTACCACCTCGGGATCATTCTGTTAACCATGGACGGAGATAGGTATCAAGTAACATACCTACGTAGGTAAGTAGTACCTACTTAAATATCACAGACGAATTGAGAACCTTCTCCAATTTTTAAGTCGGTTGAAATAGATTGCGGCTATGATCTTTCTTTTGTCATATAGCTGCAAATTATGTCAACAGATCCCAATAACATAAATTAAAATTCACATGCTTGGAGTCGAGATAAAGGTCTTAAAGAAAGGATCTCAAATCAGAAAGCAGGTACCCACCTACTTTTTCCATGTTTAAAAATTTAAGTTGAGGTAGGTAAAGTAGGTACTACGGGTTTGTTTATCTTTTGTGCAGGTTTAAAAAAATCGAATACTCGTATGTTGGCTCACTAAATATTAATCTGTGGTAACAGGTGAACCACCTCTTTTTTTAAGCTTAATCACATTGCGAAACAACCTTCTTCAGTACCTATAAGTAGGTACCTAGCTTTGGTATTTTAAATTGATTTGACCAACATCTTATTAGTCCGTGCAGTTTAAGGACTCTTGTGGCTTGAGGTTAGGTGTTCCTAAGAAAGAAACGATTAACTATTAGAACATTCCCTAACCTCTCTAGTGTTTACCTACTACCTGTGTTACTACTATGAAATAATGTTTGAAACCAAAACTCTTTTAATTAGGTACATGAGCGCCATCTCTATAAAAAATGGCAAAATCAATGTAGTTCTTACTGCACAAACTGGAAGTATGCGCGTGACTGTGATAAAAGGATACTCTCGAAATTTTACAATAATATAGGTTATTGTAATGGTGGCACAGCGGCGGCAATTGCATATTGCATTTTGCTTCTATTGATCTGCTGGCCGTGCCAAAAATACTGATCAAATCTTTACCATTTTTTTATGAGAACTATATAAAATATCTATCTTTCATTTAAAAATAAAATCATCGTAATCAGATGTCTCAAAGCGGAGATATTCTAAAGCCCCCTTTTTGCCTTTTTGGGGAAAGTACATCTTTTAATCAAAAATCCCCGATGAGAAAAAATTCTATAAAATTGTTAAATCTGTACACGAGATTTCGTAACGATCGGTTGTAAAATACGACCTGTAGAGGAGTACAGACATACTGATAAATTCCGAGAATGTTGACCCGGAGAACCTTTTCGTTCACTAACGTTCACGAGGTTTAATGAATAAATTAACACTTTATTGTACTAAAAAAACAAACAAATAAAATAAAGTCTTAAATATAGGTATTGATGGCAGGAGGCGACTCAGGACTGCTACTTTGTGGCGTCGTCATATGGGGGGTGGCCTATGTGCAGATGTGGACGTGAGGGAATTGATATGATGATGATGACCGTAGTAGAAATATTCATTCATCAGATGAGTTAATAGTGCATTGTCACTAATCAACTCCGTAATTTTGATGGATGAACCAAATGATTCAAATATGATTGAATGATAGTGGACAAATGACACGCGATACAGCCTTTATACCCTATTTATCCGAAACAAAACCACAATCAGCATGAAATCATTGATTTCTGGTCGTTAGTAATAAATTTATACCAATTGGTAGTTTACAGCATTTGTTGCGAGTATCACTTTATTGCGGTGAGTTGGAACTTATATTACGCATGGTCTCTAAGTTAATTTGAGTCCAATGAATAAAACGAGAATTATATTCGTGAATTTTTATTGGAACCATAATAAATTCGTATTTATTGACAGCCCGTCGTCAAGGACAGTACAATACTTTGCAGTTTGGTGAAAGATTCCTATCTCGAGAAAAATGAATTGCATGATTTTGGCCCTCCCCATACTACTTTACCAGTAATTTATTATTCTTTTCTTATAATAACTGAATCACATTAAAACACATACTAATGACTCATTTTGTTCTCGGCTGAGTCTCTGCTTCTTCTTCTTTATCTGTGTAGTTCTGTTGTATCCGTTGTCGATGACACATAGAGGAGAACGCATGAAGCCATAATATGCCCAACTCTAGAAGCGTTAGAACGCTACATCCGAAGAACACACTGAAAACTCCTCCCAGCTCAGCTGAAATTACAAAAAACCTTTATAAATCGTTTCAAACAAACAAAAGGCGTATATGGAGATAACCTTTACTTAGCTTATTAATATTCTTAGCTCCATACTATTATTTTTTACAAGCTGCGCCCCGCGTTGTTCGTATGGAAACGTTTAAAGGTGATTTTTATCCCACGGGAACTGAATTATGGGATAAAACGTGCGTGAGCCTATGTTTGATTTCGGGATTAGAATTACCTGTGTGCTAAATTTCAGCCAGATCCGTTCAGTAGTTTTGGCGTGAAGAGGTAACAAACATCCATCCATCCATCCATACATCCTGGCTGGCTATAAAAGCTGCTTATAAATCACACTAATATTATAAATGCGAAAGTTTGTCCATACAAACTTTCGCGTTTATAATATTAGTGTGATATTTATAAGCAGCTTTTATAGCCAGCTATCACCTCGGTGTCAGGTGCTATTGTGGACCAATCCTAGGTCATGTGATATCAAAATTCTTGATATTGTTTGTGTTAATCTATACGGTAGCGTTTGCAAGTTTCCGTAAATGATCAATAATTACTGTAGTCCTCAATGTTTTGAAACATAAAGTATTTTGTTTGAATTGAATATGTCCAAATAACTTTTACCAGATAAACCAAGCTTATAAATTTTATGAACACAATTGGTAATATCGCAATTCCGACTCCATTGCGAATAGAGTTGACTTTCGTACCCTGATGGGACACCAGCTTTTATTGTAATGTATTCAATTCAAGCACCATCAATAGAAACTTCTAGTTATTTATTAACAATATACGAACTGAACCATCGAACCGATCTCTACGTAGATAAACCCAGTTAGTATAGTTTGTAAAGCATCGCGTGGTTCACTCTGTCAGTTGGTGTAGACCACATTAACCTGGATCCCCATATCCATTCTTTCGAAATACCTACATATTTTGTGTTTCGAAAGCATGGACATATACATATAATGTATGGATGGATGGATGTTTGTTACTTCGTCACGCCAAAACTACTGAACGGATCGGGCTAAAATTTTAAATAAACATAGTTCGATAGGAATGTAAGAGCCATAAACGTTCCCGTATTGCAATAGTAAGATATTTGTTACTTCTTCCCAACAAGTTTTGTTGTGAAGGAGTACTACTGAACAAATTGGGCTGAAATTTTATAAAAACGTAGTTCTAAGCCTAGAATAAATTTTGGGCTACTTTACATCCCATTATATAATTCCTATAGGAATATAAATAACCTTGACCACCCTCCGGACTAAGCCAGTCCGTGAAGCAACTCTGTTGTGTTTCAAAATGTGGTCCGTAGTAGCTATCTTCTAGAACTTCGTGATTCATAGTCGGCCACATCTTCGCTTTCCATCAGGTGAGATTGCGGTCAAACGAAAGTCTATTTCAGATAAAAAAAGTCTTATAATGTTTTCGGCTACCGCAGCGTCTGTCAGCCCTTCTGTTTTCAGTATGCGACGATAAGTTATCAACAATTTTCAGGTACCGTAGCATCTTTCAGCTCTTCCTTTTTATAGTATGTGAAGCTTACAATGATGAGTCGTACAATTTTGTCAGCATTTCTTTTTATGGTATGTTAAATTGCAATGATGAGTCAAACGATTAAGATTATTATATTGAGTTCGTGATACCTCATGAGTTGATGAAAATTACGTAGGCAAAGCGGCGGGTAAAAGCCTGCTTATAATATTAGTATGATTATTTTAATCTATTCATATCTCATGGGAACTGATTAATGGGATAAATAGTAGCCTTTGTTTTATTCCAGACTTAGAACTAAGTCTGCACAAAATGCAACACCGATCCGTTCAGTAGTTTTGCCGTAAAGATGTAACAAAGATCTCACTATTGTTTTATGAGTACGTTAGGGTGTTTGCATTACTATAGGAATTGATTTATGAGATAAAAAGTAGCTCAAAATTTATTCAAAGCTTAGTCGTCTATATAAACTTTCAGAATGGTTCGTTCAGTAGTTATGTCGTGAAGAAGTAACAAATATCTCACAATTATTATACAGGAACGTTTTATAGTTATTTATATTACATTCCTATTGGAACTGATATTTGGAATAAAAAGTAGCCTATGTTTTATTCCAGGCCGACAAAGACAAAATTTCAGCTCTCTAAAGCTAGTTACTTTGTTACTTCTTCACAACAAAACTACTGAACATAGATGTTCAGTAGTTTTGTTGGAAAGAAGTAACAAAGATCTCACTATTGTTTTAGGGGAACGGCTCATAAATTTCTGTGGGAACTGAAATATGGGATTAAAAGTATTCTTTATTGTATTTTAGGCCTAGAACTAATTAAAAGCTCAGCCTGATACTTTCAATAGTTTTGTTGTGAAGAAGTAACAAAGATCTCACTGTCGTTATACGGGAACGTTTATAGCTCTTTCATTCCTAATGGAACTGAAATATTAGTTAAAAGTAGCCTTTGTTTTATGTTAAGTCTAGAACTATGTCTATTTAAAATTTCAGCCCGATCCGTTCTGTAGTTGTGGCGTGTTTTATAGGTCTCTTACCAAACAAGTCCAAGATATACAGAGAGAATCTGCGCGACTTGATCTTTAGCCTACGGTTCTGCAAAAACACCCGCACAATGCTGGTTTTTTGGAAGTCAAGCCCCTCACTGGAAACAACGATAGATTTTAATCTGCTAGCAGAAAGATGATCATTATGATGATGTCCACCGGCAACGGCGAGGCTAGTCCAGTTTCAACGGACACTAGCCCCGCCATGTAAAGCCACTAGTTCTGCTAAAGAGCAAGCAAAGCAAGTATGCCTCTATAAAAGTACAAGTGGCAGTATTGTTTAAAACTCATTGTTATGGAAAAATTCACTACTTTTCAGCACGTACACTGTGATAAATAAATAATGCTGGACAATTTATACAGCATTATCTAGCCCCAAGTTCAGCAGCTGTTTTGGGTACTAGATAACTAATATTCTTCATACTATAGAGATCGTTTTTAGAAGTTCATAGGGTAGTAATTATTGCGCCTGTTTACTATTATTATTTTTGACATTGTCTAAAATAACATTATAGATCATAGTTAGAATACATAATAACTTTTTTACTTATCTACTGTAACATTTGCATGCTAGTCTTAGTAGAACATCATTGAAACTAAAATACTATAACATCTGTGTAACCTACTTTGTGTTCAAGCAAATAAGCGATCTTTATCTTTATCTTTAGATAAATGTACTTACTAGAAAGGATCCAGCGGACGAACAGCGGGATCCAAAGGATAGCTACTCTTCTCGATAAAGTTGGTCTCGACATCACACGCGTTAACACAACTGCATGCGTCATTGCCGTACGACTCTGTAGAGCAAAATAGTCAAACATTTTAAGATTCAGTGAACTCAACATAGGAAAAGGATGACAGATATTGGGGGTGACGAACTCACATGACAATAGCGAAAGTGACTTAAGGGTGCCTTTACCCAGCAAAAGCTCACCATCATCACAGGAAAAGTCATCATCGATTGCACTACAAATGGTGCCATAGGAGTCCAATATTTAACGACCATGTGAACAACCCAGGACAAGCTGGAGGCTTACTTCAAGGCCCAGAACTGGCAAAAAAAGAGAAACATGGAAAGAATGCAGTGGAACTCCAAAGACAAATAATGACGATTGAGTTCCTCCTCACCTCACCAGCCTGTAATCTGCTGGACGCAGGCCTCCCTCTAATAAACATTTTATCTCATCATCATCATCATCATCAGCCTATATTAGTCCACAGCTGGACATAGGCCTCCCCTAATGAGCGCCATAGCGCTCTGTCTTCAGCTTGACGCATCCAGCATCTGCCTGCAGTCTTTCGGAGATCGTCATCCCACCTGGCCGGAGGGCGCCCTACACTACGTTTGCCGAGTCGCGGTCTCCACTCAAGAACTCGTTTACCCCATCGGTTGTCAGTTCTTCGCGAAATATGGCCGGCCCACTGCCACTTCAGCTTGCTAATTCTCTGAGCTATGTCGATAACTTTGGTTCTCTGTCGGATGTATTCGTTACGAATCCTATCCTTCAGAGAGACTCCGAGCATAGCTCTTTCCATAGCTCGCTGAGCAACCTTGAACTGGTGGACCAACCCTATCGTGAGTGTCCACGTCTCAGCTCCGTAGGTCATAACGGGTAGGACGCACTGATTGAAAACTTTCGTTTTCAAGCATTGCGGTATGGATGACGAGAAGACTCGACGTAGTTTTCCAAACGCTGCCCAGCCCAACTGGATCCTCCTCTTGGCCTCCTTCTCAAAATTGCTTTTACCCAACTGCAGAATTTGCCCAAGGTAAGTATACTGGGAAACAATTTCGAGAGGGTGGCCATGTACGACGACCGGCCCCGGATCAATGAGGCCATTGATCATGACTTTGGTTTTATCCAAATTCATGCCGAGACCGATGCGTCGCGAGGCTGTTGCTAGGCCGTCCAGCATCCGGTTTAGCTCCTCCAGCGACTCCGCCATTAAGACTATGTCATCAGCGAATCGCAGGAGTGAGATGTAATTGCCGTTTATGTTAATGCCCTTGCCTTTCCAGTCCAGCGTCTTAAACATATCTTCCAACGCGCTCGTGAACAGTTTCGGGGATATAACATCCCCCTGCCTCACTCCTCTGCGCAGTTGGATGGGTTTGGACTGCTGGTCCTGTACTTGGACATTCATGGTTGCGGCGTCGTTGAGACATCTCAGCACCTCGATATAACGATAGTCTACTTGGCATCGCTGTAAGGATTCCAGAACAGACCATAGACCATACGCCTTCTCATAGTCCACAAAGGCCAGACACAGGGGCTGATTATACTCTTCGGACTTCTGTATAATCTGCCTCACTGTGTGTATGTGGTCTATGGTGCCATATCCTCCGCGAAACCCGGCCTGTTCCGGTGGCTGGAACTTGTCGAGTCTCCTGGCGAGACGGTTCGTGATCACTCGTGAAAACAGCTTATAGACGTGGCTCAGGAGTGTGATGGGTCTGTAGTTTTTAAGGAGGGTTTTATCTCCCTTCTTAAAAAAGAGCACCACCAAACTCCCGCTCCACGCCTTTGGAGTTCTCCCACTGTGAAGGACGGCGTTGAAGAGGTTCTGTAGTTCCTGTATAACAGGGGTTCCTTCGGCTTTCAAAAGCTCTGATGTTATTCCGTCCTCCCCGGGGGCTTTTCCATTTTTAACCTGTCTTAGAGCTAACACGATCTCGTCTTGACTGATGTCAGGCAGTTCGTCGGTATAGTGGCGTGTCAGGGTGGCTCTGGAATCGTGGTCGTCTCGTTGGGAACGAGAGGCATGAGCAGCGTATAATCGGCCATAGAAATCCTCTATCTCGGCGAATATCTCCGGCTTCGACAATACGGTCCTCCCATCGTGCGTTTTAAGCTTCGTCAGGTGGCTCCTGCCAAGCTGCTGAGTGAATACTTTGGACCCTCGGTTTCGCTCTATTGCCTCTTCAATGAGGCGTGTGTTGGAGCTCCGAAGGTCACGCCGTACCATCTTCGTAATTCGCTTGTTCAGGTCTGACCTGTCTGACGAAGTCGCTTGGGTGGTTTCCCGTCTTTTTGCCATCAGCCCGAGAGTCTCATCCGAGAGTTTGGATTTCTTGCCAGTTCGCTGCTTTTGGCAGAACCTGATGCCCTCGTTCCTCAACGTTTCGACCAGATTGTGTAGGTTCTCGTCAGCGTCATCAGTGGGATCCAAGGCAACGAATATATTCCCGAGAAGCTGCTGGAACTTCTCGGTGCCCGCCATGATCTGGATTGGGTTAGGTCGGAGCGTGGACTTCATCAGACGGTTTCTTTCAAGCTTTAAGTTGATATTCAGAGAGCCTCGGAGCAGTCGGTGATCAAATCCGGTATTAAACCTGTTAATCACTGAGACATCTCTGAATATGTGCTTGCTATCCGTCATGATGAAGTCGATCTCAGTTTTAGTCACAGTGTCAGGGCTTCGCCACGTCCACTTCCTGTGGGGCGGTTTCTTAAAAAAGGAATTCATTAAGAACAGCCCCTCCTTCTCAAGGAAGTTGACAAGCATTTGCCCCCTGTGATTCCTAACTCCATAACCATGCGAGCCTATTCGGGATTCGTTGCCAGTCCGGGTTCCCACCTTGCCGTTAAAGTCCCCCATAACAACGTTGAAGTGAGCCTTAGTGGTGTTATGTAAGGCTTTGGATATGTCTTCGTACATATCCTCCACTTCATCATCCGAGTGTGCCGAGGTCGGTGCGTAAACCTGAATTACCTTCAAGCTGTACCGCTTGGACAGCCGAAGGATCAGGTACGCAACCCTGGTCGACACACTGGAGATTTCTTGAACGTTGTTAGAGAGGGCCTTGTTGACGAGGAAACCTACGCCACCCTGAGATGTTTTATCACCCTCGCGAAAGTAGAGAAGATGGCCCGAGTCTAAGGTTACGGTGTCCTCCCCCTCTCTACGGACTTCACATAACCCCAGAACATGCCATATAATGTTCTCTAACTCCACTTCCAACTGCGCTAGATGGTGGTCAAGCCTCAGAGTGCGTCCGTTAAACGTAGCCAGGGTCAATTTTTTGAGTAATGAATGGTAGCCTGCCGTAGCCCGGGGATTCCTAGCACCCCCTGCCCCGCCGTTACCATGGCCGCTACCATGGCCAGGAATAGCGAGGCGGCCGGGAACTGGGGGCCATTTTTTGGCTGTGGTATTCATGGGGGTTATTGCCCATAATCCTCACGCTGGGCATGCGGGTTGGGAATCGCAGTTTGATAATGGAATTGTTCTGCAGGGGGCGCTGCTGCCCGCCCCCCGGTTCATGTCCCTTTGTCGCCTCTTACGACACCCACGGGAAGAAATGGGGTGGTGCTATTCTAGGCCGGCACCACACAGCCACACAGCCATTTTATCTCATTGGAGTGTAATGTCTACATATATTGCCCACGCTGGGCATGCAGGTTGGTGATCGAAGTTGAATGGTAGAATTGTTCTGTTAGGGGCGCTACTACTCGCTTCTGGTCAATATCCCTTAGTTGCCAGTTAAGACACCCAGGGGAAGAGTTGGGGTGGTGCCAATTATAATCCGGCACCACACATCTTGTAGACTTATATGATTTATATATTACGCGAGGCTTGGTAGGCGCAGCGTAGGTTGTGCGCGTGACAGTACTCCCCGCCAGGAGGCACTGGGTACACAGGCCGTACGCAGTTGCACATCTTCATCGAGTATTCTATCTCGCATTCCACCACGCAGTACCTCCTGCGAAACAATCATCCT
Source organism: Eupithecia tripunctaria (assembly GCA_955876795.1). NCBI lineage: Eukaryota > Metazoa > Arthropoda > Insecta > Lepidoptera > Geometridae > Eupithecia > Eupithecia tripunctaria. The sequence continues at coordinate 6,937,442 of OY041602.1, read as the reverse complement.
TTGTAAAATTAAAAAGTATCTATTTTGAGATTTACTTTTACCGACAACTTTGTTGGTGATTATTTGCAAGATACGGAAAAATCATGGGTGACTGCGAGACATAGCATTTCGTTGCTTCATTATTTTATTCCAGAGTAATCCCGGAATGGGTACTCACGCAATTCGCGATTGTTTGACTAATCGGGGGTAAGCAAACTTATTGGTGGTATAAGAAGTACTACGTGAACGAAGCCGCAGGCAGAACCTAGTTAAAACACTTACTTGTGATAGACTGGGAAAAAGCGGAGCGGGTGTTCCCGCATGCGACACCTCTTGAGTTGGTCGCTGAAGAGACGTGCGCCGTCCTGGATCCGATAACGACGGACGTGGTACACGGACCAGTGCTCCATGCTATGCCCGATAGGCGTGCCATTGTTTGTTGACTCTACAAAGTGCCGGCTACTTTGTAGAGCTAGCTAAAATAAAAAATAAAACGTCAATTGCGAGTCCTACCCTGTTATCTTGACCTAGACCGACCTCCCGTTGACTTAGAATCATTATTAAAGGTCTACGGAAGGTAAGTTATAGCAAATAATTACATCGTCTGATAGGCCCTGAGACCGCGTCATGTTCGTCGCCAAGCAAAGTGAGTGAGCTTTTAGAATGAGTGAATTGTGTGATTTTGTGGTGTTCGCTTTCACAAAATTTCATGCAATTGCACAAAAAATGGCAATAATAACTTTTAGGTTTATTGACAAAAACACTAATTTTATCTACTCATAGTGTGCGTGCGTCGGCATTTTGTTAACGAACGCATTCAATAATAATTAATTTTGTTTTAAAAAACTATAAACAGTCTTCAATTTTTACAGTTTTTTAAGAATTTTCATGGATTTCATAGTCAAAACTGAACAAAATTAAAATGGGACCACATGGGAAGCATCAGCTTTCATATAAAAAAAGAATCATGCAAATCGGACCAGCCAATCAAAAGTTCTGAGGTAACAAACATAAAAAAAATACAAAAAAATACAGGCGAATCGAGAACCTCCTCCTTTTTTTGAAGTCAGTAAATACAATGCCACAGGAAGTAAAGGTTTATCTAACGATTTAAATTATCTTAAATCTTTGAGTTACATAATATAAGTTAAATTTGAATGTTTAACTTACTTATACCCTTTGAAGTTTTAATATATTCATACATAAAGGGTTGCAACTTTTGATTGCGTTACCTGAGAAGTTTTATTTATATTGAGGTTCCACGAAATGCAAACGAACGACTTCGTATTTTTGGAGTAGCTAAATTATTTGATGTTGGCAAATGTAACAGTATGTTGTCCAATCCATTGTCTGAAGAAGCCCGAAAAATTTACTTTTCTGTAGAGATGAAGTTTTTAGTTTTCATTTATATTTGTTATAAATATTGTAAATATTATATAATCTACCAATTAGGCGATGTGGTCGCTCTGCGTTAAAGCCTTTTGTTGTGTGGTATTCGTGGTATGGAATTTCAACTCGATATTTCCATGCGTTCCTGAGAAAATACGGTTTTTCAAATATTTTTCTTTTTTTTTTCATGGGTTTCTTTTTGCCTTTTTAGGCACAGAACCCGAAAAATTACCCATCCAAAAATAGTATGGATATACTATAGGTGAATACTTAGAAATAGTAGGTAAGTACCTACATTTTAGTAAGATCGCTTTGGAAACTTCAGAGATTCGGGAATAGTAGTACAAATTTCGACTATTTTCAATTAATGCTTCACTTGGCGAGGTAGCCGCCCTTTTTTCAATGATTCAAAAACTATTTCACTTTCGTGAAAGAACAGAGTAAAACACTATGAAAGTATAATCGTCGGCATAAGTAGGCATCACCGACTTACCCAAACATATTCTAGGTCTACATCGATAGGATGAGTTTCAGAGTGGTTTACAGCCAGCATTAAACCACTTGCAAATCCAGAAAACCTAGTTCTGTGAATTTTGTGGTCCACACCTTTCTCCTCTCTGAAAATTAAAAATCACACCGACTCTCCTGGACGTTACATTCAGATTTGATATCACACAAAAAACGTAGACAATGAAGCCTGATACATGTTTATCAAGTTTTGCTATGGAGAACTGTTTCGAGTCACTTTTGAAACCTATGGTCTTTTGAGCCCATATTAAAGGAGAAAAAGAGGTCTTTAAAAAAAAACCAGTTTCCCCAGGGGGATTTGTCAAGAGGGAAAAGTGGAATAAACCTTGTACAGGCATTCTCTGTCTTCATTATTGTAATAATTGTTCTTAAGCGTTGCTCCAGTATAGATGACTACGTGAGCTTACAAGATACGGGCCTTAGCAGTAAACTACAAGCAATTCATAGGTACCGTCTCAAAGATCGTGCGTTGAAGACACAGCAGTACCCGTCTCCAGTGAGCTCCAATTCGAACAGTTCGGAGCAGTTCACCAGTCTTCCAGACCAGCGACATCTGTAACGACGGTAAGAACCTCACCTACGTTCACTGCTGAACATGCTTCGCCCCAAATAAGGGGGTTTTGTCGTAATCAGTACTGCGCTTGGCAGGCAGATCACAGATACGCTGCGCTGGCTTTGAAGTTTGCGTTTTAATTTTTTGTGATAACTTTATTGTTTTCTTGTGATATTTCTTTAAAAAAAATACATAGTTTCTTAACAATTGTTGATTGTGTTGTGTGTTGATCCGCCGCAATCTTTCCAAAATTTTTAGGCCTCGCTCCGCCGATATTTATTTTTGTAAGTGACTTGACCATTTATCAGGTGCTTCAAAATATTAGGTGTACCTAAGTGTGTGAAAGTTTTTTTTTTATTGTGGTGTATTATGATGTCTCGTAGCGAGACGAAACTACGGCTTGACAGCTAACTTTGATATCTTTGATTTTTATCAGAGAAGGTAATTTTGAAATTGTTATTAGATATTTTACATAATAATATTTAGCAATGGTTTAACTGTAAAGTAACGCCTAAACCAATGTTTTATAGCTACCTAGGCTCGTATTATATGTAAGCTTGCTCTGTCATCAAATTGCCTAAGTAACGCTCGATAAGGAACGCAAGCTTTCATGATACGGGCCTGTAGCCATTGATGAATTAACCTGAGTAAAGTTTCTTCACAAGACGATGTGAGGCTGCGTCCAGCCTCATCCAGCGTGATGTTGTTGTACGCAAGGAGGTGCTCGATATTCTCCAGGTCTTCGACGCGGTACGTCACATCGGGCGAGAAGAACGCAGCCAGCTGGTACAGGTTGCTTTTAATATAACTGGTTGTTATGTTTGGTGGGATGTTCCTGGAGGTATAAATACAAATCATTCATGTCTTGTGTTGGCCTGGTAAACCAAGCGGGAAACTAATTTCATAAATTAAACAATAATTCAAGCATAATAATAACATTATCGACTTCTACGACTCGTGTACAGACTAATAATATTTTTTGAAAGACATGATTAACATTCTGCCAAAGATTATTTTTATGAGCCTATATCAAGGCTCACATTTGGCCAATGGCTGAAGTTTGGACGGAATGTTACAAAGTCGTAGAACAATTACATTATGATTTCACTTGATTAAATATCTTGTTATTATATTTAATTAATAATAATAATAATAATGATTTATTCAAAATAACTTAGGGCTAGAAGGATAATAAAAAGGTTCATCTTAAATTCTAATCGTATAAAATATTGCGTGTGCCTGAACTAGGTAAAAACCTGTTTTTCAGGCAAAATGAGAGCTAGTAACAAATAAAATAATCAGATAGAACTTAATAATTATTTATGGCAAAATGGTGCGTACTTTAAAATGATAACTAATGCTACCTAAAACTAAACTAGTTAACTTAATTAATACAGGTGCTTGCAATTTTTGTGGCTTACTTTATAACTGTCATTAAATTTTCTGTTTCATCATATGACATACATTGTAGTGTATTCTTAAGTTTTTTTCTTACAACTATTATAATTTAGGGAATAAATATCGGCTAACACATTTAATCTATTATATAGGAAAGGACCAAGGATAAAATTTATTTGAAAAAGTATGTTTCCGATCTAGTTGTTTAGGGCAAACGTAATTTTTCCTCCTTTTGTGAGCTCTATCAGTGACATATGGAAGGGCTGCGTGTTGTATAAGTACAATGTTCATTATGAATAACTGTCGAACTGTGAGTACTCCACATGATTTAAAAAGCAGGTTTGTAGAAAAAATATAAGGAAGGAAAGTTGATACCTTAAGTATCGCTCTTTGTGCTCGTAAAAAAAAATGAAAATGAAAATTGCTTTATCACTGTCAGTGCCCACGACACACCGGAGAATACGAGCTCCGGGCAGAGGCTGGGCAGCGAATGCCTTCAAAAGAAAGCCTTGGTTTGCCTGAGAAGTAATCCAAATGCTTGAAAGCCCATGCTTAATTTGTTGACTAAACTATTAGTAAAATTAACCAACTTACAAGCTCTTAATAAATTCGTGCTTCTTCCAATCTGGAAAAATAATTGGTGGACAAACTAAAACGGAAGGGAACGGTTTTCCGGTGTCCATTTTCTCCTCATGAGCGAGATACGTGGGGTTGGTCAGGAACCGCTGCACCGTTACTACTACCACGCACACTGCCGAGCCAAACAGCAGCACTAGACACAATAGCCACCACCATCTAAATAAGTATTATTATTTTAAATTACCATTTTTAATTGCGCAAGTTTTTATATCATCTGAGATCAAAGTGGTTGGAAAGAAAAATCCAACGAACCCAAACTAGCCATTGGCGACCTTCTGTCTCCATCATCAGACCATCTTGATGGTAACATGACATTGCATTTTAACCGAACTTTCATAATTATGCCAAAGTTTTGCTAAATCTGTTTGGGATAGCGGCTGGTCTAAAATTTAGATGCTAGACTTATCCCACACACGAAACAAATTACGCAATAAATTAAAAAAACGTATATTTAAAGATCAAAATAAATTAAAAATAGCACATTAAAAAGAAGATAATCATTTGTCTTTTTTAACGATGTCCTTTGAAATCAAACATTCAATAGGCGTTTGAATAAAGTTTGAGTTACACAAAATAATTGACAGCTTTTCATAGTCAAGCAGGTGCCTGACGTAGTAACTTCGTTATAATAATAAAATTTTACAAATTAGTAAACTCTCCCTCACCTGAGCAATGGATCGGCGAGCCGTCTACCTCCATGAAATTGAGTCTCTCGCAATAAATAATTAAATTTCATTTCAGCAAATTCATTGCAATTGTATTGTAAAAAGGTTTAATTAGGCCTTTGTGTAATTTGGACGAGTTTCCGTCGGCGCGGGCTTCAATAGAATGTATTGTGCTGGGGGTAATTATATTAACTAGCACGCTTTGAATCAATCATTGTGACAATGCGATTGTATCGCATCCGCTTGACTCAACTTTTTGATTAATGCATTGTTGCTGCTATTTTTGATGAAAATTCCTAGGTGAATGGGTGAAAAAGCTGTAAGCCTTTCTTTTGCGAGTTTTATCTTAATGATTAGGAATAAAGTTATGTGAAAACTAACAAAAAAGAAAATAAAGAGCTATTGGTCACCAACAATGGTCCCCACGGCGGCACAGGCACAGATTTCGATCGAACCGATTTTGTCTCTGGTGCCGATGAAATTCGACGATCAAGAATAGACCATTTTTACCGAATTATTAAGCTTACATCGCACTTCATCATTTTCCCATTTCTGTCTGAGAAAAAACGATGCTTATCGAAATCTGTGCTCGCTCCAGGTATAATAATTAAACAAACTAGCTTTGCTAAATTTAGAAATAATGCAAAACCACACAAGCTTATAACTTTGCTAACCCCCGAAAATTTAGGTGCACAAAATTATAATGCAACTGTGGCCAGTAACGGTGGTCACACAGTGTGGGCCGAAACTTTATTTACTATGTTTATTAGTTACCTATGGGTCGTAGCAATGCTTGTAATTTTCAGCAAAATGGTTGCACCTAGGATCACTCTTTATGTTGCAAAGTAGGGTCTCCTTAGGGGACTATCGACCGATATTACTAGAAATACCTACTACAAATGAATTTATTTTCCGAGGAAGTAACCATTTTTTACAAATTGCCACAATCAGACAATTAGAAAGAAAATTCATTTATTATTGTATTCATTTGGGATGCGTAATGTGACTAGCGTTACTGGCATAGGATCGACGCAAATGGCATGTAAAAAAAAACTCATGCGCGGTATGTACTAAAACCGGCTGAAATAATGACGATGCCTATTTGAAAAGAGCGTTACCGCGCCCACAAATAAGTTTTTGGATTTATAATTTAGGCGGCTACCAAAGTTTATTTGTATCACTTTAGAATATTCTAGCATTCTTTGTTGCGCTGGATGCTTTTAGGGCTCAATTTAGGCATTGGGAGCAATTTTATTGGCAACGGACCTCGCAAATATTCAACCTAGTTTTAGACCACTAAGTGCTCTGTGCTTTAACGGCGAATGGCCTATACGTAATTGTAGCATAGTGATAGCTTTTTCGGGTGGAACTATTTGGGCGTTTACACAGAAATGGATGAATGCGACTTGGTTTTCAATTTACCAGGATGAACTAGAGCTTTTTGATAGAAAGCATCAAGGTAAAATTAATTGAGTTTATGGGTTATTTAATGTGCTTAGTGTTGTGTTTAAAAAAATACTTTCTTGGTTGCAGAATATAGATTAGACTTAAGAATTGGTCTAATTCTAGATCCTAGTGTATCTTTGTTTTCAGGATATGAAAATATAATTTAATATGCCAAATTATACAGTTATAATTACTATTTTATCTGACGTTAATGAAAAAACTTTTAAAATCTTATACAAGTCAATTTGGAACTGAACCACTGATCGATTCAAAAATACAGTGAAATTGATATTTAGGTACTTCGGGCCGTGAAATGGCCGTATTAATAAACGGAAATTATCTAAAGTGTCGCCCTCACAAATATTACTTACTGTCTCTTTTATATGAGTATACATTTTCATAAGCGCGTGTAAAAGGAGCCATGCGTCTTCAAAGTCTCGCTCACAGTATCAATATCGTACCAAAACCAGTAATACCACAAGTATGCATTTGGTGGAACACAATAGCAAAAGCGGAAGGAAGGAGATTGGAACAGCTATAATCAAGACCTGTAAATGTTTGCTCCTGATGACCAACAAATCAGCACCCTGAGAAATCATAACGAAACCACGACGACCATCAATTTACCAACATATAGAGCTATGGAGGCGAGGTGTTGTTTTGTTTACGGGTTGTAAATCCAGTAAACAAAACTGACTATTTGTTCTACCTACTAAGTATTACGTCTAAAGGTACTGCAGTAAAAGCATCCATTCTGTGGCTTGGCATAGGTTCGGTCGAGCCCCGGCGTCCTATCGAATCTAATATTTATGGAAGAGGGAGAATGCCTCTTCACGTATTTCTTTATTTCATTTCCCACGCGAACACTATACAACTGCCATTTCTCTTGATAAAAGCGCGACAATGCAACAATGGAAGCGATACTATTATTTCCTTACATTATAAATATCATTATTATTATAACTGTTTGGGGCTAGATAATACTGTGTGAATTGTCCAAAATTATAAATATAATTATTATTATATTATAAAATAACTTCTTTCAAGTAATATTGTGATTAAAACTAAAACAATGATATTATTTGTCGTATTCCACTCAGATCCATTTTGCTGATTCATGAATGTCTCCACTTCTATTTCACTCTGTACTAGAGGTGCTTGGTGTATGGAGGCTTATACTGTTTACTTACAAGTTTGCGTTAGCTTTATTTTCTATGGAATGTGAACAGCAGCGCTTCAAGCGGGAAGTTTAAGTACACAACTTTCACATTTCCATAGAAAAGACAAAACTTTTAAGTAAACAGTATGGCAGTTCACACTCAGCATACGGATCTATAAGGTCGGGTGTGTCAATTCGCGCTGCTTAAATCTATAATTAATTTTGTTTTAAAAAACTATAAACCAACTTCAATTTTTACATGAATTTTTGCTTTTTCATGAATTTTTATGGATCCCATTGTAAAAACTGAACAAAATTAAAATCGTACCACACGGGAAGCACCAGCTTTCATATAAAAAAAAGAATCATGCAAATCGGACCACCCAGTCAAAAGTTCTGAGGTAACAAACATAAAAAAAAATACAGACGAATTGAGAACCTGCTCCTTTTTTTAAGTCGGTTAAAAATAAAATAGGCCGGTTGGATGAGATACCACTTAATTTTTAAAGTCAAAAATTCTTTATTGCCATAAATAAAATAAACGTACATTCAGAAAAGGTGTAATTATTATAAAATTACACTGACACCAAAAGAAGTGATATTTTTTACGAAGAAGCCTCTGATACCTCCGCGAGCAATACTAGCCACAATTTAAAACATATAGTAGATTTAGTACCAGCGACCGTTTTTCCTGAGAAGGTCACACCAGATATTTTATTCATTTATGAATGATTATCTTATATTTAGTACTAGTTTCTGCCCGTGACTTCGCACGCGCTTTTCAGGTAGCCTAATATGACTGGGAATACTGTTTACCTCCCCGATCTCCATTTTTTTATTCATTTTGATAATGAACTTATTTATGGTTCCGTCAAATATTACTATGGCCAAAAGGGTTCCGTCGCTAAAAAGTTTGAGAACCGCTGCCTAGATAATCTGATACTATATGCACAGCAAGGTTTTGACAATTTGTTTAAATTTATTTTACTAAGTTATATTGTAGTCCTTCGAAAAAATAAATAATACATTCATCTGGAGCGATGACTTCCCTTATCCGGTTGATTCGTAAAAAAATCGGTTTTTGGAGGAATGCATGATGGACAATACAATAGACAAAAATATATAAAACTAGCTGCGCCACGCGGCTTCGCACGCGTTGCTCCTATGAAAACATTAAAAGGTGATTTTCATCCCACGGGAACCGATTTGTGGGATAAAAAGTAGTCTATGTTTTATTCCAGTATTAGAATTACCTGTATGCAAAATTTCAGCCAGATCCGTTTAGTAGTTTTGGCGTGAAGAGGTAACAAACATCCATACATCCATACATCCATACATCCATCCAAACTTTCGCCTTTATAATATTAGTGTGAAGTGTGAAGTGTGATGTGACTATACTCAGTTTCGGGTAGTAAAAACGCTGCCATGTTGGCTCTTGCATCCTGTGACATCGCGTTTTACCTCGTTTCCCTGATTCACCAATGTCAACTCGGAGTTAAAGCTTCATGACAATGTGATGACAATACAAAAATGTACAAGTGTGACGTCACGGTTCGGAGTGGCGTTTAGAAATTTTGCGATTGATAACATATCAACTTTTCAACGATTAAATTTCACAATAAAAACATCAAAAAATACAAAAATAAATAAACATATGTATGTATATAATAGACATGTAAAAGATACGTAAAAAAAAAATCGGTTAGTAAGTCGCATGCATTTGTCGCACCCTGTTCACACAGAATAATTTTGGCTTAAAGTTAGCAGAGCTTGTGTTATGGGTACTAAATAACTGTACTTATACCTACATTACATTGATAAGCGAAGAATTAGAGTAAAAAAAATTAAAAGAAAATTTAGTTTTAGTTTTATAAACAACATTTAGGAACCTATTGGAAGATTCTATTCAAAACTGGTATATGATTCTGTCAATAGAATCGAGGAGAAAGCGAGACGTGAGAAGCCATCAACGCTGTTTACATACAAAGACAATCTCGCGTCGGGAACGATATGCTTTCAATATTTCAGCGGGGCAGTGTTCACACCGGAAACTGCCTGCTCGGGCGCGATGCAGTTTCAGCTCTCGTATTCACGTAAATCGTGTAGGGCTTTTGTTATTATAGTGCGTAAGCTCAGGGTAATTTTCGATTTTGCCGAGACTCGAAGCCGCATCCTTTCATCAGTACGAGAATGTGCTAACCAACTACAAGCACGAGCAAAATCCATATCAAGGCAAATTACACTTGATTACAAGATTGGTTGTACAACAATACTTTAATAATACTCAGGAGGTAGATTGAATCGAGTTGCACAACACGATGAGAGGTGGGGTGTAAATACAAGTAGATAAACTTATACAATAACTTAGTCTACTAATTAAGTCTAGTATGGCACACTCGCTTTAAGCGATCTCTTCCAACTTTTGGATGGGCAGAATCGTTTAGTATATAAATTGACGGTGGCGTAATGACAACATAAGAATACATATTTAGGCAAGAATAAACTACGAACAGAATCTATAATAAGAAAAAATAAACCTTTAACAAAGTAGAAATAGCAATGGTTATAAAAATAAATTGAATATAATTATTAAGAGGATATATTGTCAAAAACTAAAATATTGACTAGCGCTTACGTATAACTTTCTAAATTGTCTGCATAGAGGTGATAAAGAGACGACAGGTGACAGGCCAGTAGAGAGGTTAAGAGATAGTAATAATGTATTTACATTAATACTATCTCTTAACACCTGTCTTCTGGCGGCGTTCTATCCCCTCTACTCTTTGCTATTTAGCAAAGAGTAGAGGGGATAGAACGCCACCTCGAGGAATACCGGCATCCAGCTGACTCCAAGTTGAATAAGAATCATCATGCCGGCGTCCATACAGGTAACTACGAAACCGACCAATCACCGACGGCGGTATATCAAAACAAAGTGTAACTGAGAACCTCCTCCTTTTTTAAAGTCTTTTATAAATAGCGGATAAGAGAAAGGTGAATATCAAACACAGTGTAGTGGGTTCGAAACAGACAACTAAATCGAGTATGAATTGATTATGACGTTCATAGTTGACATAGAAATTCAAACACAATTAATTAACTCATACTCCATGTCACTGTTTCTAGTGTAGGTATTTGTTATCGACTTATTTTTTGAACCTGTGTTAAAATAACCGTGTTACAGAAACCGAGAAAAAACTTTGCAAGTAGGCGATCTAGATTTTATATGTTTTACACATTGTACCTTGTACAAAGTGTTTTAGTCTATTCTACTCAGAAATTATATAAAAAATATGAAGGCCAACAACCAAATACAATAAAGCAAAAAAAACCTACATTCATTGAAATGAGAAGTACCTGGTTTCAACAGAACTGTAGAACAGTAGAGTATAGTAAACAGGCTAGGGATATAAAAACAGAGCCTCCCGGGTGACCAATTTGTCTACTCCTCGACGCTTCAGACTCGGAATTCAATAGTGTACACGAAGCTGTCTTTGTGTAGTTTGTTCGGTGAATTCGTCTTATTCTTCAAGAACCTTATTAAAATCTGAAATTCATCACGCGGTTCGCTCAAATATTTTTTCAGAACGTAATTATATAGATAAGTATGTAATTATTATGTTTATTTAGGTGAACGATAGCACAGTGCTTATATTATATTTTAAAAGCTCCATAACTAAAAGTAATATCAACCAAAAAATCTTTTAATTGCTTGCTAGTACAGCAGAATCGGTAATTTTAGCTTTAATAACAGTAGCTTATGTACGTATCACTTGTAATGGGTCCACTTTGTCACGGCAGACCGGGAAGTGATTACGCACTGGCATAGAGCGAGGGCTGCTAATAGCACAATAACCGAACGCGAATCCAATAAGTGGTGTCCGCCAACGCTTGCACAGGGGACTGGTGTAAATCATGAACTTGTGAAGACTTGACAATATAAAAGTTACACTACTCAGCAAAGTCTAGGGAACAAGCATTATAGCTAGTTCAACTTATTTGTGAATGTATGTATTTCCGATGATTTATACTCGTTATACATACTGGATGATTATTTGGCCATCAAGTCGTCAGACATGCGACATCATGTGATCAGATCGTGTAAAAAAGTCTGTAGTGTCACCTACATAATGGAATTTTTCTTCCTTACCGCCGCCACACAACGAAGCAGGGTACCTACAGTGTGAAGGTTAAGTATTAAATTTCCTTTCCTTGACTTGACGTTACGGAAAGGACATGTTTAGGAAACTTTTATTCCTAATTTCAGACTAGTATACACTAACCCCCTTATTCATAATAGTCTGCTAACTTAGCACACTGCTAAAACTCGCTCTGTCTTCTTCTATTGACATAAGTCAGACTGAGAAATAACACTACTTAGCACCTGTTTTATGTTAGCAGACCATTATGAATAAGGGGGTTATTCATTATGCGTAAGCGGGTTGTGTTGGAAGAACACCAACGTTTATAGTAGTAGTATAAACTAGTATGAAAAATGGTGTACGACCAGTGGGAAGGATAAGAATACCTAATAAAACCTTAACGCTAGAGTTAAGGTTAGGAATTTTTATTCCTTAACTTCACACTAGTGTGACAGACAGTGTGAAGGTTAGTCGGGCATCGAAATTAAAAAGCAAACAAAATTCTAGTGATAATATTTGAAACAGGATACGTAGGGACTCTTGGAAGGCTCTATTTGTCCAAAACCTTTGTATTTTAATAGGTTAAGTGTTATTTAATCAAACTCAGTTAGCCAGCCGCTTGTAACTTGGAGAAGTTGCCAAGCGACACCAGTAAATCATCTAGGACTTAGGAGAGGAGTTGTAATTGTAGCAGGACACCCGACGCTGACATATTGAGTTTGCGTCCGACGAACTACAATAATAGCGTTAGTTATAATTATACTTAACTTGCCCCTCTGAAACGTTCGCTGAAACGAAGGTTCTTTCAACATCAAGGAACTCATGTATATGTTAATCTACTTCACTCGATATCTGTGAAATTATTGATAAATAAAAGAAAAAGGCGCAAAGGGGATTCATTCAGCAGAATGCATTTAGGTCTTTATGGTTTATCCATTTTGAATGAAGCATGTTAGTAAACAAAGTACGACACAAATAACATATCTCACTTGCTTGGCGTCGAGTTTCAAATATAATTGTAAGCAATTTTTATTGAAGGGAGGATCTAAAATCGACAAGTAATGTAAATAACGTATAAAAGGACGCGCCAACAAAGTGAATTTTAGGTTAAGCATGGGCGTTTTGTTTACTAAAATGCTTCATTCAAAATGGACACGGTATATATCATCTTATGCTGTGGTAACATCGTTGAGAATAAAAAAAAAACGTTGTTTTTTCTATTGGAACTGGACTACGATACAGATTCAAACATCTTAAATTTCAAACAAAGTCTTAAAGATATCTCAATAAGATTTGTGCATTACTGGGCTTCTGTGTCCGATTTGAGTGCGATCGTGAAATGTTTAGAGGGGTTACGGCACCAGTGTTTAGCCGTACAATAGCGGCAGTTTCCGGGCATTTGTCCGAGATAATGGAAATCGGAGATTATGGCCGCCATTTTTAAAGGTTTCATTAAAAACGAACGCTGTTGGTAGTAAACACCGCGCGCGGAGTTATGTGAAATGGATTCGGAGATATATCCTTAGGCAAGGCTTCTAAATTGTTGTCGCTTCTAAAATAGTAAAGTTAATCACTAAAAGACACAAGGTTGGTCCCTAAACATCACTAAATATTTTCCGGTGCACAGTTGTCATGATAGGTCCCCTCTTTTCATGGGTCATCGTCATTGATTTATTAAAAACGAAGATGAGGTGCTGGTTGCTCGAAAGTGGCAACCTCAAATTGTGTAAAATTGTGTTCTCCCACATCAGTCACCGTCTGACCGGCGGCACGGGCGGTCGCGATTCGCGTGGAATATTGTTGTCTCAGTCTCACTTCGGTCCTAGATACGTCTTTCCGTCTTTGTTCTTCTTTGTATTGCACAGGACTGGAAATATAACTGTGAGGACTGGAAATATAAGTGTTTGCGTGTAGTTGTAACACATGCCAATTTTTGAGTAAGCGCTGGGAGAACGTAACCTATCTTCCCTTTTTAAATCAATGGTCATCGTAGTATAGACCGCCTTTCTACTTATTCACGCAACGAAAAATGATGAAAGCGTCTCAATAGGCGTAAAATTACCTACATTAAGGCGCAGTGATTCTAATCTGTGTCCTTACAAAGGTGTTCACGGCGGCGGCATTGTGTTTATAAATTAATTTTATCCGTGCGACGGCTATCGGCGCTTTGTCGCGCGCCATTAACGAGCTAACGAGGGGCTCGCGTGTGCCTGACGCCAGGTGGCGCTGATTCAACCAATCATTTGTTGACAATGCGATCGACACTGTTTGACAAGACTTAGGTCACGTATCAAATTGGTGTCTATCTCCAAAATTTGCATACAATGCTTTGGGGCATAAAATGATGCCCTCGGTAATGATAGTAGATATACCTACCCACAAAATACAAACTAACAGCAGATCTCCCTATTAAATCCAAACAAAACAGAGCAAAACACGTCGGCACTGACTCCGCCATAAAAGTAAAGTCTACGAACCGTAAACAGTTATCCTAAAGAAGAAGCAATTAAGTAACTATTAAGGCCGATACACCAGTGAAAGTGGAGCCCCCACCTATTTTATCCTACCTAATACCACGTTTAACGCAGGAATTTTTAAAAATCCATCGTACAGTTTGTGGTACATATCTATTATAAGTTATTTATTAATGCCTCTGTAATAGTTTTATTTTGTAAAGCTTAGGCAGAGATACGAAGCTGTGCTTTTTGGCCACCAAACTCTATTATAGCATCTCCTCCTAAACTATATAAGATAAAACTATTACAGAGGTATTAAAAAAAAGGTTTTAATAGATACCACAAACTGTACGATGGGTTTTAATAATTTACTATGTTAAACATAAAAATATGATAAAATAGGCGTCGCTGTCATATTGGCTCGGGTATGCGCCTTATATATAGTTTACCTATAAACTTAACGTAATAATAGGCAAACTAAAGCTCGTTAAACACAAAATTATAACTGCTTGTAAACCATTTATTCCTAGATATCTGATAGCTTTTTGTTTTTTTATCACAAAAGCTTCAATTTCATTTTTATATCCAACTCAAATATGTATCAACCAATCAGAGTCCTAGAAAAAACATACAACTACTTCTTTACTGCCCAAATCCCAACATCAATTACTTTTGGCAAATTTGTCGTCAAAATATTAAAAACCTTGCAAGAAAAAAATATATACTTAGCTCAAGTCCTACATTAGTATTTAACGCATAAAACCGTGTTAAATGAAAATTTTACGAGCTTATGAAAAAACGGTAAAACCTAGGGATTTTGGGTTGTTATCTTGGCACGGCTTATCCGACGTTTAGCTGATAACCCCTGAGTAGCCCCGGATAAAGCCCTCGTTACTTAAATCTCCTTATCAGTAAAAGAGTTCTGGACCCGGCTACTTGTCTGAAAAACCACAAACTTATTCGAAAAATCCAAAGGACCTACAGAACTTCCTATGTTTTCGTCAAAGACAGGTTACACAAGACTACTTCCAATTTCAGATGTAACGGTTCAATGAGAGTCCAGTAGCAAGTTCTTTTGGCAAGTTGCCATCGTGCTTTGGTCACTGAATATCTCATCTAGCATGACATGAATGAAGCGCAATGCGAGGTTATCCCAATCTGCAGTAAATTAATTTAACATTTCCAAGAAAACTTTAAGAATATCCGATGGAATTAGACACGGGAGTCGATCGTCCGTAAACAGACACAAATTGGGTCGATTACCGTAAAAAACAACGGTTAAAGCCGAATTAACGGATAATACCGAATAATGCCGAGAATAAGCGAGTGGAGCTCAAGAACTGGCTTAAGGTGAGGTTTGGTGGCTGCTACCTCAAGGCTGCTGTTCATTTTCTAATAATGGTTGTTTGGTTCCGAGCGCTTATGTTCGCTTTAGTGGTCACTGCAGAAACCAAAACTTTGATGCAAAATAACTTTTAACGTAGGTACCTACTATCAGATCTGAAAAAGCGTAATGAATAATCCTAGAATTTGACGGCTCGGTCATCGCGATTGTTGCGAAGTATTTGTGTGAGCGTGTTATGATGGCAGTCATGATCTATTTACAGCGCCATGGACGATAATTGATTCTGAGTGAGAGTGAGTGAATTTTTATCGTGTAATCCCACATAATGAACAAGTGTTTAATGCGTGAAGTTTTAAAAATCTGTGATTGAAATGACTCCCTTCCAAAAAGTTCTTAAAAACTCCGGCTTAAGTGCAGTCTAACGTCTCCAAGCAAGTTATTTGATTGTAATCTTTTCAATCCCGTTTCTACAGAGGAGTGCTGCCCAATTAGGGTGAAGATAATGCCGACGGACGTTCAGTTATCTAACAAGCGGTGTCTTCGTCGTCATTTCACTTACATTAGTCACGGTAACATACTTTTTTACCTATAGAAATTATTAGGAAGTAACTGACTGATTAACCTATTAACAAGGGAAAATACATTATTCTAGTTGTTAATAACCATGTCACACATACATGACACCCCTGTCATAGGTACTGTGCGAAAGATTTTTTTGATTCAATTTATTAGAATCGGTGCGTAGACCACTGGGGCCTAAGCCGGGTTATGCTACTAAGAGTTTCTTCAAAATAATTAGATTGGATTTATTATTACGAACTTGGTTACTTTTTATGGTTCCCATCGTTCACAAAGTAGCCGAGGTTTTGATCAAAGTGTTAATTTTATGTAGGAAACATGTTCTGTATTTAAGCCATTTTGTCTTTTATTAAGTTCAAATTTAGTCACCCGCGACAAATCCACTTTCAAAGCTGCTAATAAATGAAATATAACGCTCAAAAATGACAATATTATTTCAGCGGTGCCCGGCAGTGGCGTATTCTCATGAATATGCACCTGACCGCGGTTGCCAGCCGTGCTGCCACTGTATAATGCCCCTTATGGCAAGGCTTGGAAGGTCTTGATACTTGCTTTATGTCATCATCAAGTGCAGCCTTTACTAGTCTATTGCTAGAAATAATAGGCCTCCCCAATGACAGCCATAGAGCCCTATCTTAAGCCAACCGCATCTGCCAGTACTACTGCCTAATTTGTTTGCTAAAGTTTTGCATTCTTATTAAGCGCTATAGATTTCAATAAAGTATATTAATTTTTTGTTTTTGAAACGGTCAAACGATGTTTTTTACTTGGATCTAGGAATTAATAGTACATTGTTACCCTAGGGATGAAAGTAACTTCTTTAATCCCGAGACGGGCCTAATAGTTTGAGGGACTAACCAAATGACTTTCACCCGATGTAAACACAGTGCTTTTCATTAGGAATACAAGGAAACTGAAAACAAAAATATGAATTAGCTAAAGAAAAATGAGTAAATTTTATTTCACATAAATCAACAACTTAGGTGAGATATTTATTTAAAGTTTTTGGTAAAATTAGAGCAATTAGATAGTGAGAAATTTTATCCAGCTGATTTTTTTGGTTTAAATCCATCTTTTTGCCATTTGAAAAACGATGTTAGTCTCTCAAAATCCTTCAGATGTACAATGTTGAAGGTTTGTAAGTATTTGAGAATTCATTAAAATATATTAACAAAACGTTTTCTTATAACAATTTCCCTTTTTTCTCGTTGTAAAGTTTTAGGTAGGTACCCTTCTTTTGATCTATGTCTATATCAATGTCTCAACTCAATGTAATAATCACACAGAACTCTTTAAAACATCAAATGAAGATAGGATTGCCGCTTTCCTGCTTTTTTTTCTTATGCATAGAAAATCGTGTTAAGAGGTGGCAGAATAGCCATAGTAGCTCTCGCTATTCTATGGTAGAATAGACATGGTAGAATACCGAGAACTGTTCTACCATGTCATGGTAGAATTAGAAAAATAAATTGTTGAAAGTAAATTATAATATGATATTTTACCTTTAAATTACTTCAATTTTACATCACACTGTAATTGAGTGTCTTCATGAATTGCGTCAAAGCAGACGCAGAAGCCATCTCACAAGAAGTTGAAGTTGAGTGGCTATATAGAAAGTTCAAATGCATGGTTCAATAGACATGTGAGTTGACAGCTGTCACTACTTGTCATTACTTTTCGTCCTTAGGGACAAAAGTATTACTTTCATCCCGTTTCACAGGCAATTTCCAACCTACTTTCCGATCATGAGTAATGAAAAGTATCAAAATCACTAAATAGGTGGTATGTGTTGCTACGGGGTTAATCTATCGTTCAGTTACAGCAATAATTTGTATAACTAATATAATTTGGCAATAGGCAACCAACTAAATTCAACTGAGTAGAGCGTACGCTTAGCTTATTTCAAAATAATTTTAGCTCTCATTTCTGATACGATTGATTAACAAAATATATTCGGTTATCGACAAGAATGTCATACTAGAACTAAGTTTCTTAACTATGTTGACATGCGTCATGATGCTTTTTTTGTTAAAATGGACTCCACATTTTTTCAGATTATAGAAATAGACACGTTATACAGAAATAGACACGTTAAACAAAAGACGGCCTGAAAGCTAGGCAGTGTGGTCACGTGTAAATAGTGAAATAATAGTACTAGAAAAATGTAGGTAACCAGTATAATACGTATTCGAATACCAATATTTATTGATATTCCAAGGTGCAAGATCTCAAAGAATGCGACGGAAGAATTTCTAGTTTAGCCTTAGAGAATTAAGCCAACTTCTCTAAGAGTTTAGCACAATAAATCAGGAGTTTTCTAGTTCTTCTATATATTGACAGCTTTCAAAGTGTATTGACAGCCGTGCCTATGCGTTAGCAATAGTAACCTCCACCTCTACACCGGGTTCGATATTAATAGAAGTGATCTGTTTCACGACATCAGAGGAAGAGTGCAGGTCAATCACTAGCTTGTGGATCCTCATTTGGAAGTGGTCCCAGGTCTTGAACCCTTCAACAGGTGGTCTTTCGGGTGATGCACGGAATCTTGGTTGACATGCAGACTGGGCCCTCCACACGCAGCTTCTGCTTCTTGGCTCCATTGAAAAGGTCAGCGCAGACCTTCTCCAGAGAGCAGAGCGAGTTGCGAGAGGCAAGTGTGATGCAGATGCGGTGGATGGGTGAGATCTCAGCCTGAGGCTTCTTGATGTCCTTAAATCTAATTCTAATTCTGTGTAGGGGAACTAAGATCTGCACGGACATCTCGCATAGCAGTGTATTGTGCATTATCCCCATGCCTAATAGGCCCTAACCAGCCCAGCTCCTTGAAGTATCGGAGCAGGACTTTTGGTGACTGACAGCTTCGTTTCAGCATTTCTGTGGGTGTGGATAGGTTAAATACCTCAATGAGACGCTTCAGCCCCGTTTTATGTATGGCCTCCTCTGTGGCCTCGATGTACTAACCTAACACGACGGCTGCTATGGTATTGCTTTATTCCTGTCGAGGTAAACTTTTTTGTATGAAAACCGCACAGCGCTGAACCGGAGCACAGCGACACTTTTGTGTGGGAGGGTTACCACGGGTTGACACACAAATCCCAGAAACAATGGCAAACCCGAAATGGGCGAGAGGCTTTGTCAATGTAAATTAATAGCGCGACACGGCGACAGGGATAGATTGTGATTACATACTAAAATGAGACTAAATACATGATTTTGGTTTACTTACCTTAAGTTTGATGAATTATTTGTCATTTGCTATTCACTATTATCTATAATATTATAACGGGGAAAGTTTGTATTTTCAGATGTTTGTAACGAATAAAATCAAAAACTACTGATATAACAAAGGCTATTTCTATGTTTAATAATAAATATCTACCCGTGCGAAGTCGGGAAGGACCGCTAGTTAACAATAAATAAAGTCTTGATGGCAGAGTTGCTAGAACTGTACCAGATGCTGGACGGCCTAGCTTCAGTCGCCTGATGCTTGCTGGCATGAATTTAGATAAAACCAAAGTCTAGACCATTCATGGCCACATTGTTCTAAGACGGGTGCTTGTACATGGCCAGCTCGAAACTGTTTCCGAGTACTGTACAATCAGTTATCTTGGTTAATACCGCAATTGTTTCAATATAAAAAAACAATACTAGATTTTCTTTTTCTCTTATCCTGGTCAGATTCTGCAGTAAGGTAAAAACTATTCCGCGAAAGAAGTCAAGGGCAATCCATCATCCAGCTAGGCTGTGCACTACTGAGCAGTGTTGGGAAAACTACGTCGAGTCTTCCTACTCGTCATGCATAACTTACGGTGCTGAGACAAGCGGACACTCATGGTAGGGTTGGTCCACCAGTTCAAAGTCAATCAGTGAGCTATGAAGAAGCGGAGGAAGAGGGGAGGCTTTGCTCGGAGTCTTAAGAAGGATAGGATTCGTAACAAATACATTCGTCGACCCAAGTTATCGACATAGCTTTAGAGCCTGCCATATCTCAGGAAATACCGACAACCACTGAGGTAAAGGTGTTCTTGAGGGGAGAGTAGTATAGGATGCTCTCCAGCCAGGTTGGATATCGACCTGCGAATTGCTGCAGGCAGGTACTGAATGCGCCAAGCTGAAGATAGGGTGTTATGGCGTTCATTAGGGGAGGCATCAGTCTGCCCGAACGAGTGGAATAGTGCCTATATTATAGCGCGTATATTGATGAGGATGATGATTACTAAACAAAACTATTTGCTCAAATTAGTACTTAATTACTTTTATCTCTTGATGATATTTTAAACCACTACACTAAGTAATTAGGTGTATTTTATTAGAAGTATATACTACTAATAATTAATTTTGTTTTAAAAAACTATAAACCGACTTAAATATTTATAGTTTTTTCATGAATTTTCCTCGATCCCATTGTCAGAACTAAACAAAATTCAACCACACGGGCAGCGCCAGCTTTTATATAAAAAAGAATCATGAAGATCGGACCACCCAGTCAAAAGTTCTGAGGTCACAAACACAAAAAATAAATAAAAAATACAGTTGAATTGAGAACCTCCTCCTTTTTTTGAAGTCGGTTAATTAAATAATAATAATAAAAATAATAAAGTAGAAAAATGAGTCAATAGTAGTTCCATCGAACAGAGACAGTACAAATACACAACAACAGAGAACTATTAGCTAGTGGCCTCATTATCAACTTGATGCCCAAACTTTAGTGCCACTCTGCCACTGTCTTATACTAAGTCTTATCCCACAAGTAGTTCCCCTTGTGTAGTATCAGCGTAAGCTATCTCAAAAGTTTTGTAAAAAGTCAGTTTGCGATAACCGTTATTCAGAGTGGTTTACCGTTGAGGCAGTTATCGGCGGAGTCGGAAAGAAGGCTGCATGTCTGCAGTGAATAAATGCCACGACTGTAGAGGCCAAAGCAATGTTGTAAGCGGATCCTGATACCGATACTTATCGACTGCTTAATACCTCCTTGTCCTAAGATAGGTATGAATATATCCTTCGCTTTTAAGAAACTGTACAAACTGGGTGGGGGAAGGATGCGGGCTCAAGTCCCGTCAAAGTCAAAGTTTTTTGGATAATATTTGATTACACTATTATATCGACTTACAGAAGCACACATATCCCCGTGTAATGTCCCATGATCCTATCCATCCATGGTTGTCTGGTAGAGATCTCAGTCAACTGAGGACCTATAATAGCTGTGGTTCAATCGAGAGCTTCTCGTTCGTCCGTTCGGCCGTGATCGTGGTCCGTGAAAACAAGCCCGGTAATGGAGCCGTCCATCAGTCGCTTCCGCTCTGACCCCTACGTTATTTCCATTCACCTGGTCTTTGTGGGGCTAATTAAGAAGCACTTAATGCCAGCCATTGTCTTCACGGCAAGGCTTAAAAGTTGTCGACGAAAAAGAATAAGACTCTATGGAAATATTTTGTAGTAGCTTCTGCTCGCGTCTTTGCAAGTAGTTTACCGTTTCGACTCTGTTTAGTACCTACTTTTGAAGAGCGTTGACTCGGCTGAAACATTCTCGCTTTTCACATTTCATAAACTAAGTATTAAAAGGTACATAGTATAATGTACTTAACTCAAAATATAAACGAAAATTTCAGGTAGGATAGCTATCAGCTATAGAACAACGGATGGAAATAAGAAAATGTTCATTAGTTTGTCGAGCAAGTTGAAATTACGTTCCTGCTCGAAGTTTTCTTTTACTGCAACTCGGGACATCTGCATACGCAGAGCATGTAAATAAGATCGCAGCCGGCTTCAGACGAGCCCAACTGAAAACTCTGATAACTTCTCGGTCTGATTTCCTGACTATATTCAAGAACAAGCTTAACTACTTCTGGAAGTTCAACGTACAAAGTGGTTTGCAGGTATGGATGCGTAAATGCGAAAGTTTATATGGAAAATCCTTTATTTAGTAATAACTTCTCAATTGTCCTTTTACATGGCACGGAGTTAACGGTAACTTGGATTCCAATAAAAGATAATACAATAGAGTCAGAGTCAGAGTCAAGTCGTTTATTTCTTTAGACTTACAAAATACGTACCTAGACAAGTCAAATTTTTACAATATAAACAGCTTGATAAATAGTTATTACTATCAAACAAGAAATAAGGTGCAATTGACTCTAATTCACTTCAATTTTTTGTCCACTAGCGGAAGAAGTGAAAAGAAACCACTAGCAAGTTTATCGCTTATCAACTAATACAATCTTAGGATAACTAAGTCTAACGACTTACATACAATTGTCTGTGTGGAACTGGGCGACACCCGGCCAAGCATTAACATCATTCACGTAGTCATCTACGGAGTAATAGGCTTTCTTGATAAGATTTCGTTATATGTACAGTTTAAATTTACGAATAGGGGGCTCAATTGCTTCAGATGGAAGCTTATTATAGAATCTTACGCAATTGCCCACAAATGATTTCCCTACCTTTCGTAATCTATATGATGGGATGAATACTACGAATTCCAATCTTTGTAAAAGTCGCAAGTTCCATTGAGTGTGAACGTCAAAGTCGGAGTTTACAATCATTTGTGGTCTGACGCTTTGTGGGTTAAGCGTTCGATGAATTAAAAGTATCGCCTATACACATTGCGGTAAAATATCGCAATAAATACTGTAAAATGCTGCTGCACATTAATGACCTGCTGGTACCCGGTATCATTGGGTACGCAGACGACAGCACCGTATTTGAGAGGTACCTATCCAACGGGAAAGCCAGTCGGAATGACGTACTGGTGCAGAGAGAAGACATGCTGCAGCGCTTGAACTTAACTCTTAAGGCAGTCTCAGACTGGGGCAAAGCCAATCGGGTTAACTTCAATGCCTCTAAAACGCAAGCATGTCTCTTCTCTGCAAAAAAGAGTCCGCTTGTCCAGCTTCCCGTTTTCCGCAATGTACCGGTACCTATAAAGGATCAACTGGAGCTCCTCGGTGTCACTCTCACACCAACTTTGAACTTTGGCACATTCATCGAGTCGAAGGCCAAAACAGCAGCCATGAAGCTAGGGATCCTAAATAAGGTTAAGCGATACTTCACACCGGGACAGCTTCTATCCCTTTATCAAGCACAGGTCCGGTCTGGTTTGGAGTATTGCTGTCATGTTTGGGACGGCTCGGCCAAGTACCAGCTTGCAGCCTTAGACTCGATCGAACGAAGAGCTTTCAGACTCATTGACGAGCAGTACCTTGCAGAGACTAAGGTTCAAAGTCTCGACCACCGCCGCAAGGTTGCTTGTCTCTCGATCTTTTATAGGATACATTTTGGAGAATGCTCACTTGAACTACATGACCTGATCCCACCATCCCCGTTCCACTCCAGGACAAGCAGACGCACAGCGCAATACCATCCATACTTGGTGGACTAAGCGGTTTTCCTCCACCTTTATTATTCGCACCGCAAATGAATGGAACTCGCTCCCTGCCTCTGTTTTTCCGGCCAATTACAACCTGGGTCTCTTAAAACAAGGGTGAATAGGTATCTTCTAGACCTTCGTGATACACCGTCGGCCGCATCTTCACTTTCTTCTTTCCATCAGGTGAGATCGCGGTCAAACAAAGGTCTATTAACCGTAAAAAAAAAAAAAAAAATAGTCCAATGAGCTAACAAGGGGAATGGAAAAATTAAAAGCAGAAAGTTGTAGTATTCATAATACCTACTACTTTACTACTTTGTAGTTACTTAAATAATACCATTGCATACAAGCATTGTAAGCGAGTTAGAGAATTTTATCATTTTTGATTATGTTATTCGACAATGACATAATTTTTACGAGATGTAAGCATTTTTGTAAGCAATACCATTATGTAAGTAACTACAACAAAAATGCTTACATCTCGTAAAAATTATGTCATTGTCGAATAACATAATCAAAGTTGATAAAATTCTCAACAACTTTTATACACTTTGCCCGATTCCCAGTCGTTGTTGTTCTAGTAAGAAGCTCCAAAAACGGTAGATTTTCCAAACAAAGTTCCGAAGTAAATCTTTCTGTTCTAGATTTTAATATCCATAATCAAATCATTCATTGACTGGACTTTTATTTCACTACTACTTATTTATTTATTCTCATATAAGAAGTGATCTATTTTAGTTATGAGCACCACATTGTAAGCGATTTATAAGTGATTTATTTATTTCAACAAGGTAAATCATATAGATACGCAGCCTACCAGTATCAATGCTTGGCAAGCTGTGTGGTGCTGGCTTGGAATTGGCACCACCCAACTCTTCCCGCGGGTGTCGTAAGAGGCGACTAAGGGATATCCAGCGGGCAGCAGCGCCCCCTGCAGAACAATTTTACCACCAAAGTGCGATCCCCAACCCGCATGTCCAGCGTGGGTATTATGGGCATTACTCTTCATGATATAAACGCCAATAAGGCGCTTAGCAAGGGAGGCTGCGTCCATCAGTGGACCAATACAGGCTGTTGAGGTTCTAGGCTCGCACAAGGGCCCCCGTTCATGTTTATTGAGGTTTGAAATTTGTTCTAAAGAAAAATACTAAGGTGATAAATGATCATGTATCTAAACGGCTGTTGTTTATTTTTTAATATTCGAAAACGATTTCCGTTGCGGCGAAAAATCGCATCGTGTTGCATAGTAAAGGCAGCGGCTTCGGCGGCGGCGGTCCAATCAACTGGATTGTTTTGTTTCATATAAATGATTTTGCGATTCGTTCCGTTTCGATTCCGCGATTTAAACATATCGACGAATCTACGAAGACGTGAAAAATGGATGTTGCTCATTGCTATTGTAGGGCGATATCTATCCATTAATTTTCATAGATTATTTTAAGTAATTTTCCAATAAAAACTGTTTCACGCAAGTAGGTGGAGGCTGTTATTAGTCTAAGTCATCAGATGAAAATAAAATTTCAATAAAATAGAATCTCACATTTACATGAGCATGTAAATGTGAGATTCTATTGATAGATTTAAGACATGTTCGCTCCGATTCGCTGTGGTAGAAAACGGCTCTTTAGGCAAATATTTTAAGGTAAATATAAAAATAACATGGTTCAGTTAAATCAGTTATATTATAATAATAACATGAAATAATGACGTTGTTCATTATAAGGTGCCAGCCGCGGGTCTCGGGCTCTGGTTTCCGGAGAGCGTCGGGTTTCGCCGGAAATCTGCTTGTGTTTGTTCAATTAATCGATGTTTGAGCTCGGGCTTTGAACGTTTTGCGTCACAGGATATTCAAAATATATTTCGAGTATATAAACTGGCATGAAATCGCCATGGAGCACGCGCAGGCCGCTGGCTCCAGCGACCTGGGGCCTAATTCCACTAACACAATCGCCTCACTATGACAAAATTGGACAATATTATCGCGTAACTATCACCGCTATGGACATCTTTTGGTATTCTACTAACACGATCTTTTTTTGTTTATGCCATATTCATGACTATTACGATTATGATTATATGCCCCACCACATTATTGACACGCTATTATAAGTCATAGAGATTTTAATCTTATGGTAAGAGAATACCAAATAAATTTACGACTAAATCTCTATCTTAATCGTATGGCACCACTATGGCGCCATTATAGCATTTTGATTAAAAAATAGTGGAATTAGGTCCCTGAGCCGAGATCACGGTGTGGTGAGAAGTTCAGTGTAGTACTCAAATGGCAGTGGATTGTCCAATGCCGGCATGTGAACGCGTAATCTAACGTTTCAACTGATATTGCTTGAGCCGTAATCCCAATAAAATTATAAAAATAAAAATAAGTTTATTTCAGCAATAGGTTACAAAGTTTTTAAGTTTAAAATTAATTAAATTTAACACACAATTTTATCATAGGATAGTTTGTAAGGTGGTAGGGTACAGTATGTCGGTGTGCATGTGCATCGGATTAACTTCTGAGGTCAGTAAATACCTATTGGCAATAGGTAAGTAGTTACCTATTGGCATTACGGCTCAAGCAACATCAGTTGAACTTACTGCACGGTGATCGAAAAACTGCGGTTTTATGCACATTGTAAACGATTTTATGAACCAATCCAAGATAGGTGTAGATTGTTTGCAACTGAGTCTACAGTTAGCTCAATTTAAAACTTTGGAATCCCATCATTGTTATTAGCATTAAAGTCTTTACAACGGGATATTTACCGGCACAGTTCATGCGCCATGATCACGAAATCCGTGATAATGAATCCGTAGCAATGTGGACGGGGGTCTACATGGCCACGCCCGCAAAGAGACGCCATGGCACTTAAATCTTCCAATTCTCTCACTCTTGTCAAACACTTTGTTTTTTTTGTCTCATCCAAATAAATATTATATTAATTAATAAATGATTTATGTTTAGTGCTTCTTTTCATATTTTACATGTGTACATACATATCGAGCTGCTTCCTTTATATTTCTGTGATAAATAAACAAATTAAAAATTAATTAAATGAAATGCAAATACAGTGCACCCTAATGTCTTCAGATACAAACATCTCATAATTCATTATGGACAAACGTCACTTTGTAACACTTTGTAAATTGTTTAAGAATCAATATGATGTTAACATAAAAAATATTATCCACATAGGTAGGTAAAAAAAACATGAACATAAAAATCGTTTATTAGACACAATTACAGTGTTTCAGGTATTGAATCCGTAGGATCCCGAACTAGCCTAGGCTGTATTTCAGGACCCAGGGCTTCTCATTTATAATTTTACAATGTGCCTTAAAGAACAAAATTACAAAAAGCAATATAAAAAATTTAGTAATAATAAAAATTAAATGAAAACAAAAACAAAAATAAAAAACCTACTCGTAAAATGTAACAATTTGTATAGATAAATTTAACAATTTTCATTCTACCTCAGAAAAACATATGTGAAATAAGAATATCTACTTATATAAAATTGTAACAGTATTCGTTAATATATATACTCGTATATATGTAGTGAGGGTTTCTCATTTCTCGACCTTTTTTATTTCCCGGAGCACGAGAATTCTCGACCACTTTTTCCCGGGAATTCCCGGGTTGCCGAGAAATACGATTTGTTTTAAATATGTGTGATTTAGCAATAAAACTACGTTTTTTATGTTATAATCAACAATATTTATTTTTATTTTCACGTCGTGTGACTTGAAAATTTTAAATAAGCGAAATAAACTCTAGCGAGATCTTTTAATCAATATTTCTACAAACAATTAGGATTAGTCTTTTTCTTTGGAAAATTAAATAAAATATCTTCTAAAAACAAAATCTTCATGTGACCACAATAAAACTTAGTACCTTACACACTAAGTAAATTATATAGTGTGTAAACCTTACACTAAGTTTATCTTTACAATTATGCAACATAAAACGACAGTATTTAAATTGTATATAAAAAATAACAATTAGACTAGCTTAATAATTACGAGTAAAGTAGGTACTTTAGTTTAGTCTTTGTATCTACTATTCAATATTTGTTATAAATGGACAGTCTTTTTCGTTACGTAAGTAAACATAGGAAATGTTTACTTACGTAACGAAAAAGACTACTGCCGCGGATTTCAAAATGGAGACTGGCGTGCACGAACGAAACGGGAAGGGGGCGGGGGGCACTGTCGGTCACTCGCACACCGCGTGATAGAGCCAGGCGCGAGCGCAGGCGCGAGCGCAGGCGCGTTATTATGTTTTTGAAATTTTTGACTGAATTTCTCGATTTCTCGATTTCTCGACCACTTTTTTCTCGTCTCGAGTAAAGCAAAATTTCCCGGGAATTCTCGGTTCGAGAACTCTCGTAGAGAAACTCTAGTAGTGGAGCCTTTCATAATGCCTTCATTAATTTGAATCTTAGCGCGACATGCCGTCTACCGAAAAACAATCTTTGGAAGCATCTGTCAAAGTCAGTGTCAGAGTCCGTCCTTGTGTCATACGGTGCGAGAGCGAGACACAAGACAGAGTCAAAACATGACGCAGCAGAGCCAAAAAAGAAAAAAGAAGAAGAAGAAGACACAAGACAGAGAACTTATTTTCAAAGCACGAGTGATTTACAAGAAAGAAACTGAAATATAACTAAGAATAACTAGGATAAATGGAATGGATTTTAAAGTGAAATAATCGCTTAAATGTTGTTTTTCTTTCAGGTTAGTAACATTACAAAGAAAGCGTCTATTTTTAAATTTTTTTGTATTATTTAGTATTGTAATTGTAACTAATAAAAACTTCTCTTTCAGAGCAACACACATGGCATTAAAAAATTTCACATTCCTTGCTGAAAACGACATTACAAAACAACATTTCTAACTACTAAATATAACCAAACATGGATAAACCAAAATTTGAATTCAGAATAAAGGCTTGCGACGATCCGAAGACAAACTCAACTTGTATAGCCTCAATCACAACCCCGGATAACCATTCTTACGCTGTGTCGGAACGATTTTAACCAATATCACATCATGAAAAGATATTGAAGATAGAAATATTTAAAATGGTCAAGAGTACTCTTCTAATTGACATGAAAAAAAAGACAAGTTTGGATCCCCGTGACCTCTGAAATAAAGGATATGTACGTTGGTGAAGAAGGAAACATACTTTTTGGGAGAAATAATTGAAACTCGAGCCCCCCCACCTTCTGCAGGAATAAGCACTTACAAGAATTTTTAAGAATTTTGCCGATATAAAGAAGTACACATGTAAATTACTAAACTTTTGTGAGACTTATACATAATACTAGCCGATAAATCACAATACTAGTCAAAATGTACTATAAATATTATGTGTGTATTGTGCGTGTGTTACTTAGAAGAATAGGTCGGCGAGCATTTTTTCAATGCCCTCATAATCATAGATTTTAATCCAATTTTTAAGTGTTTTTTTAAATTCAAATGATTTCAGTGTTTTTATAGATTTTAATTTTAGGTCTTTATTTAATTTATTGTAGAGTTGGGGAGCAATGAAGTTAAATTGTTTATTGGCAAAACGGGACTTTACTTTTGGGACAGGACATCTAAATATTCTCTTTAAAGACTCAGGTAGGTAGGGCACTACTTTTTTATGGTAGCGCTTAAGTGTTTCATAAATAAATAATTTTCTTATACTGAACACATCGGCTATGTTGTATACTTCTGTAGTAGGATGTCTGTAGGGAAGATGCAGGAGGACTTTTAGGACAGCCCGTTGGGCGCGTTCTGCCTTAATGAGGTGAGATTTGGCGGCAGTACCCCAGCAACAGATGCAGTATCTACAAATACATTCGCATAGTGCCTTATATATTTGAATACATAGTTTTTTATCGGCTATAGATCTTAGGGTTTTAAAAATATAAATCAGTTTTCTAATTCGAGAGGTTAGTGCCGTAATGTGTGGTTTCCAGTTCAATTTATCGTCAATAATCACCCCAAGGTACTTAATTGAGTCAACCTGAGAGAGAGTAGAGCATGGACATGGCATCTCTCGTGCAGTGTTCATGTTGCAAGGATATGTGTGTATTTTAAGATTTGTAGCAGTAGTAGGAGATCCATAACTGGTTTTACTAAAACACATATACTTTGTTTTACTGGTATTCAATGTAAGGAGACTTTTTTCTAGCCAATGTGTTACAACTGCAAGACTATTCTCTGCTAAGAGTGTAGTCTTTGGCCATGTTTTGTCATGTATAAGGAGCACGGTGTCATCTGCGAACATAAGAAGGTCTAGCCCCGTCAGGGTAGTACTACACAGATCATTTATGTATATAAGGAAAAGAGTTGGTCCTAATGTACTACCCTGGGGTACACCAAATATACACGCAGTACTCTCACTCGTATGACCATCGACTCTAACTCTTTGCGATCTTCTCGATAGGTAGTCAGTGAACCAGTCATGCACGATTCCTCTGATACCCACACTCTCCAGTCTAGACAAAAGTATAGGGATCGACACAGTATCAAACGCCTTCTGTAGGTCCAAGAAGACGCCAATACACTTATCTCCACTATCTAGGTACTTTTTTATCAGTGTGGTCAGCGTTAGTACGGCGTCTTCAGTGGAGCGTCCATGTCTAAAACCATATTGGTTGACACTAAGGAGGTTATTGTTCTCCAAGTATACCATAAGTCTTTTATTAATGAGTTTTTCCATAATTTTGGCGAGTGTAGATAAAAGTGAAATCGGCCTATAGTTAGATGGATTTTTCCTATCACCTGCCTTAAATACAGGGCTAACCATTGCTTTCTTGAATGACGCTGGAAATGTACCAGTGTTGAAACCAAGGTTACATATAAAAGCAATTGGTTCCGCTAGAGAAGGTATGAACTTTTTAAGTAAGACTGCTGTAATATTATCCCACCCAGGTGCACTATGTGATCTTAGTTGTAAAATTATAGATCTAACCTCTGACGAATCCGTTGGTAAAATAGACATAGACTTTAGAGGAGCAGAAGTTACAGGTATACGTGTAGCCAGATCAATTTCTGTTGTTCCAAGTATAGCCAGAGTTTCACTAGCCAGTTTGTCACCAATAGAAGTAAAAAACTGGTTGACTTTATTAAGTGAAGCCGTGGGGCTATTACTAACGTTCAGAAGATCAAGAGGAGGCGTTTTAACCTGACTAAAGTTACACACTTCTTTTACAATTTTCCAAGTTTCTTTAATATTTCCTTTTTCCTTTTCTAATTTATTTTTATAATATGAAGCTTTTAAATCTTTTATTAATTTGTTGCATGTATTTCTGTAATTATTATATTTATTCTTTAGTTCTTTGTTTAGTGGTGCCTTTTTAACGTTCATATGTAATTTATCTCTTTTTTTTATCGAACGAACTACACTGACTGATATCCAGGGCTTGATAGGTGTATTCCTTTTAGAAAGAACTTTAATTTGTGTATGTTCATTAATTATAGACAGCATTTTTGTGGTTAATATATCAGTAGCAATATTAGCGTCTTCGATTGTATAAAGGTCATGCCAGGTTTCATTTTCCAATAATTCTCCAATTCCTTTATAATTCACTGTAACTTTTTTATGTATGATAGATGATCGAGAAATTTTAGCATTATTGATATATAGTAGTATTGGAGAATGATCGGTCAATTGTTGTTCAAATACTAAAGTTTTCCATGATCCAGATACTTTTACCATAAAATGATCAATGCATGTCGAGATTCTAGTAGGTAGGTTAATGCCTTGTCTAAGCTCGTGGGCGGCCATCAGGTTAAGATAATTTTCCGATGATGATGTCAAATCTTCTGTTAAAATGTCCAAATTAATGTCGCCAGTAAATATTACATTCTTGGTATTTATGTTTTGTAACACTGTGTCAATAGATTCTAAATATCTATCAGTATTGCGGAAGCTAGGTGGTCGATATGTGCATATAATAGTATAGTCTGGTGAAATATTTAATATAAGACAGTTTCCGTCAGAAAAGGATGGTTCAGTATAAGAAGATTTAATTTCCCGCCGTACGTAAGCCACCACTCCATCATTTTGGTTTAGTTTATTTTTTGTCCAATACATGTCGTAGTTTTCCAATGTTGGCGGGGGTTTATGGCTACTTGTCCAACATTCAGTTAAAACAAAAATATCGACCTTTATGTCTAGACTTGATATAAAAGCAACGAAAAAATCAAAATTCCGACTTATACTACGTATGTTGAGTGTCAATATTGATAAAGTAGAGTTGTTGCCAGGCATTGAACCTAGAGTCCGAAGACAGCCATTAGTCTCAGCTACTAGGTGACAGTCGGGTAATAAAGAGCTATCAACTTCGGTAATTAAAAAAGAATTATCATCCATCTTGTTTGAAGAAAGCAAAGGTGTGCTTGGTTGGCGACTTTGCATATAAGTAATGCATGACAGTGTAATTTAAGGTAAATTTTTGTTTAGTTATTGTATAAATATTGTAGAATTGTATAAAGTGTAAAAAAGTGTACAGTAAATAATATGCTAAAATTTTTCTGAGGTTTAACATTATTTTAAAACTAGAGAGTAGGAATTTATATTGCCCTAAATAGATGTTTTCTATGTAAATTTTAAATAGCATGCAAAAAACAAAATAGTAGTACATAAAAGTATTTATAGCTAGTCATTTAATCATTAGGGCTTCAAGGTCGCTCTCGCTGTTGATCTTCACGAGCGAAGTTCCATCTGCTCTTCGCAGGTACACTTGGCCACGCGTGGTCCAGCAGTATTTATACCCATTTTCTTTGGCGAATTCCCGCGCCAGGAAAAAAAGCTTTTTCGTTTGTGCTGAAAGGCATTCCGATATAAATACCGGTTTTGTTGGACCTTGCATTTTAAGATTAGACGTACTGAATTTACTGGTCTTATATGTCCTGTTATATGCCTTCGTGGATCCAACAATACTTTCCTTGAGCATTACACTTGTAAAATCCGCAATAATAGGCTGGTTCTCAGACTTATTATTTATGCGGTATACATCTCGTATATCTGTTTTCTGAACCGGTACATTTAAGGCGCTTCCAATATTCTTGACCAGGTCCACCAAGTCAGCCTTAGTCTCGCCAGACTTTTTGGGTACGTTACGCACTTCTATACTTGAACTACGCAGGCTACGTTCAGCTTGGTCCAGGCGAGACTCTAGGGACTGGATATATTTCCGGTCAGCTAACTTCTCTTTTTCAAGCGCGTCAATTCTAGCCAACATAGCATCATACTTTTGTCCTAAGAAATCAATGGAGCCTGATATGTCTTTATTTTGCTCCGTGTGGATACGAATTCCATCCCGGACTTCATTTATAATCGCAGTGAATCGCTTCTCCTGCTCTTTTACAAGTTGTTCAAACATATCACTAACCTCCGTTTTACTAATCTCGTCCAAGGGGCGCTTCATAGGCCGGTTTATATTAGGCTCACTCGTCGCATGCTCACGCAATAAACGAGGTAAAGTAATACTAGACGTCGTTTTTTTTGCATGCGGGCTGGTTATGTCCGTCTCGGAAGTTGAATGAGTTAGTATGACGGGCGGGGGCAGGTCACGGGGAGGAGAGCGTTGCAGCGGCATACTGTAGTATGGAAATGAGTACCAGGGTCGCAGAACACGGCAGGTAATGAGTAGGCACTGCGCGGTGTCGTCGCGTCAAATAGCGTAAGCGCAGCTACAGCGTGCTATGCTCCTTGCACTCAGGCGTCACTTGCAAGCGCCGAAAAGGCTAGCAAGCGCTTGTAGGCAGGCAGTAGCGTAGTGTGCGTGAGCGGGTTTGGTTCACTCACCAATACGGCGATACAGGCTTGTAGAAGCAGCGCGGGCGGTGCGGGGCGGCGGCGGCGCGGCGGGCGCGGGGCAGATTATAAAGTAAGCGGGCGCGGGGCAGATTATAAGGTAAGTATTTAAGTTCTTTGTAGACCGATATTATTTACGCCTGAGGCTGGGTTTCCAGTGGCACAGCGGAAGCGTTTCCACTGCTTTTGTCACATTGACAACCCAGTCCCGGAATGCTATAATTTATAAACCACTAGCTGCGACCCTCGACTTCGCACGCGTTGTTCCTATGGAAATGTTTAAAGGTGATTTTTTTCCCATTGGAACTGATTTATGGGATAAAAGTAAGTGAAAGTTTCATTCCAGGATTAGAATTACCTGTATGCAAAATTTCTGCCCGATCTGTTCTGTAGTTTTGGCGTGAAGAGGTAACATACTCCATCCATCCATATATACATACAAACCATACATCCATACCAACTTTCAGATTTTTAATATTAGTGTGATTCATAATAATTGAACAGTAACAAAATTGCAATATACTATACATTGAATTTTCTTGGACTGTTTCAAATAATTCTTGATAGATCTATAATCGTAACAAGGGATAATACGTACAATCTAGTTCGTTTTATTATTTTCTCCGGGGACACAATGTCTATATATTCCAAGAATGAAAATTCAAAACTTGAGGTAAGTAGGTATGAACTACCTCTATGGTGAAAAAAAAGTAAATGTAGAGAATGGTAGGCTCGATTCAGGTGGTCAGAGTTAGGCAGCTTCGCCGGCCGTGTGACAACTTGACAGGCGTTGGACACGATAATCTTGCCATGTTTTTGAACATGCTCACTGCGCATAAAGGTCCGATTTATCCGAAGTTAATCCACGTATCAATTGACTCGTGTTAATCTGTCGCGGATATCAAAATATATGGATGTTTTCCTTCAAAATAGAAAAAAGTATTTTTAATTTAAAAGCAACATTTAAGGCCTCCAAAGAATTTACTTAGCGACCCTTTATCCTTGTTTGATATAAAAAACTATCAACATAGTTGGAATGGGATATACTCCGATAACAAAGTGACCCAATAACAAAGGCTACGGAATTTTTAATTTTGTCTCCATTCTTCTCGAACCGTCATCGTCAGTGCCAGCAGCACAGAAAATATTTAATACATTGAAGTGAACAAGAACTCAAAGTGTCCACTTTATATCCCAGATGTACTTGTGTAACTTGAATTTTGTGATATCACCAAGAGTCCAGTAAGGTATTAGGGAAATAATGCACATTTGATTTTTGGTATTTCTATAAACAAGCTAATCAAAGATACTGTACGGGACAAAAAAGTAGAATAATGACTTAAAATATGTGCTTCCTCATCGCATTTCTTCAGCGTCACATTTGCTCGCATAATGCCGTTTCTATACTATTAATTATTTCATCATACACTGTCGTTCCCACTTGATATTTTTTTCCATTACATAAAACGTCATCAAAAAATTTCCCCATCTGTCAAGTTCAAGATAAAGAAAATATATCGTAGTTGTCGAATAATTAAAATGGTTTCTTTGTAGTAGTTTTACTGCTGGTTTGTATGTTGGATGGTGTTTGGCTTTTTTATTAGGGGTAACTAGGACCCCTATAAATAAGGAGCTGTCTGCCCCGCAGTGCAAATATCTTAACAGGACCTTTTATAAGAGGCGTGGAAAAGTATAAACATTCTTGTTTTCAGAGGCGATATAGTACATTGTTACCCTAAGGGTGAAAGTAACTTATTGCGACCGATATAGAAAAATAGCTCTCGCTACACTAGGTGAAAATATATCGAGTTACTTTCACCTGAGGTAAACATAAAGCTTTTCATTACGAATACAAAAAAATAAAATAAATAAGCAATAAAAAGCGTTAAATCCATATCTGAATCAGATGAACTCGTTGTAATACTCTGCTATACGAAAATAAACAAAACTCTAGAGTTCGAAAATAATTAAAAATCGGATTGCCGCTCCCCGTTTTGTTTTTCTCTGGCAGCTATTCAGCCATATTTTTTTCATTTTAAAATGGTGAGTTAATATTTATTGCCGAAATATATGTATGTTATTTAAAAAAAATAGTTTAAAGTAATTTATACTATGTATTTTAAAAAATAAACTTGAATAATAATGTTATTTAATTTTAAATTTGACATCGCGCTGTAATTGATTTTCTGTGTGAATTGCGTTAAACCCATTGATTAATTAAAAAGGGAAGATGAGGTACTAGTTTCTCGAAAATGGCAACCTCATATTGTGTAAAATTGTGTGCTCCCACCTCAGTCACCGTCGGACCGGCGGCGGCACGGGCGGTCGTGATTCGCGTGAAATATTGTTGTCTCGGTTTCACTTCGGTCTTGACAGCTGTCAATTAAAAACGATTCTCCTTAGGGCTGAGAAGTATTACTTTCAACCTGATTCTCAGGCAACTTAAGACCTACTATCCGAGTATGAGTAATGCAAAATAAATATATCAGACTAAGTTTTCATCTAAATGAGATATTTTATCCCAACATTGAATATATAATAGCTGCTGTAATTTTTATATCCAGGCTTACTGATTCAATCCAATGACTTTCTGGTCAGTCGTCCCTGAAAAACGATGAAAGTGAATTACTAATTAGCACGACAGCTTATTGTATAAGTATATCATTTATTTCCGATTACTACAATCCACTACTAGTTATTTTCTTAACACTTACGTAAGCTTAATATATCATAATAATAATAATAACTTTTAAATGTATCCAATCTCATTTACCACACACACACAGTGTGTGTGATACGCAGAAATAAATATATTTCAAAAATGTATTTGTCAAATAAATTAATAGGTAAATGGGATTGGATACATTTAAAAGTTATAATATTATTATGATATATTAAGCTTATGTAAGTGTATAAAAAATAAGTAGTAATAGTTCACATATTTAAAAAATAAAACAATTTTCCAGTACCTACACTGTACTGTACACAGCGTGAAACTGATTTAACTTTTTGTTTGGCTTTGTAAACTAATTTAATTAAACTAAGTAGGAGACAAAGTTCTTTTGAAACAAAAAAGTTGAAGAGATAATTAGAGAACACAGAATTAAAGCCAAATAAGTTTTATGCAAAAATTACTTTCAAAATAACCTGCAGATACTTTGCAACAGTCTGCGGCTAGCTCAATTGTTTGAGAAGTAATAGATTATATTTTTTCTTTTTTTATAATAGTTGAGTGTAATTTCCTTTGTCAATAAAGGTATACATTATACATACTTTTATAATGCTAAGAAACTTAGTTATAGTTTTAGTTATATTTTATACACTTGCTTCAGATATAGGTAATTAATTACCTACTATCCATTTCAATCATGAAACTAACAAGCTAAGCATCAATGTGATTTATATTATAATGTTGATTTTATTACCATTTTATTAATATCAGTTTAATAGTAATTTTATATACACTCGCTTTAGATATCGTTAATTATTAACTACCATCCATATTACTTATAAAAATAACAAGCTAAGCATCACTGTGATTAATATTATGATGTTGATTGTATTACCATTTTATTGATATTAAATAATGAGGCATTATTATATTAGCATTCAGTTGGGTATGCTTAAAGTGATGGATCGGTGGTAGTTTAAAATTACAACTTTCTGTTTCCTCTGAATCACATCTACGACTTTAAGGACTCAGCTCATTATACCTACTCTCATTTTGTTGTTTGCTGCTTTGATGTCCAGTAATCTGATTTATTATAATTACAAGGGGAGGGGGTGCCAAAATTATGGGAGATCCTAAAAAGTAAATGAAAGGCTCTTTTAGTGGGGTTAAAAATTTGGGTTAGGCCGGGGCTGCTTATCTTGAATGCCAAGGTATTTAAGGGGTAGAATAGACAAGGAGATAAATATAAGCTCGACAATATTTTACCTTCAAAACACTTCACATAGATAAAAAAGCTAAAATAAAACCGGCCAACTGCGACTGCGATCATCATCAATTTAAAAAGATACTTATAATAATTAAAATTAAACAAACTGGAAGTCGAGATATTATTTAACGAGTCACGCAGTGGTGGTTCAGCAACGCAATTGAAGAAAGAATCTTAAATCAGCAAAAACTTCTAAAAATCGTCAACAAGAACATTTATGTGAGGTTAAGTACTGCAAGTTTGTTTATCTTTTGTGCAGGAATTAAAAAAATAATGTAGTGTACTTGCAGATAAAAAATGAATATTCAACGTTATATTGTAGTCCGAGCCGAAATATTGATGACGACGTAAAGTTAAATTCGTTGCGCAGGGTTCATAAGCCTGCCATGCTAAAGAAATTACAGAATTTTATTGAACGCTTGTAAACATAAAGCTTTTTGTAGCTTCAGTTTATGCATACTAAGCCAACTTAATGTTGCCAGAATTTAATGCTCTTTATAACTTTAAAGTAAAAAAAATCTACTTAACCCTTAAATGTATGAATTTTGGGTTGACAAAATACTATTAGATAACGAAAAAATAAGCATATGTGTTTTTTTAGCATCGATAAAAATATCCGCCCATAGATGATTTTTTGGCATAAAACTATTTGTATCATTACTGATACTCTCAAATGCAAGTTGCATTTGAGACCTGAGATTTTGGGTAATTATATTTTGGTAAGAATATTTTTTTATGAAATATTTAATTATTGTCAAGTATTTACACATGGAATTTATTGAAACAGTCTGAGGTCTTTTTGGAGCATAGATAACATATACATAACTTTAAATTTTTCACACATAATGCTACTGAGGAGCTTACACCCTGGCATCATATACCTCATACGATGGTTCTGTCTAGATTGCTCTTGATGGCATAACCTGTAGGACATTCCTCGCTTACCCCTTCTAAGTGAATGCACTTGTAACGTAAGCGCACAAACAGACAGAGACAGAGGCTGGTTTTATTGTGCAACAGTAAAACCGGACAGACGGACAGACGGGCAGCGGAGGCGTTTTACCGGAATCCTAAAAACCGCTTATCTGTAGAGGTATTTGAGCGAACAGGAATACCGTTCTCGGGCTTGATTGTATTACAAAGTTTCAACCAAAAATCCAACACCCCACCTCTTCCCCATAACAAAAATTAAAGTGAATTTGAAATTGGGTACGATGTCACTTTTGGTGAGAAATTAAATACTTTTTATAACTGGCCGACCGCGCAACTTTTGATAGAAAAAGTTGAGTTGCCAACTCATAAACTGAATTAGGGCTCGCTTTGCGTAAATCTAAAATTTCAAGGGTTTAAGTATATACGTCTTGAAACCATTGAATTAGATGCTACCTATTTAAGTATGTACCTTGAGTAAAGCGTGATAAATTCCATACCTACTTTATTTGGGGCTAGATGATGCTGTGTTAATTGTCCAGCATTATTTATTATTTATTATTTATTTATTTGTAAGGGTGCAAGGGGTTTTTTAAATTACTTTATTACTGCCCCACCAGCTAAGAGCCTGCTGCAAGTAGGAGAAGAGACAGATCTTATTTTAACCTTACACTAAAGATGACACTAAAAGTCTGAAATATTATCGGTAGAGTTTTGTCGGTTAATTTTAACGTACAATGTTCGAATACTATCGACAAAAACAGACGACGCTTAGTAGTTTTGCTATTAGCGACTAAAGTTAAACAACAGGATATTTAATAAACCATGATTTAAAAATGTTATGAGTGTAAAAAGGGGATTCCATCCTTAGTTCCAATACCGGGATCCCGGGATAATCCCGGGGTTTTAAACAAGCAATACAAATTCAGTTTATTTATAAAATCCTCTTCTTTTCGTTATTATTTTATCAACAACATAAAGAAACAGCAAAAATTAGGAATGCGACAAGACGAAAATAAACGATTAAAAAAATTGGGTGGGAGGTGAGCCTTCTTGTTGACGTAAAGTGGTCAGAATGTTAAGATTCAACACAACAACGTAGCTAAATTATTTTTATCAACAACATAATACAATAAAGAGTTGCGTTGAGTAACAATTTCACCCACGGCTTAGGAATACTCGTATGTGATTTGCCGTGTGTAGTAGGCGGATTCATTATAACTCCAAACAACAGGTCGCTAAAACAAACTTTCCTTTTACCAACATTTCAACCTACTCGTTGCTACACCGCAAGACTAAGTAGATATCTATTACAGGAATAACCTTTAAACCAATCTCTATTTTAGCCATTACTGCCACACAAGTGCAAAATGATTACAAAGGTACACTGAAAATAATTAGGCGTTTATCGAAGCCTCCAGATTTCGGGGTCCAAAATATGATATCCTTTAATTAATCGAAACCTCATTTACCTCCCTGCTTGTTTGTACAGCGAGCTTCGGACAGAAGGGGTATTTCATTTGCATATTTTTATGAGAGGATTTTTCAGGTTTCCCGAGTGGGGTCAGGCACCCCGAGGGTCAGCTCTTGGTGCGAGGAGGAACTGATAAGAATCTCTGAGGTATGAATATTAAAATTTGTGTGTTTTGGGACAGTTTTTATATGGCTGACAGAATGGTAAGTTTCTACAGCTTGGTAGATTTATTATCACAAAAATAAAGTGAGGAGCCTTATATTATATA
Organism: Eupithecia tripunctaria; assembly: GCA_955876795.1. Lineage (NCBI taxonomy): Eukaryota > Metazoa > Arthropoda > Insecta > Lepidoptera > Geometridae > Eupithecia > Eupithecia tripunctaria. The sequence goes on along the minus strand of OY041602.1, from coordinate 6,897,368 downwards.
TAGCCAAAAATATAAATAAAAGAGTGACTACAGCATCCATATTTTGCGTTGATCCCGTTTATATGATTAAGATCAGATTATATTTTCTATAACCAAAATAAACGTATAATATTACCGAACATGTGGAAACGTAATGATATATCTATTAGTTGGCGCTAAGAACAAGTCCTCAATACAAGCGCATGCTAAGCCACGGGCACAAACTTATAAATTTGCTAAAGTAACTATCAACATGATGAAAGTAACAGATAAATCGCACTGGCCTAGTACCTACCCAATACTATAGATTCTGTTTATGTCATGGATACGGCAAACTCTTTGAACATCACGACGACCTCTGTGGCGCAGTGGGCAAAGGTCCGCCTGCGATGCAGGAGGTTGCGGATTCGATTCCCGCCTCGGGACAAATGTTTGTAAGATCTGCAGATATTTGTTCAGGGCGTTCTGGATGTTTTCTATGTATAGTAAAAAATATCTATGTGGTATATTGTATTAAGTATATCAGTTATCAAGTTCTGCTTATCTTGGGGCTAGATAATGCTTAGGGAATTGTCCAGCATTATTATTATTAGACTGCAGGCAGATGCTGGATGCGTCAAGCTGAAGACAGGGCGCTATGGCGCTCATTAGGGGAGGCCTATGTCCAGCAGTGGACTAATATAGGCTGATAATGATGATAATGATGATGATTATTATTATAATTATTATTAATATGATACTCGTGAGCGAGGCGTTCTCATAGCAACCTAAAACAAAGTTTAGAAAGATCATGGCCGCTAAACAAAAAAATCTGGTTTCGCATTTATCACATGATAACGTAGCGGGCGTTTAAAAGGTAAGAGAGAGAGCAAATGAGCTACCTTAAAAAGGTAAGCTAAAAAATTTAGCTAGTAAGCCGGATAGCATTGCTGGGTTTAGGGTAAGTGGGCCTATCCCGGGCATCGTTCAAGTGGACACACACTCAGTTCAGAGAAGCTTTTATACAGTAATATAACTTCAGTGAATAATGAGAATTTGGAACAAACGCGGCTTATCATTCATGTTAGTTTATAGATTTTGAAACTGGGAATTACTTCTATATAAAACGTTTACAAACTCGTTTTAGAATAATTTAATATATAATGATGGTCATGGTTATGCTAATCCATTGGATATAACGTAGTCCTCAATACTGATTATGTTAGTTTGTTTTATAATGTCATGAATATGGTACCTACTTTTCTTTTTATCAGTATCAGTAGTACTGGAAATAATATACTTGGTTCAGGGCATAGTGTAGACGCAAAAACGTCGGGTGTGTCACGTACATCGAGAATTAATCAATGTTTTTAGACAGCTCACACGGTTAAGGTCTACGCCTACCAGCTATTGGTGACTGATAAATGGTAGGGCACCAGTTGAATATTCAATGACTTGAAATTAAATATTTCTTGACACTAAGTGCTCAGCGATGTTTTGTTCACCTGATTCTAATAGTATACCGTACCGCTTTGTTCTACGCCGTAGACATTACGTTGTAGCACTTGGCCTACGCTCTATTACCTCTACGTCGTAGAACTTTGTTCTACAGCATCGCTACGTCGTAGCCTCTTGTTCTACACCTACATACGTAACTCAGAAACGAATATTTTTTTCATTGTTCTGTTTTGAACGTAATAAAAGTGTTTTATATTTTCAACCCGTATGTTCCAACTCCACCCGTTCCTTCCCATCCAGTTTTTTTAAATAAACCCCATTTCCTTTGACCCACGTTATAAATGTGGGTAATTTAAGACGGGCGTGTGTTGCGCCGCACGTCGCTGCCTAAATATTTTGTTTGGATACACTCAATTCCGGCGGCGAGGCTGACACGTAAAACATAAACTTGATTTTATTTTCGTGCTTCGTCCCGAACGACGTGGCTTATGAAGCCTGCATATTGGACCGGGCCGAAACCTAGCTATTTACAAAACCAGGATTTCCACCACGCTCGGTTACACGTATTTTTTGTAAGCACTAATAAACTGCGTCCGTGTACAAATGAAAAGAGTATTTCTGCTTTTCTGGCCAAAGTTTGTAAAACTTCGCTGAAAAGAAGTATTCAAATTGAATAAAAAACAGTTATTGATTTCAGTATGTTTTCAAACGCAAACAAGGAGTTCAGGTTGGCAGTCACACCTTGAGAGCAAGAAAAATGAGCGTACATTGAAATTCAACATACAGACAAACCTATCGGCATGAATAAGCGAGTGTGAACATTTACATAGAAATAGGGAGACGTTGCGGAGAAGTGAAGTGACTAGTGATGTGCGGGTTACATTACGTCACATCACTAGTCTTGTTGTACAAAGACTATGATTATTTGTTTTTAGTTTGCAGAAATGAAATAGAAAGGTATTATTATTAATTGACTATAAAAAGAAAGATGTTCTATGTATGTGTCTCTACTGTGTGGGTTTTTTATGTATGTTCGCCGATTTCTCCGGTAATTTGCAGGTTAATTACAGTAGTTACAGTAAGTATAGGTTAGTAAGTTTGTGTCTAAGTTTAAGCACGCCGTTTTATCATTTTTGACCTGGTGTGGTTGGCAGGTAGAAAATGCCATTGGCATTATGCCTAACATTTGTGTACTTTTTTATAATTTTGTGCATTAAAGTATTAAAAATATATACATATATATCTTGCCGTTTACAAAACGGGGCGCCAGTCAGCTAAATGCTTAGGCCGATTATTATTAAATTCATTTTCATTCCTTTTGATTTTACGCACATTGCGACAAGTAAAATGTTGTTTTGGTAAGAAACTTTTGTTGCATAAAATAATGTATGTTATGGAGGAGCTTTACCTCCTAATAAAGGTATTTTATAGATAAAAGGAGGTTTCAAGCACGGACCATGATCTTTGTAAAATTTTGTTGATGAAATAAACATTGATATGAAGTATTTTGTATTGTAGAACGCTCAACGTTCAACGATTTGGCTGACTCAAAACTAGCCCGCATAAAACAGCTGACCTTATACCTACCACCTGTTTGTAAGACCGCTCTACCCTGATTCAGAAACCTGGATATTTTTTCTAAACAAAGAAATGTCATAATATGTCACTGTCTTATTGACAAGTCACGGGTAGTTTACCGTAGGGCCATTTTAGAAACGGCTTAATTCTACGTTCCGGCTGCGGCATATACATAGGGACTCAGTTATGCGTTCAGTTATAATATGACAAGTAGTGCTCCTTTAAAGATTAGCAGCGACTTCGCACGCCTTACTGAAACTGACAATGCGTTCCATATTTTGACAGCCATAGGTACAAAGCAACACATACAGTCCAATTCGTATCATTCATCTAATATAATAATATAAGCTTTAAAAAAAGAACCAACATAACACTTTTTTCGAGTAAATCCGTCCCATCATTCCCCACACTACATGAGAGTGTTCAAGTGAAGAGCCCTGACGCCTCAGTACAGAGCTCACAGACCGGTAATGGATGTACCTACGGATGTAGGTACTTAAAACCTTACTACCTACTTTAATGCCATTGGCTTACTACGTCGTAGTTTCGATAGGCCTCAAAACCATCATGAATATTTTTGTATCCACTGCCGGATTACTAATACCTATTATACCTAGCTACAGCTAACCTATCAAGAAAGATATAAACCTTTTCGTACCTTAGATTAAGTATTCGCGAAGAATATTTTATAACCACTGTTGGACTATTACTGATACCTTTGTCGTAAAGCGTATTTTTTTTGAAATAATTTTTTGATTTTGAGACATTTATTTAAAAATTACAGTCCCGTAAGTTAACAAAAATCACTACCTACTTAGGTAACCCCTAATTGAATCTCAAACAGACCTTAGTAATTTGGATTCATTATTTCTCGGAGGAGTAGATACTATCTTCAAAGCCAAAATGTATTAGTTTCTTCTGGAAAAGTGTACTGAATTAGAAGCTTCATTTGTTTAAATAAAATATTAGTCAAAGGTTTAACGAACTATACTACAAATAAAAAAGTGAAATTCAAGACAGATTTTCATTGAAAAATGTAATTGCAGAACAATATCTATAGCAAGCAGTTTTCCAGAAATCCGTCAAGCCAAAATGCAATCGATGATCTGAAATGTTGTCTACATTCAAACTTTTATCAAAATAACATCGATGAGACCACTCAACCACTCCTTCCTTTAATTTTAATTCCTTCTAATACCTTCCAAACTGTTTATTGAAACTGAAACCAGTGAGTAAACATAGGGGAAGTGTTCACAGGCAAGCGTCCACAAGCAAGCGTGATAAACACACGTCGCGTTCTGAATTAGTCCCAAATTGGCCGTCAGTTACAGTGCGGCATTACGTTACAATGCATGCACACTGTGTCCGATACGGCTTCTCTTGACCCAGTTATTGCGCGAGCCCATTGCACATCCGACATACTATTTTGGATCGACAAAGGAAAAACCCGCAACATATTAACGAGAATTTGTGAGTGTTATGTAAGTAGTTGTTTATTTTGAAATATAATGAAGTTTATTTTTCTCTTGTACACGGTCTGTCGTTTGAAAATAAAAAAAACTTATTTAAAAAATGAAACAATAGGTATATATATAAGTTTAAGTTTTTTTATTTGTTTTTTATTTTTAGTTATCTTTTTATCAGAAATAGACCTTCGTTGGACCGCAATCACACCTGATTGAAAGCGAAGATGCGGCTGACGATGTATTGTCAAGGTCTAGAAGATGGCTACTCCGGACCACATTCCGAAATACAACAGAGTTGCTTTACGGACTGGCCTAGTCCGGAGGGTGGTGACAAGCCACGGCCGAATCCTACCACCAGAGAGTACCGCTCTTAGCACCACCCAGAGGACACGTGTAGTGTATAAGAGGGTCAATATGATATTAGTTACTCAGTCGTAGGACGTGAGCGATACTGTCCCCAATATTATATTTTATAGTGCTCCAATAATATATGTAGCTATGTAATCGGGTGTGCCAGAGCTTTCTAATTTAAGCCAAGCTCGTAAGTAGCTATGTGGTGGCATAGAATTTGCACCACCCCCATCTCTTCCAGTGAGTGTCGTAAGACAACGGATATTCACCGCAAGACGGACAGCAGCGCCCCCTGCAGAACAATTGTAACACCGAACTGCGATCCCTAAATCGCATGCCCAGCATGAGGACTATGCGCATTACCCTCTATTATAGATAAATACTAATAAGGCGCTTATCAGGGGGAGGCCTGCGTCCAGCAGTGGACCAATACAGGCTGTTGAGGTTGAGGTTGTAAGTAGACGAAATTTATTCTTGTTTGATAAGGGCTACGTTTTTTTCAGAACCATAATAAACTAAATTAAATAACCTGGAAACGCACCACGCTGAGTTCTGGTCCCTCGCCTCGCAAATTATAACAGCAGACAAGAGGTCCTTCATACCGAGCTGTAATTGGAAATATAACAGCAGAATCACTAGTGCGCTTCAAATCTTCCCGGAATTACTGAAGGCATTACGCCTTTGCAATTCTACTCTACACATAATGTAATTATTAGAGCATGAATCACGTTTGTTGCGCATGATCTGTTTGAAGAGAACATCCTACTTATATTAAATAAATTAAAACAAACTATCAAAACCTTCATGTGCAAAAAGGCATACTATAAAATATCAGATTATCTAGAGGATAAAAAAGCTTGGGCCGGATTTTGCTCCAATTCGAAAAATAGGAACAAACAGGATAAAGGTTTCTTCGTCGTTTCTTTATTTTAGTTTGAATACCTTAGCGACTGTAATCAAAAATACCACTTTATTTCCGTGTCAGTGTAATTAAATAATATAATTAGACCTTTTCTTAGTGCACATTTATTGTATTGGAAATAAAGCATTTTTGAGTTTTGAATTTTTCGGCTGACACCGTTTATGCATTGTTTTATTTTTTTCAAAATGATAGTAAAATAATATTTCTTGCGTTCATAAACAAAATGTTTTGGAGTAGCATCAATATTTACGAAAGAACTACGAAGCCGCAAAAATTTTAAACTTGGTACAAGTTGTGAACACCGCCGCGCTGCGGAAACCTAAGAAAGCGCTAATAAAACTTAGTTTATTAAAGCTCGGATTTTTTGGCTTTGTTTTAAATTGTTTGTTGTGGGGAAACTTCGCGCGGGCTCTTATTTTCGTAAAGTTATCAAAGTACATACTTTGATAACCGTAGTCAGACATGTTGTCGAGTTTCTTAAGTTTTACGTGAAGTTTTTAAGAAAATTGTAATATAAATGAACCTATGATGTATTAATAAGTAACCAAGTGCAAAGAAATGACAAGAACCTTTTTCTAGGATATTCGTAATAGAAGGTGCCGCGTATTAAATTGAGAAGAACACATGTTATGACGTGTCCGATACACGTCATAACATGTGTTCTTCTCAATTTAATAATTTATATTATAATTTTTTGTACTAAATAGAAAAGGTGTATAGAATCAAATCAAATCAATACTTTTATTTGCTGAAATGAAGGTACAAGTAGGTCTTATATTTATAGTTGGCTCTACTACATTCTGCCACAAAGTGCGTGCAAATTTCACAAAGGTTGGTAACATGAATATAAAAAAGGCTTTCGCATATTTAACACAGGTACACACACTTACACAATTGACACATATTAGAAATTAGAATTAATACAGTTTACGAGCAACAAAAACCAACTAAACACCCGAGTTCACACAAAAAAACACAATTAGACCTTTTCTATTTAGTACACCGCTGGCTGGATCAACTTTTTTTTTTTTATTATTTTCCTATGTTCATAAATATTTATCTAATGAGTAACTAATCTTGAAACATACATAGATAATTTCTAAATGTAATTCACACAACACTCTGCGTTAGTGAGAAAGCACCCTAAGACTTATTTAGGGAGGTTAAATCGCTTTGAAGGTCTCTAAAAAAAAATCCAATTACCCTTTTTGTTATTTCGTTAGATATGATTTGAATCAAACAAAGATATAATACGTATAAAACTAGTAGGTAGGTTTTATACTAAACTTATAATACTATTGTTTAATTCATTACCCTTTTTTAGTACCTTAGTATAAAAACCATTTTCATCCAAATAAATCTAAAATACATTGATGAAAATTGTGAAAAACACGACTGTAAATGATTTCCATTAACGTTCGTTCCAATGGAAAATTTAACCATTATATTGGACAAACAGTTTTTGTCCAATTAATTGGAAAATGGTCATAAAATGAAACTCTTATTTTTGTATAGATAAAATGTGAAGAGCTTCATTTTTATTGCCATTGAATTTCGTAGCGAACATGAATATTGAAATATTAATGGACATGAATTTTCACTTAATAGGATTAAAGTACTTACAATAAAGCATTTTCTGTCAATCAATATTCGTAGTGAGTGAGAGATGATAGGTATTATCAGCCAAACTAGCAAATTGTAATATTTATGACGACTTCAGTGGCATAGTCGAGTCCACCTACAACGCAGAAAGTGAAGTGAAGTGTTCGTTTCCCGCCTCGGAACAAATATTTGTGTATGATCTGCTGATACCAGTTCCGAGAGTTTTGGGTGTTGTGTCATAAAAATATATCTTGTATTATGGATTAAGTATACAAATGGGATTTTATTAGTTGAAATTAAATATGAGAGTACCAAACATCCAAATTTATACAAAAATCCTATCTAAAATAGTTTTACACGTTATCAAAATCTGAATCCTATGATGCAGGTCTCACCTCTCTGGAAAAGTCGCTAGGTCGTCTTTTAGTCACCAGCTCAAGAGTCTCATCTGAGAGTTTGGACTATTTGCCTGTATGCTTCTGTTGGCAGAACTTAATGCCCTGGTAAACCCTTGTCCATCTTTCGACCAGATTGTATAGGGTCTCATCAGCGTCGATGGGTTTTAAGGCAACAAATCTATCCTAGAGAAACTGCTTGAACTTCTCGATGCTCGCCATGATTTGGATGGGGTTAGGTCGGAGCGGAGACTTCACCAGGGCCCACGGTGGACCACGGGGGTTAAGGTTTTTTTAGAAACAGTTAATATATTTGAATTTCGTGAATCAGCATCATTCCTGGTGCTAGTAAAGTAGGTACAAAATCGTATTTTTTTCAATTTCTTAGAAAACCATAAAAAAACTAGCTTTATATAATCTAGGACCAAAGTGCTTGGGAAGAAAATCCATCGAAGCTAAGCGCTTAGGAGTTCATGTGGCTACTTTCAGTCTCCATCATCAGATCAGCTTGATGGTAATATAACATTTCATTGTCACCGAATTTACATTAGTATATATGTATATATGTATTTGTATGTCCAATTAGGCTTAATCGGTTGATGATAACTTGTTTAAATTCAAGTTTTACGACAGAATTAGTCCCACACGTAATGATAGGGCAGGGTAAATAAAATAAGTAGAAATGAAATCCAAAACAAAAATCTCAGTGAAGAACAGCTCAATGGCACTTTGTATTTATATTACAAAAGAAGTAATATTTGTGTTACAAGCATTAACAATGCTAGTCTTAGATAGCGCTATTGAAGAGAAGCACATTGAAAGTTGACTAGTGCCTGCGCCCGGCATCGATGGCCCTCGAGCGGGCTTTGTTCCGCACCCTTCACTGACGTTGTTGATGAGATAGCGCCAATACTCTATGTACAGACAGAGCCAGTATTAGGTTACTTCCTTGCCTAATACAATACAGTTTATAATCTGATTATTATCGATTCGTTCTGAGTTTATATTACTTTAATAAAAATATAATGAACAGTGTGTGTACGTAACTATGTTTATCGAGCAATTATTTAAGTCGCGAACTAGGTAGGTAAGTTAATTACACTAAAAATGGTAAATTAATTGAAGTGTAGCTATTAGACGTTTTGCTTATTTTTGACCAATTCAACAATGATCCAACTTATTGGCTCTTTATGATAGTAGTAGTAATTCAATGGCTCTTAAGAATTTAAACAAAGAATTTAAAAAACATTTTAGAGTTTAAACTGTCAAGACATTAAGCGACGTAGTGTAAATAGGATTCAATGTGTAATGAAACCTTCAAAAGTGTGCCCTGACCCTAAGCAGCTACGGTGAGAGCTAGTCTGAACATATCTAAATAAATAGAAGCAAAGTTGGTTGTACGGTACCTATTGTTTAAGCGGGACTTGGGATCTCGTACTGCATCTGAGGTTGGTTTAGCTTTGAGCATGATTTATGTAGGTATGTTAATGTTACCTGTAGACTTATCTTACCTATCTAACTAAGATTGTGAGTTTCAAGATGTGTTTGTTGATTATTTACATCAGAAATTAAAAGAACACGAATTACTCGACGAGGACGTTACAAAATATGCAGATTTCAGTAGGTTAGGTTATAGGCACAGATAAAATCTTATCAAAGAAAGTTATAATTAATAATAAAAATCTGTTGGAACTAGGATAAGTACAATTTTGTAACAGTTGAGCTAACTGATTCATCCATACATTCTTTCTTGATATGCAAGAATGTGTTATTTACTTACTACCTACTCGTGATGAGTTTTACACATACAGAGTTAAGAAGAGTCTTATCTCCCAGTTTTATCATTAGTGGACACGAAAAATGTTCGTCACCTAAAAATAACGGGTTAGGAGGGTTCTCAAAAACTTCTCCGAATATAACACCAAATTACTTTAGATTCGGACGAGTTATACTTCTACTCAAAAATGAAGTGATCAACTCGTCCGCGGACGAGTTTTATCGCTGACGCGATGTGACTGTGTGATCCAAAGAAACGCGGTTCAGATGGTAAATGCTCATGAATGTTTTTGTGTACCTACCTGATCTAGGTTTATGATTTTTTGAAATACGTCTGTGATTCTTTATAAATGTAAGCGGGTTAACTACGAACCTTGTTTGTGTTGGAAGAACACCAACGTTTCATCGCTTACATTCGTAATTAATTCGTCAAACTACGAAAGTTTCTATAGTAAAATACCTCTGTGATATTTACCATACCAAGCCTTCAATTGGTTATCGCAAACTTACATTACTGTGTACCTATACAGTAAGCACCAATCGCACACCCAGGGGAAATAAACGTTGCGTAATTGACGTAACTGCAAACTAAGCGTATTATTAAGCTTGCAAACCCTGCAACTGACTTTTCACGTCCACACCCTTGCTATTTCCTCACAGCATGACGTTGCGCATATCAAAAGGTTCACAAATGGGATAGGGCATATTTTTGTGAGAAGCGGTAACTGTAGCAGACGGATTGAGGTGCGAAAAAAGTATTTGACCCTTTTGAAATAACTCCTTTATATTTACATTGATTTGTTAAGTTTTGCTGGTTAAATACGAATCCATTGGTAATCAAACTTTAATGAAATCGTAATTTCCTATTTATTTACACTGGTTTTTAAGTTTTTCTGGATAAATACGTACGATCTCGGGATGATTATTTCTCAATAGTGAAAAAATCATCAAAATCGGTCCCCCTCCGTCCTAGTCCACCTCAACAGCCTAATGAAAAATTTTTTCTCACCTGCACTGTGTTATGCAGGGGTGACCTAATATTGACGTTGTCTGATATAAAAGAATATATATCTAATCTTTTTTGAAGTTAAGGTCTAAAAGTATACTTACGTTCTTGTAAAACCTTGTGGTTCTACCCTATGGTACGCGAGTACGAAAAAGATACGAGTAAGAGGCAATAACTCTGGCTGGCTATCGAGTCGAACAATATTTCTGCAATTTGATGCTTTATTCCCGCGTTAGCAAATACCGTTTTATCGTAATACTTATGATACCATTTTCACTTTTTTAAATGACTAGCCTACGGTACTCGCGATTTCGGTTGCGTGGACCTTAGAATAAAAAACTTCCATCGGGTTTTAGCTGATTTAGGAAAATAAATTAACCCAGTCTAACAATAAATAATATGAGCCAGAAATTTCTGTAATCCGCTTATTGGAAATACCTGACAACTGTGTCCCTTAATATTATTTGTTTATTTTTCACACCGAGTTCGAAGTTAATCGTTTCTCAATTCTCTTAATTTCCATTCTCATACTTTTACAACCCGATTGTAAGGAAGATTAATAAGAATCGTGTAACACATTGTTTTTTGTTTAAATAATATTGGACAATTCTACAGTATTATCTAGCCCCAAGCCTAGCAGAGCTTGACTTCTGCTATTATTACATTTAATTTGATAGATAAAAATCAAATCTTATTTTAATTTATTCTAATCTGTTTATTGTTATTAAGTACCCGTTTCTCAGTTTGTGTTCGAAATGCGATCCATGGTGTTAAACACAAGAAATGGGGATCGCTATTTCTTATTTCTGTAGTAGTTATACCCAGTTGCATCTTTGCTCGCAAAATATTGCAACTCTGCTCAATTTTACTTAGTTTATACGATGATAGGCGATGAACTAACACTTTCATACCAAAAAGCATACCCTTTAAAACATGGTAGCTTAGCACTTTGCATAACTAATCATGCCAATCTTGTCAGTAGTAGGAAGTTTCCGCTTCAACAAAGGTAATAATATACTAATATTGCAGAGCACTGGATTTTTTTACAAAGACTTTCTTTAAGATTTCTTAATGAGGCACAGCTTTCAAGTTAACTAGCTCTATAAATAGAGGCAAAATGGAAAAAGCTCCGACTTTTAGTCGCTAAAAATGTAATAAAAAGCTGATATTCTAAATCATTACCTCAACGGCACTGATACGTCCAGTGTTCAACGTGCCTTAAATAAGTAAGTGGAGTTTTTCACCTAATCATCACGGTTGTCAGGCAGTGTGGTGATAGCAGAAGGTATAGATGTTAAAATTACACAGAAGGTAACTGCTGCCGCTGTTTCTCTGAAAGGTTCCCTTGGTCGACTTCTGCGACATCCATAGTTGGTGGAGGGTAGGATAGATCATTTTTTTTTTGTTATTATAACACATTCTTAAATAGGGTATCCCAAATCCATGCGAGAGTACCAGAAGGAAATATTGTAGATGTTGGAAAAAACACTTTTTTGATTGACTCTACCGATCGGTGCATAGAGTAACCCCGGGGCTATCTGTGGATCGGCGCCATAATTAATAATGAATAATCTGTATTTGTCGATGCTGCATTTTCACTAAAAAAAAATATTTTAAGTGGGCTCGATTACCGGATAAGGCAAGTATGTAATTTCTAGTGCGTTTCAGGTATTTTTAAAAATAAAGTTTTGTTTCGTTTCAGTACAACTTTCTATTCCCAATAATTCTGGTCAACAATCCCCGTCAAGAGAATCTCAGAACTTGTAATAATTATGAGTTCTGTGTGTAGAAAAGAGAAATGACATCGTATCGTCATACATTGCGTAAATTATTAAAGTTGAAGTAATGAATTTCAAACATTTAACGCATTCGATGACAAAGCGACGTAATTTATTCTATACTACCCTAGACAACAATCCCCGTGCTACGCCTACTGTATAGATAGCAAACCCGGATCTTGCCAGCAGATCAGATGTAGAATGCATGAAATCACTGTGCAATTTCCAAAGTTAGATCAAGAAATGCTTGAAGTGCTGCGGCTTGCAGTCGCGTCTTACACACGATTCCAGGGTTGGGGCTCATTATTTCCATAGAAGGCGGTTAGGTGGCGATTTGGACGCAAAGGGCACTCCACACTGCACTAAGGGGAGCACAAACCAGTCGAGTGGGCCTTGTTAGAGCTAGTTGAACGACATGCATTCAGAGACTTGTTGGCTCTCGGAATATTAGAGTAGGAAGGACAACTGTCAGAGAAAGGGTTATTTTGAAAATTTACTTGAATACTAACTTGTAACAAACATAAAGACAAACTTCAAATAGGCTGCTATAGAAAATACTAAAATGTAAAATTACTGCCTCGTCCATTTTAAATTTGATCTACATGCCGTAAGCAATTAATTATTTTTATGCGATTCATAAAAGTTGGACTTCGAAGACGATCTCCTACGATACAACGCTTTTTCTGAAAAAAGAAATAAGAATCCTGTACTAAAACTACAAACGAATCACAATACGACTAGCGAAAATTTAATCACAATATTTTAAAGAACTTACCATTGTGTTCGGAATGGAATAAAAATACAATTTCAGTTGTGTCTGGCTCCTTTTAATCCGAGCCGGCTATTTAAAGACGCTCCAATGCAATCCGTTGAATTTGGCACCAGAATCCAAATGAAAGTATCTACCACGGACTTGATAAGCATTGCAAACAGTAGTGACACTTGTTATTATGTGGGATCTCTACAGGGTATTTTGATTAGGCCAAAAAAGGGTTTTTTTACGATGTCTAACTTCTTTTGGTAAGCAGCAAGTTCGCCAAATTCAGTTTTTAAAAATACCTATACAAACTACATATTATGTAAAATAAAACTCCGGTTAATAAAATATTTTGTTTGTTGACGAAGCATTTTTAAAAAGCATTTTTATTTTTATTTTGCTGACAAAGCATTTTTACTGGTTGATAGTAGGACCTGTGTAAATCGGATGCATTGTACAGGCGATCTCGGAACACGACAGGCCAATCTACGGAATGGCCGAAAGAAATAAGTAAACGAATTACAAGACAACAACGACAAAGACGGTCGATGGTGATGCAAAACTCTGGCGACTGTCGTAGTGCCATTAAAGCTGAGTGGATTTTTGGTTCCTTTTAAGGGTTGAGTGGGGAGATATGGGAACCTTTTTACTCGTTAATCGGTCTATGCGAAACCTGGCCATCCATCATCTTCGACGACCTGTGAAGAAGAATGTGGAAGACGATGTTAGGTTTATGGTCTCAAGAAAATTGACGAGGCCAAGCTTCGTCTTTTGATAATTGCACAAGCTTTAGCATACTCGTGCCAATCGCGCGGAGCTCGGAGTGGCAATATCTCTGGTGAGACTCTGCCGTTGTTACTTGGCGCTCTCAGTGTTAAGATCAAATATTAAGGTGTCCTGGTGATGTCTCGTGAAGAGACGAAACTAGTTAACGAGTTGCTTTGATAGATTTTCTTTCAATTTAGTTGGTATGGTTTTTTCTTCAACAACTGCACGGACTACAATTTGTTCGTATTGAAGAATGTTTTGCCCGGAATTGTTTAGTGCTCAATATTTTCATCCTTAAATTAAGGGTACTAAACACACTTAGTCATGTCTCTGTTAACGTTGCTACGAAGCCAATACCGCCAAGCATTCAGCCTGATTTTTTTTATTCTCTGAGGTTTTCGTAATGCTTCAAGCTTTTTGTGTCTACTACTTAACTTTGGACTTCTTTTCACTCTGTTTTCTAAAGGAGCTAGTAAACTACTAACATTGGTATTTAATTTCATGTATTCAGTATAGAATGCAGCACTGTATAGGATGACAACCGTAAATCTTCCATAGATATTGTACTGTTTGCATACCGTACAGCACTGTATATTCCCATGGGTACTTTAAGTTATGACTTATTATATATTAAACAAATTAGAGGCTGTCGCAAACAACTGCGTTTGCTTTAAAAAATCAATGATCTTGACTACGTTCTGAAAAGAACAAATTACAAAGTTGATTGATTAATAATGACACGCCCGAAGCAACGCAGGTTTGCACGGCTTGTTTCCAGAGCTCCACAACGTCCAGCAGTAAAGTTATTTGTTTTGTGCGATCTGTTTACTGAAACTTTGTTTTAGATTTTCAAAATAGGTCTTCTTTTTAACGTCGATTCATTAAACAATACAAGACTCAAATTTGTAGTTAAAATTATAGATTTGAATTAGAAGAATTTGAAGTCGTTTTATAGTCTTTTAAATCTCGCCAAATTATTATTTGATTGCCTGTAACACTGCTGCATACATTATTGTTGGTAGGTGGCGCGGTGCACGTGTGTTGCGATGGCCACTGCAGGCTCTCAATCACTTTGAACGCTGGTGGCCTCTAGCCAGCGCCACCGCGGTTCGTTTGTTCCGCATCGTTATGAAATTTTTCATTAAACCCAATGTCAACTAGTACCATCTAGCCTTAATGTCGCCGGGCTTTAATATCGTTAGCGTTTTCATTAGCACACAGTTCGCTCGCTTTAGTGGTCGTAAGCCTTTATAGTGGATGCCGCTTTATTGTTATTATTCTTAGGAAGGGAATCTTTGTGATTTTTATGAAGGTTTAATAGGTTATGCTGTTATGGTTTTGGATGTTCCGGCTGTGTTAAATGACGGCCGTATACTACAGTTATAATCTTGTTGTAGTTTTTTTCTCACTGATACAATAAACAAATGCACAGTTAACACAACAATTTGACAGGCAAGCAACATATTGGCAGATCAATTATCATCTATGCGGTGGTCGTAGCAAGCAGTTTGTTTATGCACATTACAATCAAAATATCTCCACCATTTAGCGCTCTCATTGTATTGGCACAGCCCACTAAGTGGTTTATGGTTAAAGCCAATCATGCCTAATAAGGTAGAGTAATAAAATGACTCCTAAAATATAATGGCCCCCCGTTCCATTATAAAAATGATAGGTTAACTCATAAAACTATGTCCTAAAAGCAAATATATACGAATTAATATTAAAAAAATGCAATTTATTCTCTCGTGGTAACCTGGTTCAACAACCTTGTACTTATTTACTACGTGGAGGCGAGCTAGGTTACTATTATTAGCAGCGGAGCTTCTAGATGTTAGCTGAGCTAAGCGATAGTCGTTAAACAACACCCCATTTCCATGTAAGCTATTCGTAAATTTTGTAAAGCACATAGTGGCAGCAGGTCGAGGCATCCTCGGCGATGCAGTGCCTAAGTCTGCTAGTTTACTAGTGTGGTTTCCTTAGAGGCAGCAACTTGCACCCGCTTTATCATCATTAACAACCGACACGAGACTTTGATAAACGTAGCAAAATCGTTGAGTTGCCATGGTGGCTAACTGCGCAAGCGATTGCGACGCGACACATCTAGAAGAACAAAACGCTGTCAAATTATTTAATTTACATGTATTCATAAGGTGGCCTATGCCTTTTAGGACTTTTTACTTTGCCATCGAATGGGTATTCGATGAATTCCAATAAACAACGCGTGCGAAGCTGCGGGACGCAGCCAGTTATCTATCTTCTCATACTGGAGCCAACTGAAAAAATATCTATCTATCAACATAATTTAAAAAGTGAGGCTGATAACATCGTAAAATTCTACGGTTTTATGCTAGAGTTGTTTTATGCAAATCTAGCATTCAAAATTATAATAACCAAAAACGTGAATTAAGAATTTCAGCTTTGAAAGCGCAATTTCGCTGAAGGTAGACCGCTGCATATTAATATCGCGTAATCCAATTTGCATTTTGAAAGGATGCAGTGTGAAGTTTATGTTTTTCGCTTCCGTCAAAGCTATGAATAAATCGGGAGTCAAAGAGCCCCATCCGCGTGGTTCCTTCCTTACCAGTTAGTCACCACTAACGAATTAAAAAAAAGAGAATTTTCTTTGACATAGTGACCTAAGTTACACCGTCAGCTGACTAACACGTTCTAAGTTGTTCCTGCTCCGCGCAGGCGCGTTTCCGCTGAGCTGATGCGGGATGGAACAAGCTCCAACATCTTCTGCAGTAGGCTTCCAACCCTCGCGCGGGGTGGATGACTTGCGCCGCGCAACCTTCTCTACGTAACACCACGTAACAATTCTTGAATGAAAGCCGCGTGTAAATAAATATGTATTCTTAAATTTTTCTCTGTAGTGTAGTGTAAACTTTTCTAAAGGACTTCTCTTGAAAGCTGTTTTCGAAAAATTAGGTGAGTGTCAGATTAACAACTAATTTTGGGAGGAGGTTAAGTGTAAGATGCGGTTACGGCCTCAAATCACTTTATACACCCGTATTGTTAGGCTCTTGTTGGGTTACCCTCACTAATTATTTGCATAAGCATTATGTTAAGCAGTTTATTTTGTTAGGAAGAATATTTACCGAGCTCTTTTGCTGTGTATGTAGAATGTAGATGTATAGGAAGGTAGTTACTTATAAGCATTTCATTGTTGTGATGGATGTGTCGTTTTATTTTGTATGATTGTTTTATGATATAAACCTGTGACTTAAGTAATACAATAAAATTAGAAGAATACTGAAAAACCTTGCTCTGCTGGTTATGGAAACAAAATTATAAATAGGACATAATAAAATAATAGCTTTAAAACCGCAAAGGCACGATTAATTTCCTCGACGAATTCCTAAGGGAAGTGCTAAGCCGAAACCGCTCATTCAATGTCGAAAAGGGGAAAATTACTAGCTTATGTGGTACATAAAGATAGCTACAGCCTCCAGCCTCCTCCTAATCGAGACTCCTCAGCAGAATGAAGCGACTCGCTGAATAGCCACTTACTCGCGCCGCTAACGACCTGTTAATTTAGGGCCAACTCTACCCTGATAAGGATAGGGTCAGTAAATAATTGTGGACCTACAGAGGCCCGTGTTTGCGAAAATACGAAGGTCTCGAGATCGAATTCTCGAAAGTTCGTCGAAATGCCTTCGGTTTGTTATTTGGTAAAGTGACCCAGGCACATGCCAAAACTCTTATAGTATGGTCTCCGAACCTTCTGAGAAGTTACTGGTTATCTCATGAAAAACTGGAAGATGTTTACGGTAACTTTTACAGTTAGTTATATCATAAATTTCATAGGTTTTCACGAACATAAAAAAAGTTTTCTGACAATTTCCAAGTATATAGGGTGGGATAAAAAAAACTAAAACCATGTCGGACACTTATTAACATCGAGTAACGTCTCTTAAGCAACGTAAGACCATTATTTCTTTGCTGACTGCTACTCTCGTAACATGCTACCTCGCTCTTACGCTCTACTACACTACGCTCCCTCCGGGTAGAACTCACATGAGAACAAGCCACATATTATTAACGACATGATCATTATTCAGAGACTGCACAGGAGAGCAGAAATCTTAGGGTGTACCTACAGATGTATTGTACAAGATAAGGTATTAAAGTTAGTTCACTTTTTCAATAAAACTCGATAAACATAATGGATCGAGTTTGGTATAGATTGACAGTGGTATACCAATGTTTCCTCAGGACAGGTACCTCCTTCTACTGCTTTCTAGGCCCCCAAATAAGGGTTTTGCCATAATGACAGGTGTATTGGTGATTGTAGAGGCAAAAGAAAAAAGTTGCTCCTCTTGTAGGTTTTTCTAGTCGACTCCTACAACATCCACACGCAGCTGGTTGCAGTGGTCGTTCCTGTCTCTTACGGTTTATTTATAGTATCGGTTTTTAAAGCAAGCAAATATAATTGACGACCTCTGTGGCGCGGTGGGCGTAGGCCTGCCTGCGACGCAGGAGGTTGCGGGTTCGTTTCCCGCCTCGGGACAAATGTGTGTACAATCTATAGACATTTATTCAGAGCCTTCTGGATGTTTACTATGTATAAAAAAATATATCTATCTATGTAGTGTATTGTATTATGTATATCAGTTATCTAGTACCCATAACACAAGCTCTCCTTAGCTTGAGACTAGATAATGATGTGTGAATTGTCCAGCATTATTATTATTTATTTATTTATACGTCTCATAAAAAAACTTAAGAACAAAGAAACTGTAAAAAAACTTTGTCAAAAATCGGGTCACGCTTCCGTTCGTGCCTGCATTCTGATGCGGTTTAGGTCTACCAAAAGGGCAAAGGTTGGTTGGAAATTTATTTGAATTCCTCCAGTAGGTACTTTATCCCCAATGCAAATAATAAAGTGGAAGTAGGTAACTGCCGCGCGCACCGAATGAATAACGTTTTCCATCTAATGCCTCAACCTTATTCCCGTTTCCATTTTCTATAATAAGTTCCTAAACGATTGTTTCTTCAAAAAGATTTTTCATTTTTCTCGGAACCAAAGGTTTCGTCCCCCAGGGGTCAGTGATTATGTTTATTTCTGCAAAATGCTCAAGAGTAGACGACCGCTATCTGACTGCTCAGAAATAAGTGACATTGTTTAATATGTTTATGTTTCACTACGACTTCGACTACAGTGGGACTTGACAGACCAGTGATTGTTTTCAAACAACTAAAAACTGTTATTCCTCAACCTTAACCTCAACAGCCTGTATTGGTTAAGCGCCTAATTTGACAGTTTTCCATAATCATATTGCATGATAATTATGAGTGTATTTTATAACATAAGTGTATGGTTGTTCTTGAATAAATGAATATGATTTTGATTATGACCTACTTGAAATTCCTTTCTGTATGCAAAGAAAAATTATGTTCTTCAAATCCAAATTCGAATCTACAAGTTTGCTTCAAAATAGGCGAAGAAATCAGTAAAGATAATACAAAAAAGCATCAAGCAGCCGTACATAGAAACCCTTTTTTTCAAAGTTACATATAAACACAAATATACTCTCCTGGATAAACAAAACAGTAAACATGTGTTTTCGTTGAATGAATTCTTGTTATAATTGTTTCCAATTTCAAACCACAAAATTAAAAAACCGGCCGTCAAAATGCGGTAGCTGTTTATAAAGAAATTCTAAATGAAGGGAGGGCGTTGCTGTATAAAAGCGTACTGTCCCCAACTGCGAAGTTCATTAATCTGAGAGATGTAAATCATAATAAAGCGTCACTTACAACGATTGAGAGCGCGGATGTTGACAAACAGCTTACACAGTCCATAATTGTTTTGATTTCCTCGTTATAATTAATTTTCTTTCATGTCCCACCCCAGCTAAAGCTGGCAGGGACCTACCTTACCAATTTAGTCACAAGAGTTCAAGACTCGTCAAACCAAAACGTTTGTAATAGATTGTATAGCATAACCTATAGTTTTTAAGCTATTGCATAGCTTCTATCGCGGGCCTTGAGCGCGGGGACCGAATCTAGAAATTCCGTAACGAAAAAACCTCACGCTCCCCACTCCGACCGGAACAGCGGTGATACTTTTTAGTTTTGCCATCTATCGATGAATAGTAGAACTTTTAAAGACTTTTTGAAATATGTCGTGTGTCTCTTTAGTTCAGCAACTCGTCTCTAGATGGCATTGCAATAGCTTTACCGCGGCAGTCCCCGAGTGCCACACGTCTTTTTTTTTCTTATCGGTAAAGGAGATTAGTCAAAGTTGCCCCCGAACCAGCACGTGTGAAAGCTTGTTCATAATTAATATTTATTTATAATAAAAAACTATTCTATGGTTAAGCTCCCCTTTTTAACTTTATGTATGACTTGGTGTGTGCAATAAAGAATTACAAAAAAATATAGAATTTAAGGGTTTTTAGCATTTTCAAGAACATCGAGGACGAAGAGGTCTACGATGAGACACTGGGTACGGGTATCATGGCTTATAGAGCCTCACCGATGACGTTAAGTGCAAAGAGATGCATGTCATGTTGCTTTTGTTGGTGTTTCAACCCCGCTCCAAGATATTATTCCACCGGGCTCCAAATAAAAATAAGTAGAGTCAGAATAAAAGGCAAACCTTAATTCAATGTAAAAGCAATATGACATGCTTCTCTTTGCACTTAACGTCATCGATGAGGCTCTATAAGCCTAACTAAACTGAAATAGCATAAGAAAGAAAAAAACCGATAAGTCATGTTAGCTAAGCTTAGGTTAAGATGTCAGAAAATGCGTGGGAAATGTGAAATTATATTTATATTTGCGCCTCACAAAACTTTAAAACGTCTACAAGTTGGTGAAGTAGGCACCTAGGTTTGGCTAATGCACAAAACATAGGTCATTGAACTCGTGTAGATCGATTTTGGCAATGTTTCGTGCAACAGATAGAGCTGTAAATACCTACCTAACCGTGTTGTAAAAGTTACGGTCTCAAAATTGTTAAATTTGTGTATTTTTCAACAATAAAAAAAATGAAAATACATTAAATTTTATATACACATCAGTTATTCAGAACCCCGAACACAAGCTAAATATAAATAAATAATGCTGTACAATTCACACAGCATTATCTAGCCCCAAGCTAAGCAGAGCTTATGTTATGGGTACTATATAAATGATATACATAATATAATACACTACATAGATAGATATTTTTTATTATACATAGAAAACATCCAGAACCCTGAACAAATATCTGCAGATCGTACAAATATTTGTCCCGAGGCGGGAATCGAACCCGCAACCTCCTGCGTCGCAGGCGGACCTTCGCCCACCGCGCCACAGAGGTCGTCTAAATCACCGGAATCACTAAAAGGTACCGGTTTTTAAATAAATTCAAAACAGATTAAAATCCGGCTCTACTGGAAATTCTTTTATTTTTCTGATAAAAAAGATTTTAAAACGCGTTACCTGGTGTTCATATATTTCTAGGACCTGGAGTGTTGCGATATAAGGTACCTACTCCAGTCTCTTACGCAAAGCTTTAACTTGGGGCTAGATAATGCTGTGTGATTTGTCCGGCATTATTTATATATTTATTTTACTAGCATGCCATTTAAATAATGGTTCTGAATTGTATTATTTAACGCATTCACGAGACCTTAAGGGGCCGCTGCCAAGGGGGGGGGGGGGGGGGGGGGAGGGGGCAGGGGGGTACAATAAATGTATTCTCTTTTTTCTTTTTATTTCTTCTTTCATCTTTCTAGACGGGCATGGCATTTGAGTCATGGGCAATGAAGGCGTTGTCCCTGTATGACGTAGTGGAGAAGGTGCAGGTAAAACTCTTTGGTTTGTCCTCCGTTTTTAAGAAGAGGTCCGTCCCATTTTTCTTCGTCTGAGAGCAAAACCTATATGCCTATGTGCCTCTCAGTGACAACTGTCAGTTTTTCCTTCCACAATGATACCAAAACGGGTAAAGCTTTTGTGATAAATGTGATGTTAAATAAATATTGGCTATGTTTTAGGAAAAAAATTGTCAGTAACCTTTCGGGAGCCGGATCTGGAATTTTATGTTACCTACCTACTAATTGTTCTATTTTTTGTGTAGTATAGATCCTCCATTTCAATGCGTAATCCAATATTTTTCGATATAAAATGTTTATGTTATTAAAAGCTCCTCTAAAGCTTGCATATTTTGTGGGAGTGCCTATCTTTTTTATTTATTTCAAAACTATATCTACCTATGACTTGGCAATAATGTTTTTGTAACGCATAGTTTACAAAAAATACCTCTGTAAGTTTTGATAAACGCCCGCCCTAGCGTCTAAAACGCTTTTCATTTGAGTATGTTTGTGCATTTGCATAATAAATATTAACCTAACATTAACCTTAACATTTGATCAGTCCACGGGAACAATGCTCTTTTTCGAGATCAAAGTTAAATGTAACGTATTCGTTAATTTAGGCTATAAGCTATCTTAAAATCAACCAAATCTGTACTATCGTATCAACAGGGCCACTCACTACATAGTAATATGTGCCGTGTCTCCTACCTACAACGAGTATCTTCATAAAATAGTGTGTTTATTTTGCGTCAGTTTGCCTGCCGGAAGGGTGACCCAATTTCTCGATTACTCTAAAAGCAATCTTCAGAAATAAACTAATGGAATCAGGAAGACACTATTGTATTGTAGCAACCATTTATCTAACAAAACAAAATAATGTTCCATTTATTTACTGAAAATACTAAAGCGTTATCTAATGTGCTATGAATATTACCTTGAAGATGTACCACGGTTGTTAGGTTAACTATCTATGTAGGCTCATCCGTTAATTAAAACGTTAAGAGTAGTTATGAGTCCAATGGGACATCTCTGCTTATCGGTATATACCTAGCAGACGAATGCTTTGATACCGACTAAGCAAATTGTGTCTGCTTCAGGGCTATTATAGATATCCGTAACTGTAACCGAAGCTGTAGGATATCCATAACTGAAACTATCAGAAACTACCGGATAATACCAGTAACCGTAACCGTAACCGTAGCCGTAACCGAAACCGTAACCGTAACCATAACCGTAACCGTAACCGTAACCGTAACCGTAACCGTAACCGTAACCGCAACCGTAACCGTAACCGTAACCGTAACCGAAATCGAAACCGATATAATAATATTATTCTAATATCCGTAATATCCCTGACGGCCTAGACAATGTAACAATTGATATCGAAAGCGATAGTAAAAAGGTACAAAAATGTATAGGTTTGACATAATTATGCCTAATATATGTCACCTGATCTGTTTCGAATCTTTCTCTTTGAATATTTCTATTCTTTTCCAATCGCTTCATAGCGAATGCCTATTGGCTAGGCCCTCTGTTCTGTATCACTTCTTGTAACACAACAATTTTAGGTGTTGACTCCGTGACGCAGTTGGTTGAGCTCTTACTAAACGGAGGGTTGGGGGAACAAGTTCCGCGTGGGTACAACTTTGGATTTATTAAATTCTTTTGACATTGATTTAAAATGTTTGATTCTTCCAAAATTTTATGAACTGAGGTAGAGATTTAGATATATTATGTGCAGGCTTATGGTATTTCTCTACTTAAGTTACCCGTTCAATTGAAATCTAGGTAATTTTCTAGTTTCAAAAAAGAAAATGGTTGCCTACATTTTTTATAACAGTTCATCTATTACTAGCTGCGCCCCACGGCTTCGTACGCGTTGTTCCTATGGAATCGTTAAAAGATGATTTTCATCCGATGATTTCACGGGACCTGATTTATGGGATAAAAAGTAGCCTATGTTTTATTCTAGACCTAGGAATATGTCTATTTTAAATTTCAGCCAGATCCGTTCAGTAGTTTTGGCGTGAAGAAGTAACAAACATTCATACATCCATACATCCATACAAACTTTCGCATTTATAATTTTGTGTGATTAGTGTGAAGTATAGAAAAATATAGATCTGATGATGAAAACTTGAAAAAGTTGTAAAAGTTTAGGCAAGTTGAAACAGTAGAGACGATCTAGCGTTTCTAAGTAACTTAGGCCCTAACAAAATAGTTTATGGCAACAATTCTCCGCAGTAATTCACGAGAATTTGGCAACATTAAATAAACACATTTATCCCGGACCGCTGTAAATCATAAGTGAATGGATCGCAGACATTTGTTATCGGCCCCCAACAATCGTTTACAGAGTTTACAATGGGCGCAGTAACAACTTTGATCCATTAGCTGGCAGCTAAGTAAGCCTAAACAATTAAAGGCTAGTAGCCAAAATTGTTGAAGGCAAAGGGGATTAAACTATTTCGATACCAAAGCATTTCAAGTAACAAGACTTCTAATCTCAGGCGATTTATACGAGCGTGAAATAATTTGCAAAACTCAAACCTATACTTTCTAAATGCATGAAAATGTTTTGTGTCGCTGAAATTTTTAACGAATTTCGTAGCTGGCTTTGCTTTACTTACAGTAAGTGACCTAAAAAAAACTTCCTAAGTAATTTCGTTTGTAGGAATTTTCCGGCCAAACTTTCAAAGAATTTATATCCAAAGGTAGTAATTTATGCGATAGGTTTTTAAGAAATAATTATGACGTAAAACTGAGGTTATATTTTCAGAAATTCCTAAGGTGGAGATTTCATTCAGTGAACTATCCAAACTATTGTTCATAATTGCTTAAATGTCGGCCAAGCCTATTGTGTGGTGACCTTTTTAGGGACAAGGGCAGGAAGTTTTATGAAGTATCTAGCTGGATATATAATTTTAGTGACTGAATTTTAGTGTTTGATAAAAAAAGCGCCCAAACTCAGGATACGGCTGAAGCCTAATTCACCAAACAGAAAGCATGGTTTACTATATAATAAATTATTATTGCTTACTTAAACTAATAATAAAAAAGGAAATAAAGTGAAATAAAATTTATTTCCTCTCAATTTTTTGTAAATAATGTTGTGCTTGCCCCTGAGGACACCGGCCTCTTAAAAGTACAGGCACGAGAAGCTATCAGTGTTTGTATTGTGTGTCTCTCTGTGTGTTTGTGAAGAATGTGTTCTGATGCGTTGCTCTGGTAAAGGTTACGGGAAACTGGTAGATGCTAGTAGCTTAGGACCAATCAATCTTTCCGCTTATATGACGATGTTGATAAATGCCAGGCTGGATAAAATTTTCATATAAAATCTGCTTTGAACAGGATCAGAGATTAAAAATGGAGTTACCGCAATCCCCTCACAAATCAGCCGCGGCCTCATCCGATATTTAATTCAAGCCCGTGTCGGGCCGCGAACCTGTTAGGTTCACGCTACATGATTCTATAATCTAATATTCAATGGGCAAAACGACAAAAAAATCTGGATGGGGTAAATGTTTCCAAAGCATTATCTATTCTTATGAAATCAAACAAAGTAAGTACCTACCAAATGTTTTCGGCATCGACGGCATCGATTCGTACCCGCATCCTGCCCTCAGTATGGGGATAACATAAACGCTAGACTACGATGTCAGATAGCCATTGACCCGAAAAACTCTGGGACTTCTTACCACCAAGGCCACAGACTTTTTTTGGGACTTTACTTGATTTCTTAAGAAATTACACACAGACTCGCACTTTGCCGGTTATTTTAAAACCCGCCAAATTATTTGTGTATGACTTTATCTTCAACCATCCATCGTGAATACAAGAGTAAAAATGTCCACACTAATTTCCATACCATACCAACTGCAAATGACATAGTCCTGGCGAGAGAGCGAGTTATTGGACTTATTCGGAAATCATTACCTGTTAAACTAATTAATAGTCTATTATGATATAATGAAAAATTTATCCAGTAATTTACTTTTTATCGAAAAATTGATTTACCTACACTGTTGTTCTGGGATCATACAGTAAACTCTGAGGGCGGGATACTAGGCAGTAGGTACAGCATAACCTTACACATATTGATCCCAAGTATCCGAAAGCTCACCTCACATTACTATCTGGTGACATTGATGTGGGATGCCTTCGTCCCGAGTGACAGGGATGTGTCCGTAGCATAGATTCAACTATAGTAAACGCTAGCTCGCATAACGTTAAAGATTTACCCCCTTATTCATAATTGTCTGCTAACTTACCTCAACCTCAACCTCACCAGCCTGTATTGGTCCACAGCAAACTTCAACTATGAAACCGCCTTACTCTGTGCCTATAGATATATTGTTTTAATATGATAGAAGCCCCCTTAAATATTTATTTTATTCTGTATTTTAGTATTTGTTGTTAAAGTGGCAACAAAATTACATCGTCCACGTTCACACTTGATTAAAACCTTTTGTGACGACCTCGGTAGTGATCATCTCAGGAAAGAGGTTTTCCGAAAAATCTAAAAATAACCTACAATACGAAATGTGAAGTGGGCAGAATAGTGTCAAATCATGGTGCAGCAAGCAGAATAAAAAAAGAAGAAATGTGAACAGCGATGTCACGTCCGCTCTAGTCAATGGCGTAGCGTATTGAAATTTTGCGATTGAGATTTAAAATATCAATTTTTCAATGGTAAAATTCTACGATAAAAACATCTCAAAATTCTAAAATAAATATGTAGATATGTTTCTATATCAATAGAGAATACGTATAATTTTTTTTAGCCATTTTGAAATCACATGCATATACCCTATTGTTTACCCATTATATCATCAATACCTGTACTTGGGCGTAATCCTCACGGTTCATGAGATACAGCTTGGTGACAGACATACCGACACACGGACGGATAGCGGAGTCTTAGAAGTAAGGGTCCCGTTTACCTTTTGGGTACGAAATAGTGGCTCGCTAACTAAATCTTATTAGCAGTGATATCGACAACGTTAGCAAACCCATGCTATACTCTTCATACATAACCTGACCTGATGTAGGGAACGTGACCCTGATCAAAGTGAATTTCAATTATTCAGTTGATCGAATCCAATTAACTTCGAACCAATTAGCATTAGAAATACGTGTCTAGCTATTATTTGTAAAGTCAATTTAACAAATACTTCCGGGTATAGGCAGCAGGTAAGTAATAATTAATTTTGTTTTAAAAATTATAAAGTGACTTCAATTAAATACTTTTTCCATGGATCCCATTGTCAAAACTGGGCCAAATGAGATCACACGGGAAACATCAGCTTTAAATTAAAAAAAGAAACATGAAAATCGGAGTCATAATTTCTGAGATAACAAACATTAAAAAAACAATTGAATTGAGAATCTACTTCTTTTTTTGTCCAATAAATGCTTGTAGAAAATTTACCCGTGTGGGTTTTTTGTGTGTGAACCTGTCTACGTACAGAGACAAAATAGATAAACGACGAAAATAATTATATTGAATAAATAGTTACAGCTTTAAATAAATTGCTTCGCCTTGGAATAAATCTGTGCGTTAGTTTCTGACTGATAAAGAGAGCTTGTTTTACATTTTTATCTAAATATTTGTAACCTAGCTGTAAGTTTCTCCAACAAATTTAAAATAAAACAAAATAAAATAAACACGCGAAATCTTTAGCCGAAAAAGGAGGAGATTCTCAACTCCACTGTTTTTTGTATGTTTCTTACCTCAGAACTTTCGACTGTGTGAACCGATTTTGATAATTCTCTGTTTATTTTAAATCTGATGCTTTCCATGTGGTCAAATTCTGACGATGGCATCCATGAGAAAACCATATGGTTAACGTTGTTCTTTTTGTTTAAATTTTATTCAATATAAATATAAATCTTTGACGGATATTAGTCGCTGCAATCTTTGCAAGCCGCACTCAATCCCTATCAATTACCTGGATGCTATTATCGAATGCAACGTAATAGATTGCCTGTTTTGTGTAACAAAACGCTGCGCTTCGCCGCCGAGGCCGGTAATGGATGGCGCAGATCGTTCGTCGCCGGTGAGCTATGGCCGCTTCAATGAGATACCTGTTTTCTCGGAAACAGAAGGCCAATAACACTGCGTACTACGTGGGCAAACATTACATTTTCGAATCCCAAGTATTCAGCGAAAAGACGCTGTCTAATCCCTAAATACTCAATCGCATCTTAGATTTTAATAACACGTCTCAAGTGACGAATTTTTGACAATTTTTTTCATTGAAAACTGTCAAACAATCGCAACGTGAGACGTGTTTATATCTGAGTTGCGTTTAAGTATTCGGGGATTAGTGTTTTATTATTGCTTCAACAAAAGATTCTTTAGAACATAACACAATCTTTATTTTCAGCTTAATATGAGCTTATGAAAGAAGTCTTAAATTTTTTAATAACATTTCTTTGAAAAAGTATAAAATTTATTTCATGTTGCTAAGACAAAACTGTGTGAGTAGGTCGGACCGGATAGCAAAAGTATTTTGTTAAATCGTCAACTCCTTCATAACAGGAAAAGGAAAACAGCATAAACGATTAAAATTAACACTTTAATTGCCCACGACGCACATGTCTATCTGTAGACCATAGCAGCGGTGGCAGGGCTGGGCAATAAATGCCTTTAGTAATACAAAACGACTTTTTTCAAGAAGGAAATGCAGGCTTATTAAAAATAATGTCACGTAGCTACCTAAGAACATTGTGCTTAGTATTCCAGAAGATTGTGAAACAACTATGAAGTAAGGTAATCCAAGTCTGTGGAATTAAGAATTCAAAGCGGTCCTTTGAACTTGTGCCTGCCATTGTACGGGCCAGGTTCCGCTTCCACAAAGACGCTGCTGGGCATAAGTTGCTTACTGCAGAACGAAGAATGCCTTGCTTATTAAGCTGAAAAGAACGCGCCATGTCTCTTTTCTTTATTTCGAAATATATTTTATTACAGCAAATACTTTTTTGCTTTTTTGAATTTCTTTTCCGAAGCACGAGTTATAAAATGGATTACTATTGCTACATAATTATTTCTAGCATGCATAATTTATTTACTATGGTTGCTCGTAACATCTCTACCTTTGTTTTGGGGTTCCGTTTTGCAGTTTTGTCAACATGTATTTACCATATCAGCCCATACCTACACCTCGCACTTTTGGACATACCTACCTCCCCTACATGACGTTAATAGCGGTACAGAACCTATCATTAATAATAATATCTCATATCAGATATTATTATTGATATTATATTAGGGATTAATATGACATTTAACAGAATCTATTCCCCATCCCTTCCTGCCTCCTCCAATAATAGAACAAGTGGCTTTCTATAAGCCACTGATGCTAGTATTCATACGGTTTTGCCGTATAATTTTATTTAACATTCGTGTCATGTGGCCCGAATGTTTAACTGAACCTCCTCCGCGTTTTGGACTCGTTATGGCGCAGTAATAGCGTAGTTATAGCAAGGATTCAATTTAAACGGCTCTTACTTACCGATTTGCGAAGTGTGAGAGCAGTTTAGGGCTTAACGGCAAGTTTATTAACCACTGACCGCCACCAAATCGGTTTATTTCTCTCTCTTTAACATCCGTAAGTCTTTTTTAACATCCGTATAAGAAAGTTTGTGTACCTAATGAGAATATCTGAGGGCAATGTAACAATCGATGTAAAAAAGCCAAAAATGTATGGATTTGACATGTCTAATGCCCGTATTATGAAAGCTTGCTCAGACATCGATCTATGTTTCAGCAACGCTTTTCTATGGCATAAACGTCACTCAAGCATAGCTCTATGACTGAGCAAGCTTTCATAATACGGGCCTTAGATATGTCACGTGATCTGTTTCGAATTTTCCCCTATGAACCTTTCAATTGTTTTCGATTCGCGTCATAGAATGCCGATTGGCTACGCCCTTATGTTAGAAGGTACATACCTAGAAGGTTCCTACTTAATGCTTGTTACCAGACTGACGATCTGAACCTGGACAACAAAACACATCCTGGAAAAAGGCACGCAAAGTCGCGGTCAAAAGCTCGTGTTTACTAATCACCTTCCGACCACCCAAAAGCTTAAAGTTTCTTTATTCCTCTTTGTAATGGAGTGACGTTATTCGTTTATTTTTTTAAATTTAGAATCGTCCTAGTGATTGGTTTGGCAAAATAATAATATTATTATCATTATCTTGGCCGATGTAAGTTTTACCGGTAAAACTCTCTTTATTCTACGCGGTTTAAGCTGAGTTAAATAAAGAGAATGCCATAACAATTTATTTGAATAAAATAGCATTACGATGAAAATGTTCTTAAACGCTCAGGCTGCGGTGCTCTCTGAATTTACACACATGCCATGCGGGCCGAGGCGTGTTTCGTTTGTAAGCGTAAGCGATAAATTAGTACTTGGAATAAATGGAGTATGCTATAATAAGGAGGCAGGGGATAACAAGGAGGCATTTATTCTTAGAATTAACAGTCTATGCCAGAGGTAGCAGACGTCTAAAACGGGACAATCGTGCACTTATAGATGTTCCAATATAAACTATTTATGTTTAGGTAAACTATTTGTATCTGCTTATAATTTGATATGACGGTTGGCTACGTTCTGACGTAGCCAACCGGCATTCGCTATGAAAAGAATCGAAAACAATTGAAAGATTCGTAGGGAAAAATCGAAACAGATCACGTGACATATCTAAGACATATGTCAAACCCATACATTTTTGGACTTTTCTACTATCGCTTTTGACATCGATTGTTACATTCATTACAGTTGTAAGCGGGTTAACTACGAACCTTATATAACCCGCTTATAACCGTAATGAATTCGTCAAACTACGATAGTTTTTATAATAAAATAGATTGTTACATTGTCTAGGCCCTCTGCACATCTCCTGTTCAGTGCGCTCAAAGCAGTTATGTCGGCCATTTGTAGTTTTCCCGAAGGCATTGCCAAGTTGCCAGCCTTAAAATACCC
This sequence comes from Eupithecia tripunctaria, assembly GCA_955876795.1. Taxonomy (NCBI): domain Eukaryota; kingdom Metazoa; phylum Arthropoda; class Insecta; order Lepidoptera; family Geometridae; genus Eupithecia; species Eupithecia tripunctaria. The sequence goes on along the minus strand of OY041602.1, from coordinate 6,866,749 downwards.
TCAAATTTTCTCTCGTAATTGATTGTGCTAAGTTTTCATGATCTAAAATATAAATCTAAATCTAATTGAAATTATCTTATGATTGTCCCGTGAGCTGGCAGGACGCTGGCTCCCGGAATGTCAAAATAACGCGCATCTGCGGAAAGGCCGGCTTTCGGGCGGATCGCGGCCGGCGCGCGGTCTGCTCGCGGTCGAAGGGCCGCCACTTGTCTTTGCGAGTAATTGACCGGAAATAACCATATTGCTAGTAAAATATTAAGGCCCATACACCAGCGAAAGTGGCGCCCCCAACTATTATATCTTATTATTACGTTGAACGCAGGAATTTTTAAAAATCCTACGTTCAGTTTGTGGTATCTATTATAAGCTATTTATTAATGCCTCTGTAATAGTTTCATTTTGTAAAGCTTAGGAAGAGATACGAAGTTGCGCTTTTTGGCCACCAAACTCTAATTTCGCATCTCCTCCTACACTATATGAGATAAAATTATGAAAGAGGTATTAAAAGATAGCTTATAATAGATACCACAAACTGAACGTAGGATTTTTAAAAATTCCTATGATAAACGTAAAAATATGATAAAATAGGAATTGCTGTCAGATTGGCTCGGGTATGCGCCTTAATAAAAATATATATAAAAATACCACGCGGCGGGCACGCACCGACCACCCAGTCCCTCGCAGATCTGTCACTTTCTGCGCAGATTACAAACAACCTTTCACCTTAAGGCCCATACACCAGCGAAAGTGGCGCCCCCAACTATTATATTTATTACGTTGAACGCAGGATTTTTTAAAAATCCTACGTTCAGTTTGTGGTATCTATTATAAGCTATTTATTAATGCCTCTGTAATAGTTTCATTTTGTAAAGCTTAGGAAGAGATACGAAATTGCGCTTTTTGGTCACCAAACTCTATTTTTGCATCTCCTCCTAAACTATATGAGACAATATTATAAAAGAGGTATTAAAAGTTAGCTTATAATAGATACCACAAACTGAACGTAGGATTTTTAGAAATTCCTATGATAAACGTAAAAATATGATAAAATAGCAATTGCTGTCTGATTGGCTCGGGTATGCGCCTTAAAATCATTTAATTAATTTAACCTAAAATTTTTTTGTCAGTTCTCAGCAGTAAGTTAGTACTACTTCTAATAGTTACATAAATAACTAAGTATATTATATGCTTACGTTTTATTATAATTATTTAACTTGGTAGTATATAATTAATTATATCCTTTTCTTATAATATAAGGGATGTATAGTAACTCTTCAGGCTAATATCTTCCCTTTATAATTTGTACAAACAGGCAAACCATTTCAAAATTCTCATGATTATTTAGATTTAGTTTAGCATGTTTTTTGTTCTATAAGTGAAAACTGTTAAGCTTAATTTGAAATACTACTGTTTCTACACATTAAGTTTTTTAAAAGCTGTTTGTTTTCCTCATAAATAAATAAAATGATTTTTTATACCGTCGGGAGTTTAAATGCGTTTCCGACCCCGCTACTTACCGTACCCACAATCTACCTCTACTCCAGCCAGACTGAAGAAAATGTTTCTAAACATGGCCCCCATGGCTAGAGCACTAGTAGGTACTACTGCTCTCTAAAGTTGTGAAGCTAAGAAAGCTAAAGTTGGAATTGTTACTAAATATTTATATTCTTTTTAGCTGCGCCCCGCGGCTTCGCACGCGTTATTCATATGAAAACGTTTAAAGGTGATTTTTATCCCACGGGAACTGATTTATGGGATAAAAAGTATGTTTGATTCCAGGATTAGAATCACCTGTATGCAAAATTTCAGCCCGAAATGTTCCGTAGTTTTGGCGTGAAGAGGTAACAAACATCCATCCATCCATCCATACATCCATACATCTATACATCCATACAAACTTTCGTATTTATAATATTAGTGTGATATTTGTGAAGCTAATCTAAAGTAGCTCTAAAGTGCTCTAGTAAGGAATGTTAGGTGAATATTTGTACACCGATATTTTATTCAAATTGGTAAGAAGCCGCTTACTGTGTGACAATACTCCTAGCAATAAGCCTGCAGTATATTTGCAGCTCGCCCGCACTCCGCCCTAGTGCCGCCTAGTGCCGACGGTATTCACAGTTTTAACGCTGCACTGTCGCACAGCTTCAAGTATTAACATATTTGTTAGGGCTGAAATTGTGAAAATCTCCCTCTTACTTTTAAATCCTTCTTTATTCTTGCCAGAAAATTATAGCTAACAGTCGTTTGTCCACATGTTTAATGTGAGTAAAAACACCTTTTTTTATAAGCTACGAGTATAAAGAATCTTTTAGCCATGAAAGTACCTAACTGGAAATTCAGACAATCTCTCTAGAAAAGCCGCAAAAGCTCTAATATTTTCTCGCCTTCCAGGCAAGTTATTGAGTGGGACCAAACGAAAATCTTCTTCGTTATTTTAAGTTATATATGCAAATTTAGAACATGATTATTTAGGTAAATTTCATCCACCAAAGGAACCGTTTCAATAAGAATGCGTGCAATAATTTGGAACGAAAGTGACCCCTGATGCGCAAAGTTCTTGCAAATTATTTTCCTCAAATTTATTATTTTTACCCGACTACCAACGGAGGAGTGTTATGAGGTTGACACCTTATGTTTCTTGTATGTATGTATGTAGCCGATTTTATGTGCCCACGTAACTCTGAAACTACTAGTCCGATTACAACAAGTGACGTGTCATTTGATTTGTCTCAGCACCTGTAGTATGCCGGTGGTTACAGTTTAAGTAACATCTGACAAAATCGAAGGTCTAATGAGATATCGGGATCTATGTGGCGGTGGAAAATTCCAAAGTTAGTAAATATGCCCGTGTGGGGTATCGTTGTAAAGAGCGCAGTTGATAAGTACTGATAATAACGTTTTGTATGTTATAGTAAAAAAAAGTTAAAAACTACGACCCGACTACTTAATTGTTGCAAACAAGCGTTCAATGATGTTTCAAATAAATATGAACGTTTGAAAAGTATGCATCATTGAAATTTTTATATTCAGATAGTAGGAGGCCCCAAGCTAATGAATTATGTATGTATCTACCTACAAAGGCCTTCGAGTAGACCCAGTGGCCTTTGTGAGTATAGAAATTCAATGATAGATAATTTTCAATCGTATGTTATTGCATGGATAGAATAAATGAAAAATCCTTTATGTTCAGCGTATGGAGTGCTGCGGGACATTACTGCTCACAATATTACCTACGTGGGTACTCATATTAAAATTGTAAAATTAAAATTGCATACCCGGCGGCGCGGCGCGCTCTAAATTGGTGGTTTAAACACTGAGTCCCAGAGCACCACCGTTTAACTCCTAATGGTATAAAATTAAACGCTAAATGAATTCATGTCATTTACATGCACTATCAGAGCGTGTAATCTCTTTCAGGAATCCTTTTCATTTCAGCTTCGCCCCAAATGGGGCATATTATAACGAAATCTCTTTGTTCTTCAGTTATTCTAAAAGGTATTCGAGGGACCGTAAGATTCATCCTTCCACACAACAAGTTGAATAAATAATAGGCTGTTACTGGTGTCTGCTGGAGCCGACTCACCGGTCCCGCGGGCGCCTCATACTTTGACTGTAAATTGGGTTTCATTGGCTTGGGACTGCCAAGGTCACTTCTGAATTCTGATATTCATGAATTTTTTTCATTCTCCACGAAACGATAGAATCGTGTTTGCGATCCAATATTAAATTGGTTTTTCGATGACCGACTTTCAATGATAACAGGTATTTGAATGAAATGAAAGGTCTTTGTTATTTTACGCCCTTTTTGTTTTGTATTATCCTAGTAGGCTAAATGATTTTTGATCTTATTTTATAAAATAACATAAACATTTCACTATATTCTACACCTAATTCAATTCAACTCAATACGTTTATTTCAGCTTCGATACATGAGTACATATTTCAGCTATATTTATAAGATAGAGAAAACACAATGAAATCAAAACAAGAAAACAAAAAAGATCTTAACTTAATGGAACATTATCATAAGCACCTAACACTATGTGTGCGCGTCCAGTGCTCCATGAAAGCGCAGTCCGTGTCCAGCTTTTCAGCTATAAGTTTCAGGTAGCTTCTGCCTAAGCAGGATAGCGGCCGCGGGTTACTCATTTTTTGTTTGACTAACTATTCGTCAATGAATTGTTCTATTATTGCAAATTCGACCAGCATGATATTAATCATTATAGTACCTTCGCTTCTGAACGTACCTTCATAATGTACCATCCAACAAGTAGGAAGCAGATGAACGCTGGCTCAGGCGAAACTTGGCGAGTTGGCATTGAGAACCCTCGTCGTAAGAGGTCTCCATAGTTCCGAATAATAACTTTCGGGCGTTATACTGTTGATTTTGGTTTGGCAAACTGGGCTTTGAGAGGTTCGGAGCAAGACTAGAATTAGTTTAGCTGAACGTTATACAGGTTGCCATAGAAAGGGTTTAATTCTTATTTTCTGGACAAATTAAGACCCGACTTCCATCTTCAAGAACGAACGCATTTTCATAATGGATGGAACCTGCAATTCACGCTGAGTCAGTGAATTACCAAAACCCTTGATATATAGACTGAAGTCATGGAATCGAATTGAAACAATTAATTTAACATTTAGTAGAGTGGGTAACGTGATATTTGATTTTATCTTTTGCGTGTGTCGGTATCGTAGTATTCTTGTTCAATAATAATATTTTTAGCAATCAAAGGCTAAATTTTTAAAGAAACACCGTTTTCATAACCCACAAGGGTTATACTCGAAAAACTAGAAATTCAATATTTCAACCACACTAAGCCACTAGCTGCAAGCGTGCCTGGATATCAAGACTGAATTTTTTTCTCATTTGTATCGCCTGGAAGTAATTTTTGAACCAATCGTCCTTCAACATAACTCTTAAAACCGTGTTTTTTTAATACACGGTGTATTTTACTTTTCGAAACTCCAATTTCAAGTTCTTCTCTCACCGATGTTTTCGGAAAAGCCGAAAAGTAAATTAAAATATCAAGTTCTTCGTCGTTGATTATGTGGTTTTCTTGCTGTGGTTCTCTTGGGCGTTTATGAAAACGTCCCAGAGTTTTCAAATTGTCCACAGCCTTTTCAAAACTTTACGAGACGGTATTTGTCTATCAGGATATTTTACGCTATACCACCGCAAACTTCTAGAGATATCTTTATCATTCAAAAAATATGCTTCCATTAGATCAAAACTTACTTGATATGCCATGTTCGCAATAAATTAACACAAAACTTGTGTAAGTGAATTATTAAGACTAAACAGATCAATCCAAATACAAACGCTCGCACACACTGTTCCATTTTCAAATTTAAGAACAACATTTAAAAATTTTAGTTCTTTTTAAAAATATTTTAAAAAGTATGCATTCAAACAAACGCTCTCATAAACTGTTCCATTTTCAAATTTAACAACAACGATTGTCGATTCTGTTGTTTTAGGATTCCTAACATAAATTTTAAGATTTCTTAATTTTCTAAGTTAAGTGGACCTAAACATTATGGTATTCTCCTTACATATCCTAAAAAATCCTAAATAAAACGTGTTTGAAAAATTTGACTCAATCATTTTACGTTATTCCTTTCTTTTAAAATACTATGTTACTTAAGCAATGTTATTATTTTTTAGCTATTCTTTCGATTGGCATCATAGAAGTAGGATGATTTTTTTTTGACATTTAAGTTGGTTTGATTCCCAGACGAAGCAAGTATTTTTTAGAAAATCTTTGAATGCAGAATTACTAACTTTTAAAAGTAACATAAAGTCTTCTTTCAGCAAAATACCCTATCTACGATATTTAAGGTACTTCCCCTTCATGTCCCATAAGTTTGGGACGCCTATATTTAATTTAATTTAATCTCGAAATTGTAATTGTGAATTTTAATGTGTCTATGGACTTACGAGTCTGAAATAAATAATTTTTCTTTTGTTTTATTTTATTTAATAACGTTTATTTCACTCCACTGTCGTTCAAAGACTACATTAATTTATATACACGTTGTATCGTATCTACGTTGACGCTGCGATTTCGGAGAAGAAAGCTGCGTTGCGTTGCGTTGCGTCGTCGCAGCGCTCGTGTGGCACTCATTGCGTTGAAGTCACTGCGTTGCGACGTCGCAGCGGCAGTCTAATTTTTCATGAACATTAATTATCCAGCAATTTTATAGTTGATTAAAACATCACCTTGTTGATAGCAAAATATGAAGTCTCTGTTATGGTGCAATTTTATAAAAGGTATTTCCTGTTAATAAGGACTTGTCCGAGGTATTCCAGGTCAAGGGCTCTCTGATAAGCATCGTTGAATTATACGATGAGGGTCAATTAGCACCGCTCTTGATTTTACAATGACACATTCAGACAGTATTTTAATTTTATTTTTGCGTCAGCTCTTGTCTTCTGTAGGTACCTACTTATTTATTTTTTATAAGCAACTAGCTGCTACCCGTGGCTTCGCTTTCTTTTTTCCGTGATAAAAAGTAGCCTATGCCAGTCCCCGGGATACCGTCCACCTCCATCCATGCCAATTTTATGAAGATCTCTTTAGCAGATGATTTAGCGTGAGTATGGATTCATGGATGAGTCATCTTTACCACCTGATAGGTAAATAAGAGTAATCTTCGTATATTTTGAGTTTTTATGTGAGAAAACAAGAGCGCCATTAAACTGTTTTAAAAGAAAGTAAAATAAAGTTTTTGTTGGTGCGTAATAAAGCCAGCTAAAACATATTATGGCTATAGCAGCCCTGTTCGTAAATACTCATAATGTCTCATCAAATCTGAAGAAGCCAATATAATATCACGTCGCATGAGTAGCAGAGTCAAGTCCTCGCAGCAGCATGGTACGACGAGATCGCATTATGGCTGCGGAGCGTAACGTCCGTGGTCAATGTGAAATTCTTGGACCGGAAATGATTTGAGAACTCCTTGAACCATAAGGATTTTTTTTGACTATTTACCGTAAGAATGCAATAAAAAATACTTTATTCTACGAAAACAAATGGGTACACATTACAAAGATACGCAAGATGTCATCTGGCGGCCTTACTTAAAATTGGTTGGTTAGTTTGGTGCCTCAAACGCATTTTTTCGGCTGTATTTCCCCGTCGCATTATTATAGGTACCTCGCTCGTGTTGTCACAACGTGCTTTACTTATGGTCGTATTAAATTCTTTGGCATAACATAGAATTAGGAAAATGTTAAAAGTATAAATATTCCTGAAATTTAAACAAGTAGCAACTATAGGAATGTACCTACTCATTATGGTATAATTGCCGTACGTTAAGGTATTATTTCAAACGCCCCAAGCATTTGAAAATTTACAAACACACTCATGAAATGTTTGATCATTACAACGAATAAGTACCTAGTACGGTTTCATCAACCCGAATCCTCATTTCAGCCGCCATGCTTGTTTTGACAATATTTGATGCTGACGTTGTGATTGCGCAAAGTGGGAGTGGGACGATAAAATCTCGCTGATGTGTTTGTAAATGTTTAATCACTGGTTAACCAAATGATGTAGCCGGCCCGAATAATAACTAGGTAGTTTAATTGTCATCAATTATCATCTCTCAGAACAGAAATTACTAGATTTTCCTAATACAATCAACAGAATAAACATTTTGAAAGCTGACAAAAATCGTTTCAACTATGATTTGATCATTTCATTTCAATTTTTTATTCTCAAACAATAATTCAAATTGTGTCCGAAATTTCACTTTGCACATCTTATTGACTAGAGCGAAACTTAATTTTAATATTGTTTGTTATTTACAAAACTAAATAAAAGAGTACAATAATTAGTAAATTTATTTTATCAAATGATACCAAGGTAAAATGTAGAAAAAAACCCATGAGAATAAACCTTGAAGGACGTCTGATTTGTACAAACAAACATTGCCTGATCAATTACGTCTCGAAAACAAGCCGCCCCACATTTGTTTTCACGGGAATATCCTCATGAAGAATTAAATTCCCGAGTCTCTTAGTCTGTCTTTCTGCCTGATCTGTGTTACTATCGGACTACGTTTACGCGTCATTATTCGTGGTTAAAGAAATTTCCTCCATCGTCCATGAACTATCCATCGAAAAATATATTCTTAACCGCCTTAGGAATACGTAGAAAAAAATACGACAAATTTTAATATGTTTATATAAACGATATTGATTATGATTCCTGTAATATAGAAATTCAGCCAAGTGTGAGTCGGAATCGCGCACGAAAGGTTCCGTTATCTATAAAAAGGACAAAAAAGATCTTTTTTATGCATTGATTAATTGAAAAGGGAAGATGAGGTACTAGTTTCTCGAAAATGGCAACCTCATATTGTGTAGGATTGTGTGTTCCCACCTCAGTCACCTTCGTCGGGCCGGCGGCGCCGGGCGGTCGTGATTCGCGTGAAATATTGTTGCCTCGGTCTCACTTCAGTCTTAGGTACGTCTTTCCGTCTTTGTTCTTCTTTGTATTGAACAGGACTGGAAATATAACCGTGAGCGTATGTGTTTGCGTGTAGTTGTAACACATGCCAATTTTTGAGTAAGCGCTGGGAGAACGTAACCTATCTTCCATTTTTAATTAGTCAATGGTTGTATGTGTATGGGAGACTGTGAAAAATTCAACTGATACAGCCAGGTGACGGACGGACAGCTGAGTAATAATAACGATTCCAAAATCTTTCCCAGCAATAAATATAAAATTGTTAGCAAACAGGCGAAGTAATTTCATTCTGAATAATCGCGTCTGGGCCCTATCCCATTAAGGGCATACCTGGCCCTTTTCAATAGGTTTTCTTTATCTCCGGGCCGACATCCGGACATTATGCTCGGTTACCCGGTCGGGTGCTGGTGGCCCAAGTTTCGTACTACCAGATAACCGGAGGAAAATTATTTTTATCTTTGGATTTTCGTAAGGTCAAGTTCTAAGCCCCATCGAGCGGCAATGATAAAAGTATTTTTATGTAAAAATCCTTGATTCATTGAAACACGCTTAAACAATAACATTATTTGAATTTGTACATAATTTTATTTGAATTTCTTCCCCTAATTATTTAAAGCAAAGTAGTAGTAGAAGACGCCTTTAATAGTCCAGGCATGTTTGACTATCTTATATTTTGCATAGTATCTCTAAAATTATGTGTCATAAAAAAAATCTATTTATTTAATATACTCGATTATGTATATCAGTTAACTAGTACCCCTAACACAAGCTCTGCTTATCTTGGGGGTATAAATAATGCTGTGTGAATTGTCCGGAATTATTTATTTATTATATATATTATAATAGGTCAAGGAGAGTTATAATTTGGCAGTGGTTTTGTTGGCGTTGTGTAACCTGTTGTGTGATTGAATTTGTCCGAGTAGGCATCTCGCTATTAAATAAATATTACAGTTCGGTGTCCTAATTTATATTCCGAATATGGGAACTAGAGCGACCGCCGCTCGCGCTGGCATTTTGGATAATTTTGGATTCGATAAGGTTTGAATAACCGATTTCCGACGCCACCGAGATAAAATTAACAATAATAATCCTACCCAGTGATTAGACGAACAGGTTCCTACAAAATCTTCAAAACAAAAAAAAACAGTTCAATCAAATATTTGCTCAACAGTTCGTAAGTAAAACTCGATTACCTAATATTCGACAATAGATAAAAGTTAAACCAAGAAACAAAGTGTAACGTTATCCCTGAGACCACATAGCAGGGATACGCATTACGCGCTTAATAACGCATTGATCCGGCTGCCGGAGTTACGAGATCCGTTTTACGACATCGTGTAATGTGTAACCCATTCCCGGCCGGATAAAAATTAATTGCCCCATTGGACATTATCAAACATTGAAACTAGTGAATAGAGATTACCTACGTCATGCGAGCTTGACTGTTTGATCTGTTTGACAAAATTTGAAGGAATTTCACAAAGCATTACACAATGTAATGGAAATATCTCTATAACTAATGATTATCATAGGATTCTACCATCCTTTTCTTTTAAAGATTTGTAACGAGAGAAGAAAGTTCCTACAAATTGTGTAAAATTACGAATCATGCAAAGTAAATTTTGAGGCTACGAGAGCAAGCCTCGGGCTAAGCCGGTTTGTTTAATAATCTGCGGTTTACGGCCCAATTTCGCATGGAGGAAAACTCGCGTATTTTTATGAATTCCTTGATTGACTTTGCCTCTAACCTGCCGCTTATTTACGACGCAAATAATTGAAAAGGTATGATGAAAGTATTTTTTGTTTGAATTTGTTTTGCGTTACTGAGTTGGAGAAAAATAGCAATTTTTTAAATGGAATTCATGTTTTTGGATAATGTTTTGTAAACATTTTAACATGATAAATATGAGAAAAGATATCGTTGAAATACCTACCAACATCATTTTGTCATTATGTCCTTACCTGAACCGGTTCAACCCTGAATACCTCAAAGCCCCTTCACATTTTCATTTGCGTTGTCCAAGATTCCGGGGGCACATCATTCATGCGGGTGTCCCAGGAGGAGTTATTAAGCCCAAAGGCCTGAAGGGCCAACATAAATACGGCTTAGAAATTAAGCGAGTCCGCCGCCATTGTGCACCGAACGCGTGCTCCGATATTTATTGTCGTTGAGCCGCAAATCTGCTTATTGTTTGGGAAAATGTGGTGAGGACGGTATCTTATTGGATAGCCGGGGATAAATGGATGTTGAATATCCGGTAATACGCTATCGCTACTGTGGGATTAAGTATCCTTTTGTAACAGTTGACCCGGTGGTTTCCTGTTTGATAACAGACGATAATGTTATTGATCCAAGATTCCATACCTTTTCGTCTATTGTTCCTGGAGCCACAATAAATGAAAAAATGTTTTAACATTTATTGTGGTTTGAATAAAATAAGACATCGGCGTTGCTAAAGATACTTATGAATATAATGGCCCATTTAGAAGCAAACGAGGTGAACTTAGCCCCACAAAACTATCTTGCGTGTGTTTTTTGTTCCATTAAAAACGCTTTCACCAAAAAGAATTTTCACAAAAGCGGTGCCCGAAATTCTCCTAAATTACTTTTTACACCAAACATTTTCAGAAAAACCTGCGAGGATAAAATCTCCGCTTAATTGCCTGGTCATGCTTCGGCCCACCAAGAGTCTACGACAGAGCACCACGCTGTATAACAGAGACCGAATTCCACTAAATTAATCGCTTCACCATGTTAATGGTATCTCAGTTGAAAGCAACTACGGATGGAGGAACGTGTCAAAACTGTCAAGTTTCAAACCAACCTGTAAATCAAAGCAAATAGCACCACATGCTCGTGCATTTTCATTGCATCTATGACGATTCTGCGCATCTGCGCATCATGGTATCTACCATGATCATAGTTAAGCGATTGGTTAGCAGAATTAAGCCGTAGGGCTTTTACCGCAACGACTATAATTAACACCGGACAGTGTAAAGGGTGTTATTAAAAACCACTTACGACCAAAACTAGCAATTGGCATGGTAATGAAACCCAAAATGTAGGTAACTACACTAATAAAAGTTTCTATTTCTATATATTTCTAATAAATCGCCGTATTATTGCAATGCGCAACTAACATGACTTAGCTCAATACGCTTTACGTTGATTGCTAATCAGTCAGCCACAATAATTAGCAGCACGAGCATTATCAGGTGAAATTCTACCATATCGTGCTGATTTCGGAAGGAGGGTAATTGCTAAACCTAGTCATTCGAAAATTTATCGGATCCCTTTGGTCGTATCTGTTTTGGTGATAGCAAATTCTATTTGGACGTATTTGAGGGAATCAGGAGAACGTACGGTCGAAATTCGTACCCATTCCAGTGAAATGTCGGACGTTTTCGCAACTGGACGAAACATTACTATTTTTATTACATTCATACAACTTGGGCAGCGCGGACGGAAATTGATTGACCAAACACTATCAATGATTAAATTATTATTTATCAGGTATTTATCGCGTACCTTTGTTTTTATTTCCCTTACGATAAATACTTGATAAATAATCATTTAAGTTAACAAATCGCGAAAGTTTAAAAAGTTTCACTATCAATGAATTTGATAATCCTTGGTCTAAATGAAATTGTATGGGATGAATGGCTTTTATTTCTGTCAAAACAATTGAAGTCCCGCGCGGACAACTGTACCCACATTTCACTTAGAATTTGCCTTTAACCTGAACAATATCGTTTATTTATAAAGAGGAAAGTTAATTTTTTGTTTGTTTGTATTGAATGCTCCGAAACTACTGGACCGATATAAATAAATATTTCACCATTAAAAAGCTTACGTTTCAGGGAGTGACATAGGCTACATTTTATCCCGGAATTCCCACGGGAACGGGAACTACGCAGGTGAAACCGCGAGGCACTATTAGTTATCTTTATAAAAATGAAAATTTTTGTAACTCGAGAACTATTTACTTGCCTTGGAGTGACCCAAGGCAAGTAAATAGTTCTCATCATCTTAATCATCATCAACCTATATTAATCCACTGCTGGACATAGGTCTCCCTCAATAAGCGCTATAGCACCCTGTCTTCAGCTTGACACAAACAGCATCTGCCTGCAGTCTTTCGCAGATCGTCATCCCACCTGGCCAGTGGGCATCCTACACTACATTTGCCGAGTCTTGGTCTGTGCTCAAAAACACGTTTACCTCAGCGGTTGTCGGTTCTTCGCGAGATATAGGTACATAGTTCTACTTCAATCAAAATTAACCAACACAAAATTGTTGAAGCTATGATGGTACTTTTACACGGATGGCCAAAAATAGACAATAATGAAAAAGATAAATAAAATCGATGATGTAGATTGTAAACCCCGACGCTCTGACTTTTGTAAGGCGTTGGCCATAGATGCGTTTTCGTAAGACGTTGGGAGTAACTCATATTTCCTCAACCTCAACCTCAACAGCCTATATTGGTCCACTGCTGGACTCAGGCCTCCCCCCGATAAGCGCCTTGTTGGCGTTTATCTAATGGGGGTATTGCCATAATCCCTACGCTGGGCATGCGGGTTGGGGATCGCAGTTCGGTGGTAGAATTGTTCTGCAGGGGGTGCTGCTGCCCGCCCCCGGTGGATATCCCTTAGTAGCCTCTTACGACACCCACGGGAAGAGGTGGGGTGGTGCAAATTCTAAGCCAGCACCACACAGCACGTATACGTACGTCGTACTCTTATTTCAGAACACGTCATTTGTCAATCTGTGGGTCTGGTCCATCGAACCGTGGAGCGTAGAAACCATGACTGGGTAAAAATAAAAACCTTAGATGGAAGGAATCAAGGGAAAGCAAAAATACTGGTGTCGATTCTTTTGTTTTAGGATTAGCTAAAATTAGGAATTTCAAATAGATGAAAACGATTCTATGGTTGAAAAATTAATGGCTATAACCATATTCCTTGAAAAATTAAACTAACTGGTTTAAAATTAGTATGACAGCTCTAAAATTAGATTGATAGATCTAAAACAGCCTAACTTAGTTATAAGTAGCCTTAACCCTATTCTTTGTATTACATTTTAGCTATGGTTAGAAACGTCTACCTAAATTTAGCAGGCATCTAATTAGGTCATGATTAAAATTTATCGATTTTAAACTAGTATCGATTTGAATTTCTAAACGATTTCTCAAACAAATGGATGAACTGTTTGACCCATGTAAAGAAGTATTTCGAAATAATATTTTAGAAAAAAAACATATTTTGCTCACAGCAAAATCCCAACCAATCAACTCAGAGAGGTTTGCGATTTTGAAAAACGTTCTAATATAGGTATTTTTAGGACCTTTATAGAGAATACCATAATTTTTGGGTCTACCTAGCATAGAAAATTTAGAAATCTTAAAATTTAGGTTAGGAATCCTAAAACAACAGAATCGACATCAAGGTAGCTTTCAGAAAATCTTTCACTGGTCGTATAAAAACTAGGTGTTATACGGATTTTATCTACTCGGTGAAGTTTTCTGTTAGGTTTGATGAAAAAGAGTTCTAAAAGGTTTTGGTCATAATTATTTATTATTTATTGTAAGTTGCCAGACCAATTGGAATCGAATCTTTTAGCAAACATTTTCATTAAACATTTCGTGATGTTCTAGGTACGTCGATTTTTGATATCGAACGCGTTACCTATTCCAAAAAACTTTCTAATTTCGCAAAGGAAAACAAGCTTTTCTCACTTTCTCTCATTATACCCGCCTCAACATACATACACATAGATACCTCTACTCTTATGGATTGTGTGTGGTATGGACGGAGCGCTCGGGCGGTCATTTATCAAGAGCATGGGCCTCGCCACCCTTCGTTGCGTTTTCTGGACACTTGACCATGCGAGCGGTAACGTTTGTGGTGCGGAAATGAAACCTAATCGTCGGGGATAAAGTTTAAAGTTATACAGATGTCTTGGTTCAAATTAAGTCTGATTTTTAATATTGCCATTAGAATTTGACCTCTGGAGCGCGGTGGGCGAGGAGGTTGCGGGTTCGATTCCCGCCTCAGGATAAATGTTTGTATCATATGCAGATATTTGTTTAGGGCGTTCTGGATGTTTTTTATGTATGACTAGCTGCGCCCCGCGGCTTCGCACGCGTTGTTTCTATGAATTTTCTTTGCTATATAAACCTCACGGAGCCCAAGACCTTTCCAACGAATGCAAAACCGTGGAATTCGGTTCGTGCGTTCTGGAGTTATAGCGTCAGGAAGGAAAACCCGACTTATTTTTGTATTATAGAGATAAAAAATATCTATGTAGTGTATTGTATAAATACTAATAATAATGTAATAGGTTGGTGCACTTAGCATTTGTCCTCATGTTATTTATCTATCTTCTAAGTTTTAGTGTACTCGCCATAGGCCTAACTGTATAAATAAATAAATAAAGTAAATCAGTTATCTAGTACCCATAACACAAGTTCTGCTTAGTTTGGGGCTAGATAATGCTGTGTGAGTTGTCCAGCATTATTTATTATTAATTATTAATTTAATTGATTAATGGCTAGTCATTTCTTTCGTATTTGAAAGAGGATACAATGCGATACGAAACCTACGTGAATCCACAAGTATTTATTTATCTTCTATTTGAATATCACTTAATTCAGGAAAAGGTATCATGGTCTGAAAATCTGTGGAAAAGCTTTCAATCAACTCACCAAACCAATATTTTGTTTGAGGATAATTAACGACTGCAATTAATTAAGTTAAAATAATTATTCAACGGCGCGTAAAGTGAAGTGCACAAAATTACGGGACGTAAATTAATTACGCGCAAAATAATTATAGCTTTTGAACGCACATGGTCGTAGCTTTATGGTCAGTATTTACCTTAAATATCACTTGATAATTTTTCTCTTAACCGTGTGTTGATTGCATTACTGAAAATGGCAATATTTATCGATATATCAACATTCAAAAGATCAAATCACTCTACCATGTATTTTTTAGTGAATTTTATTGGAAAAACTATAGACCTAGAATTTTTTCACTAGAATTCGTAAATGAGAATTAAATCAAGCAATATTCTTCGTTTTGCTTCAGATCAAACTATACCTACTTACAGAAAAAAAAGACGTGTGGCACTCGGTGACTGCCGCGGTAAAGCTATTGCATAGCATAAGTCATTAACAGTTCTGCTATTCATCGATAGATGGCAAAACTAAAAAGTATCACCGCTGTGCTGGTCAGAGTGGGGGTGTTAGGTTATTTTCGTTATGGAATTTCTGTATTCGGTCTCCACGCTCAAGGCCCGCGAAAAAAGCTATGCTTTAATTAGCTTAAAAACATTAAAGATATACTTGTCCTCGCTTAGACAATTTTACTTGTCAAAGGTTCTAACTATTTAATGCTACGCACCATGCGGTTAGCTGGAACGCGATCAGCCGGCTGTCTATAGCAAGCGGTTGCGAGTACGGTCACCAAACTACTGGACTTTAAGCAATAAAAATCAAAGCACTAGCTGGCCAGCAGTGCGCAATAGTAGGTTCTTTCTTACCATCGAACTTTTAGCGCCCTCGCTACGTTCGGATGCCAAACCCCGTCTCGGGATTAAATAAGTTACTTTCACCCGAGGTAAACACTGTGCTCTTACAGTATTGACAGTATTGATATGGATCAGTTGAGCTACCTGTAGATTGTAATCGCTTCCGACTGGTATTGATATGGATTAGTTGGGCTACCTGTAGTTTGTTTACGTTTCCGACTGGGATTGATATGGATAAGTTTATTTTACAGAGGACCAATATAGGCTGTTAAGGAGACGTTGAGGTTGAGGACGGCTGACTGCGTTCCAGCTGACCACAAAATGCGTAAAGTACCTAAGACTAAAATTGTCTTGCTGTCTTTCTAACATCGATCAAAAATTTCGCCGGCTGCGGAATTTTTGATCGATGCTTTCTAATAACAAAACATACGGTCCATCCACTAGACACTAGTATGTGGAGTTTAGTGAATAAAAGACATGACTTCCACTCGGCCAACATGTAAAAGCGCTGTACATTAAACACATTTTCATCATGAGTTGAAAACAGCAAAAATATTCGGAGAATTTAAAGGTGGCCGGGAGCGGTATTCAGTCACCGGCATTTCCCTGGTATTCAGCGACCGCCAGTAGAATGATTACTGAGACTTAGTAAAATTCCTCTTTCAAATAATAAAAAATGATAAAAAAGATAAGAACGAGTAATCGGGTGATGATTTTAGCGTTTATTTCTTCGATTCGTTCTTCCAATTAGTTTAGCGCCCGCCGAAGCGCTGGGTGCTAAACTAATCGCCCGATGCAGGCTTTGCATCTTTTTATTATATTACTGAACAAAATTCACTCAGTACGGAATATTTCTTTTTTTCCACGCCGCGTCGCGTAAAAGATTACCAAGCTTTTTAAAATCGTCCGTATCAAATATTATCAAAAATATGAAACGTGATATCAACACCGGCAAATTGTCCATAATTGCTTACTTGATTTTAAACAGGCTGGTTAGTTCAATACAGAATGTTATTATTTATCCTTTTACTCAAATTACTGAGTTACGAGTTGCTCGTACTAAAGTAGCTCTACCCCATGAGCCCGATCCTTCACTTACTCGCATTTCTTGATCATATTATCGATCTCTGAAGCTTTTAGGCCAACGTACTTTACGCTAATTTACAAGTTGCGTGAGTAAAATAGGAAGCGAGATTTCGTCACCGCCTTCCGAACCTACACATGCTTTTAGCAGATGTTTACTGAGTACCGGGACGAAATGTTTCCTGTGAAGTTTGAAACATACTTTGCCAAAAAGGTTCCGAATACGATAGATGGCCGATGTTGTAAAGATGAAATGATATATATGGAGTCCTAAAACATATAACGTAAAATTAAAATGTTTTGACTTAAGCAAGAATCGTTCGATAAAATGTATCAGATTTTTGGCATGATTGTAAAGGAAACAATTTGCACACTATCCAGAAATCACAGTTTATTTCGTTACTTGCAGTTCTCACGCAACTTCTCTATTCTCGATCGATAAACTAAAAAAGCTCCCCTCCGAAATGATATAGCTGTTTCCAAAGGTCGATCAATTTGTTAAGAAACCACAAGCATCGTTTATGAAGACAGACTCACTCGTAACACCGCTTAAACTTAATAGGTTTAGGCGCTTGTTCAAGTGATATTGACTATGTTTGACGTTAAACAGATTTCCGGTTTTCATGCAAGGGAACATTTTAGTAAGAGGCTTTGTCACTTTTACCATGTACCTATCTACTGATGCGTTCTTTATTTTTCTTAGGAATGATTTTGAAGTCTACTGAGTAAAGATTATCGCAGGCCTAACCGCATTACTGCTGCCACAGAGCACAAAAGTTTGCATTAAAATATGGGATTTAACTCGTCATATTTAGATGCATTTTATAATGACGACACCAGTTAACAGTCAGGTCGAGGGCCACTCGCTTGAAGCTTGCAAAACAAAAAATCAGAGACCCCCGACAAATATTCTGCCTGATCTATAAAAAATCCGGCCGAACTACATAACATAAACATAAAAAATCGTTTATGAGACACAATAGGGTATATGCATGTGATTTCAAAATGGATAAAAAAGTATATACGTATTCTCTATTGATATAGAAAAATATCTACATAATTATTTTTGCATTTTGAGATGTTTTTAGTGTAGAATTTAACCATTGCAAAATTGATATTTTAAATCTCAATCGCAAAATTTCAAAACGCTACGCCATTGACTAGAGCGGACGTGACGTCACTGTGCACATTTTTTCTTTTTTTATTCTGCTTGCTGCACCATGATTTGACACTATTCTGCCCACTTGACATTTCGTATTGTTGATTATTTTCAGTTTTTTCGGAAAACCTCTTTCCTGAGATGATCACTACCGAGGTCGTCACCAAAGGTTTTAATCAAGTGTGTACGTCGACGTCACATAAACATGGCGCCAATATGGCAGCGTTTTTATCACCCGAAAATGATTGTAGTTTTGATTTGTTTTTTTTACCTTGTTAATGCGAAATTCAGTGAGCGTCTTATCATTCCTCGGTTAAATAATGACCTAAAGAATCGATTAAAACAATAAAAAAAATCGATGCATATACCCTATTACAAAGTTTCAGTAGATATTGAATCCGAAGGATCCCGAACTAGCCTAGGCTGTATTTCAGGACCCAGGGCTTCTCATTTAAAGTTTTACAAAGTGCCTTCAACTACGAAATTACACAAAAAACAATATAAAAATCTAAGTTATAATAAAAATGAAATAAAAGAAATAAAAAACCAACTATTCAGTTAGTCTGAAAAAGAAAAACCTACTCGTAAGATGTACGGTAACAATTAGAAACATCGTAATCAGGTACCTCAGAAAAAACGAATGTGAAATTAGATAGATTAGATTATCTACTTAAATAAAATTTAAACAATATTCGTTAATATATACTAACCAATAAATAACAATAACGAACTTTTTCCGATTCTTACTAGATTCTTAGAATATTGGCTCCTTTATTTTTTGTGATTAACACAAAAATAAAACATAAAAGCATCGGGAGAGTGTAGAATTCCCTTTATCCAAATAAGTTTATCTCTTTATCCCATTGGAGAGGGGTGGAGTACTATTAACTGAGCTCCGTAATCTCGATGGAGTTCTCGAATTAGCATTTCAAATCAACCCCCAGAGCCTATCTGACCTTGCTTGCGCATTCGACACTTGTTCTTACGAAAGCGTGAAATATTAAGCTGTAGTACATTTTGAAGTTACTTTTTACTACCATCCTCGCGGTTTCGCATTTGTTTTTATTTTTGAATAAAAAAGTCGACACGTAGGTACAAGTCTAGGCCACCATCCAGGCTGAGATTTTGCTTCCCTTTCCATATTATGCATGGTAGATAGATAGATGGTTTATTTGGTTCACAAGGATAGCAGAAAATACAATAAGAAATAGACAATTAGGTAGGTAGGTCTATAAATAAGCAAAAATACTAGAATTAGAACTTATGTTTAGGTACAGAATATAATAAGCAGCACAATATCTTAGAACTTAAACTAACCTACCTACTCATGACAGATAGGTGTACCACTGCTGCGGAGGTGTGCCAAAACGGATTAGTTTCAGACTGACTCGGTAAGGTATGGCTTTACATATAAATATATACCCTAAATCAAGAAAAGGATCCTTTACATGTTAACTTATTATGGTAGATAATCGAATACACTCGTTACCTACCTTTATTCGTACGCTAGTATTATTTTATATTTTCTGGTGTGATATATACAACATTTGGCCTACAAAGGGCTTAACTGGTTTAATTTACACACAAAGGCCTTAACAAAACCAAAGTATTAGAAAATTGGCAATAATTTCCTTTCTTTGGTTAAACCAAAGTATAAAAAGTGAATGAGAAAATTCCTTGCCAGATTTTACAGCGGTATTTAATGAATTTCGTGAATTACAAGATGAGTACTCCGTAATGAGGTAATTAAGGTACCTTCGTGAACAAATTAATGTAAGGCGCCTACTTCTTTGGAAGGCAATTTTCAGCATTCTTGCTCGTGTCAGGAAAATGTAAAGAGCCCTGTCAATGAGTTTATATTTTAATATTGGTTGGGATATAATTATGAAATTGTGGAAACACGTTTATTATGCCAAATTGAATAAGCATACAGAAGTAATGCATTTTTTAAAATATGTTTAAGTTTGTTATTTGTTATAATGAAAGGTATCGCAATGATTCACACTGGGATTTATTTGAGTTCAGCGTTCTATAAATAGGTGAAATTTATCTTGATCAAGTTGGACATTGTGCTTTTTCATTTCGACCATGTTATTTTTTTGTATGTGGTCCTGATTTTCATATATTTGATTTGAAAACTTCCCATGCTCTCAAAGAAAAACGTAAAAAATTGCCCTTTACCAATACAGAAGAGTGTAAGGCATCGTTGATGGAGTGGAAACCGGTACAAGTCAGCCGGCTCATCAATCAACTGGTTCACCTGAAACCCGCGCTTGCCGCACATTACGAATACAGTGGCGAAGTGCGAGGTCTGGTTACCGGGTTCCGTGTGATCGGTGCACATTTTTGTGTTTAGGTTTGCTTACTACATGACACGTCGACTCCGATTCGTGGGTCTTGGTCTCCGATACAATAGATCGGTATTCGCAACCGTCGCCTTCTGTCTGCACCACCGCCCCCGTACAAACCAATGCGTAGACATGTTTTTGTATTAATTGAATTTAATAAAAACGGCTAATACAACCAATTACACTTATTTTATCAGTTTGCATGAACATAAATATTTAGTACAGAACTCATAGCAAAAGAGTGGATAAAAATGTCTACTTTTTGAAAACACTAAAGGCCCGTCTAATTATATACTAGCCATTGCCTGCTACTTTGCACGCGATTTTCCTAAATAAATTATCCAGATCTAGAAGTGTATTTTTATTTAAATCTATCCGCTCACTTATTTCACGAATAGGCGTAACTCAAAATTCATCGAAATTGAATGAAGACTACCATTGCATTGAAAATCGCACGTTTTACCAAGTCAGGAAGTGACTTAACTCAATTTATTATTTGAAATATGTTTGGGCTTGCGGAGACATACATAAGCTTTTTGTAAAATTGTAATATTACAAATAGACCTAAGTTAAGTTACGCATCTTCGTGATACAAAAAATGGGATAGTATAAATTATTGCAAGAGCATAATTCAAGATAATAAATACAGATATCTTACATTAGTGCGTCTAACTCCCGAATACCCAAACGCAACTCAGGTTTAAGCTTGTCTCAAGTCGCGGTTTTTTGACAGTTTTCAATGAAAAACTGTCAAATATTCGTCACTTGAGACGTGCTCAAATCTGTGATGCGTTTGAGTATTCGGGAGTAAGTGTCAATTTTCTTGAAAACACCATCGATCAATTGAACAAGCCAAATGAAAATCCGATCTCAAGAGAAAAGAACAATGATCTCATAAAACTGTTCTGGCGATACACCACTGATTCGAGTAGAAGAATAAGTAATTTTTTTCACTGCCACACCAGTAAATAATAAATGTATTTATTTTTCTTATTATTAAAATATTTATGCGTATTTTCGTCTTTTTGATCTTAAAACTAGGCTTATATGGAATTTATCATTGCAGAGATTATCACAAGGATGCGTATCTTGATGTTTTCCAGTTCTTTTTACTTATTTAATCGGGTTTATTCCAATCATCTTCCTTCCCTTCGACAATTTCCTACGAAGGGGATTTTTGGAGATTTAGCAGGTAGGTACTCCATAGATTTTTTCTAAGTATATTAATAATTTACATAAATCATAAAAAAAATACTTTATAAATAGGGGTGCAAAAGCTTTGAAAACTAACACAGACAGTTCAGTTCAGTTATTGCCACCCATAAATTCTCCAGTAAATTAAACAAAATTTAGTTACGCCTTTTCGTGATGACCCACGGTTTGTGCATTGCTTGCGCAAAAACTCACTTAAATTATAAGTAAAAAGAAGTAACAAGAAACAGATAAACGAACAAAAAATATGCAAGCTTGTATGACTTTGATCAGCGTAACCCTAGAAATGATTGATGTTTGCGAGAAGGCGAACTTTCGTAAATTAATTCATATTTATTTAGCGAACAATCTCCTTTGAGATTAGAACGAGCGCATAGAAATCTTCGAAACCGCGGGTATTATATGGGTAAATAAAACATTTATATCATGAAATAGGACATTTTATTTTGACTTGTCTAAAGTGGGTTCATCATCAGCCTATTTCACTGCTGGACATAGGCCTCCCCACCGCTGGACATAAGCCTCCCCTAATCAGCGCCTTAGTGCCCTGTCTTCAACTACCGCATCCAGCATCTGCCTGCAGTCTTTCGCAGATCGTCATTAAACCTGGCTGGAGGGCGTCCTACACTACGTTTGCCGAGTGGTGGTCTCCACTCGAGAACTCGTTTACCCTATCGGTTGTCGGTTCTTCGCGAGATATGGCCAGCCCACTGCCACTTCAGTTGGCTGATTCTTTGAGCTATATCGATAACTTTGGTTCGATGGCACTCCCATTGACTGCAAACCTAAGTAAGAAATTTTTAATCTCAATGATCTAATAACATCTGACGGCCGATGTCACTCATGAGCAAGGCAGAGGAAAACGAATGTTGTCTTTCAACGTTTGTTCACCGCCGCTTTCGTCGCTCGAAATTATATCGATATTATTCGAGCTGAGCTCAAAATTAAGTAAAAGCGATCATTTGTCCAACACCGACGTTACCGGAACTTCACTGGGCGTCACCGTCGAATTGGGCGAAAGGTGCGGTGTGACGGCAGTGTGTGGACAAGTCCAAATCGTCAAATCTCAGGCCCAGTTCTAGCATTCACGCCAAACTCTTGCTACGCCAACTATTATTTGGCGGCGGCCGATGATGGCACTCAGGTCAACGGGCGTCTAGTGAATACATAGTAAATAATATTTAGTAGCACATAATATGTTTATCATTATTATGCTACTTTGGCGCCGCCATCATCTCGTTTTTGGTGACGTCATGGTGGTGGCGGTGGACAAACGGCGGTTCTGTTTTCAGTCAGTGAATATAAATATTAAAACTGGTCAAGTAAAGAGAGGCATTTTTGTAGACTTGTTTTTATTTAAATTAAATTCCTATTTGAAAATTAACCATACTCTTCTTTTATCCATTTTAATTTATTGTGGACAAGAATTCACTTTCTTTTTAAGGTTCAGTGTTTAAAAGCACTTGGTTTGACTACACTATTAATTCGAAGGGAACCGTTATCTGCTTTTGCTATACAAGTTGCTGTACATTAGTACAGTTTCCTATAAACGAAGCTGTAACACAGCTTCAATGTGAATGCAAATAAATTAGATGGTTTCTCATCCGCCCGCCCCGCGCTTCGGCCCGCCCGCTTAACGCCTAACTGGTCAATCAGTGTTCTCAGTAGCGGCGCATTAACTGAACAACTCAATTAAATAACGATAGCTATTCGTTTGAGGAGCTTTAGGTTATTTCGGTTAGCATTATTTGAATTGATGCGAATTGTCTCTCATTAACACCTTCGCGTCCCAAGACGCAAATGTGCTCTCCTAAGGCTCAGCGCCGAGCTTGGCAGTGAATTCGTCAATTGTACTTAGTGAATTGTCATTATTTGCTATGTACCATTAATAAGTAGTTAGATTTAGCAATAAGTTATTGTCATTGGTGTTATAAGAAACGTTATACTAAAACTGTTACTTTAAACGTAGGGTTGCTGTATCGTTTTAAGTCTTAGATGTTTTGACTTTATTTTTATTACTAGCTGTGCTCCGCGGCAGCGCACGCCTATCCCAAGAAAACTGATTTATGGGATAAAAAGGCCTATGTGTTATTCTAGGCCTAGAACTACCTGTATGCAAAATGTCAGCCCGATCCTTTTAATAGTTTTTGCGTGAAAGAGCAACAAACATACATACGAGTACAGACATTACCATATTATCTACTAGCTGCGCCCCGCGGCTTTGCTAGCGTTGTTCCTATGGAAACGTTTAAAGGTGATTTTTATCTCACGGGAAGTGATATAAAAAGTAACCTATGTTTGATTCCGGGATTAGATTTACCTGTGTGCAAATTTCAGCCAGATTCGTTCAGACGTTTTGGCGTGAAGAGGTAACACACATCTATCCATCCATCCATGACTACATCCATCCAAACTTTCGCTTTTATAATATTAGTGTGATGTGATTTGATCCAATTCATACATTTAAAGGGGAATGAAAGGATCTATAAATAATATGTACTTACTTATTACTTGCTTAACAGTAAAAAGAATACTGTATTTTACAACGGACCACAAATAAACATCGCTTTATTATTATGTTGCAACATAAAGTCCGGCTTTCGAGCAACAATAAAAGCGCTTTCAATTGAGTGCAGCACAAAGCCGCATAACAGATAATGGCGAAGAAAGCGCCGAGCAGCGCTACTTCCGCTGGACGGTCAGCGGTCGTGTTTTACAGCGAGCACAAATATTCGCGCCTCCTTTATGAACAGCGTGCCCACTGTATCAGAAAGTCATACGTAGTGTGTGGCCCAAAGAGAACGTTTTAGATTTTAAGAGGTGGTTTTGTAATTTTCTTACCTTATTATGACTCAATATGAGTCATAAATAAGTAATATTTACCTATGGTTTATCCATTTTGAAAAAAGCATGTTAGTAAACAAATTACGACACAAATAACTAAATCTCACTTGCTTGGCGTCGAGTTTCAGATATAATTGTAAGCTATTTTTATTGAAGGGAGGATCTAAAATCGACAAGTAATGTAAATTACGTATAAAAGGACGCGCCAACAAAGTGAATTTTAGGTTAAGTATGGGCGGTTTGTTTACGTTTATGCTCCATTCAAAATGGATACGATATAGGTATGTGCTTTTGTCGTTCATAGTACTAACACAGGGGTCAACCCGAGAAATATCTCGAACTAATAAAATTATGTTTTCTGATCGAAAGTAAGAAGGTAGCGTAAAAAATCTTGGAGCTGGAGAGGATCAAGATCTCAAAATATTCGCTTATCTTGTTGAATCAGAGCCAAAACTCGCCCAATTCGTTGATTTGATAAATATACGCTTAAAACCACGCAGATTCTTTTAACTTGAACACCGCGTGGCGCCAAAGCAACCATCCGTAAACCGATATAAGGTGAAGTTTGAATTGCAAAACTACACTTCACTCGCTGGCATTTATTCGAGCGGAGCTATCGGCCTCTTTTAGACCACTGGCTACACTACCTATTTAACTAGGTACTGCAGTTTCCGCTTTCTGTTTGTTCGTGTTGCATTTTTTATTGAAATTCTAATGAAACCAAAATAGGTACAGTACTGTGTAGCTTTGAGAGAGTTGTGTACCAACTAGAAACGTGTTCTGTAATTGTATTTTGGATCGTGGATCCCTACTATTTTATAGATTTGCCAATATTTTTGATTCGCAACTTGTGTTTGGTCCTCTACTTTTCAGCATAGGAGGATTCGTATAGTATCATTAAAAAATATAACGTACAGCGTACAAATACACGAACGTATATAAATTAAAGAGGAACCACTTCTGGCCTGCTTGGCTTTCTAGGCTTTGCACCGCATCTTGACACTAAGCCACCTTGTGCGGAATGTTTCTAAGGTGATTTTCATAACAAAACCCAAACATAATTAATGATTATTTATCGGGTTATTTATCACGCACCTTTGTTTTTATTCCGCGACCACCATCGTTGTGACGCGATAGAAACGTAGGGGAAATGAAAACAAAGATACGCGATAAATACCCGATAAATAATCATTAATTATGTTAACAAATCGCGAAAGTTTAAATAGTTATAAAACCTAAACAATACAAAGATAGACCAGATAACATTTAATTTGTGACTAACGCATGATTTGATCTCGCCATTGTTGTCAGGTCCCGCGCCATCAACTGAACCAACAAAATATAATTCGACACCACTCCGGGTATTACAAGTGTCGTGGCGATTCCTCCGCAATCGATCATCCGATATTTGTCTCGGGTACTTTACACTTTGCCAGTACGATTTCAACTCAAAGTCAGTGTTGTAAGATCCAGAATAGAATGAAATTTTGTGGAAATACGGATCACTTGGTGAAAACCAAGAAGAATTGGATGGAAAAGGTTCAAGCTCAAAAATAATGCTGGATAAAAGAACAATTTTTTGGGAAGACATGCTTTTGACGTTATAAAACTTATAAATCAAGCTGAAGACAGAGCGCTATGGCGTTCATTAGGGGAGGCCTATGTCCAGCAGTGGACTAGTATAGGCTGATGATGATAAAACTTATAGGTACATGAGGATATAAAAAAAACATTCGGTGTTCGACTGATCGTGCATTATGCCGTTTAAATTGGAGTAAATAAATTGTTTCCGAATTCTAATCTATATCGAATTAACCCTTTACAAAAAACACACACCTTTAGGTGTGTTTCTTGATTTTATCTGTGTAAAAATAAAGCTGATATTGTCCATGATTTTTGACCGTTATTAAAGTTTGTTTTGAAACAAGATTGTTAACTCTTTTCGTCTTAGGAAGGCTAGGCCTTCGGTCGCTGCTCCACAGAGTTCGTCAAATAAGAATTTGCGATCCGAGATCCAATGAAATGCCATTAAAAGTAGTTAGTGGCAGTGAGATCAAAAGCATTTTGAACATAAACATCACTAATAATATTTGCAAACTCGTCTAAAACTCCGCGATCCCTTGTCTCGCCGAGCATAAAATAGCTAGCCCATTGTCGGCTTCGACCCAGACTCTGCATTATAATATTGTATCTATTCACGCTTGGAATCCCGCGCAAAGCAATGAATTCATTATATAACTACGGATAGAACATTTAGGCGGTATTTTGTGAATAAATAATGTGGAACCCGCCATTTGTTGAACAACCTGTGTGGTGATTCGTAATTTAGTGGGGTGTTTGCCGTTTTCGTAGCGGTTTCATTGTTGAGACTAGTTTAACCCAGATAATACCGAAGAAGCTTTGTTTATTAATATTGTAAACGTGTAAGATCTTCTAAGAAGGACTCTCTGTTTATTATACAATCCCTTTAGGGGAAAAGAAACTACGACTGGATTTAGGAGTCTTCAACGATATTTATCTTTTTGAGTTTTTAATCCAAGGTCTGGCGGATTTTTTAATTTAGAAAACGAGTTATTCACATAAATATTTTATTGTAAAAGAATACTACAATCAATAAATATAAAAAAATAGAACTAGTATTTACAATAAAAGCAACTGTTTTAACTGCTGACTGTTGCAAACAATCTACAGGTAGACCAACAGATCCATATCAATACCAGTCGGAAGCGTCCTCAGGAAGAATCTACGTTAGATACTCACCAGATCTTGGGTCAGGCGTCTCTTCGACCAGACGCTCAGATATATTTTTTTAAGCCTGAAGAACCTCGCTACCCTACTTAAGAGAACGAAAGAAGTAGGATGGATTATTTGATCGGATCATTTAGATACGTAAAAATAGTTTTATAACGCTGCAACAGTTTACGTCTATCTCTCTGACATTTAGGCGAGATAGAAAAACGTCCGAGTGTCAGTTTGAACGTGGATTCAAAAATAGCGGAGCGTGTTGAAAGTGGCAGGCGGACTGACGCGAGTTGTAGCATGCTTCGCCTTTTTGACTTGTCAATTATTGAATTACTATAAAACAGCTAGAATTTTTTTGGGTATGTCAATGTTAAATTAACATGTGTACCTGTTAATTTAACGTTAGTTTAATAAGTAAAATATAGTTGCAGTTTAAATATTTATAATTTATAAAAACAGAATTACAATCAAATAATTAAATCAAGTATTTACAATTGATACAATTGTGATAACTGCAGATTGTTGCAAACAATGTACAGGTAGGTCTGTCTGTCTGTCTGGTATATCAATCAAAACCAGTGGGAAGCTTACTCAAGAGAAGACGCTGGCTGCATTGCCCCGCTGTATGGTAATGCTGATGCGCTGCGCCAGATATTCGCCGGCTCTTGTTTCGACCAGACGCTCTAGTTTCGACCAAACACGTTGTTCCAACCAGACGCTCAGATAATTATTTGAAAACCCGAAGAGCAGAGATGTGTAGGCTCTGTCGAGAACTGCACATTTGCACCTCATGAGATCCTCGGCCAAATCTGCCGCCGCAACCGCTGCCCTCACGTATGTCCTTGGAAGATGGGTAGGCGCAACGTATGTCAATGCAAGTAGCGTCCCAAACAATGGGCCTTCTGAAATCATCAAGTGTCATAACGTCGAGCTTCTTACCATCGTCACGCAATATACTATCAGTTAATATCGATATCAAACGTCCTTATGAATATAAAGGCGAATAAAAAAAAAACGTTCAAAAGGTAGAAGCTAGTTATTACCAATAATTGCCTATTGTGCTCTAAACTTCTGGCCTATTTATCGAACAGTATCAATGATAGGTAATGTGATTAAAAATTAAGTAATCGTCTATTCAGATGTTGCCAAAACTAGACTTAACTAATCTGACAAGACTAAAAATGATGCCATCCTTATTATTTTGATCGTTAAGACATGGAAAGCGTCATTTTTGTACTGTCAATTTAGTTAAGTATAGTTTTGACGACATCTGAATGGAGACCATTATGAAACAAAAGGCTCATAAAAGCATAAATAACCTAATATTATTCAAATTTCTAAATTGTTGAGTTAAATTTGTTAAAAATTATTGGTACTTATTACGTGAAATTATTTAAGTATTACTATGTATTTTTCGAGGCATACAATATCAGGCATGATATTGCCTTCAGACCATGACTGTCTAATAGTAAGTACGTGTACAATTGTAAACCATGTACAATTCCGGCGTCGGTGTTGGCCCGTCCTAATTCAATACGTGACCGCGCTTCGGCCGTGCCTGCACGTAGACATTGTCTGGAAAAGAACAAACAATTATTTAGTTTCGTTGCCAGTAAACACATTCCTGATTTTATATTGAAAACTAGCACGAACTTCGAGCTCGAAGATTTTTGCCGCTAAGCACTTAATACTGTCTGTTTTTCTGGCTTAGATATTGTTAATAATGAAGGTGGGTAAAATGGACAGGGTCAACTTCGATATTAGATTTAAGCGATGATTATGAAGCTCGCTGCTCAGTTATATTAATTTAAAACCAGGAGATAATTTAATGATCAGTAGGTATAATAAGTAAATTTATATAGCTCGTCTCGGTTCCTGGTGTCACCAAAACCGGGTCAGTCTGAAAACCAGCGCTGTTATGCACCAGGGTGCAAAACAGCATAAGTTAGTAAGAGTAGGTAGATTAGGTATAAGTTTTTTATATTTTATTCTAAGATTACTTTTATCTAACCTAAGTCTAGACTAGAAAATAACTAGAGCTAGCTCTAGTTATTTTCTTTCTGTGTTTTTTTATACCTACCTATTTTCAATCTGTGTTCTGTACTGTCCTTGTGTGCTGAATAAAAACTTGTATCTATCTATAAAAATTTAAATTTTTATACTTACTGATAAATATATTTATACTTATTTATTAAATATATAAATATTTATTATGAATTCGATACTAGCACATGTACTACTTGCTAAACTAAATAGCATCAGTTTTGTGTTGCCTGAACTTTTATTGCCAAGACTTCGTCTCAACACGTAGGTACTAATGGATAGATTTAGAAGTCACCTTTGATGAGCCAGGTTCTGGCTTTGCATTTAAATTGAGTAATTATTGCGTATTACGACATTTACAATCTTTGAAGTAGATTCCAAATCTCCGTGCGTGCCGTTGACATTAATGGCGTGAACAATATTGTTTGAGCTCTTCACACAAACGTATCTAACGTTCAGTTGTATGAGCCAGTCTACACCCTTCAATTTAGTTATGCCCTTATTGCATAGATCAACGTAAAATTCTGTGGATAAAGTAGGTACCTACCACAGATATCAGAAACTAACGTACCTACCTTCTTCTAGCGCTCTCCCAACCCAATCAATGCATATGGTCAGTGGTGTGTTACAAGTATTTTTATCCTTATCTATATCTATATTATAAAAGAAAGTTGTGTAAGTTACACTATTCAGAACGGCTGAACTGATTTCACTAAAAATTTTTAGTCCTGTCAGATAGTTGAGTCTTGTTTTGGCAACATCTGAATAGACACCAATGTTAGCTTATTGCAGTGGGAAAATTCCTATATTTCAAACTGCAGTACTATCTGTTGAGCTCTTATTCTAGTTACAGAACCGTAACTTAGAATTTTACCAAACGTCTACACCACCTTGGACAGTCCATTAAATTCGGATTTTTCAGGAACCCCGCGATTTATAAAATAACTTGTAACTAAAAACTTAATAACTTAGTTTTGATTCGTAGGTTATTGCTGAATTTTTGCACCGCCAGCTTCTTAATCAGTTGTGTAAATTTCTTGTAATCCTACTAATATTATAAACGCAAAAGTGTGTATGTATGGGCATATTTACTTACGATAGAGTTTTCACTCCCCACTTAGATCCAGTTATCCTGCCAGATCCCCGATTTCGTCAGGTGTCATCAAACCCATAACCAAAGTTATTTACAACGGCATATTTACCATTATTTGAATTTTGAGCTTTCCAATATTTCGGCACAGTTTCATGCGCCTTGATCACGCTCAAAATTCAAATCATGGTAAATATCCCGTTGTAAATAACTTTAGTATTAATAACCATGATGGATATAAAAGTAGTAAAATAGTAAGTAAATCAATTTGTTACATAAAACAAAAATAATCAATTGAAATTATAAATAAATCGATGAAAATTATAAATAAGTCAAATAAAATATTTAATAAATCAATTAAAATTATAAATAAATCGATGAAAATTATAAATAAGTCAAATAAAATATTTAATAAATCAATTAAAATTATAAATAAATCGATGAAAATTATAAATAAGTCAAATAAAATATTTAATAAATCAATTAAAATTATAAATAAATCGATGAAAATTATAAATAAGTCAAATAAAATATTTAATAAATCAATTAAAATTATAAATAAATCAATTAAGATTAATCAATAATAATTATGTCATTGGAATAATACAATTATAGATCACAACATAGTGTTTTATTGCACAAATTCATCAATCCTGTAGAAGGATTGGTCGATCAGCCAGTTCTTTAATTTATGTTTAATGGATTGCGTTGACTTAGCGCTCGTAATCGTTGTTGGGAGGCGATTGTAGACCGCTGGCCCCATCACGTGGATCAATTTTGAGGTTTTATTAAGGCGACGCTGCACGGCCTTCAGTTTATGACTATTCCTCGTGTTTAAGTGTGACCATCACCGAATTTAGCATAGGTACTCGCTAAGGTGGTTACGGGCGTACATGGCTGCCTGCAGGATGACCAGGCAGGGGACTGTTAGGATCCTCAGTTCCATGAAAATAGGGAAAATCTCCTCCGTTGGTAGTCGTGTTAAAAGGTATATATATGCTCTGTTCCACACTTATGAACGCAAAATCCTATTCCTATCCTGCTGTAACGCGAGTCAAGCTTCTCCATGACTCGTAGTCATGGTCAATAGGTATAAGCATGGTATATGGGTATAAGCTTTAGCGGCTATAGCAATATTATCACCGAGCCACCTATTTGACATTGTTACACACACGTATTGTTTAATTCATCAGTGCTTTGTATTGTAGGCAGTTAGGTACAGTAAGCGTCAAATTGATATGGGCGTCTAGAGCAGTCAAAATGATTTGAAAAACATAAAATCAATTTGATATGCGCAGTTCGAATCCTCATTATTGTTGTAAGCACCCAAGGTGCTCAAAATATCTTATTAAACATTTTTCATATTATTATGAGCAGTCAAAGCGTTCAAAATTATCTTAGCAAATAAAGCTCTCAAAGGTAGTATGCAAACTCTTTCGAGTGAATACTTGCAATGTTATTTGAGAGCTTTGTTTGCTAAGATAATTTTGAACACCCTGGCTGGTCACATAAATATGAACAATGATTGGTTAGATATTTTGAACACATTGGGTGCTTATAACAATATGATGATTCAAACTGCGTATATCAAATTGCTTTCATGTTTTTCAGATCATTTTGACTACTCTAGACTCTAATATCAATTTGACGATGCCTGTACCTACTTATTGTAAGAGCCCGGTTTCTTTGAACTAGGTATTGTAGGAACATGATAAGGTCGGAAACAATTAGTTGTTTCAAATGTAGTTTTATTTGTCCATGGTTGTTTTCATATACATCATTAAAAGGATCCTAGTGGCTAGAGATAATACTTTGGTGTAAGAGGTGCCACAACTTTTTGTTTTTATTAACTTTTAATAACCAAACCTAACTTAAGTGTGTGTGTTTTTTGTGACCAATAAATGATTTACTTACTTTACTCATTATAAGATTAAATAAAATAGTTTATGTAAAGTTTCTATAGAGCTGGCTTGTGCAGTGCTATCTGGGTAAGTAGGTAAGTAAATGTGCACCTCAGTACGTGCTCAAGCGGCATCTGGTCGCATTATGTCCTTCGTGAACTAATTACGAGCTCGAGCACATTCTCAACTATCTTTATCGAGTTTTATGTAATTCACTTATAGAACTTGTACCAACTTACTATTTCATTAAGAAGCGCCTTAACTAGCTCTTATTTTAACTTCGGGAAAAGAGGAAACTATCTTCTCTTAAAATAACGTCAAAACGTGAGGCGTTTCGGAATTAACTTTGGGGTGGAAATCAAGGCTGATGTGTTATTATATCATTGGAATTGATAAAAGTTTTACCTACCTACCAACTGCGAAATTGTTTAATACTTTCTGTGTAATAGTTTACATCAGAACCTATTAAAAGTAAGCGGCTTTCGACCGATAGGGGTTAAAAGGTATGCTCTGTTCCAGAAAACTGTTGTTTCAATAGGGCTGCTAGAAGGATGTTCTTTAATAAATAAATAACAAAGGTACATAAACCGTCAGTATTTGGTAACCCCGCTGCGTAACACAAAGCAGGTTAAAATCTGATTTTCAATATTTTTATCTTTTCCTTCAGTTTTTATATTACCTTAATTAAAATATAATTTATTTTCGACTTTATTACGCCTGCATGTGTAATACACTAGGTTACCGATTACTTGTCTGTCTGTACCTAACTTACCATTATGTATATTCTAAACTCTTATACAATGATTTTCATAAGGTGAATTGAATTAGAAATCGTTTAGGCAAAATTAAAAACCACCGTAAAAAACAGTTTTCTAGTTTTTTGCGACAATACCTTATAATCTGTAAATTGGTAAAAAATATGACGTTTGATAGAAGGCCCGGCGAATACGCCACTAAGCTGTTCATCTTTAGATCAAAATTTCTATCAAAACTATGATAGTCTAGCTAGATCAAAGCGAAGCATTTGGGAGATGTTCACCAAATTAGATTTGAATACGTTGTGTTCCTATTTCCATAAAACAAGCGGTACCAAGTTGAAATTGGTTTGTGTTTCACCTCTAGAGGATAATCTTCTTGCCTTTAAGGCTTAATGAGCACACCAATCGACAACGCTCTATAACATTGATCAAAAAACTAGTATAAATGCCACGATAGGTGTTCCTAATGGAATGTTCCAAAGAAAAGTTTTCATTATTTGCATCAATGTTTTATTCCTCCGGGTAAACAGCTTTCAATTCTGGGTACTTGATTTTATCTGAATGATGGATAGCCCTATCTATGGGAATAGACAGTCATTGATTTATTAAAAACGAAGATGAGGCACTGGTTGCTCGAAAGTGGCAACCTCAAATTGTGTAAAATTGTGTTCTCCCACATCAGTCACCGTCTGACCGGCGGCACGGGCGGTCGTGATTCGCGTGAAATATTGTTGTCTCAGTCTCCCTTCGGTCCTAGATACGTCTTTCCGTCTTTGTTCTTTTTTGTATTGCACAGGACTGGAAATATAACTGTGAGAATATGTGTTTGCGTGTAGTTGTAACACATGCCAATTTTTGAGTAAGTGCTGGGAGAACGTAACCTATCTTCCCTTTTTAAATCAATGGGTACAGTGAATGTTTACTTTCGCAATAGTTTTCCGAGAAACTCTAAAAAAGAGAAAAATGCCAAAAACCTCGCCCACAATCTCGTTAAAAGCTTTTGAATGGAAATATTTTGTCTCTCGCAAAATATTTTTAAAAAGAATTAACTTTTAACTTTCCGCTTTCATATTGCTACAGAGTTGAGCGATTCAATGGACAAAGAGGGTCCAAGTCCGACCTATTTGTATTATTTTTCAGATAATAACAAAAATATATATCCTATAAAGTCTTTTTATTGACAAACACATTTTTTTTTATTTAGTATAGGAAGGCATAACCTTCAAAATAAGATATACTCGTATGTACATGAAAAGTACTTTGCATTTATGTTCATAAAATCGAATTTGCCACGAGTAAAAGCAATGCGTAATGGCAAAATAATACTAGGTGTAGGTATCTGATCTCGTAATCATGAATACCATTAATAATTTTAGCTCGGATCCCCGTTCAAAGGTTTCCGAGAAAATCTGATAGACGCGTTGGTCAGCAATCACCTATGTTGTACTTACCTACCTACCTATCATGTTAAAATTGTGATTTTGTGACATAAGACCACTGAATCCTTTCCTTTCCATCATCCTAGCTTTCTGTTCGAAGCTCGTGGATTAATCTCTCGAGTTGTCAGTAATCGAATACTGTATTTTATTCGTGTAAGAAAGTCTAGTCCTCAGCTTGACGGCATTTATAAACTAAAATCATATAAAGAAGATATTAAATAATACAAACATTCAAGTCAAGAAAGACCAGCCTCTTAAAATGATTGCGTAGGTTTCAAAATTTAATCATTTAACTTGTCAATGACTCTGCCTTGGCAAATAAGTTGTAACACTTTCGTAACTTCACTTCGAAAAAAAAATAATCTTGAGCCAATACGGTAATCCTTCCTTTTAAATTTGCCGCGCATTCTAATTTTAAAACTCCCGCGCACTCATGCCTGACGGCACTGACAGCCTGACAGTTTTGAGTGAAGCGAGCGAACATTGACAATCAAGAACAATGAAACAGCATTTTCGATTGTCACTGGCCGGACTGAACTCTGACTTGCTAAATTGCTACGACTGGAGAGTAAACGTAAAGTTATATTAAAATAATAATTAGCAACTAGACACAGCTGACTTCTCGCTTAGTTTTGTGTTCTAATCTCCCGGAACTTGTGAAACCCCAAATAGGGGTTCACCCTACGGGCAGACTTAATTGAAGAGATCCCACTGAAGACTCGACGCACGTCATCATCATCATCACCCGAACTGAAGACGCGAGTCGGCACCCATCTTACGCGAGTCGGCGCCCATCTTATTTTCTGCACCGGACCGACTCCCGCTCTTGCTAAGGCCAGTGGTATACTTTTTAGTCTCACAACGCGATTCGGATACGACTTCTCTAAACTAAATTCACGACCTTGAGATTATATAACTTGTAACTTTAAGTAAAATTAAATATTGTAAATTATTCTTCTTGTTTTCTTCATTCCTATCATTAGACTAGGAAAAACAAGTAGAACCGTTTCAAAGTAGATTGGTAAATAAATAATAGTTAAGGTTCTTACAACTGTCTTTCAAAGGTATAAGTAAGCAGAATTCGGTAAGCCTTCAACCATTTACAGACTCTCCAACGTTTTGTCGATGTCGCGTATTATTATGATCGATATAATTTTTCTCAGCCAAGTACAACTTTAACCTTGACATGTCAGTCAGGAGTTTTTACTATACCTTCCGCTTTATCATAATCTGATAGGAGGTATAGGAAGGTACCTATAGCAATCATATTTAATCATATATTATTATAGCGTTATATATATTATTATTATATATGTAGTTCGCATCCTTGAAAATGTTTTCAAAAGAGTCTCTCCAATTCGCCTGCAAAAGCAACACAAGGTAACCTATACGAAAATGCCCGTAAGTGTAATCTAGTTATAGCAAGGTTACCGCAAATCGATAGCAACCAATAGTATCGCGTGATGTAGCTACAGGCGCTCTGGGAACCGAAAACATAATTAAGAGTGTGGCAAGAGTTGGCAAGTTTCGCGAACTCTGGCAAGTTTAATCGAATTAGGAAGAAATGGGGATTAGCCGCTTGTGGCCTCTCCCTTAACTTGATTACAATCAGTTATACAAGCTAAAGGTAAACAAGACAAAGACATTTCCTGCCTAAGTACATACTTAACCGCTTCTACGTGGCTTCTACCTACCACAATTTTCCCGGCATGTTGTTTTTGAAAAAGGTATTGTTCATGTATTATTTTTATAATTCAAAATTCAAAAATGTTGATGAAAATGAACAATCTGTATTTTCATTCACTATACAAATACTTCATTACAAATGTACTATACATTCACTAAACTAAAAAGAAGCTTACCTACCGTCTGACTAAACAAGTAAATAATTTGCAAGTAAATCAAAATTTACCTAGTTCGTAAACCGTTTAGCTGAGCCTTCATTCTCTGAGTGGTGTGGTCCAGCGGGACAGAACTTTGCCCATCCACCAAGAGCTCCGAATCTTGATCAGCTGTTTTTAACAATTTGCAGGATAAGTCAAGAAACAAGAACAACTTGGGGAATAATAAATTAAGTAAGTTTGGAAGGAATGCGTTTACCCGGTACCCGCGTTGTTTGTTACTCGTCGATGGTAGAATATTTTTTTTGTTTGTTGTTGGTCAAAAAAGCATGATCATCAACAGTTCTTTAGGTGGGACGGGGTAGCGCTTAGTGTAACTGGGTACTTTAATACTGGAAAGATATTGGGCATGTGAGAGACTATCAATCGCATGAAAGACCAAACTGCAAACTAAACTTGGT
The DNA here is from genome assembly GCA_955876795.1 of Eupithecia tripunctaria. Lineage (NCBI taxonomy): Eukaryota > Metazoa > Arthropoda > Insecta > Lepidoptera > Geometridae > Eupithecia > Eupithecia tripunctaria. Next base: position 6,829,814 of record OY041602.1, on the reverse strand, counting down.
ACTTGCAACGAAACAGCCAATCGAGTATATTTGTACATTTCTACAATTTCTACGCGTAAGTAATTTTATTTTCTACGTTGAGAAGTTGGCCTAAAAGGTTTAGGGCCTTAGGGAATATTCAACCAAAAATTATCTCGTTTTTGCCGTATTCAACCCACGGCACAAATTGTAGAGCTCTGCGTAAAACAAAGATGATGTTTTCCATTCTTTTTGCTACGTAAGCACACGAAATAAATCTGTTTTTATCCAGCCAGAGTCGTAAAGAATATGAAATATTTTTGGGGTTTCGGTAAGTACCTATACACATTTTGTGAGATGATAAGTCGTGCGGGACACACCATGCTTTGGTTTAGTATTGCAGTGGGTACAATAAAAAGATTGAACGCAAGTTGCCCCCATGTATGTGTTAAAGACTAGTCTGGTGGCTAAGTGGCTGGTTAAAATGCATTTACCTAATTTTTAGTTAAATTAGCCTACTGGAGATTTAAGTAAAGATAAACCTACTATTAACTATACCTGGATGACAGCGCTTCGCTCGGTTTGTTTTTGGTAAATGGTGTTGTTATTAGAAATTATAGTGTTATTATTTGCCAATAGGATGAGTCATACTTTTTAGTTAGTGTAAAGTTGATTACTATAAAGTTGATCTTGTCGAATAAAATAGTATTATTATTCGCCAATAGATGTCAGGAAGAGTCAATTGATTACGGGATGATTATTGAAAACACGAATAAATCGAAATTTTCTAAAAAGGAATCCTAGCTATATCGATTTATCGCCCCCGAAACCCCCTGTATACTAAATTTCATAAAAATCGTTGGAACCGTTTCGGAGATTCAGATTATATTGAAATATACAAGAATTGCTCGTGTAGAGGTATATGATACTTATACACTATAAAATTTAGGAATTATAGTCTAAAGCAGCATTGTGTTTGAACATAATGTTTAATTTCAAACGTAAATTGTGTGAAATTTACTAACTGCAGACTGTTGCGAATAATCTATTATGTAGCTCAACTTATACGTATTAGTACCAATCGGAAGCGTCCCCAAGACGCTGCAGCTGGCTGCTTATAGAAAACCTGCTGCAAAACGATAATTTTGTAATATTTTTTTACACAGAGCATAAGCGCCAGATAAGCGGAGAACTGTACAAAATTAACGTTTCCCACCTCGCTCGCCCGCCTGACCTCGCAGCAACTTTGTCAAAGTTCAATCGCCATCGCCACCCACGTCGACGTTAATCCAACATTTTGTCTGTTCCTCTGAGTTGTCCTAAGCCAGCGTAATTCCTTGTAAATATTATGAGCGGCTGTAATCTGAGGATTACACATCCGGACAACTCGTCAATCGTGGTCTAATCGCACTACTGCTAAATCAATAGAGGACCTATGGGATCATTGGTTGGCTGTGGTTACCTAGTTAATTTCGCAGCGTCGTCGCGTCGTATGTAGTTTGATCGCTAGTCTAATGGGCTTAGACTATTCGAGCAGTTTGTTTTATGTCTGTTAATCCATTACAATAGGGTCAATAATCTTTTGGAAATTTGTTCTTGTAAGTACCTACTGCATCCTGTCAGCAAGAATGACATATAAATTGCGAACAAAAACGTGCCCGGACCAGGCCCGTACACGGGCTTTACGCCATTTAAATTATTTATGCATTTAATAAAAATATTAGCGTGTAAACAACGAACCTTATTGTGTTGGAAGAACAACAGCTTTTCTTCCTCTAACCAGGAACTTCTGTTATTAATTCGTATTTATAATACATAATAGAGAGAGTGGGTATCAATCTACTAATCAAACTCATACGTTCAACAAAAGGGTATAATTTAGTTCATTCCATTCGATTAATCAAGAAATCTTTTTTTTAGTGTCTGTATGAATCGCGTTGTAGTTTAGGTAGATATTTATAATCGTTAATCAATCATGCGTTAATCCAATATTTGTCATTGGACTGGCCACGGCCGGGCATCAGCCATTATTGGGGGTTATTGATGACATGCTGTCGTCGTTGCCTGTGTTTGCAATGTCGAGTAATTAGGCTCATGAGTTGTTTGAACGATTTGGATTCTGCTGCCAGCGAAATGCCGTCAATAGCTTCATGGAAGCGGTGATTTTAATAAAGAGGATGCCGAGATGTTTTTACTGAATTTATGTAACGACGAGAGTGTTGTTTACGTATTATTTACTTTCTGTGACATGTTTGTTCATTTATTTTCTATAGTCTACAATAAGTGGCAAGAGATCGATCGCATAATACGTGCCTACCAGCTAAGGCCGTTTTCTGACAGTCGGTAAGCTTTCGGTACGATATCAGCACGCTCGGATGTCGAAGGTACACCGCGCCGTGTGCGTCTCCACTTTCGCACATATCTGCATAAAATTATGCAGAGCCCCTGGCGACGTCATAATATAACTACGTATTTTGTCTCTTTTCACATACATACGGCATGTGCTCGTTCCCTGGCCGTTTTATGTTATTTCGCCATTAAAGCATTATATACATTTTATTTGTAGTTGTTATGCCACAAAATAGATTGTGCTTTTCAATGTGAGATATACACGGTGGTTCTAAACTCTAAAAAAATTGACGGTCGTAATCCCAAACACATTATAGGTAATTATTATTCTTAGTAAAAGGAGTAAGGCTATATACTTTTTCGTTCCTCATAATAATTTTCGTTCGGCAAGCTTTCGGTACCGCATATAACAATCGTGCTGATGTCGTACCGCTTGTGTACCGACAAATCAGAAACGGCCTAAAATGGAATAATGCTGTTCTTTTTTATTCAAACTATTTCTTTATTTCTTAATTCTTTATCGCACAAAATAACACAGTATGGGAAAACATTATAAGAAAAAAAATGGCAAAGGCGAGCTTAACCCTAATAAGAATTTTCTTCCAGCAAACCTTATTGGGAGAGAGAGCCAAAGATATAAAAGTGGGTACCTACTTACATGTGCTTAAACAGATGATAGATTTAATTTCAATGTACATATTATATATACTACTTTATATAATATATGTATATTATAATAAAATATAAAATACATAAAATACTATAGGTACTTATACATATATGCAATTTCATTCAAATAATTCTGTACTCCTTACAGAATACAGAATTATGTATTTGTCGAAAGCTGTTGTAGATTTCATATTAAATCAGTTCCCAGACTAGAAAATAAAAACCTTATTGTTTTTCTGGGAAATTTATTTTAATTAAACATTCGTACCTCACGTTAGATCACAAGTATGATTTTTTTATTTATTAGCCATTCCCAAGAAGCCAATTTCACAAACACCTTTCCTAAATCTATTCATTTCAAAGACGAGAATTTTATTTTATAACCTACTAGACTCAAGAGATTCGACGAAATTCCAGAAGACACACTTAGCCCCAACTCCGGGATAAATTGCTCAAGTAGGAAATGAAATGTCACTGAATTTCTCAACGTCGCAAATACAAGGATAATGGTATAGAGCCATCGAGATTTTAATTCTATCCCAGAGAATTCGGGAAACATAACAGTAGTATTTTCACTCAAATGCCCGTGAACTCTGGTTTATTGTGATGGTAGGTACGTACTTTAGAAAACAGAAACTGCATCGTGAAACGATGTTGGTTTTTTACTGCATCAATGTGTCATCCTAGCTATACAGTTGTACAAGCACAGACAATGATCTCTACTTACGTCAAATTGAAAAGGACTAGCTTCTTTTCACTTCTAATATCCGTTCATACCATGAATCGTCGATATCGTTTACCTACCAATCTTATTTTATCAAGATCTGTTCAGCCGTTTAGACGCGTGAAAAGGTTACAGACAGACATAATTATTTTCATTTTGTCCAATCTAGTGTCTAAGCGTTATTTCTGTAGAGATTCATATTTTAGTTTTCTTTGATACCAATAGGGTATATGCATGTGATTTCAAAATGGCTAAAAAAATATATACGTATTCTCTATTGATATAGAAACATATCTACATATTATTTATTTTAGCATTTTGAGATGTTTTTATTGTAGAATTTAACCATTGAAAAATTGATATTTTAAATCTCAATCGCAAAATTTCAAAACGCTACGCCATTGACTAGAGCGGACGTGACATCACTGTACTCATTTCTTCTTTTTTTATTCTGCTTGCTGCACCTTGATTTGACACTATTCTGCCCACTTGAAATTTCGTATTGTCGATTATTTTCAGTTTTTACGGAAAACCTCTTTCCTGAGATGATCACTACCGAGGTCGTCACCAAAGGTTTTAATTCGAGTGTGTACGTCGACGTCACATAAACATGGCGCCAATATGGCAGCGTTTTTATCACCCGAAAATGATTGTAGTTTTGATTTGTTTTTTTTACCTTGTTAATGCGAAATTCAGTGAGCGTCTTATCATTCCTCGGTTAAATAATGACCTAAAGAATCGATTAAAACAATAAAAAAAATAGATGCATAAACCCTATTAGGCTATTTTCTAAAATTCTTTAATTTTCAGGCCTGAGTAAAGAAATACGCTCGCTTTCTCAACTCACCAGTACTGGTTCTCTTAGTGGAAGTAACTGAATCTGCGGATGCAGTGACTAGATGTGTGCAGAGAGATATTTGCTCGGCGCAATCTTAGATGTGCTCAGATGATCCGACACGTCTCAGCTCAGCTTCCAAGCTCCACGTTGCATTACAAACTTTGATTGATTTTAGAGCGCAGAACAATGTTAGCTTACCTATCTTGTTATTTCGTGATATATGCGGTTGTCATTTAGAATGCTAATTATTATTAGATCACTAGCGTGCGTTGAGCTAGTGATCTAATAATTATTATTATATATCTTGATAGATACAACACATGCCTAGGAATGATGTAGATAATAAGTACACATTATTATAAGGACACATAAAGTACAAAAAATATCGAATCGGGTTAGTTTGGTTTCGCATGTAAAAAGTAGGTTCATTTTAAGATAGGTGCTGATAGATTTAGTAGTATTTCTAAATTATTAATTGGAATGTAAATGGTTAAGTAAATTTAGTATGATGGTATGATTTTATGACTGTTCTGCAATGTTGAAATTAAGGACTATCATCAACTTCATGGTGACATAAATGTCAGACATGGGGTCAAACACGTCATACTTTTGTAGAGTAAAGGAGCGTCACGCACGGTGTAACGATTGCCATCGATACAAGCACCCAAGCACGTAAATTCCAATCAACCAGACAGAAAAAACGGGCCGGTAAACTCGACGTATACGGTATATTTTAAGCATGACTTGCTGTTACTTACAAATTCAGCAAACACCGCTAGGTACCGCATTGCACGCATTCAGAAAATCCTCTAAAATGTGCGTGTCTTTTAGAATAAAGCCTCACGTAATAAGAAAACGACAATGCAATGTTTATAAATCACCACTGTCTTTGTTTCAGAGTCCCGCCGGCGGCCATTAATCAAACGTTTAAAAAACCGCGACTACAAGCCAAGAATTATAAAAAATAAACAGGCAAGTGGGAGTAGGGATGAAAACGAGCGTTTTTTAGATAGATTTTCTGTTTTTATGCTAAAGGGAAACTCTTCATGAAAGTTGGTATTTTGTTATATTCAGTCCTGAATGTTGGGTAATATGATATTATTAATACTCAGCCACGGTAGATATATGGTATTTACAGGAATAATAATAAATTCACGTCACTTACAAAAAAATCTTGACAAATCGACAAAAAGTTACCTTAACTTTTCCTGAAAAAGTTTTCGATTTTATATTACTGCAGAGAACCCTAAAGCCGAATTACAGAAGGGTCGGGTTGGGTAAAAAATAACTTATACTGGATCGTTTACGGAGCGCATAGACTCATGAATATGACATCAGCGGTTTGACTGACCCTCGCCGTGCCACGGAGATTTATTCCGCGACGCACATCCATCAAACGTGCCAAGATAAAGCCAAAATAGACGGACAATCTGTTAACTTAATGCTTAAAACATAAACTTAAAATATTCTGAAGTGAACTGATGAGTTATATCGTTGTCCATCCACGGTTTATCCGCCAAAATGATGTTGAGGGTTGCTAAGCGTAATGTACGTGATATTTTAAAGCTGGGATAGACGGACATTGTCACATATCAGTACTGCTGTTGACATAAACTATACTGAAAAGAGAAACTCAACAGCAACATTAACTGAGTCTTACATGAACAGACAGATGGTCAGAATTGTTTTATCAAAAGTGATTATCTCCGACATGCTATATTGGATAATGTTTTATTCTCTAGTCATTTATGACGTTCTTCGATAAACTTACCTGTCAACTATCTTTATATTCCAGTATTTCAACATGGCTTAACTGATCGTGTATTTCCGGCCTTAAATGGAGCTGACAAGGCCCACTTTTGCTGGAGCAGGTTAGAACCTTCGTGCAGAGCTAGTTGTTTGCCAATTGCGTATGCATGAAGCTCAGAGTGGCGATGTATCAAATCGATGAGCTACAATGCAGAGGTTTGCTTTCTAGGAATATTGCTTTGTTCCACTTCTGTAGCCTATGAATATATGTGGAATATATCTAGCTATTGATGGATTGTGGTTTGTCATGTCGGAATGGAATAATTTGAGGTTATTTTGTTGGAACTTCTTGGAACTTCATATAGTTTGTGCTGGCTTTTATTGGGAACAATATAATCCACGATGATAAATGATTATTGGCTGTAGCTTCTGCCAGCAGGTTTGCATTGATAAAAAGTCGAGTTTTTCATTGATAAAAAAATGATACTGGACATTTCAGACAGCATCATCTAGCCCCAAGTGGATGGGATAATCACTTCTGATATTTCGGATTAACAATACCTAATAGTAAAATGTAAATTTTCTAGCATTGATTGTATAACAAAATGCTAAACGTTTAAACAAAAAGGGATTCAGATCATTTCATTAATTTAAAGTAACTACTTACGTACCGAATATTAAACTAAGATTTATAGCTCTATCTACTCAGGGAGTGTCGGTATTGCTATGGAATCGAATTAAATTAATGACAGCGCTATATAGCTGCAGGTTTTCAGTGTAATTTGAATATGAATTTCAAATAAACGCAATTCAATAAAACCACAATAAATGAACTAGATTCATTAGAAATCTCTGTGGCGTCGGCGCAGGCCAAAAATAAAAGTGGTAGGTAATTAAGTTTATTTTAACTCAGATTATTTTTAAGTTTTAGGTTTTAGGAATGGTCCACTTTTCCGAGCAAAAGGCGCCATGGCAAGGGTGCTAAAGAAATCAAACAAAATTTGCATGAATTATCTATGCTGAGTCAGAAAAATCATAAGAAACCGTTTGTTTAAATTCGGTTCTTGAGGCTCCCCCGGCACGTTCGGTTTGTTTATTCAGTTAATTCGCATTTTTTTCAGTAGTGTCCTTGTGGTTCAAACATTGACAAATTATAACAATAATAATGTGTGCTAAACCAAACCAAAACATTCGTTAGAAAGTATAGTATCAGTGACAAAATGAGACGCCGCCCGCTCCCCGCAGTGCGGGAAGAAGTGACCAAAACGAACTGGAAACTGTTGTGTGATAGTGACTGGGTGGTATACACACTCGTGGCATCCGTGGGTGCTTTGATATATGCGAACAGTTTGCATGGCGAGTTCGTGCACGATGATATTCCGGCTATCGTGTCAAACGGAGACGTCAACGGACAAAATAATGTTTACAAGGTGTTCACAAACGACTTCTGGGGGACGCCGATGTCCGACGCTAGCAGCCACAAGTCGTATCGTCCCCTTACTACGCTATCTTTCAGGTGAGTACCTACTTCAATAAATACCTAACAACACATAACACAAGCTCTGCTTAGCTTGGGGCTAGTTAAGGTGAATAGGTGTCTTCTAGACCTTGGTCATATTACACCATATACATCACCGTCGTCGTCATTATTTCTTTGCGTCAGGTAAGATTGCGATCTAAATATGATATATGATAAGATAATAGACGTTGTATGGATAACTTAATAAAATAAAAAATTTAAATACTCTATGGATTGTCAAGTGTTATTTTTATAAATATAATTTTTTGCTCCTTTTCCAGAAGCTTTGTGTAGTCTTTAGATACATTCCGCATCACCTGTTTTCTGCTTGTATTCAGAAGAAATGAGTAGAAAGAACAGAATGAATCGAATAAAACTAATTGTAGTGCTCTCTGCTCCGTGTTGGTGAAAAGTGGAAACCGGTTTGTTTCCGGTTTGTAGACAGAAGTACTTATATAGTCAGAGATCCGTGCAATGGTTTGTACCTACTCTCTCCACGGAACTATTTATCATAGAAGTTCGTGTGCCCGCCCCAGACTGTTCCATTTTGCCCGAATATTAAATAGAATATATAATAATAATATAATAATGCTGGACAATTCACACAGCATTATCTAGCCCCAAGCTAAGCAGAGCTTGTGTTATGGGTACTAGATAACTGATATACATAATACAATACACTACATAGATAGATATTTTTTTTTAATTATACATAAAAACATCCAGAACGCCCTGAACAAATATCTGCAGATCGTACAAATATTTGTCCCGAGGCGGGAATCGAACCCGCAATCTCCTGCGTCGCAGGCGGACCTTCGCCCACCGCGCCACAGAGGTCGTCGAGAAGCCGCGATACAAGAAATTACTAGCTTTATTCTCGTTCAAAACAATTGTCCATTTTAGGAATTACTTTGTCAATAAAAACGTAATCCTTTGGCTTAGTCTCTCGGAGAAAGTAAACTATTTCATAGGTTTCGAGTTGCTGGTTCGCACTACTTCAGGGTTATATTCTAAATTTGTGTTAAATAAAATAAAAACCAAAGCTTGCTTTGTTCAAAATAGTCAATTTCCTAATCTAGCGTTTATAACTAGTACCTGCGTCCTGCCCGAAAAATCTGTCAGTTGTAGTTATTTTCGCAATTCACATACCATTTTGTATTGGTAAACGAGTTCACATAACAAACGGAATAGTTATTTTTTATGTCTATCGGCGCATCTTACAAAACACACATTCACTACACAGACATGCACTACACTATTCCCAACCGCTTGCACTTGTACCACACCACATAATACTTACTTCGAACCTACTTTAACTTAAATCTACCCTCGACTAATTTTTTATTTAATTTCATTTTCATTTCTTTTGATTTTACGCACATTGCGACTACTTATATGTTTTTTTGGTAAGAAACTTTTGTTACTCATAATAATGTTAAAAAATAATGGAAGAGCGTTACCTCCTAATACAAGTATTATATACTTAAAAGGAGGTTCCGAGCACGGATTATGATAATTGTAAAAATTTTGTTAATGAAATAAACATTTTGTATTTATTTTTGTATTTTTGTTCACGTATCGCTTAACCCAAACAATGAGTTTTAAAAACAAACAGTAGAGCACGAACTCAACTAATAGAAAACAGAGCTTTGTCAGACCCACAAAATATTTCGGTTTTCACCGGGTGGGCGTAATCAAATGAGTTTAGTTACTGAATTGTAAATCTAAAAAAAAACTGTCTATTCAACTCCGATACGATTGCTAACAATCCAAACGTGACAAAAAAAGCATTGGTATAGCGAAATATTGCAAATCCTGACAGTTTTCATACCGCTAACCGTGCGAAAACCTGTGTTGGACAAATAAAATAGAGTATTTTTTTTTGTGAAATGTCGAATACAGTCTTTGTTTTTTTTTAAACTAAACATACTTTTTTGTACCTTCTTTATTCATGATCATTATAACTGATTAGTTATTCGCTGACACTACGTGAACTTCAGATTCTGCCTAACACCACAAACACATTCGTGAAGACGTTCGTGAAGATTCCAAAAAGAAGGTCTTAAAATTGACTGACTTTACTTCCCATGCAAAATAAAAAAGACCTTTATCGAAAAAAAGTAAATAATTAAGACCGATCTACTCCGTCCATATACTTCTATTTTATTCTACTACAGTATACTCAGTAAAGAGACTAGTGTAGTGCCTCCAAACACAATATCAGTGAGTCTACAATTTGCTGACGGTTAGTTCATAAGTAATGTTAAAAATAAAGCCCCGATTATGGTTGAATTTTAGATGTTTCATGTTGGTAGAGAAATAAAGGTGGAATAGATGTATTTCTTACATACCTACTTTTACTACTACTTTGGCTTAGTAAGATCTTTGTAACAACAACTTCCATTTTTTGACGCTGTTATTTTCTTTCTGTTATCACCTAATTGATATAGAGGGTTACTTTTAAAAGACCGGCAACCTTCGGTGATCAACTTCCCGGCATCATCAGCAACAATGTTTGTTCTACGACTTTTGAAATAACTAAATAGGTACATTAATAGGAATTATTTAAGTTTTTATTGTCCTGTCGTGACTTTTGTAGATCTATGTTGTATCAAACACGACGTTATTTAGTTATTTACCTACCTACCTAGTTGATATTAATTACTCGCGGGGTTTGTAGGCTGTAGGTAGGTATGCACTGAGTCCACAATCCCTTCATACTTGACCAGGCTTAGGACTGTATTAAAAACAAACACCTAAGTGGTATGTAGATAGGTTGGTACCACAGATATCGGTACCTATGTAGATCTGGTAGGTAGGTTAGGTACCCACTATGTTTAACGTAGGTAATCATTCATAACATAACGTCTTAAAGTTTAATTAGGTAAGCAGGTAGGTAATATCAATTGGTCACTACGTAGTGAGAAAGCGTTTAGGTATTCACTTTCATTGTTTCATTGTTTTGAAGGCGTATTTAAAAAGTGGAATCAGCGTATTTACAATAATTAAACGATTAAAATAATATTTACAAATTAGACAGTACCTACCTCGCAGGTTCAAATCTTGCGGGTAGCGGTGAGTGTCGCGCACATTGCGTTCAAAATAGTCACCTTCACAACCAACGCAAAGACCACACCTAAAAATCAGCTGTTCGTTAACACGAGCCTCTGAATTTGATTGCACTTGACCAAGGCCCACATTATTTTTCTTTTAACAAGTCTCGGCTTGTGATTTCGCCACCACTGTACACCATTGTTTTTATGTGTCCCCATAAATAAAAATCCAGGGTGTAATGTCTGGTGACCTTGGAGGCCATGTACGAGGTCCGCCACGCGCACAAAGACGTGTGCCGCGCTCGCATCCGCTTTGATGACTGAGCGCCGAGTGGGCAAGCGGCGCGGCGGCTGGCGTTTGAGCGGCAAGATCAAAGGCGCTATCGCAGCGCGCCGCCCTAACCCATAGAGTTAAGAATATTTAGACAGATATTTCAATGAATAATTATTTTTGTATGGAAATAAAAAGTAGCTAATTATCAAAAGTCGTAGAACAAAAGTTGTTGCTGATGATGCCGGGAAGCTGGTCACCGAAGGTTGCCGGTCTTTTAAAAATAACCCTGTATAAACGTATGACAATACTTACCATAAAAAATTTCCTTTTTTCGAAAAAGGAATATGGTTCTGATATACAGGGTGTCCCAGAAATGGTGGATAATCCTGCACGTGCGTGTGCGGGGAAGGGATGGGACCCCACAACCCCACAAAAAAAATCTATCTCCAACAGTCCACGGTCTACGACATTTTTTGTAAAATTTTAAAATATCCCCGTTTTCTTCACATTTGTGGACATCACGTCCTCTATGTGAGGCCTAGTTCGGATTTTTTTCTTTTAAGAAAGAAGAAGAAAGAAAATACATTTATTTGGACCAATTACATAACACGACATACGTAAGGATTATAGATCAGTAGGAAATAAGAAAATAATTACATATAATAAACCAAGGAAAGTAGTACATAAATAAAAGAGGAGCATGTTAAAGGATGTTATATAAAGGGCCAAAAAGGTCCCTGTCTCAGCATTATGCCGCTACAGCCGAAGCTATAACGGCGCTGATTTTCAGACAGGTCCTGGCGTTGTGGCGCAAACCTAGAAGAAAACATTTTGTATAGATATTTACAGCAAACAAGATAGACGCATAGAAAAAACGAAAAAGTCTGTAGCTAGCCTAAACACATTTTCCGAAGCTATTTTTGTCTATGGTTTCAAAACGTCAAACGTCATTATCATTACATCAAACAAACGTCAAGTCAGATTTTCCCTCTTTTCGCAGTATTGTATTTCTCTGGAAAATTGGAATGTTCAACCAACAAAAGAAAATTATTTTAACGTGTTCCTTAAATGTTGGTTATCCTAAATTTATTTTAATAAACTCAACTACTTACGATAGTAGTTAACTAGTAGTCCATAAACATAAATTTTAGTTCTGAAATTCATTTTACTGCTAAGTTTGACCACCTGTGGTGTAAAAAAATGTATTGGAGTTGTGTAGCCAACCACATAAAAAAATTACCTACATCATAAGGATTCTAAAACAGTAGCATACTACCTACTTTAATATTAAAATTACTGAGCTAAAGCTACTAATGTGTAAAAGTAGGTGTTTCATTACAAAATTGGAAATTATTTGCAGATTTTATTTTTCAGTTTTTATCAGTGAAGTAGAGCTGTCGATCCTAAAATTAGACATTACTTTACCTCCTCGGCTAATTCAGTTGAATTCTAAGCTGTGCGACTGAGACAAACTGAGCTTGGGAATAATACGAGTGAAAGGGTATGAGGCTTTGTATGGTATAGGATTTGTGTTTGGTTATTGTATTCTCTCCGTCATCCCATGTGGTCTTGTATTTCTGATTCTCGATGTCAAAATTCTATTTGGCATTTTACTGGACTCCCGAGTTGTGCATTTTGATTGGATTTTGTTTGTTTGGTGATAACTGCGACGACTCGGCATTCTACTGGACATTTTACAAGAAACCCATGAACTCGTTAGAAAAAATTCGACTTCGCCTCGCCAAGCAGCCAGATTTGAGCTTGCTTAATGGCAGAAGGAGTCCAATTTGAACATTTATGATGATTATTTTTATAATAAATACTTTTTTGGTCATTATTAGTTTAAATTTTTTGTTTTGCTGTTTTGTAATGTAACGCCTTCTTTTACACATTAGCAGCTATAGCTCAGTTATTTTACTTGTAAAGTAGAAAGTATGCTACTGTTTTAGAATCCTTATGAGGTAGGTAGGTAAATTTTTATTTGGTTGACTACACAACTCCAATACATTTTTTTACCGCACAGGTGGTCAAACTTAGCAGTTAAATAAATTTCAGAACTAAAATTTATGTTTAGGGACTACTAGTTAACTACTATCCTAAGTAGTTGAGTTTTTTAAAAGTAATTTAGGATAACCAACATTTAGAAAACACGTTAAAAGAAAAAAATCCGAACTAGGCCTCACATAGCGGACGTAATGTCCACAAATGTGAAGAATACGGGGAAATTTTAAAATTTTACAAAAAATGTCGTAGACCGTGGACTGTTGGAGATAGATTTTTTTTGTGGGGTTGTGGGGTCCCATCCCTTCCCCCGCACACGCACGTGCAGGATTATCCACCATTTCTGGGACACCCTGTATATTCTGAGTCAAAAAACTAAGTATGTAATATGAAATGTTCATTGAACAGTACCTGCTTTCAGTCCTAGACCATTTCCATCCATATCTATTACCAAGGAGCCGATTATTAATAGTCATGAATATCATTTCATTTCTACCAGATTAAAATTAACAAAAGACGTAAAATTATATGTACTTTTGTTCTTACTTTTAATTAAGTTTGACATTCTGACATTTTTGACAAAAAATGCGGTTTGTTTATTTTAAGAAGGTGTTTAGAAACGGCATAGAGTAAATAAATAATGAAATACCAACGGTATTGGATAAGTAGCCTATTTTCTATTAAATAGGTAGTCAATGATTATTTGTACTGGTTTAATTTGTCTACTGTTTTATTTTCTGCTTCCGGTTGCCGAACAGTGAACATTACCTAAAACTTGTCCGTCGAAAACAATTCCAAAACACGAGTTTATTAACGCTATTGAGACAGTTGCCGAAGTAAACGGGAATAATTAGTGACCTAAAACACCGTGGTGAATAAGAATAGTGAAGATATTACGTGAAAACTACATAAAAACATCATCTTGCTATCCAACATAATTGAGGTTAGTTCGACCCAGACTTCAACTTCTTGTTGTGGCTAAAGAGAATACAATAACTTCGTGTGTGGCTCTGCGTCTTGCGTTGTGGCTCGGCGCCTTGCCAGAGACAACAGTAGAAGTGACAGTGACATTCAAGTACCACTAAACGTACACTACACGTCTAACATTGTCTATACTGAAAATGGAGGACCAATTCCAATTGCTTTTCGACAAAATGAAAATAGAAATGGATAAACAAACGAGTATTATATTCGAAAAAATGAATGAAAAATTACAGCCATTGATAGAGGATAACAAAATAATGAAAAACAAAATAGAAATGTTGGAAAAGAAGATACAACTTTTGGAGAAGGAAAAGAAAGTAAACAACATCTTGTTTTTTGGTTTGGAAGAAAAGGAAAAATCCCCTCAGGAGCTGTTCCAAAGAGTGCGGGAAATTATCAAACAAGATTTAATGATCTCCTTAGAGTCAAGCGATGTATCAAAGGTTCACCGTATCGGTCTCATCAAAGAAAATAAAATAAGACCTATTCTTATTGTTTTTGCGAACAACTGGAAGAAAAGCGAGATCCTAAGAATGAAAAAGAATCTAAAAGAGGTATACATCACCGAAGATTTTCCAAAGGAAGTATCAGAAAAGCGAAAAGAATTAATACCTAAGCTTATGGAAGAACGCGCCAAAGGAAATTTTGCATACATAAAATATGATCAGTTAATAGTTAAAGATGGACATCATAATAAAGAAAACAGAAAAAGAGATCTATCAACTTCGCCGGAAGATCAGAACCTGGCCAAGAAGTTAGTGTGCAACTCATCAGCATTAAAAGAAAATAGAAAGAATGCTTTCGATATGATGAGACCTAAAGCAAATTCGTTTTCGACGATAAAACCAAACCAAACTAAGTAGCAACTATATTTCGGCGACCAAAGGCAGAACAACCCCAACCCGGCTGGTCCCCGTGGGGTTGCCAGACCACCACCCCCTAGAAAGACATCCCTTAACCAAAGTAAAAATAATAAAATATACCTTGCAACATTAAATGTCAGAACGTTAATGACAGATAGCAGATTAGAAGAATTGGAAGAAGCAATAAGACCTATAAAATGGGACGTTATCGGTCTCTGTGAAGTGAGAAGGGCAGGAGAAGAGATACGAGAATACAACGAATACATATTTTACTTCTATGGCAAAAAACAAGGTATATACGGAATGGGTTTCTTAATAAAAAAATACCTAAGAGACAAAATAATCAGTTTCCAAGGAATATCAGATAGGATTGCCATACTTAATATACAATTGCCCGAATTTAAACATCCATCAGCGATTATCCAAGTCCATGCACCTACAGAACAAGATACGAAGATAGCGAAAGATAAATTCTATAAAGATTTAACAGAAGTTATGCAAAAGGCTAATAAAAACTTAATCCTGATGGGAGACCTAAATGCCAAGATAGGCAGCAAATCAAATAAGCATGAATTTGTCATAGGCAATTACAGCAGTGGAGAAAGAAATGATAACGGACAGAGACTTATAGACTTTTCCTTCGCAAATAATCTTAAAATAATGAATAGTTTTTTTAAAAAAGGAAAGACAAGAAAATGGACATGGATATCTCCAAACGGCAGAGATAGAAATGAAATTGATTTCATTTTGACAAGAGAAAAAAGTATACTAAGTAATGTCGATGTTGTGAATAAACTAAATTTCAACACCGATCATAGAATGGTAAGAGGAATTTTACATTGTGGAAATAAAAAATCTAGAAAACATATAACATCATCAACTAATAATACCATGATAGCATTGCCTATACCACAAAATGATCTAAATGAACTTAAAACTAAATTAGAAGAAATAGAACGGCACAAAACACTGCAAGAAAAGTATGATGCTCTAGAGAAGTCACTGACGAACATCAAGAACTTGCATACTAAAAAAGAAAGGAAAGATAAACTAGGAGAAGAAACGATAAAATTAATGAAGGAGAGGAACATTATGATTGAGAAACGAAAAGAAAACCGTCAAAATATCACGAAAATTAGCAAAAACATCCAAGAAACAATAAGAAAACACAGGAAAGCAGAGAGACTAAAAGTATTAAGAGAACAAATAGAGAAAACGGGCGGAATCAAAAGAGGTCTAAAACAACTAAGAGAATACACAGAATGGATACCTAAAATGAAAAAACAGAATAAGAAATTGACAGAAAAAAGATCATCGATAGCTAAAGTAGCAACAGAATTCTACAAAAGACTATACACGGAAACAGACAAAACAATATATACATACACGGAAAACAATTCAAACGAGAAAGTAGAAACACCTTGCATACTAGAAACAGAAGTGATAAAGGCAATAAAAACACAGAAAAGCGGCAAAGCAGCGGGAGATGATAAAATTACGAACGAGATTCTCAAAAACACTCTTAACGTTTTAACAAAACCTATAACGCATCTATTTAACGAAATATTGACTACGGAACAAATACCAATTCAATGGACGAAGTCAACTATTGTCTTGTTACATAAAAAGGGAGATAAAGATGAAATAAATAACTACAGACCCATAAGCCTTATGTCCAATTTATACAAAATATTTTCAAAAATAATACTAGGCCGAATAACGAAACACCTAGAAGAAAACCAACCAAGAGAGCAAGCGGGATTCCGCGCTGATTATTCTACCATCGACCATATCCACGTGGTGAAACAAATAATCGAAAAACACAATGAATATGGCCAACAATACAGTATAGCATTCATCGACTACAATAAGGCTTTCGATTCTCTGACTCACAACTACATCTGGAGGACGCTAGAAAACCAGAATGTAGAAAGCAAATATATTAAAATCCTAAAGGCAATATATAAAAACTCCACAGCAAAAGTCCAACTCGAACAACATGGAGAAGAATTTAGTGTCCAAAGGGGCGTCAGGCAGGGTGATCCGCTTTCTCCAAAACTGTTCACGGCAGTCCTTGAAAACATATTTAGAAAGCTGGACTGGGAGGATTACGGAATAAATGTTAACGGAAAGAAACTAAACCACCTAAGATTCGCTGATGACATAGTAATATTCGCAGAGAGACCCGATGTACTACAGACTATGTTACAGCAATTAGATAATGAAAGTCGGAAAGCAGGCTTATCAATGAATCCAGCTAAAACTAAAGTAATGACAAATTCAATAAAGGAAAAAATTTTAATAGAACAAGAGATTATCGAATATGTTGATGAATATATATATTTAGGACAGTTAATATCAATAAAAGACCAACACTCAAAAGAAATTGACAGAAGAATAAGTAACACTTGGAAACGTTACTGGTCACTAAAAGAAATAGTCAAAAATGAAAAAGTCCCACTGTCGGTGAAGAGCAAACTCTATAACACATGCATTCTTCCATGTCTAACTTATGGATGTCAAACTTGGCCTGCTACGAGTAAAAGTCACCAGAAACTCCTAGTCTGCCAACGCAACATGAAGCGAAGCATGCTTAACATACGGCTACACGACAGATGGACGACTTCAAAAATAAGGAAGAGGACAAAAGTAAGTGATGTTCTACTTAAAATAAAAAAACTCAAATGGAACTGGACTGGCCATATTATGAGAACTAAAAAAAGAAAAGTGGACGAAAGATGTTATGGAATGGTATCCTAAGAATGGAAAAAGACGAAAGGGACGTCAAATAAAGAGATGGGAAGACGATCTTCCAAAAGGTTGGAGGAGGTTAGCTCGTGATAGAGATGAGTGGAAGAAACAAGGGGAGGCCTATGTCAAAGGACAACCTGATCAGCAAACTGGCTGCTAAAAAGTCAAGTTGTACATACTTACCTAGATTTAAGCTTATAAATAAGTACTTACTGTATAGATTATGTTAAAGATGTACCTAATGTAACATGGTCAGCGAATAAAGGCTTTTTTGAATTGAATTGAATTTGAATTTGTCTACCTCTTTTGCGATACACAATTTGAAGAGTGTCGCCAGTCTACCAACGTTTATGCCAGGCTTCAAATGACACCCTAAGAAATCAAAAACTTCACTCACAAAATAAGTTCATAGTCGAGTCAAATTTTAAGCGAAAGTATTATTTAACCTACTACCTGCTACCTGTGTAAAATGTTTGCAACCGTCTGCAGTTAGCTAAGTTGTTTCAAATGTAAATACCTACTAGTTCTAACTTATTTACTTTATTTTATTGTCATTTTCTTTTTCAATAAAACCATTGACCAAACTTAGCTTGATGACCTCAAGCTAAGTTTGGTCAATGTTTTATTAAAAAAGAAAATGACAATCAAATAAAATATTGCGTGGCCAGCAGTGCAGTCATTGTAAACTACTTATTGAGTGATTTGTACACTGGTAAAATTGCGCGAGAAGACATTTGTGTGGGAGGTCGTTTGCGCGAGTAAACACTTCCTCGATTGCCACTTGCTCGAAGATACGCTGCTAGACTGGGAATTTGCGAGAAAAAATACAAAACTCCTAACATCTTTTGAACTCTAGACGTCGTCGCAGAAAGTTGCAAATTTCACCATTATGCCTACATAACATTCTTTGATAAATCTTACTTTTTCCTATACATCCTATATATCCTATATATCTTACATTTCTTTTGATATATCTTACTTTTTCCTCCCCCTCCCACTTCCTTGCATATAAGGAGAAATATATTTTAAAGTAGACCTTGCTTCTATGTAATAGCGTAGCCTACAAAGTCGCAGGTGGACCTTCACTTGCCGCGTATCAGTCGCCAAATTGGACTTTAACTTAGGTTTTTGGTTTGAAAAACCATGTATCGTTATGGTATTGCAAAAATATGCTAATCCCTTTACTTTAATTTCTTTAATATCAACCCATAGGCATAACTGTGGCTTGATACTAAGCCCACTGAAATAAGGGATCCCTGTGATGCGACAAAGAGATTTAATAATTTTGGTTTTGAGATTCCCTTATTTCGATGAAATGTCACTACGTTGACCGTATTTAAAAGTAGCCCGCGACACAGTGTCAATGATAAACAAATAACCCTGTATATAACATTAATGAACTTGGTAAACGACGTCCTTTTCATTTGTCAACATTGACCTTCTGAGTTAACCTATTCACAGCCTCACCGGGTTAACCTATTCACAGCTTCATCAACGTCATGCGTCAGTGGCATTAAAGTTTACCTTTCTGAAAATACTAAATGCCTATAGCCACCTTAAAACAACATCCCAATCGATCAAGTAGGCAACGATCTTTAGGATTACATGTTATGACCCCAGCATCGAGAATTATTATTCAAAAGGTACTTTATTTTTTCAGATTTATTCAAACACATTGAAAAGAAAAAGGTTATCCAGCCCATCTACATTCAATCACGCCAACAAAGCAAGTTTATCAATGTTTTTATTTACACTTCACCTCTCGATTTACATAGACCCCTTAAGGTAGAGGTCCCTGAGAGTGGCCCTTGTAAATCATTTATGTCGCAGTCCCTATTTATTAATACCAAAGTTTGTCCACGTAAGAGACTTATTTGCGTAAATTCAAAGCATTTTTTAATACTTACCAGAATTTGATTCAAAGAAAATTAACTTCTTTGATTTAAAATTAAGTATTTAACCACACATGATACAGTTCAAAATTATAATATGGAATGTAAACACAGGTATAGAGCGCTGCGCTTGTGCTCAAGTAAGTCAGTCACATAGAACAAAAAATAATAAAATCTTTGTATCCAAATCATGAGCAGGCTGAGTCAATAGGTACGAATAGGTACTTGATATTCATCATCATCAGCAGCAGCACAGATTCACCCACAGCTGGGTTTAAACCTCCTTTTGTATTTTAAACACATGAGGAGACTTCTTTAAAACCTTCTAATCGTGCGAGACGCTTTTAAAAGTTGACCCCGTGAAAATTTTTGATCGTTGGGACATTATCTTGTTTTGGTAGTTCATTTTTTTTCTAAAACTACAAAATAAGAAATCCTTGCGATGCCATTAGATCACGTTTACATCTATTAGTGGGGGTTCATAGATGTAGATGGTAATGGCAGCCAGACACGCGATTGTCACCGGTCGCGTCGTTTAACTGCACTGCGACGTGTTATTCGGAAATAAATTGAACGGGTTAATTATTATAAATAATCTACCTCGCAAAAATAATGAGAGCGGGAGACTGCTATCTATTCCGGTTACAGAATAGATAGCAGTCTCCAGATCGGTTTGTCATCATCAGTAATTTATGGACCGATGTTTCACTATCACAAAAAAAACTCGTACGAATTAATATAAGATCGATGTTTCAGTACCTACCACAAAAAAGCTCGATCGATTCATTATCTTCGATCTATCGAGCACCTGAAGCATGCTGGTGTCCACCTCCCTCGAGTACTCGCTATGCTGTATAATATATGCATAAGTCATTCTTACCTACCGGCCGACTTAACGCGAACGCTCGTGGTGCCAGTCGTGAAAAACAAGACTGAAGATATGTCGGAAAAGTCTAACTATAGACCTATATCGTTGGCTTCTATTGTCGCTAAGGTACTTGACAGTGTGCTAAATTCTCTCCTTAACAAGCAATTACGGTTGAACGATGCTCAGTTTGGGTTTCGTTCTGGGCTCTCAACCGAAACAGCTATTCTTAGCTTGAAGCACACTGTTAAGTACTACACAGACAGGCAGACACCTGGGTATGCCTGTTTCCTGGACCTATCGAAGGCCTTCGATATGGTGTCATACGATGTACTCTGGGACAAGTTAAACGACGCAGGCCTTCCGCCCGAGCTGGTATCACTGTTCAGGTACTGGTACCTAAACCAGCGGAACCGAGTGAGGTGGACGGGCGAGCTTTCGGACGCATATGGGCAGGAGTGCGGGATGCGGCAGGGGGGGTTGAGCTCACCTTCTCTCTTCTGCCTGTATGTGGATCCACTTATTGAGCGACTCAGCAGCATGCCTGTGGGATGCCATGTCAATGGGGTCTGTGTAAACAACCTCAGTTATGCTGATGACATGGTGCTGCTGGCTCCCTCAATTAGTGCACTACGAAAGCTTCTTGCTGTGTGTGAGTTCTATGCTGCGTCACATGGACTCGCATACAATGTTAAGAAGTCGGAGTTCATAGTCTTCAAGGCCGGCACCAAGTGTCCCGTATTTGTTCCATCTTTGCCTCTGAATGGCGTGCCTCTCAGAAGAGTGTTTAACTTTAAATACCTAGGACACTTGGTGACCGAAGACCTGAAGGACGATGATGATATGGAGAGGGAACGCAGAGCATTGTCAGTCCGGGCAAATATGCTGGCCCGCAGATTCGCACGATGTACAGATGCGGTGAAGCTCACCTTATTCAGAGCATACTGTACATCATTTTACTCAGCGAGTCTGTGGGTCAACTACACCCAAAAAGCTTACAATGCTCTGCGGGTCCAATATAACAACAGGGGCGGATCCAGCTGTCACGTCAGGGGGGGGGGTCATACAGTCGAGATCTAGACAGGACGGGCTCACGAGCCCCCGTCCGTACCCCTGTACCCCGCGCGGGGGTAGCACTGCGGCGAGCGTAACGAGCAGCAATGCAACTTCGGGGCATAGCAGGGCGAGCGAGGCGAGCCTCGCTCCACGCCGTCAAATATTTTGATGCCCAAAAGGGTCCCTTTTGGTTTTTGACTAAATAAGTTCGTTGCCAAAATTAAAAAAAATGGAGATAGAAGCAAGCCTACAAAATTTAAAAGAAATTTTAGCTACTCTTGGTAAATTTGTTTCACAGAAAAATAAACGGCGAGTAGAGCAAGCCTCAAACTTTTTTAACGACTATTGCGAAATTTGTATTAGTAATGAAAGAAAAGAAGATAAAAACTGCGAGCGGAGCGAGCCTAGAAATTGTCAAAGATTTGACGACGTTTGGGAAATTTGTTACTGAAATGGAAGTCAAGACCATATAAAACGCGAAAATTTTAACGACTTAGAGGCGATTGGGATGTTTTTTTTTATTTGTGAAAGATAAGGATAAAAATACGATATAACAGCGCTGACGAGCAAGCGCGTGCAAATGCGACAATTATTGACACTTTAGCGCCGGGCGGCGGGAAAAACCGAGTAAATAACGGCGAGCGGAGCGAGCCGCTAAAATTTTGCGTCATTGTTTGGGAAAAAGGACGTATTCTTACCAATATTATTATATCTAAAGGAACTATGTCTGTTACATTTTCATGTCTAATCGGCTAAACGGGTCCTAATGAAATTTAGCATTGAGGTAAACGGTATCCTAGTCATACCATGTTCTATGTTTTCGAGCAGTTGTCGCGTGAAAAGTTTAATTAACATTAAGTTGAAAACCGTAAGTTGAGACGTTCAAGTATATAGTAGATTTGTTTTAATTTGTCGCAAGACAACAATATCAGGCGTATTAAAGATTCGTCGCCCCGGGCCAGTTAGCTTTGCCACCCCATTTATTTATGAAGAACGACTAAAAATAAATCATTTATTCACTAGGTCAGTGGTTCTCTCATTTTTTTAGCGACGGGTCCCTTTTGGACATTGAAACATTTGTCTAAATAACTTATTGATCCCAAAGAAGTTTTTGCACTGCCCTATCCAACTGCATTAGGCAAACTTACTGCAAAATACTAATACATTATATAAAACAACACAAAAATTATCATAGTTGTCAAAATAAATAAAAATATTGAAGATAGAAGCGCGCCTACAAAATTTAAAAGAAATTTTAGCGACTGTGGTTTTGTTTCAAAGAAAAAAATAAAAAACGGCGAGTGGAGCAAGCCTCGAACATTTTAAAGACTTTTTAACGACGATTACAAAATTTGTAAGAGTAATGAAAGAAAAGAAAATAAAAACGGCGAGCGGAGCGAGCCTAGAAATTGTCAAAGATATAACGACGTTTGGGAAATTTGTTACTGAAATGGAAGCAAAGACCATATAGAAACGGCGAGCGGAGCGAGCCGCGAAAATTTTAACATCTTAGAGACGATTGGGTTTTTTTTATTTGTGAAAGATAAAGATGAAAATACGATATAACGGCGCTGACGAGCAAGCGGTGCAAATGCGACAATTATTGACGCTTTAGCGGCGGCGGCGGGAAAACCCGAGTCAATAACGGCGAGTGGAGCAAGCCGGCCGTCGTAATCCCATGTTCTATGCTTTTTTGCATTTGTCTCGTGACACAGACAGTTTAATTTTAATTAAGTTGAAACGTTCAAGTATTGTAGATTTGTTTTAATTTGTCATGAGACAACAATTATAATAATATTGCTTATTCACTCTTTCATCAACAATAAATGATTTATTATTTTGTAAATAATTATATTTGATTAAGAGAATACGCCCAAGTAGATATACAGAAGATAAAAAATTTGTTGGGTTTGGGTTTTCAAGCGTTCATTCATAGTTGGGGTTGACGAAAGTCATTCATGTCATCATGCTACAGCTATAGGCATTACTGCGTGCCGCGTAACATTTATTTTAGTCAGGTATGGTAGGCCGTACGTACCTAACCTAACTTAATAAATGATAATAATTCTTGAACCCCCCCCCTGGTTTAGGTTGCTGTTGCGACTACCGCGATTCTGCAGTGCCTCAGCCATGTTCGCGCAGGCTCACATCGACACCTTCGATGCTATCTGGCGAAAGAAGTCAGCCTCACTACTCATCAGAACCCGCGGTAGTAGCAACAGCATCCTAACCGCGATAGCTGACAAATTTGACTGTCCTGTTATAAACAAATTAGTCCAAAGGACTAAATCATTAATTATGTTTAAGTACTAACCCCTAGTTAAAATAAGCCAACTAACACAATGGATTTTATTATCTTAATAAACGAATTTAATTATTATTATTATTATTATTATCAGATAGATTTTGCATTATCACAAAAACAACCCGCACTTACCTTGGTTGCTCCTGCGCTGCTTTAATATAAACCTATTGACTTGATAAAAATTTTCTATATTTTTAATATCATTAATAGTTCATCGAGTTTTAATAGGGACTCAGGGTTAAAATCATTATTTTTATTAAAAAAGGTCCGTTAGCGGTCAGAAGTTTTATACAATTGATTGCTATCACTGTTATTAACTTCTGAATTCCAAAGACATAATTGAACCTTACCTTCTTGTCTAACCTACCTTTAAATTACAATAACTTTTATCGCCTGACCTTCGAGCAAAAGATTATAAAAGCTTTCCGTTCGATCGTCGTTAGGTATGTCACAAATCAGTAGGTAACTATCAGAGCTCTTGTTAAAACAAGACCTTTGATAGCTACTTTATCTTTATTTTAAACCCTTTTCAAAGGTTTGACATGATTACAAAGGGCCGTACGATTTTTTGCTTTTGCTCCCATTTTACTGTCACGATTCGTGTCCCTTTTTTACTGCCATGTCTTCTATCTAGTGAAGGCATATTTATTTGCAAATCGAAGTTTCTGTTGTCAATCCTCTTGTTAGAGGAAATTCGCCTTTATTCCAATGGGTAAAGGTTATAGAGCTTCTCGCTGTGCGTAAGGTAAGACGGGGTAAGTTCTTGTGTGGATGAAAGGGGGAAATGAAACGTGTGATATGTAGATTTGTAGGATTACTGTTATTATTGTACGGGCCCGTATTGTGGTTTAATGGAGCCGAATCGATTCTGTCTTCGTGGTAATGATTGGGGTGTGTTTATGGATACCTATTTGTGGATTCATTTGTTCTTCCTGCCGAGAGTGCAGCAATATTTGGTTAGTTAATTATGATGTTGTGTGAAGGATGATGGTTTGCTGATAGTCTGTACTACTTGTATTGTATTTCAAACGGATGTTATTAACAGACGTTTCTGTGTCCGGTGCGAGTTCACTTCCGGTCGTGTTCCGGAATTCCACGCGAATAGTTTATAAATGGGTTTTTGTAAACATCGGTAGAGTTTTTTTTACAGCAAAACAAATCAACGAGGACTAGTTTGCTATCATCATCAGCCTAATACTAGTCCACTGCTGGACATAGGCCTCCCCTAATGAGCGCCATAGCGCCCTGTCTCCAGCTTGACGCATCCAGCATCTGCCTGCAGTCTTTCGCAGATCGTCATCCCACCTGGCCGGAGGGCGTCCTACACTACGTTTTCCGAGTCGCGGTCTCCACCCAAGAAATCGTTTACCCCAGCGGTTATCGGTTCTTCGCGAAATATGGCCAGCCCACTGCCACTTCAGCTTGCTATTTCCCTGAGCTATGTCGATAACTTTGGTTTTCTGTCGGATGTATTCGTTACGAATTCTATCCTTCAGAGAGACCCCGAGCATAGCTCTTTCCATAGCTCGCTGAGCGACTTTAAACTGGTGGACCAGCCCTATCGTGAGTGTCCACGTCTCAGTTCCGTAGGTCATGACAGGTAGGACGCACTGATTGAAAACTTTCGTTTTCAAGCATTGCGGTATGGATGACGAGAAGACTCGACGTAGTTTTCCAAACGCTGCCCAGCCTAGCTGGATCCTCCTCTTGGCCTGCTTCTCAAAATTGTTTTTACCCAACTGCAGAATTTGTCCATGGTAAGTGTACTCGGAAACAATTTCGAGAGGGTGGCCATGTACGACGACCGGTCCCGGATCAATGAGGCCATTGATCATGATTTTGGTTTTATCCAAATTCATGCCGAGACCGATGCATCGTGATGCTAAAGCTAGGCCGTCCAGCATCTGGTTGAGCTCCTCCAGCGACTCCGCCATTACGACTATGTCATCAGCGAATCGAAGGTGTGAGATGTAGTCGCCGTTTATATAACATATCTTCCAAAGCGCTCGTGAACAGTTTGCTATACCAACAACTAAATTTCGAAAACGTGATAATACAATTCAGCCTAATTAATTGCTGTTATTCTATGTAAAAAGCAAATACCTTGGTGGCTGCTTTTGTACTAAGTTACCTACTTTATAAATTACCCATTCGTTTCTCGCTTTAGTGCTAAGTTTTGCTTATTCATGCATTGTAAAAAAATATTCGAAAAAAAATCACACTATTATTATAAATGCGAAAGTTTGTATGCAGGATGGATGGATGTTTGTTACCACGTCACGCCAAAACTACTGAGCGGATCGGGCTGAAATTTTGTATACAGGTAGTTATAGTTCTAGAATCAAACATGATGGTTACTATAATCTCATAAATCAGTACCCGAGGGATATAAATCACCTTTAAACATTTCCATAGAAACAACGCGTGCGTAACCGCGGGGCCCAGCCTAGCCATGTATAATTCCAGCAGTTTAAGGTTCATTACACTCATATTCTGAATTCACTTAATACTCCCCTAAAATAACCACAGAACTTACATCATACGAGAACGTTGACATATGAGCCACCACCTAGCCAGATGTAGGTCGTAACCGCAGTCTTTGAAAACAATTTAATAGAGACTCCTTAGAATTTTAACGAACGATTTACATTTAACACATCACACTAATATTATAAAGGCGAAAGTTTGTATGGATTTTTGGATGTTTGTTACTTCTTCACGCCAAAACTACTGGACGGATCTGGCTGAAATTTTGCATACAGGTAATTCTAATCCTGAAATATAACATAGGCTACTTTTTATCCCATAAATCTGTTCCCGTGGGATGAAAAAAACCTCTTAATGTTTCCATAAGAACAACGCGTGCGAAGCCACGGGGCGCAGCTAGTATTGTATATTCCTAAAAGTAACGTAGTCTGGAGTCCCTGGTAAAAATGTAGCTATCATATAATATAGCTATAGTATTTCTTTTAAATAAGTAGAACAGTATATTCGGTGGTTATCTCATACATCCAACCAAAACTATAATCTTATCTATCTATTATTATTATATAGAAAACAACCAGAACACCCTGAATAAATAATACTGGATATTTTACCCAGAATTATCTAGCCTAAACCAAGCAGAGCTTGTGTTACGGGTTCTAGACAACTGACCCATAATGCATTACATAAATATAATATATACCTACCTACAAAGAAAACATACGGCCGAAACGGCCGGAAACACATACCTGCAGATCGTACATAGATAGATAGATAGATAGAAAATCCTTTATTGCACACATATTAAAAGAAACAATACAATAGAACAGCTTAAAAACTACGGACAAGTGGCGGTCTTATCGCTCAAGTGCGATCTCTACCAGACAACCGTGGATGGATAGGATCATTGGATAGTACTGGGGGATCTGCGTGCTCATGAAGGTTATATAAATAAAATACTTTATATATATGTATATATTACACTTAAGTATATATTTAAGTGTAATATATACATATATATAAAGTACATACATAAAATTACTTATATACTACTTACCTACATAAACTACTTATATTCATAGGGACATAACAGGTGTTCGTTCAGTGACAACAGGACAAATAATGCTCCTTTACCATGGTTTTGAAAGTTGGTAAAGACTTTGTAGAAACCTCACCGAGACTGGTAACGCGTTCCAAAGTTGTATCTACAGCCCGAGCAGTAAAGGAATGGGCGAAGAAGGAAGTACAGTGGACAGGTACTTGAAGCATGAGAGTTTCAGAAGAGCGCAGAGAAAGAGCGTGAGAATGTTGGAGAAAAGTAAAAAGGTATTTCAGATAAGGGAGTGCAGAGGCGTGAAATAAGGTATTATAGAAAAGAGATAGAATATGAGAATTTCGGCTAAACCGTATAGGTACTTAAGCTTCCTGCGAAATTCCGAGACATGGTCATACTTGCGCAAGCCAAATATGAACCTTATCCCGACATTCAGCAGGCGCTCAAGTTTGTCTAACTATTGCTCAGTTAGATCTAGAAAGGAAGAATCGGCGTAATCGAGTAATGGAGGAAGAGATTGCGCTAGAGAGATTTTAGTAGCAATAGGTAGAAAGTTATGCAGTCTTCGAAAGGAACCTGCTGAAGCAAACATATATTTGCCTTGAGGCGGGAATCGAACCCGTGTCGCTGTCACACCTTCACCCACCGCTCCACAGAGGTGGTCAAATATATACTCGTATCTCGTCTTTATAGATAGTGTGGGTTGATTAAATTCGCCTTGACAAACTATGTAGTCAGTGTAGATTTTGAAGAGGAATAGAATTAAACAGTTGAATCTATTCTGAAATTTAACCAGACCTATCTATCGCTCGGGTAGAGTAAAAAATGAATTAAGGACAGACATTGAGGACTTATTGAGGACAGAGTGGAATGGGCCACTTTTACGACCACACTCTAAAACTATGCACAAGCAAATATCACCGAGAGGTGTTTCAATTCAGAACTATATGCCTGTTGCTCGGACGGACGCGTCGAACCATGCTAATTTAATTCAAATGTCATCCCCCACAGCGGCTATAATCTGTGCTCACCTGCTGAGAATTTTGAGCAAAGCGGCCTTTTCTGCAGACGAAGGTCGCGGGTTCGATTCTCGACTTAGGACAAATGTTTGTACGATATGCAGATATTTGTTTCCGGTCGTTCTGGATGTTTTCTATATAAGTAGGTATAAATTATTTATCTATGTAATGTATTATGGGTATCACTTGTCTAGTCTCCTTAACAGTTTTTTTCAATTATTAAAACCCTGGGTGAAACAAACACTATAGCTTTTGCTATTTATTCTCTTACAAAATTCCTCTTGGAATAAAAATTCCACCTCTAGGTGTACACCCTTTCGAGGTTCTTGGTCGCAAGACAAAGCTCAAAGCTTGATAAACGACAGTACTATGAGTTTGAAAAATCTCTCGTGTAAATTAAACACAATGATCGATAGGAACTCCTGCGGAATTTTGAGATTTGATTGAGCAGGCTCGATTCTGTGAATAATTTTATGATGGCTTCGTGATTTTTGGGTTTTGTTGAGGCTAGTTTGGAATATGTCAAGAAGTGTTTACTGGGCTAAAACCGCAACATATACATTTATTTACAGGCTGACAAGGCTTTTTAACCGACTTCAAAAAAGGAGAAGGTTCTCAATTCGTCGCATATGTTTTTATGTATGTATGTTACTTGATATCTCCGTCCATGGACACCCGATTTTGCTGATTCTTCTTCGCTGTTGTATAGAGAATGATCTCGAGGTGGTCTGATAGAAATTATATTCCCGGGGGATTAGTATTTATCCCGTGAAACTTAAAAAGCTAATAATTTTCCCATTCATTAGTAACTAGAGGTTTCTGAGAGACATACCTAGATTTTTTGGATAGCGGACTGCATAACACGAAGGATGACCGTTTTGTTTTTTTAAACTGAGCATAGATATCTAAATGCTGGACGCAGCACTGAAGTCACAAACCCAGGCCGCCAAAAGGCATCCAGGCCATACAAAAGAAAAAGGGGATCGTGCTAGCTTTAACAAATTTATAGCATGATCTTATATTAGTATCTACTAGCGGCCGTCTCAAACGACTAGCCAAGTCACTAACGTTTGCCAGATTGGGCGTGAGAGATCTTCCATTACCTACTTCATACATCACTGAAGCCAACTGAAGCATATAACCGGGATTAACCATACATGCAAGCCATATCGTAGCCATACATCCTAAAGTAGATATTTGCCTGGCAGGTGGATTTAATTTTGAAATCACCTGAATACGACATAAGTCTCATTTTCTTGCGATGATGGATTTCCCCTCGAGTCAAAATAAATAAGATATTTTGTTGACGGAGTGAAATTATTTACGTTAAAAGTACGAATCTTAGAATTTTTGATAAGCAATTTGAAGAATGAATAAGGAATTTTCCGAGAAGATTAGGCATGTTTTGCTGGCGAGTATCTGGGTAGGTATATTTGTTTGTTTACGTGTGTTTTGAAATGTCTGTAAATATAATCCTGTTCATTACATGCGTTAACTTAGGCAGCCGTGAAATGTTCTCTACAGTAATTATTATGTTCGCACATTACCCCGCAAAACAACATTATCCACCTCTACAATTATGTGGCATGAATTTATTTTTCTCGTCATTCGAAGCGTAAAAGCTGACACAGTACGTTTTACAAACAGAGAATACATTGAGTTTCTTTTAAACGGATCTTTGGATACGTAGTAATTAAAAGTAGTTAATAATCTGTGTTTTAGAGAAGAACTTTTAATAATTTGAGGTAGGTAGCTGATATGATGGCTCTAGATAGAGCTTCTACACTTAACACCGCACATTCACCATAGGTAAAAAAGTTAAAATTGGTCATATATCGGGCATACATAATTAATAATTATATGGATAGTAAATACCTTAGTAGAAGTAAACAGGATCATTATTTTAATGCAAGTTTATAAAATCTCTTTGTTGTATCAGTATTACATTTTACAAGTATATTGTAGATTCTGGTTGACACTCAAAACGTGTCCCTGACGCGCTGTTTATAAACAAAAGAAATGAGAGAGGGGAGAGTGAAAAATTATTCTGCTCAGAAGGCCCCGAATCATATTTTACGCAAAATAATTGTAGGAAACACACAGCATCCATATAATTTGAGGCACATTTCCTCGCAAAGGGTGCGGGAATGTGAAAACTTGGTAATTCTTAGTATTGAAAGTTGAGATTATTGTGTAAGTTTATCCACCCATTCATCATTTTAACGACTTTTCAACTCTTTAAATGTGAGTCTTGTTAAATAAGTTAGAACATCAAATTATTTTAATAATTTCAAAGTGTAACTCTAACGGGCCTTGAACTTGGGCATCTTAAGACACTAATTTTGTAAGCATTATTAGAAATAACATTGAAAAAAAAAACACAAAGAAAATTGCTACGACCATTTAAAGCGAAAGAGAAAATTTATAAAATGTATTGTCTCGTTGATAGGATCACTATTGAATATCGGCCTGGAAAATGGCGTGAAATTCGTTCGGAAACAGATTGCGGGGCAATTGAAATTTATTCAGAACGGATATCGGAGGTAATGAGAGGGCGCCGCGCTTCCTTCCCGCGCTAACACCTGATTGGCGTAGCCCCTTACTGCCAGCGCCCCCTGCCAAGTGAACTGCCGCCAGTTATTCATTTACTGTTTTGTCCTTTAGTTACTTTAAAGCATCCAAGTTATCGCTTTACTGCCTGATCTCATAATGTCATATTATAAAACTAACGCATAACTACGTTGTTTGAGCGCCGTTTTTAATCCAAATAAATATCACATGAGTGATTTAAAGCATGTCTCGTAATTGCATAAAAAAACACCCATTTATGAATTCTTACACATGCCTTTACCCCTGGCTTCACTTACGTGGTAAGATCTACAGGAAAGTAATATGAAATTAAGTAAAAGAATTTTCAAAATCACCAGAAGTTACGGAATTTATTCCATTCGACCAACTTGAAAAAATTTCATCTCTTCAATATAAGTGGGGATTTATGACATAATTTTTTTCTATACCTTTGTTGTAATAAAGTTTCATTCATCCGTCTCAGCATTGAATGGTAAAACATTAAATCTTCTAAACCAAATTCTTGGAGTAAACATTACTATCTCATAAACGGAATTTAATTACGTGCAACTCTGCTCTGCGTATTTAACAGAATTAAAACGCTGCGCTGCTTGTGAGTGTTTAATTAGTGTTAGATCTAAATAAGTTCAGATTTCACTAGTACATTTGCTAAAGTTAAATAGGCTACTGAGTAACGAAAATAAACAGTTGAATGCCGTATGGGCCACGACCACGCCTCCTCGAAGGTTTTATAACTTTTTGATTAGCATTGAAAAGTTCAGGATTTTAAGGGGTTAGTTAGTTATGGGAGTCAAAACATGATGAACCAAACTTCTCTCCATACAAAATAATCTCAAAGTTTCCTCTAAATCTTAATTTTTATTCAGAAACGTTCTTTTATTTATATCATTTGCTAGTTATTTATCATACATCAATGAAATTTCGTCGTATTGTACACTAATAAATACTTTAGATGATTATTATGGTTTTATTTTATTGCGAATGAGTATTATCTTAGAGAAAAATGAAAATGTATAAATAACAACCAGTAACATTGCGCGCGGGCTGGCCATTCCACGGCTTTTGCTTTCCTTTTTCGTCTTCCCCGCGCAACATTCGCTCGTCCTTGTCTCGTAAAACCGATCCCACTTTACCCACTAGAAAAGTGGAACAACCCTTTGAAATTTGTCAAAATTAACAAAACGTCACTTTTTACAGGTCACGGGCTAGATTTTTATTTATTTATTTACTATGACACACACAACAGAATACAATCAAATAGAAAAATAAAAAAAAATGGTCCACATTGTATTCCGTAGTCACTCCGTAGTCACTCCGTAGTCACTCCGTAGTATGTGACAAAGCATTATAAAATTCAAAGTTTTCTGTGTAAAATATTAAGTAGGTACTTACTTTCTAGTTCTGTCTTTGGCGCATTCTAATGGAGAATGTAATAAGGAGCCAAACCACCGAGTGGTAGGCTCCGTTTATCCCAGTTATGTTTTTACCCACGTAAGTAAAAACGTCTTTATTTGTATGACATGAAAATAAAACTATTAATAATTAATATATCGTGTACTAGCCTAAAACTAAGCAGAAAACAAATATTTTGAATTCAAAAAGTTCCTAAACAAAGCTGACCCTTGTGGACAGAAGCTTTTTTTGAGGCACTCATACGTTTCGCCCCGAAATAACTTGGAAACTAGCAAAAGTTTCGCGAACCCTCTTTCGCCAAATTTATTTTACCCTCCAAATTGACCTCAGAGATTTGTTATAGGTTTAAATGGAAACGCCTGAATCTTTTGTTGGGTAATAATAAGTGCGCGTATTATTTTTGAACATTAAATCTCCACTTTTAGTAAAAACTTGAAAAAAAAAACGCTAAGCCTTTTAAAAATCTAGTCTAGCCTTAATTTAAACAGAGCCTACGGTATAATTGTTGAAAGTGTTTTTATTGATATAATTATTTTCTTTTAAGATTTCAGCAATGTCTAGTACCACTTAAAATTTATTAATTATTGTTATTCAAGTCCTGGTCTAATTTTAGTAGCATTTCTGGGTACAAGGCAAGCTTGTGGACAGAACAACTGGGACAAATCTGCAACAACGATGTCTGTCCTATTTGTTTACCTAGCTGTGCCCAAAGGCAACAATCGCAAGCATATTCATATGCATGCAACTGTTACTGACCGACCAAGCTTGGTGGTATCGACTCTAGAGATTCGCTGAATTCAAGAATTTCTACTTTGGAAGCATACATTTCAATCCACCAAGGGTAAAAGCAAGCATATTATTTATCCAAAAAGCTTTAGAACATATAAAATCCCCAGCAAATATCCTAACGAGACCATAAAACGACCATTAACGGACCTATTTCGAAATTCACGTTTTCCCGCGATAAATAACCATTTCCGAACGCTATATTTTGCTTTTAACGATGATTTTACAATTGATAAGGTAATGGAAACAGCTTTATAAATAAGGTTTTGCTTTCTTCCTGAAGGGTTGTTTTTCAAATGTTTTTTGTCCTAACCTAATAACCCTTGAGGGCAAAAAGTACATTAGCGAGTTTCGAAATATCAGTTCCAGGCTGACCCGGCGGCGGCGGCGGGCGTGTTTTAAAATTTCCCATACAAAGCTCTCGGAAATCCATAAAGTTCCACGTAGCCGAAAATAAGAAAGCCTCTAAAAGTAGTTTATTTGTAATTTTTTGGTTGTTTTTTGGTTATGATACCTAACAGTAAAATATACCGCTGCAGAACCACACCGCTTATTTTAGTTGTTTATTCAAAAACTTAAATCAGATATTGTTCATATAGCAAAGCAAAGGTCAGAATTCAGTTTCTAATGAAACAGTCCTATTTTGTATCTAAACATGAAATGCGAATCTCATGTTATACGACATTCATTATGACAATACAACCTTATTTTAATGTTCGTTCCGTGAAATATAAAGGCTATATCTTATTTCAGACGATGTAATTACGTTAAATGAACGTCTTTATCTCTCAGCTCGCACTCGGGTTCATCTTTTGTCGTGAGGCTGCCTGTGTAAGACCGCGCAGCTACGAGATGCTACGAGCATCTACGAAAGTGCTACGGGAGGTTCTACGAGAATTTTACGAAATTGCTACGCGTAATAAATAGTTTGGTATCATTGTTATTGAAGTACACAGTTACCAAAGATGCTATGACTACATTTTGTTGGTTTCTTGTTTGATTGAGTACGATCCTCAATAGCGCTCGAGATTATCTACCGTGAAAAATCGATGTTTTTTTTAAGACATAAATTCAGAATCTAAACGAATGTCTTCAAATGACTTGATGCTCCATGGTCTTCCAGAAAATGTACATGCGTTTTAAAGCTTGCTTTTTAGTAACGCATACTTTCAAAACCATCTAAGCCCCTAAGCACACAGAGGAATACCTATTGTTTCGAAGGTAGCTCTGTAGACAAATGCACGTTTCTATACAAAACGAATGTGTACTTGCTCACCATGCGTTAGAACTCTACTTTTTAACCGACTTCAAAAAGGAGGAGGTTCTCAATTCGTCTGTATTTTTTTTTTTTTTTTTTTTTTGTTTTTTTTATGTTTCTTACCTCAGAACTTTTGACTGGGTAGTCCGATCTTCATGATTCTTTTTTTATATGAAAGCTGGTGCTTCCCATGTGGTCCCATTTTAATTTTGTGCAGTTCTGACAATGGGATCCATGAAAATTCATGAAAAAACCGTAAAAATTGAAGTCGGTTTATAGTTTTTTAAAACAAAATTAATTATCCAATAACTGATATTCTCAGCCCCCAAATCCCCAGTAGTGTACATTATAATCACGTGTGCAAAGCCTAGTTGAGCTCTGAAGACACAATACTAATGACGTCACGACGCAGTGACAGCGTGTGTCATTTGTCACGAACTGTCAGACGGAGACAAGAATGAGATGTTGTTTACAGATTGAGTAGAAGAGATTGGTGTTTGATTTTATTTTGTGATATGAAAATAAATAAGTAAATGATACGTGACAATTAATACAAGGTTTCTTGGTACGTAAAAAATTGTGACCTATTTTGTACTGCAGCTGCCTGGGTAGGATTAATAAATTATGCAATTTAACAAACTTCAAGCAACAAATTTCATCAAAAAGGTTTGATTTGAAGGTATTTAGCGGACGACAGACGGATGATGCATGAAAGCTTCAATGGTCTCACAAACTGAACCAGCAGTGGACCAATGTAGACTCATGAGGTTGAGTAGGTATCTACAATTGAAATAATTGAGCTAACTGCAGACTGTAGCAAACAATCTACAGGTCACTGGCTGCATTGTTGTGTTGTGTGCTGCTGTTGCGCTGCGCCAGATTCTTACCAGATCTCAGGGATAACCCCGAGATCTGGTGAGTATCTGGCGTCTCTCCTCGACCAAACGTTGAGGTAATTTTTAGAAAACCCGAAGAGCCTTGGTACCCCACAGACGTATATTGTAATGCTTTTATGACCGGAATGAGACCGCATACTTGCTGATCATGTTATGCCTCTTAAGAATCTAACAATTCTATCAAGGCCATGTGTAGATACACTAACTAGCAAAGCGTTTACCATAAAATTATAATATTTTAAGATAATAATACTACAAATATTTATAGCGGCGGAAATCGATCCACAATCCTGATCCGTATAAGTAGGTGTAGATTAGGTAAACTTTATTCTCTGCTGGGAATCAAATCCGTTTATGAATCCCACACGTCCCATTAATGGCTCAACTAGGATAAATATACAGCATTAGATCCAGAGTGGTATAAAAATGTGATTCATTACAGCAGGATATCGTTTTCTAAGCATTTTAATGGACTTTTAAGAGCCATTCCCACATGATACATTAGATTTACGCTTCTATCACAAGTGCGCTGTAAAAGCTACGGTTACATGCTCATGGAATCCAAGAGCACTTACGCGAATGTTACGTAAAAGCGTATAAAATATGGAGTTTAAATTCCTGCCGTTAAAGTGGCAAGTCCTCAAAGCCTTGTATTTACATTTTCCATTTGGAAGTTTTATCAGCAGTATTTAAGGATGCGCATCAAAAAGTTTAGAAATAAAAGTTAAAAAGTTTGCAAACTTTATTTATTCAGATCAGTTGGAACTTTTATTCCACATATTACATAAATAATCTCTCGCATGTATTAAAATTTATTTCAGAAAACCGATGTTCAAGTATTTAACATTTAAAGTTTTCGCAGTATTTCAGACCCTAACTGGAGGCACTTAAAAACCCTTGAAAATTCTAACCGAAAATCAACTTAATAGGACAAAATCCTGACAAAAAATACCCTTGTAGTCCAAATCGGGTCTTACAAACACATATCGGCACAGATCTGGCAAATTATCGGTCCACCATTAATAACATCAGAGCGAACGTGCTCTGCGAGAAATTGCCGGGAAAATTATTTTTATTCTAAATACAAACATCCCCCTTTAATTAAACGAATTAATCAATCCCCCACCCCCCTCCTCCTGGTCATTCCCCACAGGCTCTCACGGGAGCGCGCTCTCGTCAATCACATGAGTCTGCGTTTTTGACACAGGCAGAGTAAGCTGGCTTGGCAACTTAAAGACCATATCCCACAAAACAGAATACTTCTTATTCGCTTTCCAGGTTCCCGAAGTAACTTGAGCCTTGAATGTATATAAATGACCGAGCTGATTCGAATTTTACTACTATCCCAGCTGTGTTTTTATTAGTTTCGTTGATAGTGTTTGTTTAAGTGCCGTAGTAGTGGTGTGTTCGTATTCGTATGTTAGATACGGAAAGTCGAGCATTTATCCCTTTTGCGCTATTTTTCGCTTACCTGATGTTCATTAATTAGATTGGAGGGTATGATGCTGACTTACTTATCACTTTCTAAATGTCGGTAACAACCTAGAGAGGTTATTACCGACTTTCCGACTGACCGTTTATGAATATTTCTTTCATGAAAAAGACTTTCAGAAATAATAAGTAGGTAAGTAACTCTATTTTTTGGGAACCTCGCTGCAGCGCAGCGCGCGAAGGTCCGCTTGCGACGCATGGTTGCATCGTGCGGTTGAGGTTGCGGTTTTGATTCCTGGCTCGGTACAAATGTTTGTACGATCTGCACATATAGTGTCTAGCATTTTTTTTTGCGTTGTCCCATTTCTTGCTTGAACATGAAATGTGTCCTCATCTTTCCAGTTTTCTGTGATTCTTGATGGGTCAGAGGGCCTAGACAATGTAAATTGTTACATTGTCTAGGCCCTCTGATGATCATCGATGGCGAAAGCGATAGTAGATAAGTCCAAAAATGTTTGGGTTTGACACAAATACCTAAGATAAGTCACGTGATGGGTTTCGAATTTTCCCTACGAATCTTTCAATTGTTTTCGATTCGCTTCATAGCGAATGCCAGTAGGCTACGCTCTCAGATCAGTTCTAACTTTAACAACACAGCTAAAAAAGGTAAGAGTAAACACAATTACGATAATTTTAGAAGATCTGAATTATAAATGAACGAAATGCCCTAAAGCTTTATTCGCTTGTGGTAGGTACTAATGTTAAGAAAATGGCGTTGACATTAATTTGATAAATGAGCGTTTTTCCCGAATGAGTCCAACTCATCTGTCTCGGAGGATTCGCTTCGTATAAAAACTCCGATTGATCTTATTAATTACTGTTGATTCTGGGAGTTTATTATTTTTAATTGATATAATTTTGAAGTCTGTAAAGGATGTCTATCATAAAGAAATAAAACTAGTCAAAGTAATTTTGTGTCGTTACGCAAAAAAGTGCTCTGCTATGGAAGAATTATAAAAACACCATTAGCATTGTTCAACACAAACAAAACAAGAAAATATCCTCAAAGATACACGCACATTCTCATTATCTTCAAAGTTTTAGGGATTTGTTGGTTTAACCCAAAAACCAAAATATTTTAAAACAATTTATATTTTATGCAAACCTACGGGATACCTTGCGTTATCTAAAGTACACAGCCCTCTTTAACCCAGCGCACTCGAAGGGTTCCCGTTATAATTATAACAACACGCCGGCCATGGGTCCGAATGCCCGCGTAATTTCAGAACGGGTTAATAATTAGGCCGGTCCGATCAATGCCTCGGTACGGCCAGTTAGGCACACCATTTAATTTCGCTCTAAATCAGATATAATTAATTATGTTTTTTTATTATTCAAGGAATAGTTGATTATAGAAGCATAACATTTGACGATAAATTATTCGCCACCAACTGCGTCCAGGGGCTTCGCCTTTTACAAACCTTCCCCTCTCTTGGGGTAGTTTTGTAAAAATTAAAAATACTTCATTCATTATTTGCTTTATAGTTAACTTATACCGAGTTTTGATTGAATGGAACCAAAGAATAATAATATAATTATAATATTCCATACAAACGTTACCTCCCGTTGTTAACCCCCACGGTTTATTATCAACCACCAACATTTCTATTTTAACCGACTTCAAAAAAAGGAGGAGGTTCTCAATTCGTCTGTTTTTTTATGTTTGTTACCTCAGAACTTTTGATTGGGTGGTTCGATTTGCATTATTCTTTTTTTATATGAAAGCTGGCTCTTTCCATGTTGTCCCATTTCAATTTTGTTCAGTTCTGACAATGGGTTCCATAAAAATTGAAGTCGGTTTATAGTTTTTTTAAAACAAAATTAATTATTATTATCTAGAATAAATTAAACTCTTTCTAACGTTACCTATTGGTTTGTCCTATAGGTTGTACCTAAGCTGGGTAAAATAAATATTATTATATTAAGGCCCATACACCACCGAAAGTGGCGCCCCCAACTATTATATCTTATTATTGCGTTGAACACAGGAATTTTTAAAAATCCTACGTTCAGTTTGTGGTATCTATTATAAGCTATTAATTAATGCCTCTGTAATAGTTTCATTTTGTAAAGCTTAGGAAGAGATACGAAGTTGCGCTTTTTGGCCACCAAACTCTATTTTTGCATCTCCTCCTAAACTATATGAGATAAAATTATAAAAAAGGTATTAAAAAATAGCTTATAATAGATACCACAAACTGAACGTAGGATTTTTAAAAATTCCCAAAAACCTGCAATAAAATCTAACAAATTGTACAAAATTATACATTTATACAAATCAAAACAGTTATCAAACAACGCCGCGCGCCAAGCTTGGCGCGCGGAGCTCGGAGTGGCAACATCTCAGGTGGGACTCTGTCGTTGTTGTTTGGCGCTTTCAGTGTCAAGATGGTGTGTGTCGGTGGTGTGTGTGACGAAATCAGTTGACGACTTACTTTGATAAATGTTCTTTCATTTTGTATAAATGTATAATTTTGTATAATTTGTTAGATTTTATCGCAGAAGGTTTTTTCGCGGAATTGTTACTAAATATTTCCATTCCTATTATTTACAATGGATTTCTGCAAAGTAACGCCTGAATCTACAATGTATCTAGAAATGAAAAATAATTTTCTTTCAGTATTTGTAAACAGCAAGGATTCAATTCAGATATTCAAAAGGCTCTTATTTTGTTTTTAATTATGAATACTGAGTGAAGCATAAAATTTAAAAGGTTTACAAGTGAATGAATTCTTTCTCGTAATATTTTCTCACCTGACAAATATTTCACATTAATTTTCACGAATATTTCATGAACCTTTTACGATTTTCCTGAATTTAACTCTTGTTACGAGTCAATAAGCCTCAGATTTGTATAAGCGTTATTTGTGTCCCAAATACGTACCTACTCTCAATTAAATGAAAGTTCTGGAGTTGGGAATAACTTTCGTTTCAGCATCCCTCTCGATTCGCGTTATGAATATTACTCCCCTTCCCTTTCCGTGCCGCGTCTCCGCACTCCCCGCGGGTCCTGTCAAAGGAAATCCTATTATGGAACTTTTCTGACCTTCTGCCGGAAATCCATTTGAAATAATGAGACTATTATTAAATAATTACATATCGAAATAAATAATTCAGGACGAAATTACTGGAACCAATTTACTTTGATTCTTGGACCTAAATAATAAATAATTTACCGTAGCAACAGCAACGGGAGAAAAAATGTGGGCTTGTTTATATTCGGTAACAAATAACTTTCGCAGAAACAAACATGTAGGTCATTAAGTATGTTTCTGCGAAAGCTACTCGCGTGTAATGATTCTGTTCTGTCATTTAGCTTCGGACGACTAACGAACATCCATTTCAAGATATTTTGCTTTTCAATAATATTAAATCTTTCTTTTATTTATTAAATCCTTTTGCAGAACCTAGTACGTGGATGATGCACATCTTTGATATAAGGCCGCTGGGCATACTAAAAAGTCTTCCAACGTCCACAAATCCAAGTTCTATGACATCGTTTCTAGAAAAATGACGAGTTAGTGGCAATTCACGGTGGTTCCTTTAGCTCAGTTGGCAATGAGCCACAAGTGAGCCTGAATTTATCGTATCTCACTTATAAGTGTTCTGACTTAGTTTTCAACATCAAAGGGAAATCGAAATGCTTGACACTTCTCTAATTATAACTTCTTCTTTGTGGCGTTAGGTATTTTAGTCATATGTACCTGTTTTGTTTTTGTAAAAGCTAGTACTGTCTCCGGAAATTTGTAATTTAGTTAACTCACTCCCGTGGGATGAGACTTTTACAAATAAAAATTGATCTATTATATTTTTTTTCAAAGCTTTTATCAATATGAGTCTACACACCGAAAGACGCCGTCAGATAAAACACTGTCGGAGGACCTACTTACTTATAGTCGCCGGCGGACCTTCGCCCACCGTGCGACCCGTGACGCCGTCACACGGCGACCGATGTGGTCAATATCCCACCGCGGGCTATTAGTATAAACTTTAATCTTAATACCATTACCACGGTCATCCACACACACAATACGCAACACTCATGGTGTTCTCCTATTGCCCAGACTCCTATAAGACTGGTGTCCTCAGGATCATTAATCATACACTACATACCTGCTGTCCTTGAATTGCAAGCATACTTAACATATCTTTCACATATACGTAAGCTATCTGTAGCCCTATAACTAATTAATATAGTTTAGTTCTTAATTTATTTTTCTCATATACAAAGTTATTAATATTCTCTTTTCATATT
The DNA here is from genome assembly GCA_955876795.1 of Eupithecia tripunctaria. NCBI lineage: Eukaryota > Metazoa > Arthropoda > Insecta > Lepidoptera > Geometridae > Eupithecia > Eupithecia tripunctaria. Next base: position 6,788,719 of record OY041602.1, on the reverse strand, counting down.
TCCAAATTTAAGGCACTTAATATATAATTTTACTTACTCTATGCAAAGGCGCTGGTACAAGTAGTCGAAGTTAAAGAAGTCTCTCACAAACAGGTACATTCCTAATTTTCTACTCTACACCCCTTTTTTATTCGGCGAGGTAAATTCGTTTACGTATAGACTGGTCTGTGAAGAGAAAATTGAAAATTTATTATTATTATTATTATACTGACTGAATTCGGTTGCTGTGGACTGAAATTTCACAGCAATCGAATTGGTAGATCGAGTCATAAATAGAGAGTTATAAAATAGAAAACAATATACAACAATAGCATGCAATGCAAGCAAATTTCTGTATTAGGATTTATGACTTTTTCCAACAGAGGCCAAAAAGTGGAAAAGAAAGACAAAGCTACGTCATTTTTTCATCATTTCTAAGTATTCCACGGGGGCGCGGCGTCCACATAATTAGATATTGGAGCTAGGGGGTGCAGTGCACCTTTGCTAGCTCAGTGGTCATTTGGCAAATATCAATTTAGAAGATCGCATAGAATCATAATTGAGTTTGAGACGTCGTCGTTTGTTTTTTGTAGTTATTATTACGAACGTCATGCTTCATTTTGATTTTATGTGGTGTTGATTATATTTGAGATCACGAAACAGGTAATTTACCTATTATCATCATGATCATTAAGTGAATAAGGCCAATTCCTTCGCAATTTCAACCATGTTCTCAGTTGAATAGACTGTCGCCACTTGAAAAGATACATCGCGATATCGAAATGTTCCGCGTTGAAAACTGCCAAACACATTTTTACTGTTCAGGACAAGTCAGTTTATAGTTTTTCAAAACACGCCAAATTATATATCTCATGTTGAGTGAGATGTCAAATGCAATCTATTAACTTGTAGATTTACAGATCTCAATTACCAGCCTTTAATTACAGATCTGTTAGTACAAAACATTTTATAAAAATTGTTTAGGTTTCTCACTTTTTATAAATACTATTTTATAATATACATAGATGCTATGCTATTGTTATTTTTGTATCAATCTTATCACACCGTCAAGTACCAAGATTAGTTAGTTAATTAAAAAGCAAATTATATTTATTTCGGACATAGCAAATTTTATAAACAGAGAATAATTTTACATAACATACACAGAATCAAAAATATAACAATAAACTGAATAAATCAAATAAATATATTATAAATTACAATCATCATCCGCAGCCCGACTTCATCCACTGCTGGGTATAGGCCTCCAAACTTTTGTGTCACTCCACACGGTCCTGAGCCAATCTCATCCAGGTTCGTCCCGCAATGTTGAATATATCGTCTGCCCATCTTGCCGCTGGACACCCGACGCTAATTGTTTTTTTTTTATTTATTGCTGATGGATTAGCGTTTGGCTACCAACTCACTTTAAGAAAGCGAAGATGTAGCCTAAGATGGAGCACGCTTTTCCCTAGATTTGAAGATTCCAAGATTTGTACTCTAATGGGAAGACAAATGCAGGAAGGTCATTCCACTCTTTGGCTGTGGATATTATGAAAGTAGAGCAGAATTTTTAATTATAAATTACTTTAACGCAAATTACAAAACTTTATTAAAATTGAAATTGCACACTAAAAAATATGAGCCTTCTTCAAATGCTGTAGGCTGAGGCTATTTTTAGCCTTCCTGCAATTACCTGCAGGTACTCGTAGATGTTAGCGCCGTGCATCTTGCGCATCAGTGACGTGCTCTTGCGCAGATGAGCCACAGAAGCGCTGCATCCACATTATAATGTATAAAATCGTGCGTAAAGCGGCTACAATGGGTGCGTGGGGTTGTTTGGTTTAATATTCCTATAACCACAGCATAGCATGACATGTACGTATAATTAGTATAGTGTGTTAAAATTAACTGAACATACCTGTAAATTAATCCTTTAAGGACCATTCGGCCGCAACACAAATCTTGGTATGGTAAATTCTTAAATAACACAAACTTGGCCTTAGGTACTAAATATTTTTTTTCAATTGGTTTGTTATTGGTTAAGCTGCTTGGAACTTGTACGTATATTACCTATACCTACCTATATTATAATATCACACCTACAGATACTTGCTTCCAAAACGCCTTGAAGATTTGAACTTCACTCTTGGTAAGTTGCTTCACTTGCTACGAGTTTGAACTTTCATCGCGACTTAGATGAGCTTCGCCTGTAAACTTCTAATTACGACGACGTCGTGATCAACTTTCATGCACCTTCCATAATGAAAATCATGGTTTAGTTCTACTAAAGTTGGATAATGTTCTTCGTCTTTTGCTTAAATGTACTATTTTTTTTATATGTACGTACATATAAAATATATAGGGCTTCAAAGCAACAGCTTTTTTACTAATAAAGGCATATGTTGCAGCCAGCAGCGCCTAGAATATTCCTTCCTATTGATTTGTATCAGTTGAACTATATACTCTAGATTGCTTGCTTGCTAGATGGCTTCAACAAGTTCAATAAAAAATATTTGTTGTAATTTGTTTATATTCGTTGTAGTTTTCTTTACCACCGCTTTCACTGTAGCTGGACAGTAAAAGCGTTTGCGGCGTCGTAACGAGAACAGTTTTTCCGGTACGAACCGCAGGGGCCGCGTGCGCTACCCCGTGGGTTCAAGCATTGATAGAACCATGGGCGTCAAGGAATTTTTTTGAGTTATCTGAAGTATATTTCAGTCTCCTCAGTGCCTATAGCCTAACCATAGAATTTGCATTACCCCTACTCTTCCCGCAGGTGTCGTAAGAGGCGATAAGGGATATTTACCGAGAGGCGGGCAGCAGCGCCTCCTGCCGAAATATTTTGTCACATAACTGCGATCCGCAACCCGCATGCCTAGCATGGGGATTATGGGTAATGCCCCCATGAGATAACAGCCAATAAAAGCCTCTTATCAGGAAAGGCCTGCGTCCAGCAGTGGACCAATATAGGCTGTTGAGCTTGAGGAGACTTTGTGCACCCAAAAACATAGCAAATGAAAGAAAAAGAGTCATAAAACCACTGAACTACCATGTTAGTACAAGAATGGACGTGCATAGTAAAAATAAAATGTTTTATCCTGTCCCTTACCTAGAGATATGAAGTAACTTACTCCACCTGCGTAAAGACCCCAGTTACGCAACCGAGCAATATAACATCTTGGCATTCCGGACGTTCACGTAATACTAAAGTTATTCTGTGACGTTGCTATAAGAGAACGAAGAGTACCGACCTACCCAATTTTAGTGCTATGGAGCTGCGAAACTTATGTGTAAAAGTTACACTAGGCTTAATAGAAAAATACTTCTTTTTACCTATTTGGTCCTGATATGATATCGGTATCTATGGACCTGTATTCTAAACTTCAGTTATAACTATAGCTCTGTGGTTATAACCCAGTTTGTACCATATTAAGGTAAGCACTTATGCCTCAAAATGGCGTGTGCGGGGCGGGATGGTAAAAAAAGCTTCTAGCTTAAGAGGGCGCATTGCACGCCATTTTGTGAAAGGGTAGTCAGATAGGATTTTGCGTTCATAGGAGCGGGACAGAGCACGTGTTTTGGAACAGTGTAGGTGCAAAATATTTTTTTTTATATTTACAAGAAAACTACACCACATATGAAAAAATCCAAGCGAGGAGCCAAAGATTTAGTAATGACCTACGAATCAAAACAAAAATCTTTTAATAAACCCCGGAGTTCCTGAGATCTAGACCAAATTAGGTGCAAAACAGTGCACTTTCATAATTTTTTAAATCGTAATTGTTGTAATGAATCTTGTTTTCACAACCAAGGAACCGAAGAAATATTAAATTAATTTTATGTAATTCTTACTTTTTACCACGGGGATCCCGTGGTTACTGAGATCTAGACCTAGTTTTTTTAATAAATCCACTAGGCTTAAGCCATAAGTGTACCAGCATTTAACATTTGGTGGGTCGGTTTGCTGCTTCAATTAGTACCTATTAAAAAGGCTTGAAAGCTAAGATCAAACAGTTACAAAAAAACTAAACAGCTAATAAGATGTATAGCCGAACATATTTCTTTCCGGCTGTAAATGCTAATCTAAAATAGAAATTCACGATTCACGTACCACTACTAAATAGTAGAGACGTAGTTCGTACTCCTTGTTCGCAAATACCGCCGACACATCCGTTCCCGAGGGTCTAATTTAATCAACACGGACATCTTACGCAGGTACCACATGGCCCATGAAAATTAATGCGCCCCGTACAAATAGTCGCTTAGGCCCATAACCTGAGAAATGATTATTTCCCGGCAATTAGTCGGAAGGGTTCGGAAGTTGCTTATTTATTCATTTTGTGTGCGGCACTGGGGTTTTCAGTCGATTTTACAAATGCGAAACAAAGTCGGACGAGATCAACAGGATATTCAGAGTAATTGAACACAAAGGGAGTTCCATTCTTTTTCTGATTCCTACTTCTGTTTTTCTGGCCAATTGTTTTTTGTTGCACCTGTGTTTTCTAGACCTTCGTGATACATCGTAGGCCACATCTTCGCTTTCCATGAGGTGTGATTGCGGTCGAACGAAGGTCTATCGTCCAAAAAAAAACTTTTATGACTCTCCGCTTAAAGTGTATGTGTGCTCCTCAGAAGTATTTGCTCTGTTATAATAATGTTATGATGTCATGTCACGTTATGTCACGACAGTGGATACTATATGGTAGGTAGACCATTGCTTGATCGGTCAAGTAGTAGATAATTAATTACCGAAGGTTATAAAATTTAAAAATAAACACAGAATTATGGGAATACCACGATATCAAAACATTTTTGTTTATTTTACTTGGGACGATTTAGATATTCTTTAGAGGAGTGAAAACACTTCATTATTTTATTTATTGCGGGCTCAGTGCAGTCCACAGTGAAAAACATCTTCTTTCTAGTATTTATGACTATGAAGGGAATAATTACTTTTGTAGATGGTACATCATGTTTGTGCAGGTTTAATGGCGATTCGCCTTTTACTCGAAAACATTAAACAGAACTTGCTTGGCATTTACGGAGGGGTCAACAAAAAACTTTCAGCATTCGAGAATGTAGGTTCCAAAGTGCAAATTAAACATTAAAAGTCCCTAATTATTGTATTGCATTTAATGCACTGTTTGATTTGAACTCACCCAAAACTTCCCTAAATTCGATTTAAAACTATCTGATGGGCTTCTGCCCAGGCAGTAAACTAGTATTTCTCCGAATCATCAACATCGCGAACACTTACTTTTTCAACAATTAAGATTATGAGAGAAACATTTTACTATACTCGTACACTACACACATAAAATAGAAGACTACTTACACGCATTGATTAATTAAAAAGAGAAGATACTCAAAAATTGGCATGTATTACAACTACACGCAAACACATACAGTTATATTTCCAGTCCTGTGCAATACAAAGAAGAACAAAGACGGAAAGACGTATCTAAGACCGAAGTGAGACCGAGACAACAATATTTCACGCGAATCACGACCGCCCATGCCGCCGGTCCGACGGTGACTGAGGTATGAGCACCCAATTTTACACAATATGAGGTTGCCATTTTCGAGAAACTAGTACCTCATCTTCCCTTTTTAATTAATCAATGCCTACACGGTAAGTATCTACTAATGTTTACTTATTTAAGAAACGGGACTTTTAGGTAGGTAAGTTTGAGTGCCTCACTTACCATGTTCTTTGTAATTCCTATTTGTATGTAGTTTTTTGACGCATCTACAAACAGTTATTTAAGTCCAAAGAAAAATCCCATAGATACGAGTCAGTGTTGGTAGGTAACCCGAAGGTACCTAGGTATGCCCGAAAATAAAAACCTCCTAGGTAAATAGGTATTTGTTTACTTTAGTGTGCATTGTGTAACATACCTATCTATTATGATAGGTAATTGTTTAGTAGGTAGGTATACCTACCTTACGGACGGAACGGAACATGTGAGTAGGTACGAAGAGAGACCGTACGACAAAGAAGAAGATGATAAGAAGATAGTGGAAAATAGATACGACACCCTCATCAGGTTTTATCCCACGAGCTCGACGTGGGAGAAGTGGTGTGGCCGCTGCGTGTTATTACAGCACCTTATAGCCACTGATGAGATGTGGGAAACAACGATTTCAACGGAGTTTGCCACCTTCGCGTAGAAGGTCGGCTGGCAAAAAAGCAACGCTATTGCACCACTACACCCAAGGGGGCGCGGGAAAAGGGGTTAGGATACTAGCGTCACGGCAGAGAAAGGAAAGAGACACTAGTAGCTAGAGTAGATCGCATACCCGTAGTGGATCCAGCCAGATATCGGACAGATAGCTGGAGGACCACCCTCTTGGACGGAAACTAGTAGGTATCAAATTAAGAAGGTACCTTTTTGCCTTTACACTTGGAATGATAGGGTGATTATATAATTTAATTACAGTTAATATCAATTGGTAGGTAACAAGTATTTAATATTTTTTTTTACCAAAATGGTGCTCAAACACAACTCGGTTAGATATGATTCCTACCTACCAAGGTAGGCAAAGATGAGAGAGAACACAACGCGCCAGCTTCAACCATTATACTAACAAGTCAATTTGATGAAAAGCAAATTCTGTACCTATCTAGCTTCCTAGATATTATTAATATGGCGTTGATCCATTAGCCCAAAATTGTTCTATGTATATTTGTGTTCAATTGCTGTATGGTACCTATTCCACGTGCTTGAGTCGTTTGTAAACAGCAAAAATCTTTTTTGGTGCTTTTTGGAGGTCAAACTTTGTTAATTTATTTACAAAATATAAGTATCAATCTTTACTTCACTCTCATAGAAGTTTCGAAATGTTACTTAGATAATCCAAAAGGCAGCGCTGTAACAAGTCAGCAGGGTGAGGGCGATGAGTACTCAATTCACACAGCATTATTTAGCCGCAAGCTAAGCAGAGCTTGAGTTATGGGTACTAGATAACTGATATACATAATACGATACACTACGAACCCGCAAAGCATTGGTTTTTTTGTATAACTGTAATGTTACATTATGATAATAAATTTAAAAACTATAAACTATAACTACATAGATCTATCTATTTTTTATTAGACATAGAAAACATCCAGAACGCCCTAAACAAATATCTGTAGAACGTACAAATATTTGCCCTGAGGCGGGAATCGAACTCGCAACCTCCTGCGTCGCAGGCGGACCTTCGCCCGATGCGCCACAGAGATCGTCAGACCTTAATCAATGTTTTATGAGAATTATGTATATTTTTAACCTTTCAATTAAAAACATAATCATCAAAATCAGATGTCTAGAAGCGAGGATATTCTAAATTTTCGGCAAAGTACGCCTTTAGTCAAAAAAACCTCGATAAAATCATAGAATCTGTACACGAGATTTTGTAACAATCGGTTGTAAAATAAGAACTGTTGAGGAGTGCGGACATACTGACGAAAACGCGAAAATGGCTAGTTTAGGCAGAGACCTTGTTCACTTATTTTTTTTTGGCAACGAATGTAATATCCGAAAGATTTCATTTATTTATTTCTCTCACAATAGAAGCTTAGTTGCTAGGATACAGTGCTAATAGTAAACAAAAAAAGACGTGTGGCACTCGGGGACTGCCGCGGTAAAGCTATTGCATAGCATTTTGTATCAACTTATGCAATTATAATTTTATTTATTTATTTTATTCATGCAGTATTGCTTTTTCTTTGATATTAATTCAAGTTACACTTTTTGAGCGTGGTGACCCTATACACCTATATACTTTCTCGTAAACAGCTGCTTATGTATTCGTCCGATTTCGGAGCAACTCGTCTCGATTCGTGCGAGTTTCGTAGAGTCGTACAATACGTCTAATCGCACGCACACAACGCCGTGTCGAAGACTGCCGAACTGAAACGACGTTAGACGATGCACGGCCTTCAAGCCACACCTCCTTGCCCGGCGGAGTGGGGAGCGTGAGGTTTTTGCGTTACGGAATTTCTGGATTCGGTCCCCGCGCTCAAGGCCCGCGATAGAAGCTATGCAATAGCTTAATACAAATATTATGGTTAACATTGTGAGAGACTGGTGCCTGTTTTAGGTTCACAAGAACCTGTATTACGGGTCACCAGCTCTACTCTGTGCGCTAAAATATCTGAAAATTTAGGTAACAACTTTATAAGTAATAGTAATAAAAAGTAAAACGAAAATAACTTAAAAAATAACAATTAAAATGCTTAGAGTGGGAGAATGTGTGTGGTATGTTGTATGCGTTACGGGGTTACTCCTGAGGACACCAGTCTCTTAAGAGTCTGGGCAACAGGAGGCCCCCCGGTGTGTATGATGTGAGTGTTAGTGTGATAAGTGAAAATTGTGCGAAGGTACTGTATCAACCCCCTTGATGCATTAATTTAATCTATGATACTTTTACGTCGTGATGCAGAAGCGTGATTGTAGTGGCCAACGATGATCGTCTAGTTTAGTGGTAGGACCTACATTGTGTCGTAGAAACCCGAGTTCTTTAAAGAAAGCTTTGACAAATGGAAAAACCTGTTCTATTACTAAGTAAGAACATAACTACAAGGAAGTAAGATGTAATAGCACTAGTTATAGAAGAATGATGTATTAAAAGATTAAAGGGTGTATTAATATTGGTTTTATCAGCCTTCGCCTTTCTTTCTGAGTTTAGCTCGGCTACCTTAAGCCGCTTCACACGTCTTCTCTTTACACAGCTTCCACGAATCACACCGAGTCTAAGTTGCGGCACAGATATGGGCTCCTTCGTCCGCCCTATATAATATTCTTCGGCTCCTTACTGGTCAGACTCCTTCCGCTGATAGAAAGTATGCTGGGAATTCCATACTCAGTCTATCCGAAACTACGGACTCATCACAAAGTCAATGGGGCTTATTCTTTCCAACCTATGCCAGCTTACGTCCGTTAAATACTCCTAGCATATATAATAAATATAGTATGAATCTACTCACTCTCAGAATTGGGATGTACGTTACTTGTGATGTTTGCAACCAACTCTTTCATGCCATCAAGATTTATCCAATTAAGTCGCTTCACCATTCATTCTTCTTCCACGCGCAAGGTAAATAGTCTTAGGCCTCTAGTCCTGCCACTTCCAGAGAGGTGAATGGTGACCCCTTTTTATAAGTCGGGGTCTGTCCATACCTAAATGGAATAGGTATAAACAGTCTCCTATTCCGCGCACAGCTCCCGTTGATAACTTGAGCCTCGTTCTGGATTCAACTTGCTGAAAGGAAACGAAAGATACACATAAATGCCTCAGATTCTAGCTCCTAGAATTGCTCTACAGGTGAAACCCGCCCAGTGAGGTCCTTGAACCACCGATTACGACCCTACATTGACCAGGGCCCATCGGTGCCGGGTACTAAATACAAATAATACAATTTAGCAGCAGACTTTAGCAAATTAGATCCAGAGGTTGACTACTAAGATTACCAACTGAAGGTTATTCAATTCATTAACTGAGATTTAAAAGGTTCCAGTAGACCTAGGTAGAGCCCGGCTCTTGTTACAGTAAAAGGGTACCTGTTTTGTAATAAGTAAAATTCAGTAAAATCAAGGCAGTAAAATCAAGGCTGATAGCATGATGTTGAACCTACTGCGAGAATAGCTGTAAAGAAAATACGATAGATTCAGTAGAGCTTTAGGAGTATGTTGCTGGACTAACCCAAGGAAGAATATTTTCCTTATCCATAGGTATTCCCAATTATCCCAGCAGCCAAATAACTCGTAATGGAATTACTTTATTGCTTCACGAAGCAGCACACAAGATTTTTTTAAGAGAACTAGTAAAATCCAAAATTCGACCGTCCTATTCAAACTCCAAATCTCAAGTCCCGTGACCTTCCGTCTTCTCCCTGCCCAAAATTCGATAGTTTTGAATTCTTTTATTTTACGTACGCCTTCTAATAATTTAGTGTCGACAAATCCCCCATCAAAATATCTTCTATCGATAGCCTTCTAGAATTTTCCATCAGCTTTTACAGATATTGAAAGATTCTAGTTTTAGCGTAAAATGTTTCTAAACAAATCATCGAATGATCGACAACTCGGTGCATGAAATGTTATTGTGCTACACCTCACTAAGACGAATTCTTCGAATATTATGTCTTTCAAGCGAGGTCTATTATAACGAGGCTCTAAATCGATACATAAAGAAATTTTAAGTCGATAATGTTACTATCAATGTATATTAAAATCCGCCAAATATTTTATTATTTGCAAATGATGAATTCTAACTCGTTACAGTACTCTTGAGGACACAAGTATCCTAAGAGTCTGGGCAACGGGAGGCCCTCGTGTAAGATGTGAGTGTGATGAAGTGAATATTGTGCGATGTTATTCCTGTGGACATCAGTCTCCTAAGAATCTGGGCTACAAGAGACCCCCGCGTGTAGATATGTGTGTGTGTGAAGTGGTTAATTTTGTGCCTTAAGTAGTTCCAGTTTGTTCGTAGTTCAGAGTTTTGAGGTATTTTGTGATTTTTTCCTTGCAGTTGACTCTACACAAGGGGAAGATATTTTAGGTGCTATTTAGTTTATTATAGAGAAGACTTTTGATATTATAGAACCTAAGAAAAGGAAGCAGTAAAATTTGAGCGAGTGGCTAGCGCGAAAAGTTTCTCTCTCACAAACTCTACCCTTACGCCTCTTGGTAAATTAGGTATTCACTCGGTCAATAAATAATCATGAAGGAGTTCACTCTACGTTATCAAAGAGAAGCTGCAATGTAAACACCGGTTCTAAACTTGGTCGGGCACAAAGCTCCGAAGTTAGAATAACCACAATAATGTAACCGAACTTCACTTCCACAACAGAGAACTACACGTTTTAACTTTATAACTAGCATTTTGTTGTAAAAGTGAAAATTATCGCGAACTAGGAGAATGCTAAACAGCTTACTAACTAGCGAGCGAAGTTGGAGCTTTGAAATGTTTATTTAAATTATAGAATTGCGAATAAATTTTGTTCACTTTTTGGGTCCACAGCTACTGTCACACTTTAGAGGTAACTATTGTTGCAAATCCTAATTTACCTCTACATAATATTATTAATTATCTATTATTTAATTTATTTCAGAGCATTTTTCAGAACAATGTATGTTTAATACACTTCAGTACAATATATGAATATGTCAGCTAGTTTCTATTTGTAGTTCGAAAAACTACTTTCCGTCCACAACTTTGCACGCATGTTTCTATCGAAACTTAAATATCTTCCTTGGGAATTTTAAAGGGTATAAAAATAAGCGTATAATTTTATTCCAATAAGTACATCATACATCTATGAAAAAATTCAGTTTGATCCGTTCAATAGTTTTGGCGTGAAGAAGTAACCATACTGTCATCTATTCAAACTTCCTCTTTTTTAATTTAAGTATGATTTATAAATTTTGGATAAGTTGGTCTGTGGATTATGAGTAATTTAACTACTGCTGGTTGGATTTTAAAATGCTTGTTATTTACATTATTCCTTGTTAAGTCTCTTTGAGGCTTGAAGGGTTTATTTTCCTGGTAAAACTTCCTGCCTACCTGCTACATTAGATAGAGTACCTATCATAATTAATTCAATATTCTGCCAATCAACTTCTTTTTCAATAAAATTGTGAAAAGATATGCAAGCAGCAAAGTTCAATATAATTCAATATTAAATGAAGAAAAAGTAGGCACTTTATGTTACCGTTCTGAATGCGCGCTCAATTGTAACTGAAACTTTTTAAATTCCTCCATCCATAAATTAGCGAAGCCTTTCCACTTTGCTTCTAGGAAGAATATTACCGTCCTCTCAAAGCGGATAAATAGGTAAAATGAAAAAGAAATGGACGGTTGGTTATTACCAATTACCTATCGACGTGGAAGGAAACCAACAGAAAATAAGGTTGAGCATTCTGAAGAAATATTAAACCCCAAGGCTACTTTTGCCAAAGGAACACCTGTCAGCTTCGAGTAATTCCTTAGAAGTTTATTCCAATACAATAACTTCCAAGAAACCATTGTTTACCATCCAACCCTTCCAGACTATTATAACGAGCCTTCTCGTATCTCTTGACGTGTTGCAGATTTTTAACCGATTTTTTTTGTGTCATTCAAGGAGCAATGTACAATGAGCTTATATTTATTTTTTTTATTAAAAACCAGCTCAGGCACTAAGCGACGGAAATACAGTAAGTAACTTAAAGTTTAATTTTAAAATTTGCCTGTCATAAGCGAGTTTGTAGAAGTTATCGAGCTATCTGTTGCTGTCCATTGAAAACGTACTATAAAGCGTTTCCTATTAGAATTCATAATTTTTATCCACCGCTGCCCCACTGCAGGCAAATTGCGGAAACGGCTAACTAAACTAACACACTCAACGCAAATGTTATTTATCCAAATTTATCGTGTGCCGTCAAACTCATTCATGGCTACTGCCTTAGCAATTCAAATAGCCGTGTTGGGGTTAGCTGGTCCCATTAAGGTCCAGTTAAGTAGTAAAGTCGTGTTTGAGCGGCGAGCGGTTGCGCAGAAGCGTGTTAAATGCCGCGGAGGCCATTACTGCTTGGGATACACTCACATCGCGATACATAGGAAAGTTTATTCTTAAAGACTAAATAGGAACCTGTACAAACTATACTGCGCCTTTTATTCGACCTAACTTTACGGAGATAGTAAAAGAAACGTTACGTCCGACCTATGTCAAAATTGCGAGGATAAAGGGTCTTATCAGTTGGCAAAGTCTTATAAGTTCAGGGAATTTATAAGAGTTTGCCTCTAGAACAAGACGTAACATTACCATCCGCACTTAAATTCTTCCTCGATCGTCCCAATAAACCTGGAACACGCCTTAAATTAGCATAATGTCGGTATCAAGCCACGATACAAAACTGAAACGATGCATTTTACTGCGAACAATTTACTGCCAGTTTGTTCATTAGACGATTCCACCGACTTCTTAGTATTGTAATAAAAAACGGTTCTTTAAAAGGTCCCTCCTCAATTCAAATTGACGCCGCCGTGCCAACGTTTATAGCGTCGTTGCCTTGCCCCAGTATACATTATATTCGCTAACTCGCAGTTGATTTCTTTCACTCCCGCAAAGATAAGCTATAATAGTAACATAACTTTTTAGGCAGGTGTGCTGTAAGGAAATTTTATAAAAACAATTTCTTAAATAGCGATTGAAAGTGGCGCCTGCCACCTATTTTGTCTTATTATTACATCTAACACAGGAGATTTTAAAAATCCATCATACAATTTGTGCTATCTATTAGGTATAAGTTATTTATTAATGCTTCTGTAATATTTTATTTTGTAAACCTTAGGCGGAGATAGGAACTTGCCATTTTTGGTCACCAAACTCCATTTTCGGATCTCAGCCTAATATGTAGATACTACAAACTGTACGATGGATTTTTAAAATTTCCTGTGTTTAACCTAATAATAAGGTAAAATGGGCTCGTGTATGCGCCTTAAAAGAAAACGTTTCACAGAAAGAGTCGACTCTGCGGTGCCGCGGCTGAAGATCCGCCTGCGACGCAGTAGGCTGTAGGTTTGATTCCCGGCTCCGGACAAATGTTTCTATGATCTGCAGATATTTGTGATCTTCTAGGCGTTTACATAAAAAAACGGTATACGTTGTTTTTATAAAGTATATTAGTCATCTTAAACCCATAACACAAGTTCTGTTTAGCTAAAGGCTAGATGCTTTGTGAATTGTCCAGAATTATTACATTTAAGGTCCTGTATTAGTAATGTAAAAAGTACCAACAATACAATGAATTTTTCCTTTGACCAAGTTTGGTTTCTTGATAGAATCAAGACATTCCGAGATGTTCTATCTGAGTAGAGTCTCGCTTCTAAGAGTTGATACTAAAAAAGCGCTAAGTCTAGTTCTAACGTACCAATTTAGGACTCGATAACAAACAATATCACTACAAATCATTAACGCTGCGAGTACAAATGTTCACATTTGATGAACATTTCAGTGCGAATGTTTACATTCGATTACTAGCGGCAAGCTCGCTTATGGCCTTAACAGCCAAAAAGCCTCCTCCGCACTTGGGCCATCTACAATTCTACATAGGTAATAGAAAAACTTTATGTATATTTTATCTAGTGCACAACGGAATTAAGATTTTCAATTTTGACATCGTTACCACCATAAAAGTGAGACAAGCACGGCGGCACGTCACAAAACGTTAACGAATGCTTCGGAACACGCCCCGTAGTGCTTGCAAATAAAATTTTATTGCCGGAATTCGTGTTCGCATTGTAGTAAGTACTTTTCGCGTTGGTATTTCCTTCGCATGAATTTGTTATGCTTGCCTCCGGCTTCGAATAAACAGTAATGGTTATTGTCGTATAGATGCAACTCGCCTTAACGCCTAGTTGGAATTTTTGTCTTTCCCGAACTGTTCGGTTGTTTTACCAAGATTAAACTTATTTTTAAGTAGCAATTATCTCTTAATCTTTTAAAAAATATAAAATCTTTTCAAAAGCACAACTTTTGCCTATAAGAACATTATCTTATCATTAATCTCTTTTATGATAAGCAAGACTAATAGCTTCTACAGGCACATTCGGTAGGAGTTTACCTTCTATCTACCGTTTTATTCCGTCGTGGCCGGCGGCGCGGGCAGGCTTGCGGTTATTCTTGCAAAAAGCGAGAGGTCGGTCGCTTAGCTTTGTACAAAATAATGTTATTATGTTCTACAAAGAGAATGCTGCTTATGAAAATGTGAAACATCTTTATAATGCGAGTAGGCACATTTCTTGTACGAATTGAAAAGATGTCAGCGAAGATTTTGTTGGGACTTTTTAGAAGGTTTGGTACGATCCGCATTCCCGCAAGATTTGTTTACTTAGCTATTTTTATTATAAAAGTACAAAAGGGGCTCTTTTTTTTAAAGTTATCTGCATGACTAAAAAAGAATTTAGTTACAATCATATTACTTTGTATTCCATTTTAGTTTGTGCTTTAAATTCATTATAAAAAGTACCAACTCGTACATCATTCCCATTCCCTGCTCTGTATATTTTCATTTCCCCAAAGCTAAAGCTACTTCATTTCCCCAGATAAATCAACTAAGGAGGATATATTCAACAGTTATCTCGTAAAGCACAATTCAGGTGCAAAGTCCTTGCAGTAAAAACGCAATAAGTCTCACCTCGGCTATCCTCAAGCCGGGCCTGGCTCAGTCCGTCCTAGATAGTAATAGGAACAAATGGTAGAGCCCTGTCTTCAGATAAATTCCCTAGAGCCATAATGTGAAGTTAGAAGGCTGCAGGGGAAAATGCTCGTGGAAAATTAGAAAATTAATAGCCATAAGGTTTAAGATTGCATGTAATTACCGGCTGGAACGGGATAGTGAACATTAATTATGTCGCGTGAAAAATGGAGCTGTTTCCTCGTTAGAGTTGAATGATGCGGTAGTTCTATGCGTTAAATTGAGCTCGGCTTTCTTTTGCCGCGGCTCCGCTAATACAATCTCAGCTTACCAACCACTACCAGGGCTGGTTCATTATTTGTTCTGCTACACTTTTATTTGCTTTGTCAGAATAATATTTAATATACGTTACGTACTTTATTTTCCGCAGAGTAGTACGCAATAGTAGTAGTAGCCTTCCCTAACTTTAGTCAGTATTATTATATTTTCTGACAGTGTAGTTAGGTACTTGAATAAGGCATCTTATAAACTTTTCCGCTATGTTATGCAGAAACTCCGATTATAATTTCAGTCTTTGTAGATTCCCTCAATTCAAATGATAATAGAATTGCGTTGTTGACTTGACAGTAAAGTCTAAGATGAAAATGCATTAAAATTACTTGAGCGCTGAGTTTTGGCCGAAGGGTGTAAAGTTTCGAAGATTCACTGGCCGCCTGCAAGGGGATACCGCCGCCGCCGTGCACCGTCGTCGTCAGCTGACACCCTGATTGCATCATTTACACGTGCTCGTCATTATTATTTAAGTTTTTATATTTTATGTATGTTAAGTATGTTATCTTTATACATTATATATATATATATATTATGTATGATATATTTTAAGGTATATATTGCTATGTACTATAGAATAAGTTAAATAAAATCTGTAACTTTTCTATAATCTGAAATAAATGAATTATTATTATTATTAAAATGCCTACGATTTTGGAAATTTAACTTGTTCACTTGCTTTGACTGGACATGGTTATTTGGTTCACACTTGTATTTATTTCACCCTGAAGACAGAGTATTCCCTAAATTCAAATAAAAAAGACCTAGAACTTCATTGTTAACTTGACAGTTTGGAAATTTATTGAATTACAAGCTTAAGTACGTTAACAAATAAAGTGTTCGTAAAGTTCGTTTGCTGCATGCACCTAATAAAACTATAAAACGACTTTTATAGTTTTATTATAAAACAATTTTTATAGATTTTAATAACTTTTCATTGATCCCATTGTCAGAACTGAACAAAATGAAAATGGGACCACACGAGAAGCACCGGCTATCATATAAAAAAAGTCATGAAGATCGGACCACCCAGTCAAATGTTCTATGGTAACCAACATAAAAACAAATACAGTCGAATTGATAACGTCCTCCTTTTTTGAAGTCGGTTAAAAATACCTACAATTTTACCAATTTAACTAGTTCACTTGCTGACTGTACATCGTTATGTAGTTCACTCTAGTATTTATTTCAGCCTGAAAACAGAGTAACGACATTAGGTCCTCACCTTCAGACTAGACAAGGTTGCCGTTAACTAACCATTATTTACTGCTTTTTCAGCCTTCGTATTCGGCGAATTCACAGTTTTTTTTGTAAATATTTGTTTTAAAAACATGTTCGAAATATTTCACGGCTTTTGTTCTAGAATTTTACTCCTAACTCAATTCAATAGAATTTCCAGTCGTAGGATAACGAAATGGATAGAACATAAAAATGAATTCTTAAATTCTTTATTGCACACACAAAATCATACATAGGTATAAGTTTACAAATACTGGACATGTACAAAGGCAAGCTTAACCCTAAAAGAATATTCATACAGCAAACCTATGGTTAGAGAGAGAGTTTACGACTGTGGATAGATATTGTGTACACACGAGACAACAAAAACAAAAAATACAAATAGTAATATTAAAACTACATAAAAAAACTAGTGTACTAAAATAAAGTACAATACGTAAAACATTCTGGATACGTATATGTACATATACTTAAGGTAAACGGGAACGGACATAGGCTACTTGAATAGAGCGTGCGAAGCCGCGGGCAAAAGCTAGTATATAATATACCATAAATACATACAATTATATAAATTTATATATGCTATGACTTTAGAGATAGATAATGCACCTTAGACTTAAATACGCTTTGTGAAAGACTGGCTTGTATTGAGTGGGGATGAGCGTTCCAGAGTCTTGGTGCCTTCACAGTGAAAGAATCATGAGAGCGGCTGGTTTTATGCTCAAGGTTTGGAGATGAAGGGATATAGCCGTTCTACAGGGATTGCCACGGGGAACATGAAACACGAAGATAAGAACGAGAGAGAGGATTAAAGAGGATAAAGTAAAGGAAAGACAAGATATGGAGAAGCCGGCGACGACATATGGGAAGCTATTTAGCTGGGTTCGGAACTGGGACACATGGTCAAATTTGCGCAGCCCGTAAATAAACTGGATGCTCAATTTCTAAAGGCGCTCTAATTTATTCAAAAGCTCCTCTGAGACGTCTAAATAAGAAACATCCGCGTAGTCAAGGATAGGTTTCTACCTATCCTTGACTACGAAGCAGATATTGGGCAAGAGTTATTTTGGTCTCGAGAGGTAGACATTTTTGAAGACGTTAAAGGGACTGAAAGAAGATATTTTTTATTAATTGTATTAATTTTGGGGACCAAGACAAGCGTTTATTAAAGGTAACACCCAGATTCTTGGAACTTTCCGAGTATGTGATAGGTTCACCAACGAACGTCACTGGGGAAAAAGAAATCAGGCAAATTTTTTTAAGCATTTTATAATGAGAGCCAAAAACAATTTCTTGAATTTTGGAGTCCGAAAGTGTTTGCCCATTCATTAATTTTATTGAGGTCATCATTGATTTTAATAATGCCTTCCGAGATCTAGCCTGAACCGAAGTGCGTAATAAAGCTACATAACTATTCAAAATAAGTTTATTTTATGGTTTTGACTACTTTTGTCAAAAACATATAATAAACTTATTTTGAATACAGTTTTCTAAACCACAGAGATGTCGTCCTAATAAGCGACGTTTTTAGGTATGATAAAATGACGGGATTTCGTGGCAAGAAGAGATATTGTTAATACTCAATCTCGTTGTCCGAATTGGAGCTCGCAAGTCGTCGCGCAAGCACAGGATGTGCTATTAAGCATCGTGCGATCTAAAACGACACCTGTTGGGCCATCGCACGATCATTATGATCGCGTGACCAAATCAGCATCGTCTTTTGTCATTGCGAGACATCCCTCAATCGCAATCACATCATTATCTCGTTAGCCAATTATAAAGACGCTAAATACCTACCACAATCCTACTAATATAATGGATATGAAAGTCTGCGTGAATGTTTGTTATCTTATCACATAACCCCGTAACTACTTAACTGATTTAGTACATAGATAGCTTAAGCTCTATGATAATTGATAACAGATAGACTAACCTTATTTTCAAAAGTTTAACTCTGAGGGGATTCAAAAGGGTGGTAAAGTTCCTATGGAATTATTCTTTGGTTCAATTCACTCAAAACGATATAAATAAACTATACAATAAATAATGAATCACATATTTTAGGTATACTTTTATAAAACTACAACTACAAGTGGCAATGAATTTCTGAATTTTTATGATTCCACGCGGCCGAAGCCGCGGGGCGCAGCTAGTGATCACTAAAATACCTTTTACCAGTTTCTTGAAACGTTTAAAGTTCTTAGCAGATATTCACAGATCCCATTATTCCTTGAAACAGTGTAGGTAATATACCCCAACGTGAAACCCCACCCTTATGAGTGTAAGAGATGGTAAATAATGCTCGAGTTTTGGCAGAGCATAATAAATTAGATAATTTATGTGTTTGTCGAAGAAAACTGCTTTCTATTAGCTAAAATTGTCTGGTATTGTTAGTAGGTAGTTGGCAGTCATGGCGATCCTTGACTCGTTAAAGTTTGTGCTTACTGTCAAATCATTCCAGTTATTATCAGTAGTTAGATTTATGGTCAGACTAGTCTCAGCTAGCAAACGGGAATAAAATCCGTTTTGCCAGGGTTATATGATAGCTGAATAAGACAGAAAAAACTTCAATTACCGAAAAAAATGGCATTATAACATATCCATATCTAAGCATTCTAATTAAAATACCAACATTTAATTCTCTCAATAAAACTGGCGAACATGAAAAAGCCGTTTGCCAGATTACTCTGACTATCTGACCGATAGGAATAACCCGGAATAGAAAATAAGAATGATGCTAGTCCTTAGTGATTCAAAATTTTATTCCATATTCTATACCAATTTGAGGATTATACAGTTGACACGACCAAAATCTACTACTACTAGAACGAAATTTACTACCAAAAAAAGCAAACAAAAAAATTAATTCAAAAACTTGAAACGTATTCTCAGAAACAGAGTCACCAGATGCTGGATCTCAGGGGTTACTTCGAATACTAAAAATAACTTGACTGAGACAAAAAAACACAAAGGTGGGTCTGAACTTTTAACAACCAACAAAAACCCGTGCGTCATTGTGATGATAAAATTCTAAATAATAAAATTCTCCATCTGGCCCACTGCCACTGCCTGTTTGCTAATTCTTTGAGCTATGTCGATAACTTTCGTTCTTTGTCGGATGTATTCGTTACGAATCCTATCGTTCAGAGAGACTCCGAGCATAGTTCTTTCCATAATTCGCTGAGCGACTTTAAATTGGTGGACCAGCCCTATCGTGAATGTCCACGTCTCAGCTCAGTAGGTCATGAATGACGGGTATGACCGGTAGGTAGCATTGCGGTATGGATGAAGAGAAGACTTAACGTAGCTTTCCAAACGCTGCCCAGCCTAGCCAGATCCTCCTCTTGGTATCCTTCTCAACATTGTTTTTAACTTACTGCAGAATTTGTCCCAGGTATTTAAGTGTACTCGGAAACAATTTCGAGCCACCCTGGCCATTTACGACGACCGGTCCCGGATCAATGAGGCCATTGATCATGATTTTGGTTTTATCCAAATTCATGCCGAAACGGATGCATCGCGGGGCTAAAGCTAGGCCGTCCAGCATCCGGTTCAGCTCCTCCAGCAACTCCGTCATTACGCCTATGTCATCAGCGAATCGCAGGTGTATATGTAATCGCCGTTTATGTTAATGCCCTTACCTCTTCAGTCCAGCGCCTTAAACATATCTTCCATTGCGCTCGTGAAGTTTCGTGGATATAACATTCCCCTGTCTCATTCCTCTGCGCAGTTGGAATGGTTCGGACTGCTGGTCCTGTACTTGGACACTCATAGTTGCGGCTTTGTAGAGACATCTCAGCACCTTGATATAACGACAGTCTACTTGGCATCGCTGTAAGTAAGAACAGCACGAGTTTCGGCAGAGTCAAAGGCCTTTTCACAGTCCGCATTGTATTGTATTGTATTGTATTGTATTGTATTGTATTGTATTGTATTGTATTGTATTGTATTGTATTGTATTGTATTGTATTGTATTGTATTGTATTGTATTGTATTGTATTGTATTGTATTGTATTGTATTGTATTGTATTGTATTGTATTGTATTGTATTGTATTGTATTGTATTGTATTGTATTGTATTGTATTGTATTGTATTGTATTGTATTGTAATGTATTGTATTGTATTGTATTGTTGGGGCCGAGGGGCATATGTGCAGTGTATAATCGGCTATCTCGGCGAATATCTCCAGTTTTGACAAAACGATCCTCCCATCGCGCGTTTCAAATTTCTTGAGGTGGCTCCTGCCAAGCTGCTCAGTGAATACTTTGGACCCTTGGTTTCCTTATATTGCCTCTTCAATGAAGTGTGTGTTGGAGCCTCGAAGGTCACGCTATACCATCTTCGCACTTCGCTTGTTCAGGTCTGACCTGTCTGATGAAGTCACTTGGGTGGTTTCTCGTCTTTTTGTTATAAGCCCGAGAGTCTCATTCATTTTGATTTCTTGCCCTTGTTCCTTAACGTTTCGACCAGATTGTGAAGGATCTTCCTACACAATCTGGTCGAAACGTTGAGGTCGTCAGTGCCATCAGTGCGATCCAAGGCAACAAATGTATTCCCGAGAAGCTGCTGGAAGTTTTCGGTGACCACCTTGATTTAGATCCGGTAAGGTCGGAGCGTGGACTTCGTCAGACGGTTTCTTTCAAGCTTTAAGTCGATATTCAGAGAGCCTCGGAGCAGTCTGTGATCAGATCCGGTAGTTCAACAGGTTCACCTGTTGACCACTGAGACATCGCTGAATATGTGCTTGCTTTCCGTCAAGATGAAGTCGATCTCATTTTTAGTCACAGTGTCGGGGCTTTGCCACGTCCACTTCCTTTGGGGCCGTTTCTTAAAGAAGGAGTTCATTAAGATCAGCCCCTCCTTCTCAAGGAATTCATCAAGTATTTGTCCCCTGTGATTCCTGACTACATAACCATGTCTTTTTGGGATTTATTGCCGTTCCGCGTTACCACCTTGCCGATAAAGTCCCCCATAACAACGTTGAAAAGTGAGTTTTAGTGGTGTTATTACGTAACACCACTAGAGGCTTTAGATATCTCTTCATACATACCCTCCACTTCATCATCCGAGTGTGCCGAGGTCGCTGCGTAGACCTGAATTACCTTCATGCTATACTGCTTGGATAGCCCTAGGATCAGGTACGCTATCCTGTTCGATACACTGGATATTTCTTGAAGGTGCAGGTGCAGGTGAGGTTGGCTTGGGCGCCGAAAGATGTAAGTTGGCGCCCCTTACTCTCTAATTACATTAGGAAAGGAAAATGCGTACGAAGCATGTCTAGCATATAAAAGGCATGGCATGAAAAACGTCACATTTTTCATACTCATTAAATTAATTTTATTAGTACGTAAGTATGTATTACCTATAACTAGACTACCTACATTTTGCCTGGGAATGATAAAGACAATGGACGTTTTGTTTTAGTGATATCTTGTTAGTCAACTTCAACTTCTTATTTCATGGCTTGCTGTGTCTTTGCTGCCACAACTCTGATCTTGTTAGACTGTCTAGATTGACCAATGCAAATGCAAATGTCAATGTCAATTATTACTTGCCATGGCGCGTTGTTTTTGCGCTGCGTTCTCACATACGTTGTCATAATCGTTTTATTTTGTTTTTTATTTTATTACTTTGTCTGTTCGTGACGTCACTTTTTTGGGCTCTAACGGAAGACCAGCGCTGGCTAGAACTCTTCCGGGAGCCTAGCATTTATGCTGAGTTAGGCCTTTTTATAACAACTTTAAATAACTACATCCTCTAAGATTGTATTTTGATTCTACTTACTCATAGTTGTAGGATACAATATTCGTATACTAAGTTTCTTCTGTTGATATAAACAAATGTATTTCTTTCTTTTCTTTCTTTAACCTTAGTCGTAAATACGTTACCGGACCAGACAGAGTAACTTTCTCTTAATTTAGGCGCGCGGACGGAAGTGAATCAAATTATCTTATGTATGTTTCCTAAGAATTATATTTTATTTGACCTTTAATACAAAATTTGAACAGAACTTAAATCGATTCATTCAGTAGCTCTAGCGTTGTTCGTGCGTAAACACACATTATTGACTAACTTTCGCTTTTTTCATTTAAGTATGGATTATAACATGATTTACAAGGCCATTTCGATCGGGGGTAGTCGCAACATCAACATTCAAAAATTCAGCTCTCTGTTTTTAATTCACTATTAAATAAATTATACCAATTAGTTACAACTTTTACATGTATTAAATCAATACATAGTTTACAATACCTGCCTGGGAGTGTTTTCACTGTAATCACACACATCTAAAGACCACAATGTCACAGAAATCCTTGGAGGTTATGGCCAACTCAATGAAGCAAATGGAATCCTTGTTTATAAGGCAAATGGAAGATTTCAGCAGCAGAATTGAGCAAAGCAGTACACCAAGCAAGGCCACCACTTCAAGTCTTGCTACTGAGCTTGCTACATTCAGGACCTTCATCATGGCAGCTTTGAAGATCCTCCAGGACCAATTTCAGGCTCTTAGCCGTGAAGTTGACAGCCTTGAAATGAGAAGTAGGCGCAAGATGTTACTGCTGCATGGTGTTCCAGAGGCAAAGGGTGAGAAAACCAGTGACATAATTGTCCAGACCATTGTTCAGAAGCTGAAAGTAGTGGGATTCACCAACACTGCCATTAGTCGGTGTCATAGGATGGGCCGCCCTAACTCTGCAGATCGCCCTAGGCCCATTCTACTCAAACTGCGTGATTCTGAAGTCAAGAATGAGGTATGGTACGCTAAGACCGAACTAAAAGGCACTGGCATCACTTTGTCGGAATTCTTAACAAAGCCTCGACACGAAACATTCATGGCCGCAAGACAACGATTCGGCGTGGCGAAATGTTGGACTCAGGATGGCAGTATAGTCATTCTAGGTTCCGACGGTGTCCGCCACCGCGTAAGCCATCAACAAGACCTCGACAGAATTATTAGCCGGCTAGAGGAGCGCAGGCCGGCTTCGGTAGCCGTCAAGGAACCCGTGGCTGAGTCCTCGAGGAGTCGGCGTGCTCGTTAGATGTTACGTAGGTTATCATAACACTTTTTTTTTGCATTTCTAACACAACTAAAGTAGATAATGCTGATTACCCTCTGCAAATAATGTTCACAATTCTGTTTTGCTATAAATGACATTGACATATCCAATGACTTTCACGGTACTATCAATTTAAACTGTCAAAGTCAAACGCTGTTCACTCGGCTGATTTCTTCTGTCCAGAACTTAATGTTTTTCTGTTGCGTTTCACTTCTGTAACCTTTTGTTAGATTATGCAGATGGTATTAGTATTCATGCAAATCTTTTGTTTTCTAGCATATTTTTTATTTTTCTTAGTTGTTATTTACTGATCTGATACACAACCGGCAGGTGGAGTAAATTAGGTAGTGTAAAACTAAGTCTAAAAATAAAATTAGAGTAATAATTCTGTATAACTAGGTAGGTGCCTACCTAGGTACTTATTATTATTGTAGGTAGGTACTTATTAGTTATTATAAGTAAGTAAGCAATAGGTATAGCTGGTAAATAATGCTGCATAACATCTTTGGTCAGACCAGTAACAGTGATGATGAATATGAATCATTGTCTTCCTCTTCCTTCTCTAGTGATGATAGCTTTGTCAGTATTCCTTCTCTCTCCGAAAATCTTGCTGCTCAGTTTTCTGATGTACCGAAAAATTTTAATGTTGTCCATATCAATGCACAAAGTGTCCCGGACCATTATCCCGATATGCTGGCGTCGTTCGACCATAGATCCATTCATGCTATTCTTATTTCGGAATCGTTTCTCAAGCCCTGTCTACCTTCTACTTCTTTCTCTCTTCCTGGATTTCGCCTTATCCGTAACGACCGCGTTGGTGCGCGCTGTGGTGGGGTGGCCATATACTTACGGTCACACATTCCCTTTTCTATTATTAGCATGTCTATCCAGCCTCCTCCGCCCAATGCAGGGGAACATCTTTTTGTTGAGGTCACTCTCTCTCACACTAAAATCTTGCTTGGAGTTTTCTATTGTCCTTCCCTCCGGATCAACTATTTTTCCTCCTTTGAAAAACTTCTAGAGGATCTCGTTCCTAACTATAGTCAAACCATCATTATGGGTGACTTCAACACCTGTCTTCTCAAAAGAGATCATCGCACTGCAGCAATTGAGTCTATTGTTCGGTCTTGTAATCTGCATATCCTCCCCCTTGGAGCCACCCACCATTTTCCGAACTGTGCCCCATCCCTACTAGATTTAATTATAGTTTCTTCTCCTTTCTTTGCTGTTAGGCATGGCCAATTTTCCGCTGATAATTTCTCTTACCATGACTTAATCTTTTTATCATATAAAATCCGCCCCCCTAAGTCTAAGCCTAAAGTCATTCTACAAAGAAGTTTTGGTAACATTGACAGCGCTAAATTGTTAGTTGATGCTCGCGAACTGGATTGGTCGTCTGTCTACGATGCTGATACTTTGGACGATAAGGTAGCCACCTTCAATACTATAATTACTCATCTTTTTGATAGACATGCACCTTTTCGTCCTATCAAACTAAAACATCTTCCTGCACCTTGGCTGACAGATGACATTAAGTTGCTCATGCATCAAAAATCTTGTGCGAAAACTAGGTACAAGATTAATCCGAGTGAAAAAAATAAGACTGCCTATTTACAATTTCGCAATCGATGTAACAGAAGGTGCAGGGATGCTCAGCGTCGTTTCATTCACGAATCCGTTGCTGACGAGGATCCTGCCAAGGTCTGGAAATTCTTTAGAACACTGGGAGTCGGAAAGTCTAAACAGGACTCGATACCAGACAATTTAGATATAAATTCTTTAAACCGTCATTTTTCACCTGCTCCTACCATTTCAGACGCTGTCAAAAATAATACTCTCGGAAATATTTCGTCTACTATTACCCCTCACCACTCTCAATTCTCTTTTCAACCAGTAACCCCCGAAGATGTTAAGAAGAGTGTCCTATCCATTTCTTCAAAAGCGGTTGGGACTGATGGTATCAGTCTCAATATGCTTATTCCTATTTTGAACGTCATCCTTCCGATCCTCTGCCATATCCTTAATTATTCATTGGAGTATGGGGTCTTTCCATCTAGTTGGAAGGAAGCCCAGTTAATCCCTTTACCCAAGAAACCCAATCCCAAATCCTTTTCTGAATACCGCCCTATTTCTATTCTCCCCTTTCTGTCAAAAGTTCTGGAACGGCTTGTGCACAACCAGCTTAACTCTTTTCTCTCTCTGCACAACACTCTTAATCCTTTGCAATCGGGTTTCCGTAAAGGCCATAGTACTGTGACTGCCCTGGTCAAAATAGCTGACGACATTCGACTAGGAATGGATAGTCGACAACTTACTATTTTAACCTTGCTGGATTTTAGTAATGCCTTTAACACAGTAGACTTTGACATACTTCTAGCATTCCTTCGCACTCTTAACATATCCCAGGGGGTGATTGACTGGTTTTTCAGTTACCTGCATGGTCGCCGGCAGAGAGTCCGCCTCGGCGAGTCTGTCTCGTCATGGTGTGATACTTCTGTCGGTGTTCCGCAAGGTGGCGTCCTCTCACCTCTTCTCTTTGCTATATTTATTAATTCCATCTCTCAAAATTTAACTTCTTCTTATCATCTCTACGCGGATGATCTGCAGATATACACACAGGCACCGCTGAATCTTATTAGCAACGCAGTTGATATAACTAACTCTGACTTACGTCATATAACTGAGTGGAGTCGAGCTCATGGTTTAAAAATCAACCCTGCCAAAACTCAAACTATAATTATTGGTAGCGCGAAACTGATAGACAGACTGGACTGGCAGACAGTGCCCCAAGTTCATTTTGATGGAATACCCATCCCGTATAGTTTGACCGTAAAGAACCTAGGGGTTATCTTTGACCGTAAACTTTCATGGTGGCCTCAACTTGAAGTCACCTGTAAGAAGCTCTATGGTTCAGCAGGTTCTCTTAGAAAGTTGCGGTACTTTCTGCCGACTGCTACCTAAATAACTTTAGCCCAATCTCTTCTTCTCCCCGTTCTGGACTATGCCGACGTATGCTATTTAGACCTTTCTGAGGAGCAGTTGGACAAGCTTGAGCGTCTCCAAAACTTCTGCATTAGGTTCATATTTGGTTTACGTAAATATGACCACGTCTCTCCTTTTCGCACCATGCTCAAGTGGCTCCCCATCCGACTTCGACGGGACATGCATGTTCTCTCTCTTCTCTTCTCTATTCTCTTTAATCCTCTTTCCCCAGTGTATCTTAAAGAGCGGTTTGAGTTCCTACATTCTTCTAACTCTCATAATCTCAGGTCATCAGATAACTTACTCCTCAAGTTTCCCACGCATTCCCAATCCTTCTATGGCAATTCTTTTAGTGTACAGGCGGTTCGTCTTTGGAACAAACTGCCTGTCGATATCAGGCTTGCTCCTTCCATCTACTCCTTTAAATCCAAACTGAAGTCCTATTTCCTTTCTACAGCTGTTTAAGCTCATTAATTTCATCATCTTATTCTGGAACCTTAGATGTGATTGTAGCTCAATATTTTATTTTTAATAAGTGTATTTTGGACCTACTGTATTAGTTTATTATATTATTAGGTTATTTTGTATTGAATGTAATCAAGTAATATGAGTTCTGTTTTCACTAATGTACACTGTCGACCCTTTTTCTTCTTCTTATATCTTTTATTCTCATACCAAGGTTGCCTGGGAGAAATCGCTCTCAGCGATAAGGCCGCCTTTTGTACTACATTTATTTATTATTTAGATATAAGACTTTAATGTATATTTATTACTATTAGTACAATAAAGTGTTCATTCATTCATTCATTACAAGACAAAAGCTTTAGAGACGCGAGGTTAACTAATCTTTATTAGAAATTTGAGAATTCCGCTCACGTCTCTAATAACCAAAGGCTAAGAATTATAGTATGAACCCAGTAACCAACTAGGCAAGTAACAGAGACTTCTAGCAAATTGCATGATTTGGATGCAGTCCATGAAACCTTCAGTTGGTCATGTTGGTTGCTAATTGGAAACTTATCTTTATCACCCTTTAAGGCAAAAATAATAACTTTACGGTAAGGTCTCCAATTCGTTTTTTTTAAGTTTTGAAACTATACTACTACCATACTTCATGTCTAAGTACTTATTTTGGAAGTCTTTGTAATAATGTTACTAAAGCTACTGAAATAGTCACATAAAAACTAAATAGGAAATAAAGTGCCATTTGATCACCTTCACCTAATCTATTTAATCTCCAGTAAAGAAGAGAAAAAGGAACCTTCAGCTAGTTAGAGCGTATTGTCCCAGCACAGTCACGTAGACGAGTTCAACTGTTGGCTCAAGCGGCTGCGGAATTTATTGAGCAACTCTCGGACAACTTGCGGGATTAATTCGCGTTTATGTCTTTACTTGGCGCCCAAATAAAGTGATATTGCTTGCCAGATTTACTATTCTCCTATAAATGGTCTGCATGGAATTAATGAGCCCGCAGAGATTATTTACTTCAGTTACAGTATCGGTTTCGTTGTGCAAAAAATGTTTAACAGATAAATTCATAAAAAGGTAGGCTGTTAGTCTTAATGGAAGGATTCGAGCAGATATCGGGTTCAATTTGGTTTCATACTTTTTAAAACAAAAAACTGGATTTAACAGACTGCAAAATACGCCAAATAAATGAAAAAAATTCTATCCGTTTAAAAGGGTTCATTTTTCTGGCGGTCTCAATTGGCGCGAGTCGCATTGTATATCAGTCAGCTGGCACGGGCGCGCTATCGAGATCATAATTACTGGACTTGGCACTGACTACCGCCCGTGATAGATACGTTAGTGTGCCACTGTCTCTTTACAAACGTACTTACTTGTACATTGAGCCACATATCTCTATGCTTAAATGCTTGGCAGTGTCTGATAAAAGCTAATCACATGTCATAATCTATCCGAACGCACTAAGGCCCGTATTATAAAGACTTGCTCAGTCATAGATCTATGCTTGAGTGACTTTTATGCTATAGAAAATCGTTGCTCAAGCTTAGATCGATGGCTGAGCAAGCTTTCATAATAGAGGCCTAAGAGAGTCAAAAGAATTAAATAGATTTTATACAATTAATCATAATATTCGATTCTTTGGACTCCCTGGCGCGTTCGGTTCGGCCAGGAGGCTTACTGTAAAAACAAACATCGAAGTTTCTGATTGTTTTTTGCGCAAACGCAAATTATGTAACCCGCTTACATTCCTAATGAATTCGTCAAACTACAAAAGTTTATATAGTAAAATAGCATATTATGTAGGTTAAAACGCGGTGTAGCGGGCGATGCTTGTGTGCCGCTTTTTTGACAGCATTATGTCATACTCGCCCCGGTTATAGTGAAAATCAGCCCTGAGTTATACGTTAGTTTCCTAGTGCAAAATGTCTGAAGTGACAACGAGTCGGGACTTTGGAAAGTTACAAGAAGCGTTACATAAACGGTTAGGTCACCTAAATCATACGTACACCTAAGCATACATTGCTCAGACAGTTTTGTTATAATCACTGAGGTTGTAAGCGAGTTAACTACGTACCTTATTTTGTGTTGGAAGAACACCAACGTAATGAATTCGTCAAACTACAATAGATTTCATAGTAAAATAACATTGTTATAATTTTTCACAGAGCATTGGTCATTGTTATAATTAACATTGTTATAATTTTTCACAGAGCATTGCTCCAACAACTTAAACTTGATGCTTCAGCAAGAGAAAGCCCGAAGCGAATATATAGCGACTAAATCGCGCAGACAGACGTAAAACACAAGGCAGGGCAACGCAAAGCCACAGGTGACCAGATAGCACAAAGGCTGTCTCGCATGTCAGGCGCTGGCTATCTGCACAGAACTTGATATTTCACGGCCTTTGTGTGGCTTCTTTGTGGGATCACGCAGATCTCGAGATTTCACATGTCACTGCGTCTCGTTCCATCCAAAGGAGGATTTTAGAAACGATTAGGATGGAAAAACGAAGCGTCATGGTTTACCGATATGGGGAGGGCATCGTTGTTCCAGCAAAGCTCTCGTCAATTCGCAATTCGTCTTCTGCCAGGCTATGGTTTCTTTACGTGTCTTGGAAAATCGTGGTTAAAAGACTACGTAAACGCGCTTTTGTGATTGTAGGCAGGTAGGTAAAGTTATTCGATAAACAAAATACTTTTGAACCCTTAAATCTGGTCATATACCTAACTATTGAGGAAAACTCAGATGGTCAAAACAAACCACTTAAAAGCTTCCCAATATTATTCCTTGTCCACATTTCACGGTGAGCCAACTGCGGATGGTCCTCTCAAAGCCTCGGTACGCATGCTCTTACATGATTATATACAATATGATTATATATTATATACATCTAATTTCTATGAAAAGGTTTATTTTTTTTTCTATGAAAATGTGACAGTGCCCCAAGCGGGAAATTTACATAACTTTTTTTCACAATCCAATGTCATCCGTTCGAACTAAGGTACACTACACTACCATTCGCCCTTCAAATGTCTAGACACCTAAAATATGGAGCATTGCACGATTTAATCACATTCGAAGTATAAATACACAGAATAAATATACAGTTCTACGTAAATACTACAAAGTGTAACAATTTCGACACCCATTAACTTCAAGTGTTTACTGTTTTGTACCTACTTGGACTAAGCTCCATTAAACAAAGGGCTCAGCTTGTTGACTTCAGCTCATAACCAAAGTTAGAATATCATTTCAAGATTTCTTTGTTTCTGGATTTAAGAGGCACTTGCTAAATAGAAATGAAAACGTTCACTCAATTTAACAATTGTTTTGCTGAGTGAGCAGATAATAATAATTTGTAATTTATTGTTTGCTCATTCTGTCTGAGCCGTTTTGTTTGTTTTATTTTATGCTGATGTTTTATGGACTCTCAGACAAAGGCATAATTTATAGATTCTTAGGCCCGTATTATGAAAGCATGCTCAGTCATCGACCTATGCTTGAGTGATGGTTATCTATAGTTTTGAGTAAAGACTAATTTTACAACATTGCTCAAGTCATACAGAATACAGAATTTATTTATCAAACCATATGTAACATAATCTACACTCTCTAATCTCTAATGTAACTCTCAAGTAACGGTGCGTTCTTACTACGTTATTACGCATTATCGAACGGTAACTAAGCATTGCTTGAGTACATAATTGCCTATTTAAGAAAGATCTAAAACTTTCATATCTCTACCAAGTGATTTTTTAAACTCATCTTTACACAAGTGTGGTCTGGACCACGCTTTAGTGAGGCTTGGAAAGGATTTCTACGCGCCAAAGTTTTTTTTTTTCAAATAAAGTGCCAAAAAATAATCAATAATCATTTATTTAGTAAATTTCTAGAATTACACGTCACTTTTTGTGCATAGGTTAGGTAAGGTTTCGTTTCACAATCAGTTCGCTTAGATAAATGTGTAGACCATAGACAAAACCCTACTCACTCAAGTAAAGATTTTGTTAGTGCAACTAGCTAGCTATAGTGAGAGTTACGTTCTTTAATAAAGATTTACATGAGCAGAGATTCTAAGCTTGAGTAGAACTCACGTTATGACTACGTAAGTAATTCTTAGGGAAGATTTCACAATACGGGCCTAAGATACTGTCAAGAAAAGCATGTCCAATTTTTTTAAGCACACTTTACTCACACACAATAAGCAATTATGTCATTTACCCGAACTCTATTTTGGGGAACGGGTGCGACCAAGTGTTTGAGGTTTTTATACAAAAAATTATGAAAATCTATTTCTTTGCTTAGATAAGACTCCCATGAATGGCTTTGAAGACTTTTAGAGTAACCTTAGCTTTTGTATCTGTAAGCAGAACAATTAAATAATAAAAATTTACGTATCTACCGAAGAAAATAACTGTATTTTATCTTCCAGGTTTCTGATATTATTGCATTCAGATCATAATCTGCATGCAATAACATTTTAGGATATTTACGTAACAGAAAATGTATTATTTGTTTTAGTGTTGTTTTATTGTGCGCCACAACCTACATAAATAGTGACCGATGTTAGGGCCTCCATGAAATATATATTAGCAGTTAGATATAGTTATTTTCTTTCGTTCCTCCGAAACCTGACGCCTTAGGATATTATTTTCTGAAACACTTATTCAATATGAATAACTTTTATTGTGAGCACCGATAAATAAAAAACACAAAATAGTGACAGATGCTATGACCAAAATCTTCGAACCCCTTTGCGATTCCAGGTCTTTTAACTAGTTCTGTAGCATTCAGTTGGTTGTTTCAGACTGAACCACCGGTTATTCGGTCTGTGGCCGTGGTGGTGGCATGCGTGCAACGTCGCTCTGCACGCGGCGTGCTGCGCGCTGGTCGCGCGCGCTGGCGTAGTGCTCGCGCACCTCCAGCGTCCATTTGCTGCGCTTGCGGCGCTGCTCTTTGCGGTACACCCTATACACACTGAAGCGGTAAGTGTTTATAATAACGGAAGCTTCCACGTAAACTAGTCATTTTGCAGGTATTATAAAACTTTCGATAATTTTATCTTGGATCCAACAAAAAACCAAGAATCCGTTCTTATTTATGTACTCACACTTACTTCTTTCTAAAAGCACGTTTAAAACATAATGAACAACACAAGAAAACTCAAGATGAAAATTTATTCTAAAGCATTATCTAGCTATGCATACCCACGCGAAAAATCTGATCACATAACATTATTTCAAGAACGGCATAATAGCAGAGAAGTAATTGTATGTTAAAATGTGTATAGGTAAGTAATTGTACAGTGCAGTCGCAGTCATTAATCTCTCAGCAAAGATTTTTTCATGATTGCATCGACAGGCGATGTATCACGGCGGAATTACAGGGGGCGAAGTGTCGCGGTGTCTCCAGGGATGACACGCCGCATAATTGCGCCGTTCGAGCTGCCAGCCGATTTATGGACTGGGCTCACGGCTTCGGATAGATTTTCACGGTGATTGTACATCGATTTATGATCTTGTTGTAGCGAATCAGTTACGCATTAAAATTTTGCCAGAATTTTTATTATTATAATAATTTTTAATGTTGTATTTATTATACTGTTCCATTGGTTAACAGAATTTGATTACCTTTTCACTGTTGTTTACAGAATGTTCCAGGTGGCCGTAATTAAAGTTTTGTAAAGTTTGGTTCAGTTTTCAATCTACACCCAAAAATGGTGATTTTGATCTTTAAAACTACCTATTAAGGCTCGAACCTAGTAAATTTGTAAAAAAAACTAGGCTTAGATCTCATTATTTACAGTTGTAAAAAACAAGAATTACATAAAGATCAAAATTAAAAAAAAATAAAACTTCGTTACTACAAGTTGGGTCGTTTTAAAGACACGACTTATATTAAAAGTCCTGAAGATAATATTTAATCTCCTTGCAAAGGCGGTTGATGGAAATATTAGAAAAGTTTTCTTTAGAAATAAAAAAGTTAAGAATGTCATTTTTTACAAAGATCAACCCTACGTATAATTTTAAAACCCTACTTTTTTGCAAAAAATACCTAGTTTTTTACGATAAAACCATATTTTGATATGTTGTTCTGCAACTGAGTTTCACTACGAAAGACCCTCGTAAATTAGGTTTAAACTTAATTTGAATTAGTAGGTACTATTAAGTAAGTAAATACCTACCAAGTTTAATTAGGCACCATTAATAACCGTTATTGTATCAGTGCAGCTAATAAATCAGAAACTGCTTTTCAAGCGGCCTACATTAATTTGCCGAAATAATAACGATAAATATTTTCGAAGGAATGTTGATTCAGCTTAATTTATGGACTTTTTAGATATTTCCGTAGAAATAACTGTTATGTTGGATTTTAAACAGCCATTTTCAATAAACAGTGTTGCAGGTATTCATGAATGAAATACTTTACGTGTATGGTGTATTGGAACTCTAAGGGATTTTCATGGAAATGCTTGTTTATTAACAATAACAACACTATTGACATAATTATTATAGTCGAGACAAATCAATTAAATTATACCAATGATATTACATCACTGAATAGCCAACTGAAACATTTCCCTTCCTGGTATTCCGTGAATACATAGTTAATTTATATACCGAACTGTATTACGAGTCGATGTTATTACAACTTTGTTCGTCTTTTCAAGTAAAAATAGAAGCAATATAATTTAATAAGCGACTCATGTGAAATTATTTTGGCATATTTATTTATCATTAAAATTATACATCATACATATATTGAAACAATGTTTTAAAATCTAGTATTGTAAACACTAGTTTTAGTTTATATGAAATTATTTCTCGAAACGTTTTAAAATTTGTAATTATGATTTTTTTCCATGTGAAACTATTACTAAGAATAAGTCATTCGTCGTCACTGTTTGTCAGTATTCACCAATTTAATCATTCGACAAATATTCAAAAATAAAGAGACATTAAATAAACGGGTTAAACCAGTTTTCCCCTTTATCCAATTCCCTTTGGGGGAAAACTGTTTATTTTTAAGTCGAGTTTACCAAAGAAAAGCAAAAAAAAACATAGTACTTATCCGAAATAAACCGACTTTGCCTAATTTTTTATTTTAATCTTTATTTAAATATCGACTTTGCCTTAAGATGATATTAAAAAAAAAATTAACTGCAATTACCCACCTTGAGAAGTCTCTTGTAGGGATAAAAAGTTTGTGTTCTTCCTACACCAACAAGGTACGTAGTTCACCCGCTTACATTCATGAATTAGTCAAAATACCATAACGTTTGTAGTAAAATTAGATACGCTATTGCATTGGATACATTCGCATGCAAAGATATAATGTACAAGTTATTGTATATTGTTACCCAAGGGATGAAAGTAACTTAAAAAAAGTTACTTTCACCCGAGGTCAACATCAACAAAACACTGACCTTTTCATCACGAATACAAGGTAGGTAAAAATAAACAAGAAATAAATGGCTAAGTAATACCTGCTCAACCTCCTCAACAGCCTGTATTGGTCCACTACTGGACGCAGGCCTCCTCCTGATAAGCACCTTGTTGGCGTTTATGTCTGGAGGGTAGTCCCCATAATCCCCGCGCTGGGCATGCGGGTTGGGGATCGCAGTTTGGTGGTATAATTGTTCTGCAGGAGGCGCTACTGCCCGTCCCCCGGTGGATATCCCTTAGTCGCCTCTTACGACACCCGCGGGAAGAGTTGGGGTGGTACAAATTCTAAGTCAGTACCACGCAGCTAAAGTAATACCTATGTATATGATTATAATATAGTTATTAAAAAAATATTATATCAATACCAGTCGGAAGCGTAAACATAAACAATCTATAGGTAGCTCAACTGATCCATATCAATACCAGTCAGAAGCATAAAAATGAAAACATGAATTAGCACAGATGACTGAAATCAGAAGTTAAGTCCATATCTGAATCAGATGGAATCAAGTTATTATAATAGAAATATCTGCTATACGGAAGTATAAACAAAAATACAACTCCAAAAAACAAATGAAGATCAGAGAATTATTTATTATTATGATTTTTTTTAAATATTTTTTTCGAAATCTATATTTGTTTTATAGAAATAGTTGAAAGTTAATTCATCATCATCATCATCATCGTCAGCCTATAACTGCTGGACATAGGCCTCCCCTAATGACCGCCATAGCGCCCTGTCTTCAGCTTGATGCATCCAGCATCTGCCTGCAGTCTTTCGCAGATCGTCATCCCACCTGGCCGGAGGGCGCCCTACACTACGTTTGCCGAGTCGCGGTCTCTGCTCAAGAACTCGTTTACTCTTCAGTTCAGTTGTCAGTTCTTCGCGAAATACGGCGGCCCACTGCCACTTCAGCTTGCTAATTCTCTGAGCTATGTCGATAACTTTGGTTCTCTGCCGGATGTATTCGTTACGAATTCTATCCTTCAGAGAGACCCCGAGCATAGCTCTTTCCATAGCTCGCTGAGCGACCTTGAACTGGTGGACGCTGCCCAGCCCAACTGGATCCTCTTCTTGGCCTCCTTCTCAAAACTGCTTTTACCCAACTGCAGAATTTGGTAAGTATACTCAGGAAACAATTTCGAGAGGGTGGCCATGTACGACGACCGGCCCCGGATCAATGAGGCCATTGATCATGACTTTGGTTTTATCCAAATTCATGCCGAGACCGATG
This sequence comes from Eupithecia tripunctaria, assembly GCA_955876795.1. Classification (NCBI taxonomy): domain Eukaryota; kingdom Metazoa; phylum Arthropoda; class Insecta; order Lepidoptera; family Geometridae; genus Eupithecia; species Eupithecia tripunctaria. The sequence goes on along the minus strand of OY041602.1, from coordinate 6,752,812 downwards.
CGTCGCGAGGCTGTTGCTAGGCCATCCAGCATCCGGTTCAGCTCCGGCTCAGCGAAAGTAAATATTATGCTAATTTACCTAATTTTACGTTATTTTTTACATTGCGCTGTAATTGAGTGGTTTTATGAATTGCGTCAAACCAGACGCAGAAGCCATCTCACAAGAAGTTGAAGTTAAGTGGCTATATAGAAAGTTCGAATGCATGGTGACGTGACAGCTGTCACCACTTGTCAATACTTTTCAATGAAAAATATTACTTTCATCCCGCTTCCTAGGCAACTTCCGCCCTACGTTCCGAGTATGAGTGATGAAAAATAAATCATCTACCTGGGCTAGGTACATTTCATATGAACTAAATCTGTACAATCTGATGGACGGTTACTACATGGAATAAAAGTAGAGTTCTAGTATTACAAAATTCCATATCGCTTTTTTCCTGAAGTTCTCTAAGATGAGTTCTCTTAGCGGCGCACTCAGAGACGTTATACTTACTAAGTAGAGTTTTTAGTATTTAAATCTTTACTAAGTGATGGTTGTAGGTAAGCATTGACGTCCTTGAGTGCGGTTGTTAGGTCTTCTTTTATTATAATCACCGAAAAAAACTACTAAACGTCCGATTATCTTTTAAAAAAATACTCCTAGCCTTCATAAATGCCAGCGTGCTCCAAAGGAACACGGCCCTGTCAACTCCACGCCCGGGTACATGACGGGTCTGTGCCTGTGTGGCAAACGACAGCCGCCAGAGCACAACACACAACAGATCTGTCTACTAGCAAATACAGACCATCTACTTGGAATATAAGGATCTGTCTTCTTGGAATATATCTGTTTGAGAACCAATCGAACTTCTTTCATGAAGATGGAGGTGACCTCTGTGGTGCGGTGGGCGAAGGTCCACCTGCGACGCAGGAGGTTGCAGGTTCGATTCTCGCCTCGGGACAAATATTTGTACGATCTACAGATATTTTTTCAGGGCGTACTGGATGTTTTCTATGTATAATAAAAAATATCTATCTATGTTGTGTATTATATATTATGTATATCAGTGATCTTAATACCCATAACACAAGCTCTGCTTTGCTTGGGGCTAGATAATGCTGTGTGAATTGTCCAGCATTATTATTATTTATTATTTATCAAGTTCAGACTGTTGCAATAAAGGCATTAAAATGCAATTTCTTGAGTATAAACGTGTCATTGATTGTAAAGCTGAAATTACTATTACCTAGATATTAAAAATAAAATATGAAAAATAGAGGGTTTTAAAAGGTTTTTGACGTAAGTTAAGACATCAATAGATTTGTTTTGCCTTTTAATGTCAAGAAGATAATGACAAAAATCATGAACTCCCTAGTTTTGTTATGCCTAAAATACTTTAAATACTGTAAAGTATATCATCATAGAAAAATAGCATAATTCTATTTTCTATGATCAGTAGACGTTAGGTACTAATAGGTTTTATGGATATACTATGTACGTACCTTACATAGTATGACATAATATGTACCTAGCTATGTAGTAGTAATGCGAATGGACTAGTCTGTTCCGGAAACATACAAAAACTTAGCGACCAATGACCAACTTGAAATGTCTTTTAGTGATAGGCACAAGAACAAGATAAATTTTGATTGATTTATCAAGCAAGGTCCTTGAGCTTCCGGCTCGTTTGGCAGGCGAGAACTCCTCTAACCCAAGCAGTTACAAAACTAAGTTCCGTAATAGATGTTGGCAAAGAACAGCACTCGAACAAGAGTGATTCCCGCGGTGTCACAGACAATGTCAGCTGGCTACCCAATAAAGCACATTTATAGATTCCGCCCGAGCGGTCCGCACTAAAAACTCCAATATTGCAGAGCTCGGATTGTTAGGTCGCCTACACACGAGCCGAGTTGCTTGATTGCGGGGTGGCGATGAATACAGATTTGCTACTTCTGAAATCTTTCTACGATTTCGTTTTTTCTTGCTCCTGTTGATGATGTCATTTTTGTAATTCAGTATGTTTTAATAATAAAGTGGGTGGTTTATTAAAATCTGGAGAAGACTGGAAGAACCTTGACTTTAATAACACAGTTGAATATTAGTTATCTGTGTTGTTTCTTTTGTATCCAGTTCTTTATTCATCTAACTATACTATTTTAAGGTCACATAATATTATTTTTACTGACAAAAGCTACTGGCCTCGCGTGGAATGGTATTAATACAGGAAATGTGTCGTCGCTTTCCAACAGAGACCAGAACTATATTAATACAGAATTCAATTGGGATGTCAATTTACGAACATTTTTGATTTCCTTTTTCTGTATGCGGTTGCGGTGTCGAATCAAGTTTTTGGAGGATTATCACTTTTAATGACGTTTTATAATTACAAAACTCAATAATAAGTTCAAAAAAGCATACGTGAAAAACACGATCGAGTTTGACATATAATTAACGTATTTCAATTTGTAAGAACGTATAACGGTAGGTACCTAGTGCCGTAATGTTAGCCTTTTCCTAGTTTGGTTTTATACGGTAGGTATATATAAAAGCACTTCTTGCATCACGTAGCAGCTGAAACCAACACTAAATTACATTTCATACGTATTTGAAATAACAGTACAGTTCCTTGGAATTCCCCGCGCAATATAATATCTAAAGCCGTTGGTGCACTCCGTAAGAATACCATTAATATTCTGTAGACGCTGCAGGTGAGGGCTGTATACGCAGCTCCGATTCCACTCACATACTACTGTAATGTGCAGTATGCCACATGATAGTGTCACACAATATTTTTCTTTATCAGATGGAGAAATGGTGTCATTATGTAGATTTTCCTGTACTTGCTATGCGAGTTTATTTGTTCATATTACAATACAATCACATCACACTAATATTATAAATGCGAAAGTTTGTATGGATGTATGGATGGATGTGTACTTTTTATTCCGTAAATCTGTTCCCGTGGGATAAAAATCACCTTTAAACGTTTCCATAGGAACAACGCGTGCGAAGCCGCGGGGCGCAGCTAGTACAAAAATACTTTATTGTACACCATAAAAATAATATTAGGTAGGTACATGGATACATAAAAAGAGTATAATGGGCGGCCTTATCGCTTAGAAGAGATCTCTTCCAGGCAACATTGGGATGGCGAGAATTATACGAATTTAAGAAATGCAGGGGGATGTACCAAAACCTGCAAAATAAATCATACATACCATTTTAAATACAAATAATATATAAATATAAGTAACCTTACATGAAAAAAATATTTTTATGTACATACATAAGTATTAGACTATTTATATACAAAAACAAAATAGTAAGTACAAATATTCACGTCTCTGACAGGAAAAGCTCCTTGACACGAGCTTTGAAAACTGGCAAGGATACTGCTTTTCTAATAGACTCTGGTAGTGCATTCCACAACCTTATGGCCTGAATGGAAAAGGATTTGTCGAAGGAACTGGTTTTGTGGGGTATCAAATTCAGAACCAAATTTTCTGACGACCGGAGGACACGGGAAGGATGAGGATGATATTATTGACTGTGGTTTACAAAAGTACTATTTATAATGCTATACGCATTGATTTATTAAAAACGAAGATGAGGTACTGGTTGCTCGAAAGTGGCAACCTCAAATTGTGTAAAATTGTGTTCTCCCACATCAGTCACCGTCTGACCGGCGGCACGGGCGGTCGTGATTCGCGTGAAATATTGTTGTCTCAGTCTCACTTCGGTCCTAGATACGTCTTTCCGTCTTTGTTCTTCTTTGTATTGAACAGGACTGGAAATATAACTGTGAGCGTATGTGTTTGCGTGTAGTTGTAACACATGCCAATTTTTGAGTAAGCGCTGGGAGAACGTAACCTATCTTCCCTTTTTAAATCAATGGCTATACGTAGCTTCTCATTTCGAAGTGAATTTATTTGATGAAGAATGGTTTCAATAACGTTGTCCTTTATAAAATAATGTTTTTATTTTTTGATTAAATAACATCACACCACGATACCTAGTGGGAACTTTGCCGGTAAACAAATAAATACAATCAATAATCGATAGATTTATTTTGAATTCCATTTGTACTGGAATTATTTCAACCTTTGGATATTTATTCAAGTAGGCATACCCAAGAATGAAGCCATTCTTGGGATTACCCAAGAATGAAGCCTGAATGAATGGCTTCATTCTAATCAGCATTCGTTGATTATTGGAAATGATGTTTGTTTGTGTAATGTCTACTTGTGAATCATCTAGAAAAAACTAAAACCACCTCTATCCTCATTTAGAAATATACTGATATTGCCATATCTGTCTGTCTAGCGTATAAAATGTTTACAATCTACATCGTGATTTCCATCTCCCGTCTAAAAATATTTCACATTCGTAACGTACGTTTATTGCATTTGACTTTGTGATGTGAAGGCTTTAAAGCCGCACTTACGACCTAACGCCATGACAGTGTAACCTACGGTAGCAGCGGAAACAAAGTCGACAGGTGATATGCACTGCGCGCGCGCCCCATGCATCAGTATGATTCAGAAAGTTGACTAGCAATTACAATATTTATATCGCGTCGCAAAGCAAACCTTTGAATAATTCAAACCGACCGCCCCGCCAGCTAAGCTCTGTCATAATATAAAAACATTGCCGTATATTTAGGAACGATTTGATAAAACTGCTGCCAATATTGCTAAGTGTTTATCGAAGTTTGTTTATAGCTTTCAGTAAGCTCGCTTTTAGAAAAATCTTTATTTTATGGCCTGCTCGTAAATCATCGTAATAGAATGAATAGAATAGAAAAACATTTATATCGACACGAGTGGCCGCTCAATGGTGAACTTATAAATGTTCAAACGATCAGACAGTTGTATGGACACATTTGAAGATTATTTATTTACAATCGTGATTTTTTGACGTGATTAAATCGGATTTTTTTTATTTAATTGTATTTGTATGTTATTTTTGTATAAACATGATTCATAAAATAACAGTAACCTGACAAGAAAGCTAACTGTAACATGTGTATCTGTGTATAATCTTATCACACATATGTACCTCTAAGTTCGTCCCGTAAGTAAGACCGTACATTCCGAATGTGGCCGCACATAAAGCCTTCCGTACTTCCGGTACAGAGTGCCCGCTAAGAGCAAACTACAAATAAATATATCAGAAGAGCACTTAGGGTCTGTCCGTCTTGCTAACTTTAATTCTATTTAACTGATTTTGTTTTCGTAGGTTTGTAAATACAACAAATTTAATTATGTAAGTATCTACTCTAAATGAACATATACACATACATTATTTTGTGCGTGTTTTAATAATGCCAATATGTTCTGACAAATTATATGTACCGTAAAATAACATGATATGATCCAATAAATAAATTATGAAGTTATGTTAGGTCCTATGTATTAAATTGTTATTGTATTTAAATAACAAAGATATAAAATACAAGGCCAGTCAGATATAGACACAGACACAGAAAACAATTTGAATTGTAAAAATCAGTCATAAAATGATAAATCTCAATAATTTCATTCTTCGTTTTGTATTTAATTTCTTTATTAATCAACCTCGAACTCAACAGCATGTATTGGTCCACAACTGGAAGTAGGCCTATTTTTTCTTTAAATATATATATATATATATTACTTTTGAACGTTATGAGCGATATTGTAGGTAATAATGGAAAAAACGCCCCCTGAAATATTTGTTTTATTTTGTTTTTTTTGTATATGTTGTTATAGTGGCAGTAGAAATACATCATCTGTGAAAATATCAACTGTCTAACTATTAAGGTTCATGGGTTACAGCCTGGTAACAGACAGACAGACGGACAGCGGAGTCTTAGTAATAGGGTCCGGTGAAACCCTTTGGGTAAGGAACCCTATAAATGAAAAAAAATAGGAAGCTGGCATAATCATTCAAACCGGATACGAAAAATGTATAAGCTCTACGAAGCTCTACGATGTCAGCTACGGGTCTACGAAGTTATTGCTACGAAGCTACGGCTAAAAAAAACAAAAAGTATTATTGAATTAAAACTTTCTACAGTTATAGGTTTTCATTCCGAACATAACCAAGTGCTCTGACGATAAAAAAACTTGGTCTATATTTCGCTTATTACTTGTTCTAGAACTCATTTTCTTTTGTTTTCAAAGCTTAGGAAAAAGTTGAAAACCTATTAGGTTCAGAGGGTCGGAGATAACTAAACTAAGTAAAAACACTTAACGCATTGCTCTGCTCTCGGTTTAAAGCCGAATTATCCCCTAAGCAGACAAAGGTCTTTTATACCCCTAAACAATAAGGCCGCTCTAAGTCCGTTCTTTCAAGTTTCGCTCTAATTGCTGGCCTTTTGTACCGGCTAATGTAATTTGACGATATTCATCGCCATGAATTGGATGTTTATGTGAATTATTGTGGTGTGCGTCCTATTATTTTTATTTTCTTTGGATGTTTCATTTATGTTGGATAACCGTTTTATAAACCTGCATGGGTTCAGTTGATACCGAAAATCACTTTTAGTATTGCAGTACCTACTCCAGGAAGTTTTGGAATACCCTGCTCAAAGATCTTTTTAGGTGGGAACATGCCACACTATCTCTTCGCCACGGGGGTGCCATAGGGGGTGTGTGGTGCTTCGCTTTGAAAACGAATCGAATGAATTAAAATACCTCTGCGGGTCAAGGAAAGAGTGGTTTAAAAAGGGTAATATTTAATTCTAACTTCTTTTATTATACTGGACGAACTAACAATTCATATAAGTTATTTTTCTATCATAAAGCATTTCTAAAGCTAGTACCAGTTTAAATCGTGACTTTCTGGATCAAACAGTAAACGCTCTTAGCTGTCTCTTCAGACACAAACACAGTGCAAAGAGCGCGATAAAGCACGTCTAAACAATAACTTTCAACTCGTGCTTGTGGGAAATAGCTGACAGTTTAGATGTGTGGTTTAATTTTCTGGCTTATGCCAACGTAAGTAAGGGAAATAATAAACGTTCTCTTAATTTTTGCCTTTTCAAAGCAAGTCGTTGCAGTTATAGCAATTAAGACACGCGTTAGAGAATTCAATCAAGCTTGGATACAAATAGCAGTGAGTATCTTTACACGAATAATTGGGCACGATTTTGGTCCCGTCTATGTCTCAGACATTGCACCGCACGCCGCGCACTACGTGCTGATTTGCACACAATGGACAAAGCGTTTTCTAAAATCATACACCAAGCCGATTGCAGTCTTGTGAAACTATTACAATTGAAATACAGATTGCCAAAACCTTGAAAGATTTAATATTGACGATTTTCATCAGTCGCCTGCAGCAGATTGGTGTCACAGGTGTAAGTAAAAGAGCCATGCAGTGTTCCATCTCGTCCCAATTTTTTTGTGTTCCTTTCTTTTTTATTTTATACAAACTATCGATCGTAACTATAGTTTTCAATTTCGTTTTATCTTGCGGAGACCTGGATTGATGCCACTGGTTTCTCTGGTTTCTTTTTTTACGTATTAAGTGTATAATTTCTGAAGGGTAAAAATGTATTGTAGCCACTTTTCTTGACACTGGAGTATTTTTCCATGCAGTTTGTTATTAATTTTATTATATATATCTATTTCTATATTGAGCTGCTCTGGAGTTTCTAGCGGGACTTGAAAATACCTCTGCAATAGTTTTATCTTGTATAGTATAGGCCGAGATGCCAAAATAGAGTTTGTTGGCCAAAAACGCAACTTTGTAGGTATCTCTGCCTAAGCTTTACAAAGTAAAACTATTACAGGCATTTGAGCATTAATAAATAACTTAAAATAAATACCACAAACTGATGATGGATTTTTAAAATTCCTGTGTAAAGTAATCATCATCATCATCATCAGCCTATATTAGTCCACTGTTGGGCATAGGTATCCCCTAATGAGCGCCATAGCACCCTATTTTTAGTTTGACGCTATTAAATGATCAAACGAACTTATAAATCGAAGTTCGATTTCAATCAGCGTTATTCATGAACAATAAAAGGCAATGAATCTATGGATAGGCTGTGACGCGTCCCAGGGATATAGTGCTTCTTTTTCTTTCTTATGAACCTCTACTATGTGCGAGTGGAATGCAGCGTAGCAAGGCTACATAAAAGCATAATTCAAATCTCTTCGCCAAAAACAGGACAATGTATATTTTATTAGGTTTAAGACATTCCTCTAATTATTGTTAAAAATTTTGACTGATTTATGTGTGTAGTGTGTTTTGAATGTTTAAACCACGCATTAGCGTAAATTTTTGATTAAAAACATTTAAACTTAACTGTACCTTTCCATACTTATAGTTTGATAATTAAACTAAAATTTTAAAAACAGCCGGTAAGTAACGAAATAATTATTATTACCATACACCATAATAAAAGAACGTGTGTATGATCACAGCTATTTTATCGGTGAAGCCATTTCCTTAACGAACTTGGCTTGTTTTCGCATTTCTCATTAGATGTTTATTTACAAAGTCCAGATAAAAAAAAACATAATGTCTTGATGATGAGCAACTTTCACATTTAGGTGAGTATAACACAAACACACGTTAGATGGTTTAACTTATCCAAATCAAAAAACTTGTTTGCCATGCCAAATTAATAACCGTTTTGGTATTGAGAGGAGGAAGTTGGAGAGAGGAAGAGAGTTCTTGTAGCGTAATTTTATTCAGAGAAGTCAAGCAAATTCAGAATCCTTCTGAATCATTTTCAAAGGTTACCTAAACACTCGTTTCGGTAATCATAAAAGCAATCGAAGATATGTTTTCAACTCAGCGGATCTTGTTTTTTAACCTTTATCCAGTCCCTTTCGAGTCGTAAGTTGTAAAAACATTGCTGTTTGTTCGCCGTTGGCAGCGAGAGTGATTTACCAATGGATATTTGTATCAGTAAGTGGTTGGCAAAGATGTCTCGCTCGAATTTTGTCGAAAGTTTGTTCAGTCTCTATAACGTCGAAAGAAGCGCGTTTAAGATTATGACAAAGATTTTAACAATATATTATCTTTTTAGTAGCATCATTAATCTGAAATGTTGGTTATTTTTTAACTTATTATGATGTGAGTAGTTTGAAAAAAGGCAGTCGTTTTTAAGTATATAATGGTACTTCCTCAATTAAGAAAGGGCTGCGTTTATGAGAACTAAATCAAAAATAACAAATTTATTCAATATTTACGTTAACATCAGAGCTAGTTCATAAATTAACATCGGACATTCTTGTTATTTTATGTACATATGTCTCCTCTGGCATAGATGTACAATATTTGTGTAGTAATTCAAAAAATAATACATAGTTTTCTGTTTGTACAAATAATTGGATGGCAGCTCGATAAATATTGTAGAAAACAGAAAATAACGCTTGTTTATGTTCAGCTGAAATGAAAAATTTGTTATCATTTTATCTTTTATTTAAAAGCATATAAGTACTTGGTTTGTACTACTTACCAATTGCATTGCAGACTACAGACCAAATCTCAAAACTCGGGTAAAAGTTACGAAAAACTGATTGCAAAAATTGAACGTAGGAGAAAACCTATCAAAGTTAGTTAAGCTCAATAGAGGTTCTCTGCGAGGAGGGTTCATTAAGGCAGCACTGCGATACAGAGAGGCTATCAGCCTATAATACCGCGCCAATAAAAAGATCACACATTGAAACTGGCGCGCCGTCCGCAAAACAAAATGTACGGTTAATTCCCATCCCCGCGGGAACCGGTTCAATTTTCCGGCGATTTATCCGCACAAAGCAGCCGCTAGCGCTTCGCTTATCGGCGGTTATTTATCCGGACCTATAACTGGGCCAGAGCGTTTACAGGCTGCTCTTAAACAAGGGGCCTGAAGTAATTATAATTCTCATTTGCGCCAACGCTATTGTTTACCACACAGGTACATTACTGATTATCACAGCATCTTTCGTTACAGTAGAATCTATTTCAAATATGTTCAAACTAAAGAGGAATTAGGGGAGGCAAAAAAAGAGAGATTTAAACGAAAAATAATCACAACGCATGACATAATATCACACTTCACGTTGGTTTGGGAGTCAGGAATTTCTCTTCTTCTCGAGACTTAGTGTAGCACCATCCTGTGTACAAAGCATTTATGAGAGGTCGGATGTTGTACAAGCACCTACCCGGGTAACTCGTTAACACGTCCCTACTAATTCAACGATTTTTTACTGAACCACCTTTTGTTTCGCCGGATTCGTGTAGAATTGAAACTTTTACGATCAAACGAGTACCCATCAAGTAAAAACAAATGAGGAGTAATTGGTACAATATATTTTTACCGTTGCGCCACAGTGGTCATAAAAACAATTTAAGTGTTCTTATACACGGATTGCACGCCTCAAATACACGGACAGCAATTCCCATTGCCCGTCGATTGCAGGCGACGATAGTCGTCGACTGCCGTCGGCTACAATAAATTGTATCCGACGGCATTGGGTTAGCTTTGCAGTCGGCAATTTGCCGTCCGTGTATTTGAGACGTGCAGTCCGTGTATAAGAGCGCTAACCTAGGTAATTATTTTTTTACACTACACAAAGAAAAAAAATCTCGTTGTACCTACTAAAATTCTGATGGACTCAACAATAACTCTCGGTATTTTTGTGACAGCGAGAATAATTTAGTGACGATTACAATATAATAATTCAAGCTGTCAGAACTAGTGGTAGCTGTTATCCCAACAATACTGTCTAGTAGAGATTACCAGAATAATTATTACCGAATATTTTTTTTCTTGCCATGCACACTATATCCTATTGAGTTGTACTACTATCTATTATTTTGACGTGTATTAACTATTATTGCAAGTATTACTAAACAATAAGGCTGCCATTCCACCAGAGATGTGCTACGGTGCTAAGTTTCCAGCCGACCAAAAGGATCGCCTCGCGTCGGCTGCAATTAAGCTTTGCAGTCGGCAATTGGCCATCCATGTATTTGAGACGTGCAGTCCGTGTATAAATAAGAGCGCTAACCTAGGTAATACATTTTTTAAACACTATTTTAAATTTTAAAGTTGTTGCCCTGCACCATAGGAAATAACATTAATTGTAAAGTCAGCGTCAAATTGATATGAACGTATAATAGTAGTCAAAGTGATCTGAACAACATAAAAGCAATTTGATATGCGCAGTTCGAATCGTCATGTTGTTGTAAGCACCTAAGGTATTCAAAATATTAAAGCTATGACATATTCTCAAGTATTCACTCAAATGAGTTAGCATACTACCTTTGAGAGCTCTGTTGCTAAGATAATTTTGAACATCCTGACTGCTCAAATCAAAAAAACAATGAGTAGTAAGATATTTTGGATTTTGATTCGTTAGGTAGTTGAAAAACAAGTTGTTGTAACTTTTCGCTTTCTCGTTCACGTTTGCAAGAAGGGTTTCCCGTTCATCTATTGTTATTGATTCCCTTCTTTTATTAACTTTCGTCGTTCATCGTGTTTTGTAAACAACGTGAAATGTGACGACTGGTCGACGGATGCTGGACTGGACCGACAGATATAGGTAGTAGTGAGATAGATAGTACCTGTACTTACAATTCGTTACTTTTATTTTCAATTCATTTTGAAAATGTCAATTTATCGTCGTTTCTGCATAAAATGAAATGTTCCGGAGCTAAAACAATGGAAAATGTGGCAACGGGCAATAGAGTCTGCGCCACGATTCAAGTCTTACGGGTAAAAGAGGTACAACTACATAATTCCATCACGATCGTGAAATTAATGGATTTAGCCTACGAGCGATTTTGATCGCGAAATTTCCGGAATAAGACCTCTTAGACCGAAGAGCATAATTATTGTAAATAAAACGAAATATTCGTTTTATTTACTATAGTTCTGCGATACCAGCGCCGCGTCTATAGGACTTGAGTGGTGGCGCGGACTCTAGCCCGTCCTTTCATTAAAAATAAAAAGTCGTGTCGTGTCGTAATGTAATCGAAAACTTACTTGACGCAAAATTCTTGCCCTTTAAAAAGGACTTCAGATGTGCTTACACGTCCATTATATAATTTTATTGTTAGACGTAATCAGATTTAAGACGGTCTCAGCCAAGTTGATGAGCTGAGACGCGTTTGAGTATTCGGGCAGGTAATGTTTTAATATTTATGCTGTAATTATTTATTTAAGGTAGTTATTGCATTGCATTCTCTATTCATAATCATAAATAGGTAATCCAAATGCAAATGCCGGCATTCGTACAATTTCCACATGCGGAATCCGCGGGATTTGCGTAACTAATAATGGTATGGAGTTCGTAGAAAAATATGTACAGAAGTCATATTGAATACATATTTAATCATCCAAACATCATTTACATTCGAATAACTTTATTTTCCTCAGAATTTATGCCTTGGACCTACACTTATAGATAGGCTTTGACCTAATTTATGTCTATTCTAAAAATATATGTTTGTAATACATGTAAATTAGAACAGAATCATTTGTTAAAGTTGATTTGGACTAAACTAAAAATTACAATAGCTAATTTTAGACTATTCTCTTTACACGCCTTTATTTTCTGTAAAAGTGAGTAAATGAAGGCAGAATGCAGAATTGAAAAATCGATTTATATATCTCGTTTGTAGGGGTTCGATTGGTTTTAAATGTCTATTGGTTTCTCTCTGTCTGTTTATTACTCACATTTATATCACAGCTGCCAACCGAACACTACCTAAGTTATAAACTTGAAATGAGTCAAATGCCTTGTAAAATGTCATGTCAAATGGGGTATCATATACATCCTAAATGATAGGGAAGAAACGTTACAGACGGCGAGGTAACTGCACCGTTGACGGTTGTCGTCAACGTATCAACTTCGGCAGCCTAGCCGTTCCGTCGCGTCGTCTTACGTTTGTATATACATGGACCTTGGAGTCTAAGGGCTCCTATACACATTTGACAAGGACTCGTTCGTCTACCTACGGCTTAGACGGACGAAATATAGAATTGTACAAAATGTTGTGTAAAAATAATAAAATTGATATCAACATCTCCATCAGCAAAGATAATGGATACTACGTTTCCATAGGTATGCAAAATCGATTATCACAAAACAATAAGACATGACATGATTGTCACTCGAGCTGTAAAAATGAAAGTGATGATATGAACGGTATTAGTATAGGATCCCGTAATACAACGACCGTCACCGAGCTGGTTATTGGATAAAAATTATTTTATATCAAATAAAATATGTCAATCAATATCCAGGGTTGGGCAAATTTTTGGCCCCTTTAGGCTACCGTTTCTTTTGTGGTTAGAAGGTTTTGTTCTAAGGAAAAGTTCCTTAGAACAAAACTGTTTTATTTTGAAGTAAAAATAGTGCCATTTTTAATTTTTTGAAAAAATGTACGGTTTGCCCAAAAACTGACATTTGTCAAAAAAATAAGTTGGTCTTAATCGACTATATTTCCAACCAGGAACACTTTTCCCAAAGTAACATACCGAATCAAATCGTAAGTAATGGCATTAATAAAAAAAAACAATTCCCATACATTTTCAATGAAAAAAACGAGTAAGTGAAAACTACAATGTCACTCATTCAATGATTTTTAATTTAAACTCGTATGTAACAACTTTTTTAAGTTGGTAGGCTAATTTTGAGGGCATCTCAGGAATTAAATTTTGGTTCCTAAGAACAAAACCTTCTAACTTAAAAATAAACGGTAGCTACCTTAAGGGGCCAAAAATTTGCCCCAACCTGTATATTATTGCAAATGGATTGACTAAAAACATTCCATTTTTTAACATTACACTGTTTTGGACTTTTGACAAATTCCATACCAATAAAACGTATGAGCCTATTAGAGTATGCAAACGTTAGGTTGATTATTTTTTTCGTCACAGGTTGATACTAGTAACATGCACTGGTTTGGTTAATTAATTAAAGTTAAGTTACTTAAACACCATAAAAGCGTAATGTACAAGTGTCTTAGGATAAAAGATACTTATGTTCTTTTTTCATTTAAGAACCTTAATATCTAATGGCGACACGAAATAAAAATATGAATCATAATATATATATATACATACAATTACTTTTAAAAACCACTAGAAGGTAAGTAATGACCCCGTACAGCGTGGATAGCGTTCGGCCACAACAATTAATCACGAAATTAACAATTCAAAAACAATTTCCGTTGGCAACCGTTCCACGAATCAGTTGCATTAATTTTGTACATTCTAGTACCCACAAACCTACTTATTGCCAAAATATTTACTCCAACAACATTCCAAATTAAAATATCTACAAACAAATAAGATAAACAGTTTACTATTCGAAATCGAGGCTTAATTGGTCAGCGCAAAACCGCTTCCGCGAATCACATGTTTTTACAACGGTTTTTGCATTCGTTATGTCCTTTGTTGCTTAATTATAAGCTGGTAATGCGGCATTATGGTTGTTCTTAAATGGAATAATTTTATCGTAACCATTACTTTCATAATTATTGAAATGATACAAAAATCAAACTGCTTTTGTATTTTCATCATTTGTACTGTTTTGGAAACAATTTATGTATAATAAACTAGCTGCTCCCCGCAGCTTCGCACGCGTTGATCCAATGGAAATGTTTAAAGGTGATTTCTGTGCCACGGAAACTGATTTATGGGATAAAAAGTTATTTCAGATTTAGGATTACCTGTATGCAAAATTTCAGCTTGATCCGTTCAGTAGTTTTGGCGTAAAGAGGTAACAAACATCCATCCATCCATCGATACATCCATACAAACTTTCGCATTTATAATATTAGTGCGATGGAGCAGAATAAAAATAAATCAAAATCGTGCATTAAAATGGAAGGAACCATATGCACTGGAAGAATAATTATATTCTCAGTAAAATGCACAATTATGTTAAACTTACCTCGCAAATTTAAACCCTTTGTTCGAAACATAAGGTCGGGAATGTATTGCTCTTAAAAAAATATGTGGGAGATGCGTCTTGCTCCCCGACGTGTCCTTTATCTCTATTTATGTTGTTCTGTAAGTTTCCGGTACCATTTATCGTTGTTCCGTTTACAGGTACATATACATTGTGTTGTTTTGTGGGGAACAATGTGAATGAGGGGAATGCTGCATTCTTTATATCTTGCCATTGTAATTTTTACATTGCTTGTATAATGTTAAGTCTCTAAAATAGGAATAATAACAATGTACCTACATAGTATGTTATTCGTTGATAAGTTTTAATAAACAAATTGGATTGTGATAACACAGAAGGAGCTAGAGCTTTCTTTAACAGGCCTTAGGTTACCCAAATCAAAAGCTCGACGAAAATATAAAGCAGTCATGGAAAGTGTAATGAGCAGTGTTGCAAAGCAAATTATTCGCCCCAGTTGCGTTGGATAAGCCAATATAGTTGCTTTGAAGCGCCGTTTGTAAATAAATTAGATCATCGATTCGGGAACCATCGGGAATTTGCTGTTTTAAATTAAGTAAGTAGGTTGTGTACAGCTAGGAGAGAAATCTTTTCACATTTTATGAAACTTGAGAAAATTACAACTTTAAAAAACAACGTTTTCTTCTTTTCGCGGTTTTGCATCGAGTGGCTTTTTTTCGTTAGTTTGTAGTAATTATTATGTCCCTTAAAACACCCGTAGCTATTTATTGATAGGTATATATTTTCTATTCGGTACTTATGTGTAATTTGTATTAGGATTCTCTAAGTTTGTATTCGTTTTATATTTCATATTAGATCCACCATTAGGTGCACCTTCCTTTGATTTTTTTCTTTTAAGCTATGGTTGCTTTGAAGATATC
Source organism: Eupithecia tripunctaria (assembly GCA_955876795.1). Classification (NCBI taxonomy): domain Eukaryota; kingdom Metazoa; phylum Arthropoda; class Insecta; order Lepidoptera; family Geometridae; genus Eupithecia; species Eupithecia tripunctaria. The sequence goes on along the minus strand of OY041602.1, from coordinate 6,737,049 downwards.
TTTTTAAGCGATAAGGCTAATAATAATAATAATAATAACGTTTTACCTCATTGGTCCATTTCTGGACACAGGCCTCCCCCTGATAAGCGGTTTATCGGCGTTTATCGTATGGAGAGTAATGCCCACAATCCCCACGCTAGGCATGCGGGTTGGGCATCGTCATCATTATATTATACAAAAAATTGTTCTGAAGGGAGCACTGCCCGCCTCCTGGTTAATTTCCCTTGGTTGCCTCTTACGACACCCGCGAGAAGAGTTGGGGTGGTGCAAATCCTTAGCCAGCACCATACAGATAACGTTTACAATATGGTAACGTTTTACCATATCGCTTTAAATATAAGTTTTTTATGATTATAGCCACCTTCATTATATATTTACCTATTTTAGATAAGCTGCTTGATAAGGCTCTAGATTAATATTGTTTTGGGTTTTTCAGGATACCAAAACCAGCAGGGATTCAAATCGGTATAATTAGAGAGATCCAAATGTTTCCCAAATTTAAGCATGTCGCCCAACCAAAAGGAGAACGTCATAAAGCAACAATTTTCCGGTAACGTAAGCCATGTCATGGTGTTCAGTAAATTGCTAGCATTGGTATTTTTCCATTATTGGTATTTTACTATAGTGATCACAAATTATAAGTGGAAAGAGTTAGTGCAACACATTCTAATACTAAACAAAACCAGGCTCCCGAACCTGGTTTTATTCCCCGTTTTGCCCCCGTTTTAAATGTTTTAAAGCTAAAATTGTTTGGTAATAGAAAACTACAATACCTTGAAATTATCACCTTCATAAAGAAATATGAACAGGCTCTGAAAAGGCTTTGAAAATACAATAATTTGGCCAGAGCTTTGTAAAACTTTAAAACAACTGGAAACCCTGTGAATTCCGCGGAACGTTAGCATAATATTTTGCCTAAATCAGATTCCGACTCGAGACGGATTGCGCTTTAAATATTTAAAATATCTCGGAAACTTCTCGAGTAGAACTTGGCCGTGTGCGTTGGTAATTATTCGCTAATCATGCAAGATGGGGGAACAGCGTGAGATTATACCCTCGTATACTTAAAAGTGTGCAATAACGCCGCTACGAGATGTATTTCGAACGGAATGACAAGATATGGTTTTCTCGCGAGTGAGAAGTATAGATCAATGTCGTGCACCGAATTTTCTTTGCACCAAAATTGTATTTACCTAATTACAAGTTAATGAAACAACCAATCAAATAATTAAAAGACATAACTAAATAAATAATTTTAGACTTGCACAGCATACATTTATTTTTCAAAAAAACTTTCAACAATCGAGTTTTTAAAACACGTAATTCTAGATAAAAGATAGTAGTAACATTTCCCTAAATATGAAGGTGGGAGCGTTCACAAATTTTGAGATAAATAACGATTTTGAAGTACAATTTTGAAAAGTCTCAAGATATGTGAACTGCAGAGCGTAAAATGCTTTGTAATCTCTCCGGCGGCGGCGGTAGGTACTAACTGTTAACAGTTTTCACTTACCAACCTGTGTTGGTTTAAATTAATAAATAAATAATGCTGCCACACATCATAGTTAGCACAAAACTAAGCTAGTTTGAGGCTAGATTCTGATTTGTGGCAATTTTCGGCAATTAAAAATAATGCATATCATGTATAGCCATAATAGACAAAACTTGTCTGACTGTAGTCATCGATCGGTATTTGCCACCCCTGATCAAAAATTATAGTCTCGATTCAGTTATTTTACAGAAATAGACGGATGGGAAATCTGAATAATAATAATCCAATAAGCTGTTAAAACTGTTCTCTATTCCATACTAAGATCTTTCTGTACAACAGTTAACAAGAAATGTATCTCTTATTCTGATGTTGCGTGGGTGTCAGTTTCTTACGTAGTCCAAACAAATATTCAAGGCACCTTATAATATTAATATGCACAGGTATTGTTGAACGAATTTATCACGATTATTTGCCCCAACATTAGCACGCTTACACACTGCTTTGGTCACAAAGAACGTGATTCCGTATTCTTACATGATGAAACTACCTTCTGGAGTTATCAACGCCGCGAAAAGACCAGAATTTTCTAAATTGTCTTCTGCAGTTCAGGCAGAATCTATTGTCCATCTCACACTCAGGTGACACAAAACACTAACAGAATCCGCGACACTGAGATCGGCATTCGACGACTAGGTACACTTAGCTATTTCTGAATGCCTAGTATCTATATAGGTACTGTAATCTATTTATAGTTTTGGTCTTTGACTGCACTCAAGTCACAGGAAGATATGATTTGCCGGTCCCGTGGTCATCGGTCCAGTCATGAGGTGGTCAGAAAATTGAACCGTTTGCCTTACTACGGATTTGAAGTTTGAATCCGAATTGGAGTATATTGATTCTGTTCAATAATTGCTTCTGGTTGGTGAAATTTTGCCAAGGTTCTTTGCTCTTAATTAATTCGTTACAGGGTGTTCCGCGGTTGATCGATTCCAGCTTAGAGCCTATCGCTTCGATTGCTCATTAGGCATTTATTGCTCATACTCACAATTTAACGATTGGAATGCTTTGGTTTTATACAGAAGAATATTATTTATATCAATTCAGTAATTAAGTACCAAATGCTTGCGATTCTAGTCCAATTCCGCGTATATTATTATATTGACAAATGAAACTTATACAAATAAAAAGGGTTCTAAATGTCATAGACCGTCAGGTTTTCGAGACATTTGAAGAAAATATTAGAGTTATTTTCATCTTTATAACTAAAGTTTTGCCTGGGGACATTATTTTAGTAGTATAGTAGTATAAAGTAAAGTTTAAAACCACAACTGACTACGTAAAACTTGTAAACAAGCGTTCAATGATTTGTTATTTGATTGTTGTTATTATCCATCATGGAATTGTTTTATAAGTTGTACGATTAGTTGGAGGCCTTTGTAGGTAGGTAGGTAGAGATAAACCATTCTTAAAATGAACTGGTATAATTTTGTGGATACGCGTTCATTTTATGACTGGTTTATCTCTACATACACAATTCACTAGCTTGGCCTCCGACTACCTGAGTATAAAAATTCAGTTATAGAGAATTTTCAATCGGGAATATTTTGCCTCCTTTTAGTAATGTAGTTACAGTTCCTACTAACCTACCCATACGGGCAAACTTACTAACATTGGAGTTTTCAACCCCCGATCACATTATCTCGTTAGACCCCAGATTTTGCCAGAAGCCTATTACCACCACAGCATGCTGAGACAAATCACCGATATGTTATTTGTAGTAATCGGTCCCAGTAGTTTCAAAGATACGTGGGAACATAAAATCGGCTACATACATACAATTATAGGGTGTCAACCTCATAACCCTATTCTATAATCAACTCCTTAAACTGACAGTGACCGCACAACGGTAAAAAACGTTCCACAGAACAATGGAATCGTACATCTTTTTATTAAAAAATAAAATGGCGAAGGTGCGTATTACATGGCTTTTGTTATAAAACGAATAGAATATATTCTTTCAGTTGAAAAGATAAAGGAAGAAAAATACGTGTATTACTTTGATAGGCGGTTTTTGCGTTGCGTCGGTACTTTGTTGACGTATTTATTTTTAGACAAAGTCGTGTCAAAAGTTACAGCTACATGTGTATTTACACATGTTAGTAAGTTCACTAAGTTGAAATAAGATGTCGCTTTTTCCGGGAGTAACACAGAACCCACAGCGTCAGTTGAGATGACGTTACATAAGTAGAGAAGTGTTGCCGCAGGCGAACAGATGGCGCCGTTCATAGTATTTACTATCGCAAAGAACAAAATTGGCACTTGTGGTGCCTTAGTACATCGGAGGAGTGTGCGTGTGGTTTTAATTTATTTTTGTTACATCTTCAAGCCACATCTACTGAACGGCTGAAATATTGAATCAAACATGTTCTTTTATCCCATAAATCAGTTCCCATGGAATAGATATTACATTTAAAAGTTTAAACACAATACGTAAAAAACCACGAAAAGAAACAGCTAGTGGCGGCATTATTGCCTAATGAAACATTAGAGGTCACTTCTAAAATCAGTTCAAGCTCAGAGTAAGAGCTAGATACCTCAGATTGTATGATAACTTATCTCATTCAAAGCCAAACCTAATTTAATATTTGATGAAGCCTGGCCTTAGTATTTAAGTCCTCTATAGTTATAACTTGAAATTTCACGCTTCCCAATTTCGCAATAAGCGTTTAAATCACAGAATCTCCTTAATGAAAGTGAGACGTGGCCAATTCCGCGCTATCCCATCTGGCACTCGTTGCTCCCGCCTCGCAAATTACTACCAGCTGTAGGCTGTGCTGTGATTTGGCATGCCCACTTTATTCGGTCTAGAACACACCGGTCTAAAACATATATATACGTTGTAAACAATTGCCTATATATATAGAGATGGATCGATAGATAGATTATGTCTTTATTGCACCATCAATACAAAAAAAGAATAAAATAGAACTTATTGCTAACTATAATCTAGTGTCTATGAATAGAGCAGTATTATGAAAAGTGCAATCGTACTTTTATCAGTGAAAATTACGAACTCAAGTAAGTACCTACTTTTGCTACCACTCACTGCATGAAATTTTTTTATATCAATTCATGTTTAGTGGTATTTTTTCTCATTCTTAATTTTGTCCATATCGCAGAGGGAAAAAAACCACTCCTAGCAATAGCATGCAAAAAGCATTAAAAAGTTAATTAAGATGTTATGAGATGTTTTAAACTAAGTCACAGGGTTAAAATAAGAGGTAAAAGTTAAAAGTCACGTTTTTATAAAAGTTACTGCAAAAATAAATGAATGTATGTGATTTTTTTTTAGATAGTAGACTTCTTTTGCTTGTTCTTTTGTACACAAACCTTTTAAATATAACGGCGGTTTTTCATCCATGCAATTAATAAACGTCATTAAGTTAGTAGCAGTTAAACCATCTTCCGGTGGCGAGACGTGGCCAATTTCAGCGCATCTGGCTGGGTCGTGAGCGCGGAATGCAAATTACCAACATCTTCGTTGCGATTCGTAGCATCTCGTAGAGCTATCTATCGTGAAGTAACGTAGAGCTTCGTAGCGCGTCGGAACGATTCGTAGCAGCACGAATTGTCTACTGTGTCACTGGCTGGTTCTAAACGGTTCTCAGTATGGAGTTACATATAAAATTTTCGTCTGTGCAGACCATAGAGTTTATATAGTACCTACTAGCCATCTCACCTCTATGGTGCAGACATACATGGCTAGGCATAGTGTATCGCAACAATAATTATTCTCTACCTAGCCCACTGGCGTAGTACTATAGAGGTATATTTCATCTGTGGTTTAGCGTTTAGTTAGTCTGAAAGCTATGGAGTCGCAACTCTAGAAAATCTATAATTATTTATTTGCTCGTAATGGTTTCTACTAAAAAATTGAAATATCTAGTTTGCTTATAGCAAAGCACTTAGGCAATAATATAATTATTTTTTCTTGGAATTCACAAGGCCAGTTTTCCGACGTTTCACAGCTTTTAAAAATGCAAATCGTCGACAAAATAAAAACTTTTACAAGCGCGAATAAAAGTAAAAACACGTACCTAAAGCCAAATTAAATTCGAGCGAAGGCTTTGAATCCGAATATAGAATCCGAAGTCTGAGTTCTATTTGAAATTCAACTAATTTATACCGTCCTGTATTTTAGATCGACTACGTATTTCCAGCTTTTGTCGTGTAGTCGAGTTTTCGGATTGAGTTTGTAATTGTTTCTGCGATTGATTGAAACTAGAGTCTATCACGGTGGCGTGAATACGGCTTTTTGTCCCATGCAACTGTTCCGGGATCCACTCCTCTGTGGCGAGACTATTACTAAAGCTTTTAAATCAATAGAGCGGAGACACATTTCAACAAAAGCTCTGGCTAGAACAAGGCCTATTCACGTCGTATCTGACTGATGATCAGTCTATTCATGGCGAAATAGATAAAGGATTTGCTAGATCAATGATATAATTTATAAAATATATGAATTAAATTGTGTGAGTGTTCAGTTGTTCCCTGTATGCTGTTGTTTGTAACTGATAAAATAATAATAATAATAGTAATAATGTTTTATTCGGTTATAAAAGATACCTACATAGTCATGTTCATAAATGAAAACACCTGTTAAGTGTTATGGAGACACTTGTGAAGTTGTGATAGGTGATTTCGCTCTTCCACGATTTTAACTGACTTCAAAAAAAGAGGAGGATCTTAATTCGACTGTATTGTTTTTTGGTTTGTTACCTTAGTACTTTTGATTGGGTGGTCCGATTTACATGATTCATTTTTTTTATGAAAGCTGGTGCCGTCTGGTCTCATTTAAATTTGATTCGACAGTGGGATCCATGAAAATTTATAAATAAACAAAAAAAAATTAAGTCGGTTTATAGTTTTTTTTATTAATTAGCCGACTCGAGGTCTCCACTCAAGAACATGTTTACCCCAGCGGTTGTTGGCTCTTCGCGAGATATGACCGGCCCACTGCCACTTCAGCTTGCTAATTCTTTGAGCTATGACGATTACTTTGGTTCTATAGTGAAAATTACCTTATCCCTTTCATTATTAATAATACATTCCTTTGTAAAGATTGTTATCAGCAACAAAATCCACTGCTGAAATAATACAGGTGTCTTTTTTTATCATTCGTGTCGATGTCCGTCAAAAGTTAAAGGTTTTAAATAAAACTAAATATGCAGTTTTTGTTTTCTTATAAATCGAGGGCATGACTCCTTTCACGACTTTTCTCTAACTCTCGTGGTTTCAGACTTGGCCATCAACGCTCTTCTCACAAAACCCCCCTGTATAGTACTGACGTAAACTAAACGGAGATGGTGAAATATCATCTTAAGTAGGGGGTAGTTCCGGTCTGGATTACTGAAGATTTATGGCAGACCATCTGCGGTGGATATTGAATGACCAGCTGTGCTATGCAGGTCTTTGGTTCAGGCGCTTACATTCGCAATCTTTGCACAAGACAACTTAAACTTTAAATTTATGACTATTCGCTATATAACTGTATTTAAGTACCGTATTTGACTTGAACATATGTACACATTCAGTATTTATGTTAATGTCATCGATTTATTTATCATACAGAAAAAGTTAATATGTTTTAATAGATTGCCTGCTGATATAGGAAATGAGAAACTAGACAATATTTTTAAGACAAAACATGTAAAAGTACCTAGTAGGAATATTACAATTTGATGACACTTATTTAATTAGAACCTAGGGTATATCAACGCTTAGCATGAATCTTGAAATTATAAACATACCATTAACATGTTCTTTTGTAATTCATTTTAAGAATACTGACATTATAATTATTATAGACCTACTTAGCTAACGAAATATGTATTTTTTGTCCTGTATCGCTAACTAGGAATTTAGGTTTATGAGGACTAAAATGAATTTTGCGTAGAACCCAAAATGTTGCAACGCCCTTACAGGGTTTATGTACATTTTACCAAAAAAATTATAGTGAGATATTGTATTCATGTCCAATAAATTTTATTGGACATTAATGCAATAAATAAATAATAAAAATTAAGGAGTGAATTTGTATATGCATCAAATAAAACATGAATTGTTTCAGTGCCCAATAAAGGCGACAGGTAATTGAGATTGGGTAAGAAAAGAAAAATATAAAAAAATATAATTTTATGAAAAGTATTTTAATATCTGTCCTCGTGGCAACACAGAGCCCATCAAGAGCCCCTGGTCAGATGGCCTTTATAATGTAAATTATACTTATACTATGTAAATAAAGGTAGCAATTTTCAGTCAGAATCAGCCTCGCTGCTCATTACTTCTGTTTTAGGAACTCTCTCATAGCTGACCTTGCCATAAAAACGTTTTGTGACTGTGTTTGGTTCATCCATTAATTCAACATATTTTTTTATTTTAAGCTGCTTTCAAGAAGATTCAATACGATTATTTTATGAAAAAGAAAATGCTGAATAAATTTATCTTTCGACAAGTTTAGTTTTTAAGTACGGGTTTTAACGAGCAGTACACGGGGTGTTAAAAATTTACAATGATACAATAAATATAACACAAATATTATTTTGTGCATACCAGTAATCAGAAAACAAAGAACGAAAACAAATACAGATAAGGTTCAATGCTTTATAGCTAAAATCTCTTCCAGACCACCTAAGGATGGACAAGATGAACACGAAAAAGTATAAAAAACAATTATACCAACAAACTACAATCCCCAACCCGCATGCCCAGCATGGGGATTATGGGCATTGGCATCCATAAGATAATCGCCAATTAGGTGCTTATTAGGAGGAGGCCTGCGTCCAGTAGTGGACCAATACAGGCTGTTGAGGATATAGATACTTATGTATACTTAACATGAATAAAGTAGTAACATGAATATAGTAGGTATATAATTATTTATTGCATTTATCATAAACTAGCTGCGCCCTGCGGCTTCGCACGCGTTGTATCTATGGAAACGTTTAAAGGTGATTTTTATCCGACAAGAACTGATTTATGGGATAAAAAGTAGCCTATGTTTGATATCGGGATTAGAATTACCTCTGTGCAATTTCAGCCAGATTCGTTCAGTAGTTTTGGCGTGAAGAGGTAACAAACATCCATCCATCCATACATCCATACACTTTTCGCATTTATAATATTAGTGTGATGTGATAGTGTGATTCAATATAGTAAATTTATATAATTACGATGTAAATCTGACGAAATGTTAGATATACCATTTTTTGTAGGTATAGGGAGAGACTAAGCATGTCTAATAGAAGTGAGTAGCGCATTCCACAGATGTATGGCATGTTTCGTAAAGGATGAGCTGAGCTGAGGAATGGAAGGGGCGGAGAGATTTTAGTTGGAGAGTGTGTGTTGAGCGGAGAGAGCAGTTACGGGTCTGATGCGGGTATTCAAATCTTTCCTAGAAAATTGAAATTGAAAAATAATCGGAATTTTTACTCGACATTACATACATAGGTAACATCCATCGACTTACAAACTAAATAATTACAGCTTAATTAAGACTGAAAATGTAAACACAGGTTGTGTTATTATTATTTAAATATTATTATTTTGATTTTATAAATTTCATTTTAATTGATTATTCCTGTATTCTTATTTTGTAACTAAGTATTTAATTTTCATTTATATTGTGTGTATTGTGGCGGTAAATAAAAGATATGTCTATGTCTATGTGTTGCAAAAGTGTACTTGTTAATTGACGTACCTACTTATCTACGTATAAAAAATCCCGCATCTTTCAAGAACTCACTGAATATAAAATAGTGGAAACCGTGACGTTAATTCTGAAGACGGTCGTTCTGGATTGAACTCACCGTTTTCACTCTTTTCCCCTCCCATTCAAGAACATAAAAAGTATATTATCCACTCGAAAATTGAGCACCAAAGATTTTACAGGACTTCAGAACTGCACTAAATTACTCCCTATCATATTTTATGTACATTTCAGTGGGGTGTCATTTAAACTCGTAAATCAGGTTTACCTCGGGGTTAATCTAGGGGTAATAAATCAAGTGTTCGTCGCAGATTTTATCTGTTTAATTCACTTTGGGACGATTAACTCGGGATGCGAGACCGTCGGTGTTAGGGGTGCGTAGTGTCGGCCGGTTGCTCTGGTCGAAGCGGTAATGAGTGGAATGAACCGAGATTAACATGCTTTATTGCTTGAAAGATGTCTTTGCAGTAACTCCCTTTATTGGGTTTACTGAGACCTTACAGGCCGCAGGGTTATGCTGGATTCGAAAATATCAGTAACAGCATTTAATTAAGAGTCCTTCTTTTTAATATTTATAAGGTTTTAAAATACATGACTGACATATTCAGCAATGACTCAAAGTCCCTTATAAATAAGAATAAAAAAATCTAGTCTAGAAAGACAAACATTTATAGCTATTATCATTTGTCATTATTATGATATCCTAACTAGGAACAACAAAGTTAACGTGATCACTAGCAGACGTTCACAAAATGAAATTCTAAACTAAAATCACTGGTAAATCCCAAGACTATGAAACTAACAACAAGAAAATCACAATTTTCCAGAAACTTTCCCTCAGTTTACAGTTTCCACGCCGTGTCCGCGAGCAGTTTGCGCCAGCAGAAGTAAGCTGCGAACTTGCATGAACTCGTCATGCAAAGTTTGCAGCTTACTAGATAAGCGAGCCTGATTCTCCCCGTTCACACGGCATCTTGCCTTTAACTTCTCCAGATTATTAGCTCATTATAATAGCAATAACATTTGATTATTTGATCCTCAGCAAGGATTATAAAGTGTTGTTTCACTACTGTTCCTCAAAGAACCAAAGGGGATCTCCGATACTTGAACGTCGACTTTCGACTACAGCAATTCCGTTGAGTTCGCATAGATCGACCTCTACATCGTCAATCGAACAATAGCTGTTAGCGGATTGTTCTTCACCCCAATGATCGAGTTTCATCTCCGGTAGTGTTTCTAGCATTCTCATTTTACCATTTTACCATGTAATATTTAGTTGTTTCATACATAATAGTGTCCATTAATACATAGTCCAAAGGCCTTCTGTTTACTATTTAATTTAGCCCTTAAGTAATATTCAAGTAGGGTGCTCTTTTAGTCATAAACAAATTAAATTTGGCGAGACGTATACATTCGTCCCAAAACATGATACACACTGCATTCAACTCGCACGCGTTACCATACGTTAGACTGCCTGTCTATTGACGAGGAGAGGAAAGCTGAGCAGAGCTGTGCCAATAACCAATGTATGTACCTAATTGTCTTAAATCTCTGCCCCGCTTCCGTGGACTAAGATAGACTACTTCACCTTACCGCTCCACTTCCCGCTATTCTATGAATTCCAAAAGCGGGAAGACGAGCGAAAAGAATTCATACAATTGTGGGGAGCTCCACATCAATTGACAGACACAGATCGCAACTGTACTCCGCATTACTCCCTCGCTCCATTTCACTGCCTCACTCCGTGTCAATGAACAGGCTATATGATGGTCAGAAGCGTGTCGTCTCTGCTATTTGAAAACAGTTTCAGTGTGCTCACAGGCTTCAGCAGACTAATTATAAAGTTAACGTGCATTTTCACGTAAGGACTGTTCCAGAGCTTCAAATTAACATTCTAGGCACATCCGAGCGACTCAGTTCGGCGTTAGCAAAGTGTGTTAAAACTTGAATCGTATGCCGGCAAAAGAGGAATTTTGTAGCAGTCCACATTATTCAAGAACAAGTCGCAACTATGCGGTGTTCGGTTGAACTTTAAACTGTAGTTGTTGCTCAATTTTGCGCTCGAATGTAGTTATTTTTTGAGTAAACGATCCTGGAATTATAGTTTTGTGAAAATAAACAACTAGTTTTATTTACCATTCACTGAATGTTTCGGCATTTAACTCAATAAAATTGGCAATACCTATTATTTACAAACTGTCAATCCTATCCTATCGTACTAATATTTAAAAGCCGTTTTGTGAAAGCAAGTTTGTGAAAATACCATATTAAATGCCCACAGTTACAATATGCTGTAGGTACAAGATTCCAGTCCAATCCGTTCGATCGTTTTGGCGTAAAGAAGCAACCATCAAACCATCTACCCGTTCTGGATGTTTTCTATGTATAATAAAAATATTTATCTATGTACCTAGTTTGTTGCATTATGTATATGAGTTATCTAGTACCACAAGCTCTGCTTAGCCTGGGGCTAGATAATTCTGTGTGAATAGTCTAACATTATTATTATTATTATTTCTATTGTAATAAATTCGCTCATTCCTAAACTAGTTTGCGGTATTAAAGTCACGTGTATTTTTCTGATGCACGTTAATCCGTTGGTCCTGCGCTTGACCTCTCACCGATCGTGTCGTTCTTCTGTCCTATAGTATTTTCGGAGCGAGGGAGAGTACACCTGTGTTAATGTACACACTTGTTCGCTACAATTATGACTAGCCGCCTTGGCCATAAATTTGATTAGGACCACTTGTAGTACTCACCTAATATCGATGGGATAATTGCTTGAAATTGCCGGAACAATTAGGTACCCAACTCCCTATATTAACTTAACCGCAGTACCATTATCACTATTATCCTTCAAACTAACATAGAAATCTCTGAGCCTGACGTCTGTCAAGCCTACGGCGCGGCGTCACGACATCTGATTGTACTTCCAACGTGACACGTATGTGACACTTACAAAACTAATATAACACAACAAACATGAAGCAGCACACAGACAGCCCTAGTTTAATTCACCCGCGATACGACCCAGCAATCCGTCACTCTGAAATAAGTCAAACTTTACACCTTGCAAACAAAATCGCGCTTTAGCAACATGCAATATGATTCAAGGTACGATGAATGTGGGAGATAGTTTCCACGTATGAGTAGGCAATGTTGGAAGCCGCAAGGTGTTGACGCATCAAACAGTTCGTCATTATGGCGGCGGTGAATAGAGAATGAGCGAATGTAATTTTGTAGTAACGACCGACATTTACAACAAGTTTGCATAACGAGGGTTGTATCCTATACTGTTTATGTTTGTATCCTATTCTATTTCGATGTTTGTTTGATTGGGAACGATTAGTTAGAATTGATTTTACGGAATCGAATGTGTCTATGACAAGTGATTCTGAAATGTTGAGTCATTTTTGTAGTGTTGTTACTTGCGCTTCTTTCCATGCGCTAGAAAACACTCCGCTGCTTACAGAAAAGTTTAGCAGATAAGTTATAACGGGGACTATATCATCGAGAATGGGCATAATTATTTTCTAACAGATGGAATTAGTAGGTACCTACCTACAGCATTAGAGGAGATGGAAGAAATGCACTCCTTAACCTCACCATCAGTGAATTCACGAAATCTATAGGAGGAAAATCATTACAATTTATCTCTAGCGGTTCCCATGGCAACGGACGTAAACCGTTAAGAACCGTAATAGTTAAGGTGGAATCTGACGGTTCATATTTCCTGCATTTTAAATTTTCATTCGACACTTTTCACTCGAAATTAAACTTTTGAACATAAAATGAAACAATAGTGCCGAATGACTTCATTAATGAACCGATCCAACGATGTTGGATATTTGCATTCGTATCTTTCACTCCTAATTCGAATGAACGAAAAATGAACGATTTGAATACAGAGTGATGTTCACTCGCATTCGGCCATTTTATCTTATACGAATAATTAAAGTAATTCCAAGACAAACGACTTAATTTGATGGAATCTTGAATTATAAATTGATTTGGTTTTAAAAAACCGACTCCAACTTTTATAGTTTTTTCATGAATTTTCATGGATCCCCTTGTTAGAACTGAATAAAATTAAAATAGGACCACGGGAAGCACTAGCTTTCATATAAAAAAAAATATTAAAAGCAGACCACCCAGTCAAAAGTTCTGAGGTAACAAACATAAAAAAAATACAGTTGAATTGAGAACCTCCTCCTGTTTTTGGAGTCGGTTAAAAATAGGAGGTGAATTTTCTTTTCTAAGTCATTCCAGCAAAAAGCATCTCGCTACCTAACCGCCGTGTGAACATAAAATGACAGAAAAATTAAGCATTTACTCGAGTGAATATTCATTCAAGTGACATGTCTGATATCACCTTTAGTCAGTGGAATTTTTGACAGTGTATTTCTATTGTTGCTTTAACGATAAATCATCTTCATCATCAGCGACAATATATATATATATTGAAGTCGGTGTATACATTTTTTAAATCAAATCCAATTATTGTTTATCGTTTCGCCGTTTGGATTGGAATAATGATTAGTTTGCCTTGCTAGATGGATAAGACAAACTCGAAGACAAGACAAACAAAACTGTGTTACTGCGTAAGTAGGTACTCATATTTACAAAGTTATCAAAACACACAAACTATGTAGGTATCTAAAGTCAAAGTCAAAGTCAAAGTCAAATCGTTTATTTCTTTAGACTTACAAAATAAGTACTTAGACAAGTCAAATTTTTACTATATAAACAGCTTGATAAATAGTTATTACTATCAAACAAGAAATAAGATGCAATTGACTTTAATTCACTTAAATTTTTTGTCCACTAGCGGAAGAAGTGAAAAAGAAACCACTAGCAAGTTTATCGCTTATCAACTAATACAATCTTAGGATAACTAACTGGTCTTACATACTATTGTCTGTGCGGAACTGGGCGACATCCGGCCAAGCATTAACATCATTGACGTAGTCATCTACGGAGTAATATGCTTTCTTGATAAGATTTCGTTTTATGTACAGTTTAAATTTACGAATAGGGAGCTCAGTTGCTTCAGATGGAAGCTTATTATAGAATCTTACGCAATTGCCCACAAATGATTTCCCTACCTTTCGTAATCTATATGATGGGATGTGTAATTTGTTCTTGTTTCTTGTATTTTTATTGTGAACATCACACCTCTAATATCGAAACACCGAAAAGAAACCCCGGTATACACCAAACAGTTTGTTTATCGCAAATTAGCGGTTGTAATTGAACCGGCCGATAACGCCGCCAGCCGTACATCGTTTGTTGGGCGGTCGTTATCGCGTGTTCGTATGTACGTGCTTATCGCGTCCGCGCCTGGCTTCGAATGCTGGATTGATGGTCTTGCTCGTGATGTATGGGTCCGGTATGTGGACAACATAATGTCCGATATTCGGTGATGTACTGATTCGTTTCATATAGGACTTGGAAAAGCAAACTCCTTTATGACCTTTTTAAACGGTCCGACCACTTATTATATGTGCCACAGTTACAGGGTTCCCTTTACTGCTATTTTATGATGTTGAAAAGAACTTTAGTACTACTAAAGAAACAATTAATTTAGAATTGTCATGTAATTAAAAGCAATAATATCTACTGCTATGAAACGGTTTCAACTATTTATGATTATACGTATTGAGATATATGGATTAATAAGGCTGTCATTACAAACTCTCAAACAATATCCACTTTGAAATGCCGAACCACTCAAAATGAAATAAACATTAAATATTCCAAGCCTTGGAATTCGTCAACAACCACCGAAACTGAGACTAAGCGAAGCTACCGACCTACTCAACACAACTCAAACTTTCTAAGGCGTTAAACAATTAGATATTGCAAACAAAGAACTTCTATTTGAGTTTAGTCGCACAATAATCGAAGAACTCGAGACGATGCGGGCCTTTGTCAGCGAGAATTGTTTTTGACAAGAATCTTCTTCACACTAATCTCAGAAATCTACGATATTATGTACCCACTAGGGTATTATAAATAGGCTAGGGTATTATTATGTTGGCTGGCTTGGTTCGTCATTTTGTTACTTCATCATCATCATCATCAGCCTATATTAGTCCACTGCTGGACATAGGCCTCCCCTAATGAGCGCCATAGCGCCCTGTCTTCAGCTTGACGCATCCAGCATCTGCCTGCAGTCTTTCGCAGATCGTCATCCCACCTGGCCGGAGGGCGTCCTACACTACGTTTGCCGAGTCGCGGTCTCCACTCAAGAACTCGTTTACCCCAGCGGTTATCGGTTCTTCGCGAGATATGGCCGGCCCACTGCCACTTCAGTTTGCTAATTCTTTGAGCTATGTCGATAACTTTGGTTCTCTGTCGGATGTATTCGTTACGAATCCTATCCTTCAGAGAGACTCCGAGCATAGCTCTTTCCATAGCTCGCTGAGCGACTTTAAACTGGTGGACCAGCCCTATCGTGAGTGTCCACGTCTCAGCTCCGTAGGTCATGACGGGTAGGACGCACTGATCGAAAACTTTCGTTTTCAAGCATTGCGGTATGGATGACGAGAAGACTCGACGTAGCTTTCCAAACGCTGCCCAGCCTAGCTGAATCCCCCTCTTGGCCTCCTTCTCAAAATTGTTTTTACCCAACTGCAGAATTTGTCCAAGGTAAGTGTACTCGGAAACAATTTCGAGAGGGTGGCCATGTACGACGACCGGTCCCGGATCAATGAGGCCATTGATCATGATTTTGGTTTTATCCAAATTCATGCCGAGACCGATGCATCGTGAGGCTAAAGCTACTTACTATAGTTAGATAACTAAGTGCTGTTTCTGTGCTTTTGGTATTTAGATGTCATAGATTCTCCCTGCGGCTTCGCCCGCGTGTAGTTTATATAAAAATGTTTAATAGTAAATTGTTACCCAAGGGATGAAAGTAACTTATTTAGTCCCGAGACGGGGTTTGGCGCCCGAGCGTAGCGAGGGCACTAATAGTTCGAGTGTCTAAATGTTACTGTTACTGAAAATCATACGGAGATAGGATTGACGTATTTCTGCTTATTTTCTGAGGCATAAAATCCTCTTTAGAGATGGCAGAATATAGCCATGGTAGCTCTCGCTATTCAACCGGTTGAATAGACATGCTAGAATACCGAGAACTATTCTACCATTGATTTTTATCATTTAAAAAATGGTAAATATTTTGCCGAAATCTATGTTATTTTAAAGAAGTAGTTGAAAGTAAATTATAATATGGTATTTTACCTCTAATTTATTTCAAGTTTATATTACGCTGTAATTGAGTGGCCGTATGAATTGCGTCAAACCAGACGCAAAAGCTATCTCACAAGAAGTTGAAATTGAGTGGTTGTTTAGAAAGGTAGAATGCATGGTTCAATAGAAAAGTAAGGTAACAGCTGATATAATGCTTCATAATGAAAAGGTTACAGCTGTCATTTGTTTTGTACTTGTCATTACTTTTCGTCCCTAAGGACGAAAAGTACAACTTTCATCCCGCTGCCCAGGCAACTTCCGACCTACATTCAGAGTATGAGTAATAAAAAGGTTATTTGTGTCTTATTGAAGCTGATTCAGGCTAAATGGAGCCTATGTTATATTCTAGGTTCGGAACTACATCTATACAAAATTTCAGGAAGAACTGGCGTCAAGAGGTAACAAACATCCAAACTTTCGCATTTCGATCATTAATTTAGTGTGAAGATGTTGATTTCATACCAAATTATTTTGATAATACTATTTTAGAGATAGTTCTACCATCCTCTTGTAGTCTCTCTAAAAATGAATTGACGTTTGTTAGTCTCACAAAACTCGAGAATCCTCTTAACCGTATTGGTTCACTGCTGAAGGCAAGCCTCCTCCTGATCAGCGCCTTATTGGCGTTTATCTCATGGGGGGTAATCATTGATTTATTATAAACGGAAGATGAGGTACTGGTTTCTCGAAAGTGGCAACCTCAAATTGTGTAAAATGGTGTGCTCCCACCTCAGTCACCGTCTGACCGGCGGCACGGGCGGTCGTGATTCTGGTAAAATATTGTTGACTCGGTCTCACTTCGGTCTTGTAGCATTAGGTGTACATTTTTACATAAATTCGCTACATGACTATTTTCAACGGATCATAATACAATTTATTTATTTATTAATGAACAAATACATGATGTAGTTAAAATACAGTGAAACACTGGAAAGCGCATAAGTTAGCATTATCCTGAATTTGGGCGCTGGAAGGTGCAACAGAGTTTTTAACTTATGCGCTTTCCAGTATTCCACTGTATTTTAACTACATCATGTATGTGTTCATAAATAAATATTATGATCCGTTGAGAATAGTCATGTAGCAAGTTTATGTAAAAATGTACATCTTATGCTACAAGAGTTTAAGCTTTATTACGCCCTCTCTTCTCAAACAATAAAACATAGGAACAAATAAGGCGCTCCTCTATCACTAAAAACGTCTTGCATCTATTTCCGATCCCGATCAAGCCGATCAAATAAACATCAATAGCTCTGCTGGAATGGAACCCTTTATCGATGTGTCACACACGCCGGGTCACGACACTGGAATAAATATCGAAGCGGCTGGAATTGATGCTTCGAAAGCCTAAAGCTGGTTTTCCATCAGACTTGTGCGAGGATGCGTATTGTGCCGATATACTTTGGAAGAATTTAGTGGGATTGATTCAAATTATGTTAAAATTTCGTTTGTAGTATACAGAGTACTGATGTGATTAAAAATTTTGAATATGAAAAAGAAAATTGTAAACAAAGAATAGAAATAAATTAAACTAGTATTTACAATTAAAGTATTACATTGAGCTAACTGCAGACTGTTGCAAATAATCTATAGGCAGCTCAACTGATCCATATGACATTTTTTACAGGGTTTCCAGAAATGGTGGATAATCCTGCATGTGCGCGTGCCGGAAGCCGGTGAGGCCCCACATACCCAAAAAAAAATCTATTCCCAACAGTCCAGATCTACGACATTTTTTGTAAAATTTAGGAATATCCCACATTTATGGCCATCACGTCCGCTATAGTTCGTGTTCCCTAAATGTTGGTCTTCCTAAATTGGCTTAAAAAAACTCGACTACTTAGGATAATAGTTTACTATAATCCCTAAAGTTGAATTTTATTTTTGAAATTAATTTATTTCCAGATATTTTTTTTAGTTTTTATCGGTTAATAAGTTGACTGTTGGGAATAGATTTGTTTTGGGGATGTGGATCCCCAACCCCGTCCCTGCACACGCACGTGCAGGATTATCCACTATTTTTAGGAAACCCTGTATATGTTTAAGATATATCACAATTTCATTAAGAATGTAAGCGGGTTAACTACGAACCTTGTTTATGTTGGAAGAACATCACCGTTTCATATCTTAACTTATATCACAATTTGTGCCTACGCACGATATGTGATATGTCAGTTCTAGGCATCTTTTAAGTGACCGTCACATTCGCAAATGTGCAGGCTAAAGTCGAAGACGTAATTTTTTGGGACACTATTAACTTTCATAGACGTTTCCCTAGGTGTGCAAGGACAAAGTAAAAACAAAACGTCGATCGATTTTCTGTCGGTAATGTACTACTACCACTACTATTCTACGACTACTATAGGATCTCAAAGTGGCTCACTTTTCCCCGAATACGGTCCTGATACAAGAGTCTACTTTACCCTGCTCCTTTTTATTCAAGGTTATGATATCTAACTCAAACACTAGCACCACTTACATCTTGGATGGATAGAGCACTTTACTCAGGCCGCATTATTTATGTAGTCGCTAATTCAATGAGTGACTAACTAAGTATATCGACGACGCTTTGTTGACCAATACGATGGTATTTGTTCCGGATTTTGGGGTCGAATACTCGTCTTGTGTGCGAGCGACTTAAGGCACATACCCGAGCCAATCTGACAGCAATTCCTATTTTATCATATTTTTACGTTTATCATAGGAATTTTTAAAAATCCTACGTTCAGTTTGTGGTATCTATTATAAGCTATTTTTTAATACCTCTTTTATAATTTTATCTCATATAGTTTAGGAGGAGATGCAAAAATAGAGTTTGGTGGCCAAAAAGCGCAACTTCGTATCTCTTCCTAAGCTTTAGAAAATGAAACTATTACAGAGGCATTAATAAATAGCTTATAATAGATACCACAAACTGAACGTAGGATTTTTAAAAATTCCTGCGTTCAACGCAATAATAAGATATAATAGTTGGGGGCGCCACTTTCGCTGGTGTATGGGCCTTAAGGAATAAATAGACTAAACTTGATTTTGGGGAATAAATAGACTAACAGGTAGAGGATTTAGAGGTGTACTACTTATGGTTATTCTGCTGCATCTGAAAGTGGTGAAAACTATTTGTAGTCGTTTGATAGTCATAATAGATCTACTGATATTTGTGGAATTACAAAAGGACAACGGAGGACATCTTTTTATCACACTTACAAGGAAAATCGTTTCTAAGACCATTAATCAAGTAAGTGAATAATAGAGCCCGGATCCTTTTGTTATAAAACTACATAGATGAATCACAATGGGTGACGGTGGTGACAACAGAACGGAAGCTGTAACGGAGCTTTTACAAATAATTAATTCATACCTAGTGCCGAATTCTGGACCCCGATAGGATGAAAAAAAACAGTATAACATTTGCGAAATATATTAAAAGGGACGGACGGGCGGGAAGGATATGCCAACTTTGGATGAAAATAAAAACTACTTTAACATACATATCTATATTTATAAAAGAAAGTCGTGTTAGTTACACTATTTATAACTCAAGAACGGCTGAATCGATTTGGTTGAAAATTAGCGGGGAGGTAGCTTGAACCAGGAGACGGACATAGGGATACCCGTTCCCGTGGGATGTGACACAAAAAAATCCACGAAGGCGAAGCCGCGGGGCGCAGCTAGTTTTATATTATTATTATTTATATATAAAAACATGAATTATTTATTGTTCTAATCTTTGGACGTCTAAGGTTTTTTATTTTAGATCAAACAAAATAAAAAGTTAAGCCTTCTCTAACTCAGATTGTAAATATCACTTATCTGTGTTGCCCGACCAGGGTGGGCAAAATGGTTACATAGGTCAGGCAAAACGAACACAGTACATTTCAATCAAAACAATAATCGCAAAAATTAATTGCCTCGGCCCATGTATGATGAACAAGCTTCATGAGTTCACTCGCGACAGGTGTCGTATTGTATCCAATCTTCGATTGGAGAATGACAGTATTTTTCCTTGCATACGGTGCAGAAAATGCTCTGTCTTTATTTTCGTTACCAACAGGAGCGTTTTTGGAACTTTTCTTCTTTCTTTGAGTATTGGATGAACCACGGCAATCAAATGAAACTTTCTTTTTGGCTACAGCAGCGTCCTGTTTCTGTTTTTTTTTTATGGTCAATATTTCTGCTTTTTGTTGTCTTCGTCGTGGAATGTTTTTATTTAGTACTTGCATAGGTATGGGTCAGATTTCTTATAAATTATTTTTGAATAATTTTTTCTTCTTTCGCGTTTTCTTCAGCGGCCTTAATTTTTTTGCGAAGAACCGCTCTTCATGTGTCCGTGTAGAGTGGGCAGGGTATAATTAGAAAAGATGATGCAACCAACAAAAGGAAATCACGGCTTTGACATGTCTAATATCAACAGACTTTACTGAAATTACTGTAATTCAGACATCCAAACATAAAGATAAAGATATTTATTTGAAAAAACATGTGTACAAAAAGGTGACAGATAGTGAGATGGAAACAATACGCTTGACCGTTTGCGGTATAAAAACTATCTACAATTTATAATAAAAGATATAATAAAAAATAAAGACGATGTTCTAACAGCTGTTTTTTACTATTTTTATCTTGAAATTTGTATTTTCTCGCACAGAATACTCAGTTACCTTCCCAAAATGTAGGCGGCTCACTGTCGGCTAGCGTGTGTGTAAAATAATGCAAAAAAACGTGTAAAAGAACAATTTAGATCAAGATCTCGAACCCACATTGGTGGGATTATGAGAGAAGATCTTGAGATTATGTAAGAAATTCTATGACCGTGAAGCTAAGTCGGTAGAACATTTAAATTCTTTTGTCACGGCGTATTCGTTCCTGATATGACAGAAATCTTTACAGAAAAGTCACAACAACCGAAAATCAAGCATAAACTGATACATCATGACAGCGACAAAGGATATTTGCAGTACGAGGTCGTAAAACAAGCACATGATTTATGTTCCCGTGACAGCACTAGTCCGCTTCGTTCGGGTCAGGTTTCCAAACGTGCCAGAATTCTCGCAAAATGCAGGCACAAGGTGTCTCTTTTCAAAGTTCCGATTATGTTCACAGCGCGAGCTTCTTCGTGACAGCTGAAGCCTGTAAAATGTCCTAAATATTCGTCGAATTCTCTCTTTTTTTTGTTATGTTATCCTCAAAACTTACAACTCTCACAATAAACACCCTTGAATGTTATGGTTGCTGAGAGTGCCATAAAAACGAGAAGTTGTGTAAAGTATTTTTCTCAGTAATAAAATGAACTTGTTTCAGTGTTATTTGAATACGGCAGCTGTCTTGCTCCGTAATAAAGACCAGTATTATTTTCTTTGACGTCTTTGTGAATTTCCAAACCAATGAATCTTTATTATGTGCAAAATAAATCATTTTGAATTACATTATCAAGGAACAATAAAGTTATTTCTAATTTTATATCAACGTTGGTAGTCATTTACCTAAATTAGGTTGACTGCAAAAGTTGGTGTTTAATTTTGATTTATACGAAGTTGAGAGCGTTGGTTGGGTGAGTTAAACAAAGCCTTCGGAGTATAAAGGTGAACTTCCGAGCGCTATGATAGTGAGCATTAACAAGCTTAATTAATTGCGATTTGCCGAATTACCTTCAGTTACATTATTCACCACCGTATAAGTAGGTATAACCAGCTTTTTTTAATTATTCATAAATTATTATTAATTAATATTTATCGGGTATTTATCTCATCGACGCGACCGACGCCCTGTAACCAAAATCGCGCTGTAACGCGATAAAAACGCAGGGAAAGTAATAAGAAACGCTACGCGATAAATAATCGTCAATAATGTTAACTAATCTCGAATGTATAAAAAATTTGATTGTACAAATAGACGCCAGATAGTCTATGTTATAATTTTTGCCTACAGCCCTTTTCTACCCACTGCTGGGCTCATCATAATATTGTATAATATTATTGAATAATATTGTATACATAATGTAAGTAATAATAATTACAGTACTTCTTTCACTTATTGGTTGTAAAATTAAATCTAAGTATTTATTTTCGTGGCTTTATATAAAATGAGGTACATACCAAATTCAGTTGAGAAAGCGGGAGGGAAATGTACTACACCGTTGCTCGTATTACAAGCGAAGCTTAGTGACTCTCAACTAGTCGCTACACAATGAGTAAGTTTCAGGCATCTGCTGTAGCCTGAAAGTGGGGATGGGCGTGTCTAATTGTCTGCGAGGCGCTAAAGATGTCAACACTTTTTGTACGTACAACTTAGGGATCCTTGTGACGCTTTTGTTAGTATGATTAATTCACGAAAAATACTTTTTTTGTTTAAGAAGAGACACGTATGACTCATTGGGCCAATTGGCTGCGGATCGCATCCACTCGTTTATTTGCTGTTTGGTACATGCACGACGATGAAGTTCCCTAATAGGGTATAAGCATGGACTTTATTTATTTTATTGATTTTTTAGGTTAATACATTAACGAAAAAAAATAAACAGCCAAAGAAATTTAAATGATTGATGTTAAAAACAAGAAGTAAAACTACACGCAGTTTCGGGTGATAAACAAGCTGCCATGTTAAGCCTTGCATTTTGTGACGTCACGGATCATCTAGTCCCCTATGTCAACTCAAAGTCAAAACTTTATGTCCAAAATGTCCATACAAAAATGTTCAAGTATGACGTCACGTTGCGTTTAGACATTTTTTGAGATTTAAAATATATTTTTTCAATGATTATATTTCACAATAAAAACATCATAAAATACAAAAATAAATATGATATATTTCTATATCAATAGAGAGATTAGAAAAAAAAGATTAGTATTTCTGAAGTCACATGCATAGGTACGCATATACCTTATTGTTGACAGGTGAGTGAATGAAGACTGAATGAAGAAGTATTTTAAAGACACAGTTAGTTCTTTTTGACAGATAGAGTATAGAGGTACATTCGAAAATATGGGACTTACCAAAAATTTCATTTTTATCGAACCGCGACAATAAAAATTATATTCTACCACAGTAAATCAATAGTGTCTTATGTCTTGTCGTATCGAGGAAAAATGCATGTGCAGCAGTCAGAAGCAAGTAGGTATCGAATAAATAACAAAAATAATGCTATGTCATTGTCAAAATAATACAAATGTTGAGCAAAAATAACAAATCGATTATAAATAATCTTCATCATACAAAATCCTTTGTCACATCCCATTGCCTAAGGACGACATGACTATTTGATCGTCACTCACCACACACGAGATTGGATAAACATAGTGAATTTATTATGTGTATATCCTATAACATACGCTCTCCTCAAAATCCGCTAACATCAAAATAAATTATCGAGGTTGTCAAACAACAACCTCGATAATTGATGTAACTTAGGTAGGTACCTACGTATTAAAATCTCTGAAATCTGTTCCAGTTTGAATCTGTTCATCTGTTCATGACTAAACAATTGCGTAATAAAACAGGAGCAAAGTTTGCACATTTCGGTTTGTTTTTATGTTTCGTCGGCGAAAACTGTTTAAAAAGTCAACAGCGAATGGAGTTTGTTCTCATTACAGCCCGATGTCGTTTAATATTCATTACGTAGAAAGGTGCTTATGGCTTTGTGAACCAACTAACATGTTCATAGCATTAATTTTGCGTAGATACATCGCGTAACGATTACTGAATTCAAGAACGCGTAAAAAACTGGTTAAACAAGGACTGATCGATGACGTAATTACCTAACGTGTGACTATAGTCCTCGCACGAGAGCTGAAGAAGAAATGGCCTAATGATTTTATGCGAGGTTCGAACGCGAGAGGATACAATTTTATATAAAAACCAATCTTATCAGATTCAGATTCAGATTCAGATTATTTATTGGCAACAAAGTTACAGGTCTTGTAATACAATAGTCTTACTAAAGTAAGTAGCACTACTTAAAATAAAAAATATAAACATTACCAATAGAAAATTGGGCTAATAAAAAACATAAATAGTCATTATAATAATCTTAAACACTAAACAATACAACTTTATGTTAAGTATATATCTATATAAATATAATTGGAATGTCAGTAGATTAATTAATTCATTTTCATTATCAATTCAGTTATATCATAAAAACACATGTCAATAAGCCACTTTTTAAGCTATCTCTTCTTATTTACCCGTACACTGTGATCATTTCTAGTTACCCATTATAAATATAATTTCTCCATCCCTTCAGGAAGACTTCCATGTATATACTTGCCCTCCATTCATGCCCTATAGCCTTAGGTTAGTACACACTACGTATGTATTCCATTGATTTTTCGTGTGCCTGCTACGTCCGACCTGTTGTAATAACATTTATGATTTAATAATGTCGGAATTACGGTACCATGTATAAACAAAGCTATCCTCTATATTTCCCACTATAAAAACATAAGGTATCGTTATAATCAGGTTATCAGTGTATGACCCCCTAAATCTTATCAACCAAATATTCCCAGATATTCAAGCCCTCCACATGGATAAGAGACTATTTACAATAAATTATACTTATTGTAAATACAGAATAACTTTCTTTGTAGCTATTAATTACATCGACTATGTTTAATGAATAGCAAAGATACTAATCTTTGTATTAGGTATTAGCTTTTTGATCCATTCGAAAGTACTTATCACAAAAATGAGATAAGCTATTTACTGCTCACGACCAAAGGTATGATCTAGCCCCTATAGGTAATGATGAAAGAAAGGAAACAGAAACGAACATTTATAAGTTTATTGCTACTTATTAGTATTGTATAATATTTAAATCTACTTACCTACACATAACATAAAAATTATTAATTCTAGATAAATTAAACAGTTTATTTTTGGTGCTTAACATAATTTGTGACCCACCAGCGTTTCTTATCGTCGTATCTTCATAAGTCGTAAAAAAGACGAAGTTACATTTCATAGGAAACCAATAAGTAAAATTATTAATGCTGTGTGACTTGTACAGCATTATTTATTTATATTTAGATTCATAGACTAATTTTGTAATCGTCGCGTTGATGGTAAAACATCTTATGATATTTTTGATATAAGAACATTGGATATGTCTACAATAGCGATAAGTCAAAGAAAGTTGCAATCAAATAATAGAAACAAATTAGAATTAGTATCTACAATCGAAACAATTGAGCTAACTGCAGACTGTTGCAATTAATCTACAGGTAGCTCAAGTAACCGCCGCCATATGAATACCAAGCGGAAGCGTCCCCAAGACGCTGGCTGCATAGCCCCGCTGTATGGCAAAAAACCCATTATGGTTATCATTTAACCATTATGCCAAATTTGAATCGAATCTCTTGAATCTTTCTGTACAACGTATTGAAAATAGGTGACAGGTCTGTATTCCAACCACTTTGAAGTCCGTAGTCTATAATGAAGTTTAATAAGGTCATATTTGCATGCTCGTCCAATGCTGGCCTTACATTACATGCAACATTATTAGAAGCCTGTTCTTTCTTAGTCATTGTTGAACAAACACTCAGCGCATCTCTGTTGAAAACTTCTTGCAATAATCTTCTCGCTAATGATTTACAATCTTTGGATTTTTGAGTAGTTATTTAGCTCTCCGTAGCTGACGTAAATGCCGATTTGAGGTATAAGTTCTACGAGAACTGGCAATTTTTTTCGATACTTTAGTGTCCATCTTGAATTATTACAATCATATTTTGGTGCTAGAGAGAATCGCCATAAGTTGTTGTGTATTTTTTGTGGTTGTTACTTGAACTGGTCTTTTTTATTTACGTTGTTGGCTGAGAGTGTTAAATCTTTCGACTGCATCCAAAAGCTTTCTGTATGTCTCAGCAGTTTCAAGGATCGAACTCCGTAAGTTATTGAACATATCACACGTGTAACGCAATGTCGCGCCCATTTGAGTAAAGAGGGTAGCAAAGTGGTCTAACATATGCTGCTCCATAACAACTCTAGAATCTGTCTGATGATTCGTAGGCGTAGAGTTTTGGGCACTCGTTGGCCAGGCTTCAGAACTACTGCCAGTACTGTAGACGTCATAGTCGTTTATTGTCTCAGCAGATGTTTCGTCAGTTGTCATTTCCTGGTTTGAGATTTCTTCATGGTGCGTAAAATCATCGGAATCGTAAGTTACCCCATGATACAGATCATTTTTTATCATGCGTTCATCTGTTTGACACGTACTGTCCGTTACTTTTGGAGAACTTCGTATCCTTGAATTTGTTTCAGTAGATTGATCAACCAACTGTTTCTGTGTGCGTGGGTTTTGATACACGTTATCTGAGGCTGATGTAAGTTGTGTTCTAGGCGATTGGTAGAATGAGCACGAAGGTATCTCAGAGTTACTTGTTTCGCGTGTTGCTGATGCTGCCTTATTTTCAGGACCCGTTGCTAAGCCTTTGCTGTTATTTCCATTAGATTTCACACGCAGGCTTGCTGGCAATTTCTGCTCATTTAGTAAATAGTTGTTATGTGTAGCTGATGTTGACAGAATGTGTGGCGGCGTTTTCTTTGATACTCCTGGAAGGGTAGAGTGTTGGCTATTGCTTTTCGGTGTGATAGAGATACTAATATTATTTTTTGGTCTCTGTGCTTGTTGCTTCTGTGGAGTAGTCATCCTGTTAGTTTGATGTTCTCCCGAAAAAGTCCCTTGATTATTATTTGATGATTCGCCGGGTCTGTGAGCTTTGCCTTGCAAACGCGTTGTTTGCTGCTGATATTGTACTTGAGTGGCCAAGTTTCGCTGTCTATCTAATACGTCGTGAGATCTTCCGATATTAATTGTAGGTACATGCTGAAATTCTTGAGACCTAATTGGGTTACATCTAGCTTGCATCTCCTGTACTTGTATGTCTTGTGATTGATTATGTGTAACTGATGGTTGTTCTTCCACTGAGCACGATGATAAAGATCCTTTTTGGGTCATTGAGTTTGATGAGCTTAGCGCAGCAATATCCATTCTTCTTCCGATATTCATAGGGCGTATTTGCCTTTCAACGGTTGGGTGTATCGGTATTAACCTTCGTGCCCCATCCATCTGACTGTATAGTTGAGCAGACATTAATCGTGAGTTTCGTAAGTGATTAGAAGTAGATGCTTCGTTATTTGAAATGGCTTTAATGCATTGTTCGTGATTGTTAAACGCTGTTGCTCGGACATCTGCAACTGATCGGACATCTGCTATCTGCGTTTTCTGCTTGGTTGTAGTTAGAATTTTAGATTCTGTGATTGATGCAGCCACTGTTATTCTAAAATGGTGACTTTTGCTAGTGCTATTGGTTTGATCGGCCTGATTGACACCTCGAGAGCAGCCTTGTGCATTATTTTCAGTACTCTGCTCATCGTCTTGCATTTGAATTGATTGATAATTTTTCGAACATCCAGGCTCTGCATAGCTCTTGCAAGCAGCAGTGATAGATGACTGGGCAGTTTTATCTACTTTAACCCGTTTTTGATCAAATTGTTTCATCGATTTTGAGATTGCTGGTCGCTTATTTGACCTATTCGGTTGTGGTTTTCGAGGATTGTTCACTTCCTGCATCGTTGTATGTATCTGAAAATTATAAATAAACAGTGTATTTTAAGATTTCATACCTCAAAGTAAATAAATTGGTCAAGTGCGTGGCCCAGGCGTAGGGTAGGGTTCGGCAGTTGCACGGTAAAAAAGGTGTAAACAAACATATTTTTCATTACTCATACTCTGAAAGTAGGTCAGAAGTTGCCTGCGCAGCGGGATGAAAGTTATACTTTTCGTCCCTAGGGACGAAAAGATGACGATGACGATGAAATGACAAGAACAAAACAAATGACAGCTGTTACCTCACTTTTCTATTGAACCATGCATTCTACCTTTCTATACAGCCACTCAACTTCAACTTCTTGTGAGATGGCTTTTGTGTCTGGTTTGACGCAATTCATACAGCTATTCATTTACAGCATTTTGTTAAATTGAAATAAATTAAAGGTAAATTGCCATATTATAATTTACTTTCAACTATCTCTTTAAAATCACATAGATTTCGGAAACATATTTACCATTTTTGAAATGATAAAAACTAATGGTAGAATTTTTTCACTTCTCAAGAGGTACTAGGAAAAAACCTTTTACTATAACTAATAATTGCTCTAATTTTCTCATTTTTAAATATCTTATTTAAGTTGTTGATTTATGTAAGTATTTATTACATTCATATTTTTATTTTACTTTCCTTGTATTCGTGATGAAAAGCACAGTGTTTACCTCGGGTGTAAGAAATATTTAGTCCCTCGACCTATTAGCGCCCTCGCTACGCGCTGGCGCCAAACCCCGTCTCGGGACTAAATAGGTTTCTTTCATCCCTTGGGTAACAATCACGTAACAATGTACTATTATTTACCGATTTTACACAACTGGTGATACAGATAGCTATGATACAAATTTTTGTCATGTTCAATGGAATTTAACGCAGCGGGCGAAGATCCGCCTGCGACGCCGTCGGACGTTGCGGCTTAGATTCCCAATAATATTTTATTTTGTTTGTTGTTTATGTAGTATTGCATTAAGTACGTAAGTAGTTTAAGTATAAATAAGTTGCTCTGCTAAGCTTGGGACTAGATAATGCTATGTGAATTGTCTAGCATATTATTGTATTATAATATTAGTGTGATATTATAATTAAATTTCCTTTTTAACCGAATACAAAAATGAGGAGGTTCGACTGATTTTTTGTAAGTTAGTTTCTTAATTCTTTGTAGGTTATCACACTAATAGTATTATAAATGCGAAAGTTTGTATGGATGTATGGATGGATGTTTGTTACTTCTTCAAGCCAAAACTACTAGACGGATCTGTCTGAAATTTTGAATACAGGTAATTCTAATCGTAAAATTAAACATAGGCTACTTTTTATCCCATAAATCAGTTCCTGTGAGATGAAAATCACCTTTTAACATTTCCGTAGGTACAACGCGTGCGAAGCCGCGGGTCGCAGCTAGTAATTAATATGCTTGTTACACCCTAGCCGTCCATAATTATAATTTAGAACGCAAGAGCTATGATTTTAATTAATTTTATTACAAAAAAAATATTAATGAATAAATCGATTTGGTATGTTACTTTGGGAAAAGTGTTCCTGGTTGGAAATAGAGTCGATTAAGACCAACTTGTTTTTTTTGACAAATGTCATTTTTTGGGCGAGCCGTACATTTTTTCAAAAAACTAAACATGGCAATATTAAACTGAAAGTTCCTTAGAACAAAACCTTCTAACTACAAAAGAAATGGTAGCTACCCTTAAGGGGCCAAAAATTTGCCCCACCTGTATATACACTTCGTCGCCGATACAGTACCCGGCACTGGCTTCCCGGAAACGGAGACGTATGTTTCGCACCACAGATTTTCATGTCAAATTCATTTTTGCCGTGAGCGCAGTATTGTCCAAATTGGTTCAGTTTTAGAACATTTTAGAAATAAACAAAAGCTAGGACAGTAAGTGCCGTCTCCGTTTCCGGGCAGCCAGTGCCGGGTACTGATAAACTAGAATAAGAATAAAAGCTAACGAACAGTTTCGTTGATCCCGCCATACAATTCTTCCCTCACTATTAATTTGTAAATATAAATAGATTGATTGAATGAATTTGATAGGTAGGTACTTTCAATGTTATTATTAAATGCACAAAATTTTAATATTAAAGCAAATTTACCCTTACCTTTCAAAAAGAATATCACGTAACCACACAGGTATCACAAATCCTAACTTGGCTATAGTAATGGTGCAAATAGAATCAATGAATACGAGTATTATCGTGAAATTTTCGAAAAGATTTTAAAAATATTCTTGACCGCAGATGACAATGACAGTGTATGGTTTGTCGATTTCGGCGTTTCTATTTTTATAACATCGGTTGACCTTCGCAACTTAGTAGTGGGGGTAACATATGTACCACGTGCTGTGCGTGTATGATTGAGTCATTCACATCCAATCGTACCTACTACGCATTACTTGATTTTAAAAAAAAATGTATTTGGATCGTTTACAACTTGTATAAGTCGAAGTACCAACACGGTACCATAGACTAATTTAATTAGTCTATGGCAGTACTCAATGATAACAGAGTTTTACGTATTACGTGTAATAACCTATTGGTTTTAATTTTGGAGCAGAGGATCTAATAATAATAAATTATTTAATCATTTATAATTTATACGCTTAATGAGCGTATGTGGGTATCTACTTAGGGGTATTATCGAGTTGGCTTGTATATAATTTATGATAGACATAGGTACTATAAACATAATAAGAGCATGATGAGTCATGCTCTTATTATGTTTTCCATAGTACCTATGTCTATCATATAGTATATATAAACCATTTAAATAGACTTGCGGCATGCATGATACGGTCGGCGTGTTCAACTGATAGTAAAGTCCCGGTTTGTTATCTCGTTCCAGCCAAAATAACGTAATTAGGATTTTTCTAGCTTGGAAATTAGCAGGCACAGTAGGTAGGTAGGTACTAGTAGCTCGGAAAGATACACGGTACCTACAGGACATTTAAGTATTTGGTATTAGTTTGTGCCTAGGAAACCACTTTAAACTTTAAACTTATGGTACTGCTTATTCGTAGTGCTTGCAGGTATTTTTAACCAACTTCAAAAAAAGGAGGAGGTTATCAATTCGACTGTATTTTTTATATTGCTTTTTGTTTGTTACCTTAGAATTTCCGATTTTCATGATTCTTTTTTATACGAAAGCTGGTGCTTCCCGAAAGATCCCATTTTAATTTTGTTCAGTTCTGACTATGAGATCCATGAAAATTCATAAAAAAACTATAAAAATTGAAGTCAGTTTATATTGTATGTTTTTTAAACCAAAATTAATTATAAATGAGACAATACGTCGATGACATTAGTTAAGTACCTTTTGAAGATAGGAATTGGATTTAAAATAAACATTACATTAATACAAAAATGGTTGGTGACCTTACAAAAAACATCCCTTATATTATGAGACCGATCGATGGGGTTAATTAACACCTATAGGTACTTTTGATTACACTTATATTATAAACGCGAAAGTTTAGATGTTCAGATTTATGGACGGATGGATGTTTATAATTTTTCACTTATTTTGCATAAATGTAGCGCTAAACCTTGAATGAAAAATACTTTTTATCCTATAAAATCCCATGGCAACCCCATGATGACTTATATGGTGACGGTGGGCGAAGGTCCGCCTGTGACTAAGGAGGTTGCGGGTTAGATTCCCGCCTCCAGACAAATGTGTACGATCTGCAGACATGTTCAGGGCGTTCTGGATGTTTCTTATGAATAGTAAAAAATATCTATCTATATAGCGTATTGAATTAAGTATATCAGTTATCTAGTACCCATAATACAAGCTCTATTTATTATTATTTATAGGATCCCATGAGATATTAATAACATTTTAATTAAACGACATTATAGAAACAATGAGTGCAAAGCCGAGGACAGAATGCATCAGCATTTTAGTAGGCACAATAATTATAAGGTTTCAGACCTAATTCATCATTTAGTTCAACACGTCGCTAAGTTTAGCTAAGGTGAGGGATCTCTACAATCTCTACCTATCGGTATTCGCTAACCAATGGCAAGAATGCTTTGAACCTATTAAATTTTCAATTTTACATCAATCTTGTCATTCATAAATTAATTATAACTGAACAACAAGCATTATCTGGAACGACAGAAGGGTAAGTGCGGGTTAATTGGACCGTTCTCATTTCGGAACAAATGAAATTCTAATACAATAAAAGCAAATGTTCGGTACCATAACAATAACCGTGGGCTCTGTCGAGAATCGAATGATTATTTTATTCAGAAAGGATTTGCTCAAAGTTCGTGCGGAACACCAAGGAACAATAAGTTTCTTAAATAGGAATGGCCTATTTTACTCCCAAAATCGTTTGATTTTAGGGTGGGGCGCAAACTACATACGTTTTTATAATCTAAGGCTTACCCCGCACAGCCGATATAGTCCACGATTGTGTGCGGCTGTTGCACTCATATGCAGAAAAAAATCGTATAAGTTCGATTCACTTTATAATCCGAGGAAAAAAAATCGCGCAATGAGATTAAACCTTACTGTTCGGCAAACTCTGCACAGCGGAAGTGAGCAGTAGGAACGTAGAGTTTTGTACTGGTTCCAAATAACACCAGCCAGGATTGTGACAGTTTGGGAACAAGCTCCAAATTAAATATTCAAATCAATATCTAAATAAGATCAATAGGTACTAAACCAGACTTTGTAATAGTCAAGTTAGTTATTGTTAGTTAGTAGTTTAGTTGTAAGTATTAAGTAGTTAGTTTGTACGTGTAAAGTTCGTTTATAACGATGCCAATAACTGAAAGTACCTACCCTTAAAATAAAAAAAGACGTTTGGCACTCGGGGACTGCCGCGGTAAAGTTATTGCATTGCATTTTTCATCAACTTATATAATTGTAGTTCTGCTATTCATCGATAGATGGCAAAACTAAAAAGTATCACCGCTGTGCCGGTCGGAGTGTTAGGTTATTTTCGTTACGGAATTTCTGGATTCGGTCTCCACGCTCAAGGCCTGCGATAGAAGCTATGCAATAGCTTAAAAAAACTCGATAGCGGATTCGCATAGCGAAATCGGTAGAATATGTTTATATCAACTTTTTTTAGCTATAGGTATAGATATTTCATTATCATATAAAATATATAATGCTGTTAATAAATCCACGCATCATCATCTAGACCCAATGCAAGCAGAACTTGTGTTAGATAACTAATATACCTAGATAGGTATGTAGGTACTTTCTTATTACAATGCATTACGATTTATAAATCTTATAAACATTTGTCTTATGCGGAAATCTCCTGCGTCGCAGACGGAACGTGAGTAAAGGACGTCTAAGGGAAGGAAAATAGAAACAGGAATTCATATTGCTGTTTCCACAATAAATTAAAATACCCACCTAGTTAATACGACTTAGTTTCTTCTTGCTTGATACTGTTATGTCAGTTTGATAAATAAACTATAAATTTCATACCAGGGGCCTAATTCCACTAACACAATCGCCTCACTATGACAATATTATCGCTTCATTATCGCGTAACAATCACCGCCATGGACACCTTTTGGTTTTCTACTAACATGATCTTATTTTGTTTATGCCATATCTATGACTATTACGATTATGATTATATGCCCCACCACCACATCATTGACACAATATTATAAGTCATAGAGATTGTAATCTTATGGTAATAGAACACCAAATAAATTTACGACTAAATCTCTATCTTAAACGTATGGCGCCATTATAGCATTTTGTTTAAAAAATAGTGGAATTAGGCCCCAGGTTAAAGTAGATCTAGCAGTAGCGTCTGAATCGTTATTCACTTACCGATATTCGGCAAGTTAAGGCCCATACATTAGTAAAAGTGGCACCCCCAACTATTTTATCTTATTATTACGTTAAACACAGGAAGTTTTAAAAATCCTACGTTCAGTTTGTGGTATCTATTATAAGCTATTTATTAATGCCTCTGTAATAGTTTCATTTTGTAAAGCTTAGGAAGAGATACGAAGTTGCGCTTTTTGGCCACCAAACTCTATTTTTTCATCTCCTCCTAAACTATACGAGATAAAATTATAAAAGAGGTATTAAAAAATTGCTTATAATAGATACTACAAACTGAACGTAGGATTTTTTAAAATTCCTATGATAAACGTAAAAATATGATAAAATAGGAATTGCTGTCAGATTGGCTCGGGTATGCGCCTTAATAGCAAATCAAATTCCGTAGTCGAGATGTCATGAACTAAAACCAAATTCGCGCGATCTCGGAACGATCAGGGGCCTTACTAAGAACCCTTATTTCCAGGCAATATACGCCGTAAACTCAACTGCCCGGCACATGAACTGCTAATATAAGCCAGTCAGCGGTCACGTGACAGTTGACCGACTTCTAAACGAAACCTGGCTGGATATACCGTACTACGAGTGGCTATTTGACATTTCTATCCATGTTTTATCTGTCAGATCAAACCATTGTTTACGCTGCCACAATTGAGCTTTTTGTAAATTGTTTTGGAGTTTCGGGTTTAAAAATATTGTTTTCGGCAAATAAAAATGCGTGAAAAGTTAAAAATGCTCGAGTTCTTGGAGAGTGATCAATCGAAGGACATTTCATTATAAATATGAAAGTCTTCGGCTCCGAGATAAGTTCAATCCGTTTTCTATGAGTAATTCATCAATTGTTAATAAATAGCAAATGATTTGTTAATTGCTAGTAGATTGAATAAACTGAGTCAGAGTCAGACACAAATCGTTTATTTCTTTAGACTTACAAAATAAGCACTTAGACAAGTCATTTTTTTATAAAGAAAAACAACAATAACAACCCTACCTAAGTATCGAAATCTAACATTCTTATGCCATACTACAATGAACACTCATAACTATTACGCACAAGCTCTACACTACACTTACTAAAAGTTGTCAGAGAAATTTATCACTTTTAGATTCTCAAGTTGATATGCTATTGTTTGTTTACCTTGTAAGGTATTGTAGTGGCGGTATGACAGCGATCCGTTCAGAAACCTAATAAAAAAATCTATACCACAGATAATAATGTTTAACTTATTTTATAAAAAGGAAAGATTTGATTGTTTGTTTGTATTGAATAGGCTCCGAAACTATTGTTATTGACCAATTTGATGAAAGAAATATTTCATCATTAAATATCTTGTTTATCAGGGAGTGACTATATTTTATCGCGGAATTCCCACGGCAACGGGAACTGCGCGGGTGAAAATGTGAGGCGCTGTTAGTATAATATAAACCTTTTATTAATTTTGATTTTTATTTATCTATTTATAACACTATACTTACATTATTAAAGTAAGATTTTCACCATTAAACCAGTCTTGGTTTGTATTGGTGCTCACACTAGTTTTTAACCGACTTCAAAAAAGGAGAAGGTTCTCAATTCGACTGTATTTTTTTATGTTTGTTACCTCAGAACTTTTGATTGGGTGATCCTATTTTGATGATTCTTTTTTGATTTGAAAGCTAATGCTTTCCGTGTGGTCCTATTTCAATTTAGTTTCGTTATGACACTGGAATCCATGAGAACTCATATTCGGAAAGAAGGTTTGAAGTTGCCTGGTAAGGGATGAAAGTAATAATTTTCATCCCTAGGAATAAACAAGGCTTTATCTTATAACGATAAATAATAGTTAAATTGTGATTGATACGGATCAGTTGAGCTACCTGTAGATTGTTTACGCTTCCTTCTGGTGTTATATGGATCAATTGAGCTACCTGTAGATTGTTAGACATGGACATAGACATAGACATATCATTTATTTACCACCACAATACACACAATATAAATGAACAATAAATACATAGTTACCAAATCAGAATACAGGAACAATATACTCAAAAGGAATTAACAAAATAAATAAGTGACCAATGTGTGCTGCAGTAGCAAAATGGCCTAGACTCAGCATAATGCCAACTGTTGTGTACAGAAGGCGCTGTTATTCTGCCTAGACCAAAAACTAGAACAGTCACAGAACCCTGCAGTTACAAACCATCATATAGAAGAAATATATACAAATATATAATTATATACTCGCTCAGTTATTAGTGCCTTTAGGAGAAAAAAATCATAATAATGTGCGTAGATTATAATAATATCTCAAGGAATATCAATAAATAAATATTTAAATATTACCTAGAAAGTACAGTACTCGTACTTACAATAAGAAAAATCATAATAATATAAATAACCAAAAACAATAATTATAGTAAAACCTAACATTTAAAAGGGGCATCGGAATCAGGTAATCCAGACTTTTGTTGTTCCAGAATAACACATTTTAGCCGTTTTCTAAAAGTGAATTTTGATTTTAACAACCTGAGAGGGGGTGGAATGTTATTCCAGCATTTTGTTGCTTGGTACCTGAAACTGCCACAAAACCTAGCCTTTGTAAGTAGAATAATGCAGCAAATTTCTATTTGGCCTAGTGCTATATTTATTGATACGCATAACTGGTCAAATAAACCAATACCCAATTTTTCCCCTCTTGTCTTAAACAATGATATAATTACACGGAGTGATAAAGAAAAATACCTCGGCTTATGGTTGGATGACAAACTAACGTGGAAATCTCACATCAATCACCTCAAGTCAAAATTAACGGCCTTATTAATATCATTACGCCAAATAGCTCACTGTATTCCAACCAAAGCACGCTCAATTATTAATAACTCCTTAGTTAAATCGCACTTGAATTATCTTATCGAAATTTGGGGATCGGCCGCTAAAACAAATTTAAATCCTCTCCAAAGAACACAAAATCTTATTGTAAGTGAACATTATTGTTTTTATGAGAAATAAACATCTTTAAACCGAAGTTTGGAGAACAGGTATATAGGGGTACCAAATAACAAAACACCGTGCACCAGTGTGGCCTGGCCATATGCAAAGCTCGCCGCGAGGCCATGTTTAGCGTAGAAGAAGTGTTTAGTTATGGCGTGACGTGTGTTCGCGGCGGTATATGATAGCAGAATCTACTACGAAACAATTAATCTTTCTATAAGGTATTAGTTTTTTGATCCATTCGAAAGTATCACAATAATGAGATAAGCTATTTACTGCTCACGTCCAACAACGGTATCATCTAGCTCCTATAGATAATGATAAAAAAAGGAAACAGAAATGAACATTTATAAGTTTATTGCTAGGTACTTATTAGTATTGTTTAATATTTTAATCTACTTAAACAGTTAATTTTTGGTGCATAACATAATTTGTGACCCACCAGCGCTTCTTATCAAGGCGTAAAAAAAGACGAAGTTAGATTCCATAGGAAACCAATAAGTAGAATTACATAAGTCAATAAATAACATTAATTGATGCAGTGTGAATTGTATAGCATAATTTATTTATATTTAGATTCAAAGACTAATTTTGGTAATCGTCGCGTTGATGGTAAAACATCTTATGATACTTCTAATATAAGAACATTGGATATGTCTACATAATAGCGATAAGTCAAAGAAAGTTGCAATCAAATAAAAGAAACAAATAAGAATTAGTATCTACAATTGAAATAATTGAGCTAACTGCAGACTGTTGCAATTAATCTACAGGTAGCTCAATTAATACCAACCGCCATAACAATAGCTTGGTATTTTTAATAGCTTGGAAGCGTCCCCAAGACGGTACTGTATTGCCCCGATGTATGGCAAAAAAGCTATTACTTATAAATAATTATTACATAATAATTAAATGTTAAAAATATATATGGTTAACATTTAACCATATATAATGTTAACCATATATATCGTATAGAACACAACTTACATCAGCCTCAGATAACGATAACGATTAGCTTAATGTTATCTGAGGCTGATGTAAGTTGTGTTCTAGCTAGATGATTGGTAGAATGAGCACGTAGGTATCTCAGAGTTACTTGTTTCGCGTGTTGCTGATGCTGCTATATTTTCAGGACCCGTTGCTAAGCCTGCACTGTTCCATTAGATTTCACACGCAGGCTTGCTGGCAATTTCTGCTAATTTAGTAAATAGTTGTATGAGTAGCTGATGTTGACAGAATGTGTCGCGGCGTTTTCTTTGAGACTCCTGGAAGGTTAGAGTGTTGGCTATTGCTTTTCGGTGTGATAGAGATACCAATAATTTTATTTGGTGTATGTACTTGTTGCTTCTGTGGAGTACAGTTACTCATCCTGTTAGTTTGAATATTAGGTCGGTAATTGTGATTATTGTTCTTGGTGATAGTATGTTCTCCGAATTGTACTTGAGTGGCCAAGTTTCGCTGTCTATCTAATATTCGTGAGATCTTCCGATATTTATTCTAGGTACATGCTGAAATTCTTGAGACCTAATTGGGTTACATCTAACTTCCATCTCCTGTACCTGTACGTCTTGTGATTGATTATGTGTAACTGATGGTTGTTCTTCCACTGAGCACGATGATAAAGTTCCTTTTTGGGTCATTGAGTTTGATGAGCTCTGCGCAGCAATATTCATTCTTCGATATTCATAGGGCGTATTTGCCTTTCAACGGTTGGGTGTATCGGTATTAACCTTCGTGCCCCATCCATCTGACTGTATAGTTGAGCAGACATTAATCGTGAGTTTCGTAAGTGATTAGAAGTAGATGCTTCGTTATTTGAAATGGCTTTAATGCATTGTTCGTGATTGTTAAACGCTGTTGCTCGGACATCTGCAACTGATCGGACATCTGCTATCTGCGTTTCAGTTTTCTGCTTGGTTGTAGTTAGAATTTTAGATTCTGTGATTGATGCAGCCACTGTTATTCTAAAATGGTGACTTTTGCTAGTGCTATTGGTTTGATCGGCCTGATTGACACCTCGAGAGCAGCCTTGTGCATTATTTTCAGTACTCTGCTCATCGTCTTGCATTTGAATTGATTGATAATTTTTCGAACATCCAGGCTCTCCATAGCTCTTGCAAGCAGCAGTGATAGATGACTGGGCAGTTTCATCTAGCTTAGCCCGTTTTTGATCAAATTGTATCTTCGATTTTGAGATTGCTGGTCGCTTAATAGACCTATTCGGTTGTGGTTTTCGAGGATTGTTAACTTCCTGCATCGTTGTTTGTATCTGAAAATTATAAATAAGCAGTGTATTTTAAGATTTTATACCTCAAAAGTAAATAAATTGGTCAAGTGCGTGTAGGGCCACGCGTAGGGTAGGTTTCGCCAGTTGCACGGTTCATTAAAGAAACACGTTTGTTCCTAAAACTAAATTTAAGATCAATTGTATATTACCACAATCACAGATAAATAAATGGTTTCAATGGTTTCAATGGTTTCAATGGTAAACATATTTTATTTACCGATTTTACACAACTAACAAGATACCTATGATAGCCGACTAGCTAGATAATGCTGTGTGAATTGTCTAGCATATTATTATATGTATATTTTATTTAAATTTCCTTTTTTTTCGAATACAAAAAAGAAGGAGGTTTGACTGTTTTTTTGTATGTTAGCTTCTTAATTCTTTGTAGGTTATAATTAATATGCTTGTTACACCCTAGCCGTCCATAATTATAATTAACAACGCAAGATCTATGAGTTAACTTAAATTCGTATGTAGCTTCTTTTTGACGGTGATTTTGAAGGCTTATATCCCTACCCATGTTCGATCTAACGAATTGTCGTTAGATCGAACATGCATGGGGGTTTATACGTAAAAATGTCTCCAG
Organism: Eupithecia tripunctaria; assembly: GCA_955876795.1. Lineage (NCBI taxonomy): Eukaryota > Metazoa > Arthropoda > Insecta > Lepidoptera > Geometridae > Eupithecia > Eupithecia tripunctaria. The sequence goes on along the minus strand of OY041602.1, from coordinate 6,697,249 downwards.
ACCAAAATAAGAAACATACCTACCTAACTACCTTTTTGACAAATGTAATATTTTGGTGTATTTTGCTACTAAGAAGTACTAAGTAGTCTACTTCTTAGTAGCAAAACACACCCATTTCATTGATTTAAAATAAAAATAGTACTTGTGTGGTAAGTAAATAATTAGCTTTTTAATAAAATTAAAAATAAGTTTAAATTTTATTCCTGAGATGTTTAAAGTGTTCCATCGTCGTAAGAGCTAACATGGGTAGGGACATAAGCCTTGGCTTACCTACCAACTTAAGAAAGTAGTACATAAGAACCATTTAATGAGTGACATTGTTGATTTCACTTGCTCGATTTTTCATAGAAAATGTATGGGAATTGTTTTTTTTAATTATTGCCAAATCTTACGATTTGATTTGGTATGTTACTTTGGTAAAGTGTTTCTGGTTAGAAATAGAGTCGATTAAGACCAATTTGTTTTTTTGACAAATGTAATGTTTTGGGCGACCCGTACTTTTTTTCAAAAAAATATAAATGGCAATATTTTTTTTTCAAAATAAAACCTAAAGTTCCTAAGAACAAAACCTTCTAACTACAAAAGACAAAAGACGGTAGCTACCCTTAAGGGGCCAAAAATTTGCCACACCCTGTATACATATATAAAGAAAAAGCTCCCTAAGAAAATCCTGTTCTGGTTATAAAAATAATAATAATTAATAAATAAAGATGTTTCAATTTGCACTGCATCATCTAGCCCCTTGCTAAGCAGAACTGGGAATGTTAACGGAGCATGAGCAGTTTAATGGGTGTCCCTTTAAGGGGAAATGTGCTCGTTCAGCTTAAGCTGAACGTGCACATTTCCACGCCACACGCGCTGAAGACATCTCATTTTCAAATCTATGTATGAAATACATACATTCCCGCGCACCTAACTGCGCCAAACGCGCCGTATTTTACTAAAATACTCTAGGTATACGGATTCCGGCGCGGATGGGTGCATCGTCACCTTTAGTATCTTTTCGCACGTCCCGATAGCCGGGTAGCCAGTGCTGGGCACCCCACGGGGCGCGGCGGTGCATCGTATGCAAATTATGCCTGTACCTCAACAACCTCAACCTTAAAAGTCTATATTGGTCCACAGCTGGACGCAGGCCTCCCCCTGATAAGCGCCTTTATTGGCTATTATCTCATCGAGGGTTAATGCCCTAAATCCCTACGTTGGGCGTGCGGGTTGGGGATCGCAGTTCGGTGATAGAATTGTTCTGCAGGAGGCGCTGCTGGCCGCCCCTGGTAGATATCCCTTAGTCGATTCTCACGACACCCGCGGGAAGCGTTGGAGTGGTGCCGATTCTATGCCGCCGGCACCAGACGGCGACATGGTATGCCGGTACTTAATGAAACCTATCATGCATGCCCATACACTTCGTCGCCGATACAGTACCCGGCACTGGCTGCCCGGAAACGGAGACGTATGAAAAGGCACTTACTGTCCTAGCTTTTGTTTATTTCTAAAATGTTCTAAAACTGAACCAACTTGGACAATACTGCGCTCACGGCAAAAATGAATTTGACATGAAAATCTGTGGTGCGAAACAGCGCTACACCCTCAGTTCCACACTCATTCACTTTGGCTACGTTCCGATTCATGCTTAATGCGCTGACGCGCGCATGAAGTCGTTTCGTTTCAACTTTCAGCGCGCTGAAGCAAAGCGCACGGCAACGCCCACTTCGCCACGCCCCTCGAGCGCACGGGAGCGCACGAACTGCCTCACCTTTCGAGACAAGGCAGCTCGTGCGTTCCTTCAACTTCTTTGTGAGTGCCGTCTAAGCGTTTCGTTTCATGAATCGCGCCAACGCGCACCAACGCGCTTAGATGAATCGGAACGGGGCTTCGTGCGCGCAGAGCTCGTGCAGTGCGTCAGTGCTTTAAGCTTGAATCGGAACGTACCCTTTGATAATCCATTAATGAATCAGTTTTGCGCACAATAAATAGTAATAAATTATAATACAAATTCAAACTTACCAGATTCATATTGAATGGTGGCCATTTAAAACCTTCCCTCATCATTGTATCTCTCTTTTCTCTTAGCGCGATCTCATGTCCGATCTTACTATCTAAGTTCTTCACTCCAAGTGTATGGCACGCACCTTCAAAAGGTAAGGAATTTCTATTTCTATTGTTGAAAAACATCAAAAACATTCACGTAAACATTGAGATTCAATTTAATTACTTTCAATAGAACAGATAGAAAACAAAATCAACTGTTATTTTGGTTTTCTTTCTGTTGTTGTTAAAGTTTTCAGATATTGATTTCTTAGAAAAGTCGATCATTAAAAAGTTTACTTTTTAGGCGAGAACGGGAACTACGCGGGTGAAACCGCGATATACTAGAAAAAGGTTAGCTGGTGATAAACTAGAATAAGAAAAAAGCTAACGAACAGGGTCGTTGATCCCGCCATACAATTCGTGCCCTACTATTAATTTGTATTATAAATAGATTGATTGAATGAATTTGATAGGTAGGTACTTTCAATGTTATTATTAAATGCACAAAATTTTAATAAAAAGCAAATTTACCCTTACCTTTCAAAGGGAATATCACGTAACCACACAGGTAACACAAATCCTAACTTGGCTATAGTAGTGGTGCAAATAGAATCAATGAATACGAGTATTATCGTGAAATTTTCGAAAAGATTATAAAAATGTTCTTGACCGCAGATGACAATGACAGTGTATGGTTTGTCGGTTTCGGCGTTTCTATTTTTATAACATCGGTTGACCTTTGCAACTGAGTAGTGGGGGTAACATACCACGTGCCGTGCGTGTGTGATTGAGTCATTCACATCCAATCGTACCTACTACGCATAGAAAACATTACTTGATTTTTTGAAAAATGTTATTTGGATCGTTTACAACTTGTATAAGTCGAAGTACCAACTCGGTACTCAATGATAACAGATTTTTACGTATTACAACCTATTTGGTTTTAATATTGGAGCAGAGGATCTAATAATAATAAATGATTCAATCATTTATAATTTATACGCCTAATGAGCGTATGTCGGTATCTACTTAGGGGTATTATCGAGTCGGCTTGTATATAATTTATGGGATCCATTAAAATTCATGAAAAACTAGACAAATTGAAATCGTTTATTATTTTTTAAACATAATTAAATAAAAATGAAACAATTCGACGATGGCATTTGTTTAGTACCTACTAAAGATAGGAATTGGATTTAAAATAAACATTACATTAATACAAAAATGGCTATTGAACCCACAAAAATCATCCCTTATTTTATGAGACCGATCGATGGGGTTAATTTACACTTATATTTTTGATCACACTAATATTATAAACACGAAAGTTTAAATGTTCAGATTTAAGGATGGATGTTTATAATTTTTCACTTATTTTGCATAGATGTAGCGATAAACTTGAATGAAAAATACTTTTTATCCTATAAAATCCCATGGAAACCCCATGATGACCTCTATAATGTATGGTGCATGGTATATGTATGGTGGCGGTGGGCAAAGGTCCGCCTGCGACTAAGAAGGTTGCGGGTTCGATTCCCGCCTCGAGACAAATGTGTTTACGATCTGCAGACATGCTTAAGGCGTTCTGGATGTTTTCTATGAATAGTAAAAAATATCTATCTAGTAGCGTTTTGAATTAATTATATCAGTTATCATAATACCCATAACACAAGCTCTATTTATTTAACACTTATGGTATCCCATGAGATATAAATAACATTTGAATTAAACGACATTATAGAAATAATGAGTGCAAAGCCGAGGACAGAATGCATCAGCATTTTAGTAGGCACAATAATTATTAGGTTTCAGACCTAATTCATCGTTTTCAACACGTCGCTAAGTTTAGCTAACGTAAGGGATCTCTACAATCTCTACCTATCGGTATTCGCTAACCAATGGCAAGAATGCTTTGAACCCATTAATTTATTAAAAAGGGAAGATAGGTTACGTTCTCCCAGCGCTTACTCAAAAATTGGCATGTGTTACAACTACACGCAAACAGATACGCTCACAGTTATATTTCCAGTCCTGTGCGTACCTAAGAACGAAGTGAGACCGAGACAACAATATTTCTCGCTAGTACGACCGCCCATGCCACCGGTCAGACGGTGACTGAGGTGGGAGCTCACAATTTTACACAATTTGATGGAATGTGACAGTTTGAAAACAAGCTCGGCCAAAAAGTAGGAACGTAAGGTTTTGCACTGGTTCCAAATGACCTCAGCCAGGATTGTGAAAGTTTGAAAACAATCTCCAAATTAGAAAACCAGACTTTGTAAAGTCTGGTTTTTGTTGTTTTCTAGTTTATTGTTAGTAAGTAGTTAGTTTGTACGTGTAAAGTTCGTTTATAACAATGCCAATAACTCAAAGTCAGCTTAAAATAAAATAAAATCACTCTTGCTATGCACGCACGGTTCGGATAGTAAAATCGCTAGTTTCTCGAAACTGGCAACGTGATTCGCATGAAATATTGTTGTCTCGGTCTCACTTCAGTCTTAGATACGTCTTTCCGTCTTTGTTCTTCTTTGTATTGCACAGGACTGGAAATATAACTGTGAGCGTATGTGTTTGCTTGTAGTTGTAACACAAATACCAATTTTTGGGTAAGCGCTGAGAGAACGTAACCTATCTTCCCTTTATAATTAATCAATGTATATAATGCTGTTAATAAATCCACACATCATCATCTAGCACCCAATGCAAACAGAACTTGTGTTAGGTAACTAATATATCTAGATAGGTAAAAAGGTACTTATTTACTTATTACAATACATTACGATTTGCAGATCTTATCAACATTAGTCTAAAACGGAAATCGAACCCGCAATCTCCTGCTTCGCAGGCGGAACGTGAGTAGAGGATGTCTAAGGGAAGGAAAATAGAAAAAGGTAATTCATATTGCTGTTTCCACAATTAAATAAGATACCCACCTGGTTATTACGACTTAGTTTCTTCCTGCTTGATACTGTTATGTCACTATGATAAATAAACTATAAATTTCATACCAGGTTAAAATAGATCTAGCATAGCGTCTGCATCGTTATTCACTTACCGATATTCGGCAAATTAATAGCAAACCAAATTCCGTAGTCGAGATGTCGTTATCTAAAACCAAATTCGCGCGATCTCGGAACGATCTGGTTGTTCAATTAGTGTTCGGACGATATGGGTATATCTCCCTGATATACCTACCTACTGCTGATAACTGTCGATGAATGCTCACTATATTGGATTTTCATTGAGTTTACAACTCTGTCCTGAAGTTATACTTACATAAAAACCTATCGATAGGCAGCGGTTAGATTCATTACCCACAAGATTTGCACCATTAAACCAGTGTTGGTTTGTATTGGATCTCACACTCGTTTTAACCAACTTCAAAAAAAGGAGGAGGTTCTCAATTCGACTGTATTTTTTTATATGTTTGTTACCTCAGAACTTTTGACTGGGTGGTCCAATTTTCATGAAGATTTATTTATATGATAGCAGGCGCTTCCCGTGTGGTTCCATTTTAATTTGGTTCAGTTCTGGCTACAGATATCAGGACCTCTGTGGTTCTGACAGTGGGATCCATGTAAAAACTATAAAAATTCCACTCAACTGACAACTTCTGTAAACATGTAAGTAGGTACCTATATTTTAAAGGCCGTTCATACTTTCTTACCAGGATCAACGCCCGTAAGTTATTATTATTATTGGGTTAATAGGGTATAGGTACGATATTTAGATCAGTACATAGTTATAAGTGTGTTAGGTTGTTAATAGTGGTACAGTTAGCGGCACAAATTGATGATTGCGTTTTCGACCAAACCAGGGGATAGAAAGCTACCACCTACTCACTCTGCAGCTGTTCGTGATAATATTTTTGGAGCATACTTTTATAGTTTATCATTAAGTTTTTCTTTAATGTTCTGTGGCAAATAGTTTATTAATTTGGGTATCATAATATTCTATACTTCGTTTATAAAAGTTATTTATTGACCTGGGCAAGCAGTCTCGACTGCGATTTTATTTTGGTTTATTTTCCTAGTTGTATTTTGTGAGTTACGGGTATCTGAACTTCTTCATTAAAATACTGTTCCTTTAATAAGGCAAGGGTTACATTTTCATATATTGTAGCACATCTGTATATTTAAAAATGATTTCGCTATCTTCTTGCGGTTGTTCTTTAATTTTTTTGGGGACAATGACTTTAGTAGTCTTAATTGTAGGTGGTTTATTTTATCTAAGTATGATTTGAACGTCCTCCCGTAACTTGTGATTCCATAGCATGTATGGTACTTTAAACTTTAAGCTATAAAACCTGCCGGAAGGTAGGTTGGCAGACAGGTAGGTATAGGTAGAAGTGTACCTTGTTGTTTATCCCAGCAATTTATTGCAGCGTGGGTCACAAGCAAAGGAAAAATGAGCAAGTTAACTAAGTTTCGTCGGAAAAGTAGCATCCGGGATTTGAGAGCTCATGTTTTACGATATGATGACATTTTTAAGTCTGCATAAAGACAGCATCGCGAAATAAACCTTATGACTTAATTTTTATATTAGTTTAACTATTTTTAACATTACAAAGGTACCGATTACCTATTATTTTGTTAATTATTATTTACCTACATAAACTCTGTCCACGCACTTATTGTCTTTTAACAGCTGCAGTGGCAATCAATTAATCATGTCCCTGATGGATGTCTGACCAATCGATTTTGCTATTTTTGGCTCAACGTTATGTATGTCATTTAATAACATTCATGTACATAAGGTTTAATTTGTGTGTGAAATAAAGAATTTTAGAATTATTTAAAGGCATACTATTACTTAGTTAAGTATTTATTTTTAAAGTCTGAATATTTTATAGAATTAAATAGTAACATTTTTATCGATACAATAATTTATATTTCCTTCTGCCCGCTGAATTACATGAATTTTTCTGGAATAAAAAATAATACAACCTGAGAGTTACTCTGGTAAAAGCTCTCGTACCTTAAACCCCGATTTTTTTCGTGTCGACAAATACGTATAAATATTTCTAAAAAGAACCCACTCTATCTAATGGGGCTAGATAATGCTGTGAATTTTTTATCTATGAAATATTTCAATTATTTAATTCTCATAGAGGTTAACAGGGTGAGTGAATTGAGACATTCCATTCATTCGCCGTGTTTACCCCAAATCAAAAACTTATAGCTACGTAGGTAGTAAGTTCGAAACTTTCACAGAAATGTACGAAACACTACAAACCTATTTTGTTTTGGAGTAAGAGATAGAATCAAATAGTTTATTGTTTAGACATAGTCAATTTTTGTACTGTATTAATAGCTTGATAAATAGTTATTAATATTAGTTAGTTAATAATAAATAAGGTGCAATTGACTATAATTTACTTCAATTTTTTGTCCACTAGCGGAAGAAGTGAAAAAAATAAAAACACCAAAGTTTAGGGACTTCATCAGGGTGAGTGATTTCACAGAAGTACAAAAAGTTTTCCTGAAAACAAACTTCAAAACATTCCAAGCTCAACTCTTTTAAAAATATTCCACCGTGTTAGTGACGAAAACCAAGGCACCGAATAGCTTTGAATGGACGAATTGTAAAAGGTGTCATTGGGAATGTGGCGTTGGCCTTCGTTGCTCGCGATTGCCCTGAAATTGGTGCCTTTTGTATCGGCGAGATAGGTTTCATCAAAACTCCCACAAAAGAGTTTTCCCCACATAGCTTTTTTAAAGTCAAAAAGAAGCTTTTTTCAAAAGCTTTTTTTAAAAAGTTTTCATCAAATATAGTTTTTGCTTTTAGCAGATAGATACGTAAAACGTACACTTCTATCGATAGAAACAATAGTATTGTTTCCGAAACTAGTCATTTAGTTTTTAAGTTGTTTTGTGTAATACAAAAAACTAAATGACTTATCGCTCTAGAGTGATCTCTTATTATTGACAACCTCGTATGGATTGGATCATTGGATAGTACTAGTACTTATTACAAAACTCTTATGGTATACTAGCTGCGCCCCGCGGCTTCGCACGCGCTGTTCCTATGGAAACGTTCAAAGGTGATTTTCATCCCACGCGAACTGATTTAAGGGATCAAAGGTAGGTAAGGTGAATGTGTGTTTGATTCCAGGATTAGAATTTCCTGCATATACCTTCGCTTTCAGATTTTTCAACTTTTAACTCTTTGGTCCCATAGGCCCTAGCAGAAAACCAGCGTAGGTTGTTTTTTAACGCCTACACAAGCTGAGTTGGGACCATTTTGTAACTAGAACTAAGTTTCCCTTAATTTAAGTATAACTGTTTATTTGTATGTTTAGTTGTTACAAATAAACGCTTTTGATTTGATTTGTATGCAAAATTTCAGCTAGATCCGTTCAGTAGTTTTGGCGTGAAGAAGTAACAAACATCCATCCATCCGGATGTATGGCTATACATCTTACAAACGCCTTAAAAATACCTATTTAGGATTTGACGACTAAGCTGAATAAATTAATAATAATAAATGTATGTTGTAATGAAAACGTATACCTAATGTTAGTTTATAAATACGATCCCAAATAGGTATGTAATGTTTCCTCGTTGTGGCACGGCCAGTAGTATATAAAAAAATTAAAAATATTAGGCAGGGACTAAGTTTTGGAGCTCATAAATTTAAAAATCCATTACGCCATAACGTAAATACTTGTTTTGGGGATTCAAAGCCAAATGTTTATATCTTCTTTCAAAAATTATTTATCATCCAATTATACCACGACTGAATATTGTACAGTCACAAATCAATTAATAAAACGGGCGTCGTCGTAAATTTTCCGGGTAATATGAACCGTTACCAAATAGAACATTATTTTCATTTAAGAGAAATTACTTTTCAAGTAAATATTTCTTGAACAAGCATGGAAAAAACGGGACATAATGTGATATTGTTTTAAAAATAAATAGGCATTACCTAGATACAATCGTATTGGCATACCTACACAGTTTGTTAGTAAATTATTATGCTTGTAAGTTTATATTGTAGTAAGAAAAACTATATTTTTTGCTATTTAGTAAGTGGGAAAAAAACTTTTATTTCATAAAATTTATTAACGTTCGCATTTATTAAGAAATCCAGTTTTAGGACCTGTATTGCTCGTTCATCGATTTACTAATTATTCTTTATTAGACACGGGACAATGGAAAATCAATCGTATTGCACTTTACAGTGCTATGTCTCCCTAAGCAGAAGGGATAATCCGAAACTATTATTCCTAATACAAGAACACCACACAAGTCCACTATTGCCCAAGTGATTAGCGAACAAACAAACTCTGTATAGTGACAACGGGCATCCTATGAAGTGACCATTATTGTAAAGTAGACCCTTACCTGCCCTATGACCGACCCAGTAAAGTGCCTAACTACATATCGTTACGAAGAAATAATGCACCTATACTAAATCGGAGGTACCTTTAGAGGCCTACCTACCTGTTGAATCTTTTACTAAGTAGTCCAAGTGTACATTTTCGGAATATTATTTAGTTAGTCAATTTATCAAAAGATTTAAATTAGAAAGCGTACGGTACTTACCATTCTAATATACGTTGGTTCATTCATACACCCACGGGAAGAGATGGGGTGGTACAAATTCTAAGCCAGAACCATACAGCTTTACATAACAATACAATACAATAAAAATATTCTCTATTGCACACCAGTATTCATAAAATATTTATGTAACTTCCACAGTTATATAAAAAATAAGGTACTTAACGGAAACTTTGTAGGATACAGTAATGGTGGTTGGTTTAGTACACACTCGGCTTACTGTGCTGTAAGTGCATTTCGTTATACTGTGCCCGTGGGTGTCGTAAGAGGCGACTAAGAGATATCCATCGGGGGCGAGCAGCAGCGCCTGCAGATCAATTCTGTGCGTTTACCTTGAGTTTTGACAATCTATACTCGCTAGCGACTGTATGAAGTTACAAAACTGTATGGAAACTTCTAAAGCACCTCTAGCGGATAGTTGGGTACTAAAATGCATGTACCATGTACAATTACCCAACCATGGTACGTGGTTACTTTGATTACCGTGGTACATGGTGGGGTAGTTGTAAACTAAAAAAAACACATTGTAATAGCTCATAGATTACGCTCCTCGCACATTCCCCATAAATTCAAACATTTGATGAGAATCACAAACTCGCTGTACTGAGTGAGGCGGAAATTAAATTATTTTGGTTAATTTTAGATATAATTTAATTTTAGGACTGACAGCAATGACTCAAATAAAAAATACATCGAGCAGTGTTAATAACCATTCAAAATTTGTTTGTAGAACACTCGTTAGGTTTCCCAAAACTGAAGTTAAAGAGTCGCTCTCGTTGGAGAACCCTTTAGTAGGTACTTATTAGCACAATAATGCTAGTAACAAATAACCTAACCTGAGAAATAATTGATTTGGCCATGAGCTAGAGAAAAATTTACAAATCGAAATAATTAGTACTTATAAAAACCCTAAACTTATTTTTTTTTTAATTCAATAAGTTCCGAAGAAGTATCAACCTAATTGAATAATATTTCCAGTAAGAAGATAAGTTCTTCTTGATCGAATCATATCGCAAGATTCGTTCCACAAAACCGCATAGGTTTAACGTCCATACATTACCTACACAGCAGAACCGTTATTTTCGTTCACTTGATACAGGGTATCAGAGAATTCAAAGGACTCGATATTCTAGCTAGATATTCAGCAAAATTCAGAAAGATAAAATCCTAACGGATTGAAAATTTTCCACTTGTTTTGAGATAAGCAATTTAATTTTACTTGGAAACTTGTATTATGTTTGTTTCAAAGGAATTGTCTGAAAATAGCTCAAACGGTCTTTTATGGTTGAGCTAAAATAACTTAGAGTTTAGGTCTACAAAGTTAAGATTATATACTTCTCAATAAAAAGTTTCTGACCATAAAATCGGTTGATATATACAAATAAAAGCAACATTGGGGTGATGTACAGAATCATGTATCATTCCTTTAGAAGAAAGATTCATTTTCTGAGATCATTCCTCCTGTCGCGTAATATCTAGTACCTACTAACACTTAGTGGTGCCAGACCCGGCAAGACTAAATAACGCAAAAGCTCAGAAGCACTGGAGTGGGTAGTAATGAACAAGACTATGAAAAATGTGGAACAGCACTCAGCTTACCGCAACAAGTGCCATTCACAACTATTGTACACTCATTGCGGGGTATTGTGCTCGACTTAGGGCTTGACCTGTTTCAGGTTCGGTCAAACTGAAATGTGCTAGTGCATTTTTCACAATAGTTTGGTTACAATACAAGCTTGGTTCAGAAATTAGAGTCTTCTCTTGCTAAATCTAAAAAAGACAACAATTAACGTCAAAGAGTATAAAATTTTCACGGGAACATACAACATCCGCGATCCGACTGGCGTCCCCTTTTCCTCCCATACTTAACCGGCGAGCCCACCATTCCACACACTCGCCGACTCCATTCTTCCGTCACCTTTCCTACCCTTTATTGGGACACAACAGGACATACACAGTTGATTGCTTATGTCGACTGCTGTGCCCAAATGAGCATTTCTCCCCCCATACCAGGTGTGGGTCTCACATTTACATTGATTGGTACACCTAAACAAATATTTGTGTTTAGGCTAATTATTTTGTGAAGATTTTACTCGTTAAAGTTCTGAATACATAAAGTTTTTCATCTGAATGTTACTACGGATTTTTAGTTAGTTCAGAAATTTTTCTAGTGCGACTCTATTGCAGATAATTTGTTTTTAACAGGACATTTGCATCGAGATGGCGCGTCGTTAAGGCTCTTGAGAGCATAACGTATTTATTTAACAACTTCGGTAGAAGCTCCACAATTTGCTGGAAAAGTTGACGTATTCGCGAATCGCAGGTTTTTGGTTAATCGAGTTTCTCTCATTTCACGAGTCAGTGAATGTGTGAATATTGCATCGCAATCACTATTATGACCATTATTTCGCAACTCGAAATATGGAAGCAAAATCAAATTGTCACTATCGACACAACGAATGATTCTGATTCGACTCAATAATGGAATTGGCGCAAGCAACTTACACGATGCGAAAGCGCTTTCAAAATCAAACTGTAGCCTTTAATTCTCCAAGGATTGTCCTCAACCTCAACAGCCTGTATCGGTCCACTACTGGACGTAGGCCTTCCCCTGATAAACGCCTTATCGGCGTTTAGGTCATGGGAGGTAATGCCCATAATCCTAACGCTGGCCATGCGGATTGGGTATCGCAGTTTGGTGGAATAATTGTTCTGCAGTTCTGCTACCCTTTTCCTGGTGGATATCCCTTAGTCGCCTCTTACGAAACCCACGGGAAAAATTGGGGTGGTGCTAGGCCAGCACCACACAGCAGCAAGATGAATGGAAAAAACGGCCATTCATGTGTTGGCATATTTTCAGATAAAACATTATGTCTGCCTAATTTCCAGCAATCACTAGCCTTATGCAAAAGAAAATAGAATAAATGGTGTCTATGCAGATGTTGCCAAAACTAGACTATATTCTATTATTTTAAACCCTGCACAAACGATAAACAAACCCGCAGTACTTAACCACAAATTAACTTTCTTGTTGACGATTTTTAAACATAATGGAAAGTACTTGCTAATTGGAGATCCTTTCTTCAATAAATATTGTCCAATTATATCTCTTTATCTCGACTCCAAGCATGTGAATTTTAATTTATGTTGTTGGAATCTATTGCCATCATTGGCAGCTTTATGAATATATCATAAACTAATCTGACATTATGTACTAAAAATGTCGCCTAAAAATCATAACGATCAAAACAATATGGATGGCATTTTTAGTCCTGTTAGACTAGTTTTGGCAACATCTGAATAGACACCATGTCGACAGTAGGTAGGGCGTTTTTCCATTAGTTGGCAACGGCCGGTGAGTGGAAAAACGGGCATACGATTTTTTCTTGAATAACTCAATGGCCGTTTTTCCATTCATCTCGGCCCGGCCGTCATAATGTAACAGCACAGATGAAATATAATAGTTTAGATAACAGTCCGATCTAACGTCTAGAATAAGACAATGTTCCTCCTGTGGCCGTGGCAGTCACGGCGTAAGCATCGAATCCTCCGAATCAGTCCGCGGATGACGCAATAGAACTTACAAGAGTAAAGGTAACAGCAGCCATCTATGTATTTTTACATTACGACCACCGACCACCAATCCACCAGCCAAGCGTGATGATTGTAGCAAAACCCTTTTTGTTTGAGGAAGGCACGTTCAGCAGTGAACGTACCTACGTGTACTGAGTATGGAATTCCTCCATTTTGCGTAGAAAATACCTACAATAACAAGCTTCCTCTCCAATCTCCTATTAGACAAGGAAACAGATTAGAAATTGAAACATAAATATCTCTAAGGTAAGCTTACTGGGAATGAATACCGAAGGTAACTTTGCCGCTTTGCGTCAAAGTCTGCTAAGTTAGACGCTAAGTTGGACCAAGTTACGTGAGAGGTTATTAATAGTTTCTACCTTTAGTACATCTATGCTTAGTAGGTAAGATACGTTCTCTTGTTTTCATGCTTATTTCACGCACATTTAATTTCTTTGGCAGCTGATGCAAAGCATTGGCACGTCCGGCTAACACTGTGTTTAAATGTAAGTACACTGAGTCCAGCTTTATGAATTCACGAGATTCGACTTGGGAACTGCACGTCAAGGTATCACTGCGGTAAGGGAATATCTAACGATTTAAATCTATGCCTGAAACTACATCTCAGCCCGATCCGTTCAGTAATTTTGACGTGAAGAGGTATCGTATAAATAACATCCAAATATCTAAGCATCGAAACAAGCTAAAGCAGTTAATTAGGTTGTTTTTTTATAATGTGTTAGTTAGGTTAGGTTAGTTAACCGTATTTATTTATTTATTTAGTTGGTAGGTAACTTTATTTATTTATTTAGTAGGGAGCGTACCAAAAGCTATGGGAGCGTCGGATATCAAGAATCAATATTCCCTTCCGGAAAACCACCAACACGATGCTCAAGATGAGCCGGGAGGACCTCAGAACGATGGTGGGCATCATCACTGGACACTGTGAATTGAACCATCATCTTTTCAAGACCGGAGCCACAGACAGCAGCCTATGTCGTGGCTGCTTTCAAGAAGAAGAGACTGTGGAACACGTCGTGGTACACTGCACGGCCACAGAGGAGGCCAGACACAAAACAGGGCTGAAGCGCCTCATTGAGGAATCAACCCCATCCACACCCACAGAAAAGCTGAAACGAAGCTGTCAGTCACCTAAAGTCCTGCTCCGATACTTCAAGGAGCTGGGCTGGTTAGGGCCTGCTTAGGCAGGGGGATAATGCACAATTCACTCCTATGCGAGACGTCCGTGCAGAGCTTAGTTCCCCCACTTAGAATTTTAATTAGAATTAGGTAGGTAACTAAACCTACTAAATAAATTAATTAATAATCGAATCTTTTGGCACCAATAAAATATGTAGATTGACATTGACTTAGAGAAATAAATACCTGTATACTCGTATAACCATTAAAGTTGGAACTTTATAAGAAGTAACCCTATCCACTAGAATTTCGAATTGATCTAAGTGCCGGAGCAGTAAATATCTAAGTTTAAACATTAAAGTGCAATAATGGATTCGAATCGCAGGTACGTCTAGTTACGATGCCAGAGCTCTATAAAGTCCTTGGACTCACGAGGCTGTCTCTAAATGCTTTAAAACACTAAAGGGTGGTTTAACTGCCGGCGAGCGGACGAAGCTTTTAGACAGATTAAGTATACAAAACCTATACCTAGGTTCGACGCAAAATAAACCTGAAACCAGATATTTTCAACGAAACAAAATTTCAAAGCCAAATATTTTTACACGATTGATTAAAAAAGGAGTATATTGTGTACCTAAGTACTCGTATGGGATTCCTATTTCAACCATACACGAACAGACTTAGATGTACGTTCTATCGTCACAATACATAAATCACCCCAAATGAGACTGCATAACCTAAAAAGGGAAGAATACCGTAGTTGTTTCATGGATTTTTGGCAAAATTTGCTTCTGTTAAATTTTCATCGATCTATCATCTTAAATTTATTCAATTAAATGATTAAATAATGTTAGACCAACCACACAGCATCATATAGCCTCAAAAATAATAATTTTTAATTAACTCAATCAATTATTAATTTACTAACTACAAAAGATCACCTTACAACAATAGCTACTTAAACAATGACCCAACAATATATTGCTCGTTGCTCAGCTATTTTTGACGGTAAAATGGGTCCGCATCGGCAAGACACTAAACCGGAGATAAATATAATGTTGCTAGAATGTTACATACGGAAATCCCAAAAACATTTTTGTTGCAAACATGTGGCAAACTGTGTCCCGGCCATCATAATATGATGGCCGGGACACTAGTCAAGATTATATATTATATAATCTCGACTTTAGAATGATCAGTTTCAGTTTTAGTTTCAAGAATTTTACTGCTCAAAAGAACACAGTTCACTTAAATGAGAATGTATATACATTTATTCTTAAGCCTATAATCATAACTAGTTATTATTTAAATGTATGTATTTCGTACCGTTTGGTAACAAATTTTGTCATAAATATGATGTTTTAATTTTTTCTTAAATATGTGTTTTGTACATTTTCTATAAAAAACCAGTGAGTGAAAACAACAATGTCACTCATTCAAGCCTTCAAAATTAGCCTACTTGATTTTTAATAAAAATTAAAAGCATGTAAAATTTTAATTCCTGAGATGCCTTCAAAATTAGCCTACCAACTTAAAAAAGTAGTTACATACGAGTTTAAATCAAGTGACATTGTTGTTTTCACTTACTCGTTTTTTCATAGAAAATGTATGGGAGTTGTTTTTTTTAATTATTGCCAAAACTTACGATTTGATTTGGTATGTTACTTTGGGAAAAGTGTTCCTGGTTGGAAATAGAGTCGATTAAGACCAACTTGTTTTTATTGACAAATGTCATTTTTTGGACGAACCGTAATTTTTTTCAAAAAACTATAAATGTCAATATATTTTTCTTCAAAATAATATAGAAAGTTTCTTAGAACAAAACCTTCTAACTACAAATGAAACGGCCTGAAGGGGCCAAGAATTTGGCCCACCCTGTATATAACATTTAGTGTGCTTGCGATTAAAAAAAAACACATGTTAGGTAGGTATTTCAAGCAGCTAAGGGTTTTTTATTATTTTGATAGCAAATCTTACTATAACCGCAATGATAGAGTAGTCCCAAAGTAGTGACGTCTCGGCATAATAGCCCATCATTGATTAGAAGTTGAAATATATTATAAATATATATAAAAAAACATTATGTTTTATTGTTATAAGAAGTCAACTGACCTTCGCTTTTACATTTAGTCCGGTCAAATAAGACCTAAAAATAGGAGTGAAGGTAAAATAATAAATTCGCACAAGGCTCAAAGTTGGTAGGATTGTTCAAAACACTATCTATACTAATATTATAACGAGAAAATAATTGATTGTTTGTTTTGGAATAGGCTCCGAAACTACTAAACCTATTAAAAAAACCTTTCATCAATAAAAAGCTTACTTTTCAGAGAGTGACATAGGCTATATTTTATCCCGAAATTGCCACGGGAACAGGAACTACGTGGGTGAAACCACGAGGCGTAGTTAGTCATAACAAAGTCCTCAGCGATTCGATAATTGAAATAAAATTACACAAGGTCACAAAAACGTATTTTTCGCGATTTTCAGCAAAAGGGTAAGTTTTATCATAAAATTAGTCCAAACAAAAATTGTAGATCAGATAAATATCTATAAAAAAATTCAAAATACTTTCTCCTAAGAGCCACCGTTTTTGAGATAATTGAACCCAGGTATCGGATTGATTAGGACCTTCGATCTTTGTTCTGGGTGCGAATAACTGTACCCTCGGATGACCGATCTAATCATTTATTTATCTAAAGAACACAAACATCATAATATGTATTATTATGTATAATTATGAATTAAGTACTCATTCCGCTGTTATTTCTCCCAATCGTTTCCCCCTAGTGTTTCTTATTCCATAATGGATCCCATCAAATCTTTATAATGGGCGTACCCGATACAAATCGTAAATGTTTTACTAGTTTCCTTATATTTAGAAGACATTATTGGGTAGTATCGCTAGGCTGTGTAGTTTTAGTGCTAATAATAATAAGAATCTGGGGTAGTCTTATTAGTATTGTTTACGAAGGGATAGGTAATAATTTGCGCATAAAATGATTGATATGTGCCTACTTAAGGCGAAGCCAGTGGCAGTTTCTATGTTTCTTCGAGTAGCCGTAAACATTTCCTTTAATAGAAACAAATAACAACAAGGAATTCCCTACTTAATTAAATTAAACGAACTCGATTGCAATTTTTAATCAGTTTGTAAAAAACTCTATAGGTAGTTAAAAATAGCTGAAACGCAAGCACGCTCAAGTACTTACATAGCTTTGCCGCAACCAACGAATATACTTACATACTAGGTTGATTAGGTACAGAGGTAGATAGGTACAGAGTTTTGGCAAGCTCTGTATAAACAACAAACACTAGCATAATATTGAGCAGATTCGTTTTAGGTGGAACGATTCCTATTGTTCTGTTCCGTGCACATTTACAATAGAGCTAACTGCACACTGACGAAAACAATTTAGAGGTCGTTGAACCAAGTCTTTGATCGAATTTATTTATATACAGAGTAACCCTGTATACAGAGTGTAACACGATGCGTGGATCATCGGTGGCTGGGGTTGTGGGACCTTTATCGATTTAACTCCTAACTGCTAGTTCTGCGATATACTGCGGTTAAAAAGTTACTTGGTTTTTTTTAATCTGATTTCTGACTTCTGACTGATATTTAGCGGTACAAATAACTTTTGAACCACTTAATATCGCACGCAAAACACACGGAACTCTAGTCCCCCATCTCCTAGCTACCAATGATCCACGCATCGTGTTTGTACAAAGTTTGTATTTATTAACCCCCTTATTCATAATGGTCTGCTAACATAAAACAGCTGCTAAGTAGTGTTATTTCTCAGTCTGACTTATGTCAATAGAAGAAGACAGAGCGAGATTTAGCAGTATGCTAAGTTAGCAGACTATTATGAATAAGGGGGTTAGTGTTTATAAATAAGGTTTAGAAATATTCCTAAAGAATATATCGGCGCTTTTTTGTTTCAACATTCACTAGAATTAGGTACAAAATTCCAAAAAGTATTAATTATAAGTAGGTACAGTACCCAAACCATTAGTCTAGAAATAAAACCACCATAATTTATGAGCCTCGGGCCTTAAGTTCCGCTCCATCTAAATTCACCAAAAAGTTACCGCCTACAGCCCCGACAGATTTTATCTGCAAGCTTCGCAGTGCAACACTGCATAAAATAGTTAGCGAGTTCGGCAAAATCGTATTGACACCGTACGTGCTTAGTTGGAACTGGGCCGTCCTAAGTTGTAAGAGGAAGTTCATGAAAGTTGGCAACTTTGTCTGTAAACAAAGTATTAGTCATGTCGGAGGTGAGCGGTGTTGCAGCTTTATTAGTTGTAGGGAAGTACCAACATTATTACATGCTTTGTTGATAGTTTTAAGGGGCTCGGTACCAAGGTACTTATTGGTTATAGTAGTCAAAAATTTAAGAGTGTGCCATAACTAATTTACTTCAAAATTGTACTTCAAAGTCGTTATTTCTCTCAGAATCTGTGAAAGCTACCACCTTCATATTTAGGGAAATTACTTCGATCTTTTATTATAATCAAGTTTTATTCTGCACTCTGAAAGCTCTTGAAACATCTCATAAACGCTTTGTAAATAATGTCACGAGCCCCACTGCGTATAGTTTTATTCATTTGCTAATATTTTACGATTTATTTGCTTATACTTAAAGAAATAAAAACATCAACAACAAATCAAAACAAACAATTCGAATACTCGCTCGACCGAAGTTGCCGTGTTTCCAGTAGCGGAAAATTATTCTGGTTAGTCAAACAAATATCCGCTTCTTAACAAAAAATTTAAAATTAATGTCAAACAAATGAATTAAATAAAATACAACTAAAATTATTCTTCTTTTTCGTCCATCATTGGCCGCGATTCAACAGTGATTCGATACTACGCTATTATTGTATAATACTACACGTAGAAAGTAGAATGCGTTTTCTGAACTGGAGGGTTTCGGTCTAGCTCTCCCGCGGTGACCAGCCGTATTGGGATGCTTGCTTTATATTTTGTGTTTTTATATATTATTTTTAGATTTGGAAGAGATACTGCAGTATGTTTCTGTTTTCGTTGTACATTTTGTGTTTTTTTGCGGCTCTGCTAATATCCTTTTTGCTCTTCTTTGGCCCATTTGAACATGTAATGTCCTCATAAAATTGTTTTCTTTATTAGACATTTTTTTCAGCGGAGAGGTAGGTACTCGAATAATCAGCTTATTGTATCTAATAAGCGCATTAAAATAATCAAAATGTCAACAAAACAATTGCTTGATTCTTTTAATTTAGCATGATTTTTAAATATAAGCAAGAGAAGGTAAGTATTAGATACTTACCTTCTCTTGCTTATATTTAAAAATCATGCTGCATGACGATACGTTATCAAAAATACTGAATCTGGCGACAAACTCACTTAAGCGGCCACACTGGTCTTTCAAAAAGAGTTGCCAGTTTATATTTAATTTTAGTTCCAAATCAATTAATTTCTACTCTTTCTGGTCGGACTGTACATTGCGATATGTTGGTGTTTACGCGTGCGATGACGGGATCGCCGCACGCCCCGCGTCTCCGAAAACAAGGCCTTACGACTTATTCAAAGATGTTCTTTTGTTTTAACTAGGTATCTACGACGACCTCTATGGCGCGGTGGGCGAAGGTCCACCTTATGGATTATGTAGGATTATGTATTAAAATATATATAGCGACGTATTAAATCCCTTCGTTGGGACATCTTCTATCCCTTTATCAAGCGCAGGTCCGGTCTGGTTTGGAGTTTAGTAGTCTGGCATGTTTGGGACGGCTCGGCCAAGTACCGCTTGCAGCCTTAGACTCGATCGAATGAAGAGCCTTCAGACTCATTGACGAGCAGCACCTTGCAGAGACTAAGGTTCAAAGTCTCGAACACCGCCGCAAGGTTGCTTGTCTCTTGATCTTTTTTAGGATACATTTTGGAGAATGCTCACTAAATTACTACATGATCTGATCCCACCATCCCCTTTCCACTCCAGGACAAGCAGACGCACAGCGCAATACCATCCATACTTGGTCGGTGTACCCTGCACTCGCACTAAGCGGTTTTCCTCCACCTTTATTATTCGCGCCGCAAAGGAATGGAACTCACTCCCTGCCTCTGTTTTTCCGGCCAATTACAACCTGGGTCTCTTCAAGACAAGGGTGAATAGGTATCTTCTAGACCTTCGTGATACAACGTCGGCCGCATCTTCGCTTTCCATCAGGTGAGATTGCGGTCAACGCAATCTCACGAAGGTCTATTTACCGTAAAAAAAACAAACAAACAAATGTAAACCATAATAACCAAAAAAACTATGTATTTAGTTTATTAGTTATTTAATTAGCATTCTTATAGGTAACCCCAAGCTAGCAGCGATTGTGTTACCATCATTATCTTCTTTGACTCAATTTGCATAGGAGAAAGTTTGAGCCAGGAAAATTGTAGTAAACCGGATTAGTGTCTCCATTGTTGGCTAAACTCCGACGCCATAATTAACAAAATCCTATCGTTTATAGCACAGCCGTTCTGATCTAATTGAATTTGAAATTCAACCGTCACTGTTTTGTTTTGGAACAATGATCAAATTATTTAATTGAGTTTTCTGTCAGTTCGGTTAACTCGCCGTGTTCATTGTATTATTTGTGTTATTCATCTTAGTATTGCCAGCCTCTTGGTCTTTATACCAAACTCTTCTTGACTTGTCTTATTGGCTAAGCACCATCATCATTGGGTTCATAGCTAGCATTATACGCGACAGTCTTTAAAAATACAAAGAAATCCTAATTCAAAGGCGCCAAAAAAAATCCTGAAATTGAAATTTTCGCAGTAACTCAATATTGTCTATCCGATTTTTCACTGAATAAAACAGAAGGGTCTCGCAAGCCGCGCAGAATTAACATCAGGTAAATCAGATTTCTATGACAAAGTATCGAATACTCCCTTCGTTACGTTCTTAGATATTTTTAGAGGGGACGTGACACAACTTTGCTTTTACCTTTCACCGTCTAAGGCAATAAATCCGTATCGATTCCTCCAGAAGCCTCTGGAATAATAAGAGGAACAAGATAGGCGGCCCATCTTCCAACTGCCATCAAATTTTTATGACGCGAACATGGCACTGTAGTTCATGAAATCCAATAAAATGAGACGCCCGAATAAATAGTTTATATCTTTGAGAGCCGAAACATGTTTAATTTTATTTCAAGGAATATGCGATGCTGGGATTATATCGCGACATTCAAGTATTTTACTGCTTTTTGTGATCGACGTTTCATTTATTGTAGTCACAACTTTTATTGATGCAGAGCCTATGAGCCCTTCAAAAGAGATTCGAGAAAAGATAAGCTTGTAACTCGCAGTAATTGCAACGAGGCTCAACCAACGACTCATCCAAATAGTTAGAGGTTGTAATAATGTAAAGCAAATAAATATACCAACCTGTTACAATCTCTTAACTTTTAATAAGTCATGAAAGCTTTTGAAGAAAACGCCCAACAAACAGATTATGAAAATGTTTTTGCAACCAATTTCCAATATCGGGGGAAGATTACCCAGACCGGCTCTCTCCGGCACTACTTAGGATTACTTCGAGTAAAATAAACCGAGGCACTTCGACTTTCAGGTTTAGACTTTCCTTTGAGCCACGGAACGGAATGTCCATTTAAGATGTTTGTACAAACGGGATAGTTTTTACCTCTATCCTTTGAAGTCAACTTAGAACTTTTATAAAGCTCGATGTCCTATCGTTGTATACGATAGGACATCGAGCATTATAAAACTAGTAAGTACTATGTTTGTCTCAAACTGATATTCAACCAATTATACATTCACTTTTATAATTATCGTACCTAAGGTTGGTTTTAATGACACACACAGTACAATTAATTTCCAATTTAGGTACATCCGACCATATTTTCCACTAATTAGTGGAAAACCCCTGACCTTGAATAAACAAATCGGTATACGGTTTCGGCAAAAACGAGGGACGTAGGACCAAACTTTGGCGATATAAATTGCATAGGACAACTTTTCAAATTAAAACCTCGGCTGAGACAACTCCTGCAATCAGCCGGCTAATAGGAAAAGTTCAAGATTATTGCTTTCCAATAGCTCTTTTAGTCTTGCTTCTTTGAAAAATATGTAGCTGATGGCAACTTGTATTTATTTTATGATGCACCTAAATAGTGTGGTTTTCTCATAAACATAAATATAAGTAAGTGTTATGTTCCATTTAAGCTTCTTAATTCATCGTTGTTAGACGGTGCAATGACTTGATTGTTGCTAGTCCTAAATATTTTTTATACAAAATAATGGTTGAAAAATGAAACGCCTTGTATAAAATTATTCCAGGTTTTATTAGGTTGATTTACTTTTTTTTTATGATTTACTCATAATTAATAAAATATTCGTTTTAACCGAATATTAATAGATTCACAAACTATTCGGTACTAATTTTTTATATACTTATTAACCCGACTCCACCGATCGTTAATTACTAGCCTGAAACAGTACTAATACTACAGTAGTAATACTTCATAATTATGAATCAACTAATTCCCCTCCGTTGTACAACTAGTAGTACAAATAATACACCACTGTATCATTAGTCCAACTACAAAAAATACAAGCAAATCCCCTGGGTTGTCCTTCCTAGAATCTTGAATTCTTATAATTAAGGATTCGTGAAATTTTGACTGTTTATCATCAATTCCAAAAATGTTGGATTCTGCTAAGTACTTAAGTTTACTATTTAATTCACACCAAACAAAACAACACAAATGACGGTAGGTAAAACCAATTGCAATATTTATGAATCAAAATATAAAAGTTCATGAATCACAAAGAGCACTTTCGACTAATCTTGACGCGGTAGCATTCACGTAAAGATACCATAGAAAATAGAGTAACACAAACTTTGTAGTAAACAGTATGGCAGTTCACACTCAGCATACAGTATGCTAAGTGTGCTATACTGTTTACTGCTAGTCAACAGCATTTCACACTCAGCATACAGTATGCTGAGTGTGAACTGCTATACTGTTATCTACTAGTCAACAGCACTTCACACTCAGCATACAGGTAATAGGGACGTGGTTTCTGGGAACTTTATAGTTTCTATAAAACTGCCCGTAGTAGATCCAACATGGTCTGAGATAAAAACCTGCTTCATAAACATAGTTCTGTACAAATCAACTAACCTATAAACTAACCGTTATTCTTTTGTTTTAGGTTGCTGGAGTGGTAGGCCGGGCTGACGTGCTAGCTTGCATCTTCTTCCTTTCTTCAGTTCTACTGTATCATGGGTGAGTACAAAACCGTCACGGCACCTGAATATTTGCGAGATTTCATTTGATTGCTTGATAGAAATAAAAATTCAAATCATTTGGAAATTTAAACATTTAGGTACATACATATATTAAGTACTTATTATACATCACGTCTAAATCTTTCGTGATTAAAGCAAGGTAGGAAAATCTTAAAAATGTAAAAATTAAGCAGGTATTCATTATTTATTTATTATCAGTACGAGAGAACGCAAGCATTAATCTAGAAACAAACATACTCGGTAATCACTTTGTTAGCATCATCACCCTCACTTTTTGTATCATAAGGACATAGACATTACAGTAGAAGAAATAACAAAACATAAAGACAAAACAACAGATGGCAGCAGGGGCCTCACGGACTCAACGAGCCCAAGATTCATAACTTTCTCGCTGCTAACATACTTTCAGAATAACCCGAATAGCACATCCCTCGACTAGTTATTCTAGTTAGCCCAAACACAAAGTAAAGAAACTAAACAACAAGTAAACAACCCAAAGCAATATGGCGGCTCTCTCACGCACCCTAGTTTCGTATGACACGTCAAATTGTTGCGAGCCTCGACAGTTACGCATAGTTTGTGGAGGAGTTAGGGGGCAGTTTCGCGGCTTTTGGCTTTGTACCGCGTACCAGCCGCTCCCTGGCACAGTATGCATATTTCATAATACCTAAATACCTACGTATTTAGTTGGAGCCACCTCGATACGTACTAAAACAGGCAAAGCTGGTATGTTTTATTGCATATTTTATTATAACAATGATTTCTGACGAGTTATAATAAAAATTATTAGATTATTAGAAATCATGTAAAAGTGGGGATAAAACCACATTAAAATAACGTGGTATTTTGCGACTGTACGTACATACCTACATATTCTATTTGAATGTTGAATTTTTACTAGTATTGGGTTCACGCGATTTAAATGTTTGCTGTTCGAAGTGGGAATAACTCGAATAAAATACTACAACGGTCCGCCCGTTTGATTTTCGAATGTTTGTTGTACCAACCTATCTAAGATCTACCGATATTTATTTCGGGTGCTCTCTATGGCTATACAGTAATATATCTATATATGTATTGTATATCTATCTATGTATTGTATTGTGTTGCGTAACTAAGGTATATCTGAATTTTCCCTCATTATATATAATTATGCATTTATTAAAAAATGATAATAATCACAAAAATACAAACGAAAATTCATTGTTAAAGTTAAGATTATGTAGGTACTTGCACAGTGTTTGATGGAGTATACATCAACCCCATTATCTTATGGTATCTCGGTTAGACCGATAGTTGCCTAAAGTTCCTCTCAGCTATATTGAAGACATACCGCGCAGTTAAGCGGTTTTGTTGAGGGTTTAAGACAATCTACTAGTTCAATTATCGACCCAATTTATATAGCTTTAGGATTGGTATCTTATGTCACAGAGAATATAGAGGGTTCAATAAATTCACATTGAACTGGTATAATCCATCACTGGTTTTCATAAAATCAGGAATATAAAGGAAACATCAAAGGTTAGCTTAGTTAATTGCCGCAGCACATGTTACTGTGTATTGCTATTGACCCGAATAATGAGAACATGGGCCGAGAGATCGATTGAATGCCTGCTGTTAATGATACCGGGAACGGGTAATGTCTTTGGTGTGGTCGGTTGTAGCGCAAATCAAACGTAAACAGCCTAAATTGTTCATTATGGATGTAAGCAGGTAAACTACGAACCTTATTTGTGTTGGTAGAAAACCATGAAATGAAATCGTCAAGCTACGATAGTTTCTAATAATAATAGCCTTCATTATTGTTAAAATCATCATCATCATAAGGATATACCTAACATATTTTAATAGGCTTTTACGCGAATGGAACTTGCGCGAAAATAACAAAACTCCTGCGCTACTAAAACTGGTACAAAAGTTTTATTTAAATCCAGTTTTCGTCTGAGTCGAAAACGATTGTGATCCCCTAAAATTTCAAAGATTGGGAGTAAACAAAGAAACCGTGTCACCTCTTTACTGTATACTACTGACAGCTCTGAATTTCTTACAGATTCTACATAGACATGAATACGTGAAGCCTAGTTAGTCACCTATACCGCCAATTTACCCGTAGCTGCGGTGCTACGATGGTCTATGAAAAAACATTTTTGTGTACTAAAGAGGTGCATGCGCGTTGTAGTCTTTTATATGCTACACCGATCCCTCGTAGCATCGTAGAACGTGCTACGAAGGTCTACGTTAAAGTTTTCTTCTCGCTACGGAGAAGAAAGTGGGATACCTACCTATCCCTATGATGGGTAAGTTAGATATATCCACAGATTACCCCCAATAGATTCCGCATTATGGGACTGTTGTTCGGATCCTAGCGCACCAAAGGCGGAACTGGCGCGGTTTGCGGGGACTGGAACAGAGGCGTTGTGATATAATATTTCAAAGTCGTACTATTAAATAATATGAATCTATTGGGGGTAATCTGTAGATATAATTAAATGATTATTTATCGGGTATTTATCGCGTACCTTTGTTTTTATTTCCTCTACGTTTCTACCGCATTACAGCGATCGTGGTCACGGGGCGACCGATACCCGATAAATAATCATTTAATTATGTTAACAAATCGCGAAAGTTTAAAAAGTTTTATCTGTAGATATGTCACAAAAAAAACGACATTCCCTACACAGTGAAATCTGCAACGCTCTGTGATGTATATTTTGAGAGATATTATGAGTTTTATGATATTTCCTTGTAGCATTGTAGCACTGCTACGAAGATCTACGCTAAAGTAGATTTTTCGTCATTGAAAAGGAAGTGGGAGGGGAAAGTGAGATATATCACAAGAGTGCAAGCAAAATTCCCTCCACAACTCTCTGCGACGTCAAATTCAAGGGATGTAGGAGTTATGTGATTTTTTCGCACAAGTGTCCATTCGCGTAAATAACCACTTACTTAATCAAATGTCATTCGCGCACATGTCTTCTCGCGCAATTGTTTCCCGACATCTTCGGAGCGGACGAAGGGCATTTGATACGATGAATGTATGTTACCGTACGTGTACTTGAGACGTGCAGTCCGTGTATGAGTCAAAGTCAGAGTCAAATCGTTTATTTCTTTAGACTTACACAATAAGCGCTTAGACAAGTCAAAATTTTACTATATAAACAGCTTGATTAATAGTAATTACTATCAAACAAGAAAAAAAGGTGCAATTGACTCTAATTCACTTCAATTATTTGTCCACTAGCGGAAGAAGTGAAAAAGAAACCACTAGCAAGTTGCTTGCTATAATATCCTGAGTGAAACAACAGATGCGATACCACAAATAAGCGCAAAAAACTGAAGCTCAAAAGTCAGCACATCGCGTGCGATGAAACAAAACTTCATTAATAATGCCATTGCGCGGCTTTTCTTGGCAACTGACTGAAGAAGGTAACAATTGCGAGGGTTTTTAGCGAACATGATGGTACTGGGGTTGTCGTAAATACGGGATATGATAGATGGTGGCAGACATGCCTATCTGGCAAGGCACAGCCCCGATCGTAACGCTGAAGTGTAATCAATTAGGAGCCTTTTGTGTTGGATATGAACGTTCATTTCTGTTATTTATTTGCTTCCGGCATCGTACGAGGATAAACTTGAGTATGGATTCATTACCGATATTACCCACCTAGTTTTGCGCATTTATTTAATAAGGAAAATTGTGCGTTATCTTCAAAATGAACTCGTCGGATGCCGTGTACCTTATTAAGTTATTATCATTACGTACAAATATTTTGGTATTTTATCCAAAACTACGTAGGTTTCCTATTATTCAATTGTCTGGCTACTTAAAACAGCAATCAATGGAGTAAGTGGTTTTCAGTGATATATGGCTTCATTTGTTATTATTATATATGCCTATACCTTTAACCTAATTGAGGTTTTTATAAATAAATAATAAATAAATAATGTTTGACAATACACACAGCATTATCTAGCCCCAAGCTAAGCAGAGCTTGTGTTATGGGTACTAGATAACCGATATACATAATACAATACACTACACAGATATATATTTTTGATTATACATATAACACATCCAGAACGCCCTGAACCAATATCTGCAGATCGTACACACATTTGTCCCGAGGCGGGAATCGAACCCGCAACCTCCTGCATCGCAGGCTGACCTTCGCCCACCGCGCCACGGAGGTCGTCGTTATGTTTGGGGTGTTCTAGTACTATATAAACTCTATGGGGGTGTTGGTATCAAATACTACTACAAAAAAGTTTTACTACCTACCTACTTAATGCGACAAACGTATTTGTCACAGTGTTGTCCTAATCATATAATTCTTTGTTCTCAAAACATATTTTCTTTTTATTGTGCACAGCAGAGTCTGAGGCAAGTACCTATGGCCTCCAGGCGCTTGGTTTGTAGTGGAATCTAATGGCAAGTCAACGCCACGGTTGTGGATGGTGGTGCACTTATAACAAAATACAGAATAAATAAAATTAAATACGTGCATCAAGAATCCACATCCACATCCACAGCCTGTATCGGTCCACTGCTGGACGCAGGCCTCCCCCTGATAAACGCCTTTTTGGTGTTTAACTCATGGAAGGGTAATGCCCATAATCCCCACGCTGGGCATGCGGGTTGGGGATCGCAGTTTGGTGGAAGATTTGTTCTGCAGGGGGCACTGCTGCCCGCCCCCCAGAAGATATCCCTTACTCGCCTCTTACGACACCCACGGGAAGAATTGGGTTGGTGCAAATTCTATGCCGCCGGCACCACACGGCATCAAGAATAAATAAATATTATAAATTAACTATAAAATACGTACTTATATCTGTGCAAAATTATAAGTTATTAAATTATTTAGGTAAGTTTTAACTATAATTTAGTTTTAAGTAGTAAGTATTAGGTTTTTTTTTAATACGAGACTGACATATGTAGTTGGAAATAACTAAATAAATAAGAATGAAAAAAAAAACCAGCCAAGATAGTTACGGATACCCCTCACCCCTCTGTTTTAGATTAAGTTGAGCTCTTGTTACATCGAGTTCTTAGAATGTAAGTGCTTACTTGGCGCTACTCTGGTGGCCCATGCATCCTGTGACTGAGACAGAATAAAGATTGCCTCTAAATCGGCAGGACGTATTTTCATTCTTTTAATTAATTTCCTCAAGTTTTCTTCAAAAGATAGCCCTTAAACGTTCCCAAATCAAGAGTGGCGCAGCCGGCGCAGATTTCCCTCATTTTCTCATGTTTTCCGCGATTTTCCAACTTAAAAATCAGTCAGAAAATTCGCAATACAAAATTGAAGAAATTACGGACTTCTGTGTGAACCAAATAAATGTCTCTAAACGGGTATCGAAAAGTGAGTGCGGGAGTTGCAGTTGGTTGGTGAGTCAAAATTTTCGCCAAATCCTTCCTTAATCCTCTCCTGTATTTTTATGAATTTCTTTTGTTAAAAACTTAATTGTTATTATTGAGATCAAACCTTGCTCTTTATAACGCTTAACATAGAGTTAAGAAAATATAGAGAGTGCACATTTTCTAAATCAAACGTTGTACTGTAAGAATTAAATTAGTAAATTGTGGATCTTAGCATTGATTAACAATTAGTTCTAATTTTATTAGTAAAAAGTAATAATTTTGTTTTGAATTTTATTTTTACAATTTATTTTTACAAGAAACTTTTATTTTTCTGTGTTCCTAAATTTTATGCTTTTTATATTTGTCATTTTCACTGTATTTTTTGTTGTGTGTGCCATTTTAATTGTTGTGTCGTGTATTTTTCTTATATGATTGTGAAATAAGCAAGTGTATTCTCTGCAAAGTTATAGCTCTGTGTTTTCGGATTAAATTACGCGGTAGAGATGACGACCCAAACAGTGATTAATACAATTCCAAGAGAGATAGTTCAAATAATACCATATTTTACCGGTGATAAAAGACAATTAAATTTATTTTTGCGAAAATGTCAGTACATAATTGATTCCTATAGTAGTGTAAAAGAAGAACAAAATTTATACGTGTTCAATATTATCACGAGCAGGCTTACAGAGAATGCAGCTGCCCTTTTATCAGAAAGGGATGATATTGTGACGTGGTCCGCCCTTAAAGCCTTGCTTATCCAACATTTTGGAGACCCCCGTAGTGAAGCGTGTATTAACATCGAGTTAGAATCTTTAAAGATAAAATCGGGTGAGAATTATCTGGAGTTTTGCAATCGAATTCAAAGTGTACGATCATTATTAATTTCAAAAGTGAACGCCAATGTGGAAAGTGATTTAAAAAAGGCAAAATTAATTATTTATGACAATACGGCTCTGAATGTATTTTTGTACAATCTTCCGGAAAATTTGGTCAGAATAGTGAGGTTAAAAGCGCCCAGTACTCTAGAAGCGGCATTGAGTATTGTGCTTGAAGAAGTGAATTTTATTGAACAATATAATATGAGAAATCGTATTCACGGGAATACTCAAGGCTCAACCTTAGGGTCAAGGCCTTTGGTTAGTCAAGGTCAACCGATGGGTTATAAGCCTATGTTAGGTAGTAACAGTAATAACGTGACTCCGAAATTTAATTTTGGGATTCCCCAAAATGCGCAGATTAGGGCGCCTCAATTTCAAGGCCAAGGTCAAGGGAATTTCGTAACACGCCCACAGAGTTTTGGCTATCGGCCACAGTATGGTTTTCAGCCACAGCATTTCGGCCTTCCAAGATTTGGCCTTCAGCCACAACAAGCATTCGGGTATAGACCTCCGCAACAGTTTGGGTATAGAGTCCCACAGCCTTTAGGTTATAGGCCTCCACAACCATTTGGTTACA
This sequence comes from Eupithecia tripunctaria, assembly GCA_955876795.1. Lineage (NCBI taxonomy): Eukaryota > Metazoa > Arthropoda > Insecta > Lepidoptera > Geometridae > Eupithecia > Eupithecia tripunctaria. The sequence goes on along the minus strand of OY041602.1, from coordinate 6,666,803 downwards.
AACCAAATTTACCGACATTAGGACCACCAAATATTCCTCCTCAAGGACAAAGACCACAATTGCAATCTGCCGACGTATCTATGAGGACAGCGCCTCAGAAGCCCCTACAAAATGGGTTTAGGTTAAACGAAATAACCATGAATGACTATGAATACGGCGACAGCGGTATGCCTACGATGGCATTTTATAATGAAGACGCATATTACGATAGTAATTGTGATGGCTATGGCTATGACTATGCAAATGAAACGTACTATGGTTATGACGACCCTTCATCGTTATTGCCTCTACCATCGAGTGAAAAAAGTGTCACGGAGAGTATCGAGAAAACTGAAAGTAATGCTGAAAATCATTCGGATTTCTGCACAACAGCCTCGGATATCAAGAGGTCTTAGCAATAAATTGTGACCCAAATTTAAAACTTCCGTATATCTATTTGGAAGAGATAGACGCAAAAATGATGATTGATACCGGAAGTATGAGGTCGTTCTTAAGTCCGCGAAAAGCTAATGAATATTTTCCCGAATTTATTCGTAAGGAACGGTTTCAAGTTGTTAGCACCCACGCATCTAGTATTCACGACGATGTAGTAGAGATCCCTCTATTCCCATCTTTTGTTAGCAACGATTGGCATAAATTTTATTTATATGACGTTGATACGCGTTATGATGGACTGATTGGTAATGATCTTCTGCAACAATTAGGCGCGGTTATTGATTTGAAAGAACGGCTCTTGAAGACAAGTACAACGCGTATTCCAATAATCAATAATATTCTAAATTATTCGATCGATATTTCTCCGCGGTCAGAAAAAAGAGTTAAGCTACCGATAAATCAACACTCAGGCGATGCTATTTTAGACTTTTACGAATTCACAGATGGGTTACGTATGCCTAGTGCAATAGTTAATTGCATAAACGGATATGCAACTACTGTGATCCAGAATACCTCAGATAAAACGAAACGCATCACATTTAATTCACCTGTATCAGTAACATCATTTAATCAGTCGGAAAGCAAATTAAACTTTACAAAAGATTCATTGGATGTAGAGACAGACCATTTATTAGAAGAAAACTTGAGTAAACTCAGACTTGACCACACCAACGATGAAGAGCGTGAAAAAATTTACAAGCTTTGTTTTGACTATAAAGATATTTTCTACTGCGACCAAATTCCTTTGAGTTTTACAAACCAAATTAAACACAAGATTAGGACAAAGAACGAAGACCCTATATATGTAAAGCCATATAGACAGGCCCCCTTTGTACAAGAGGAAATTAACAGGCAAGTAGATAAATTACTGAAAGACAATGTAATCCAAGAGTCTCATTCACCTTGGAATGCCCCGGTACATTTAGTACCTAAAAAAATAGATGCATCTGGTGAAGTTAAGCATAGAATGGTAGTCGACTATAGGCGTCTGAACGAGATTACGATTGACGACAAATATCCCCTTCCAAATATCACAGATTTATTCGATAAATTAGGAAAGAGTAACTATTTTAGCACTATAGATCTTGCAAGTGGTTACCACCAAATTGAAGTTGAAAAAAATGATAGACAAAAAACTGCATTTTCCACAAATAACGGTGGCCATTTAGAATTTACTAGAATGCCATTCGGATTAAAAACCTGTCCAGCAACGTTCCAAAGGACAATGGACAATGTCCTACGTGGCCTGCAAGGACTACATTGTATGGTTTATCTAGACGACATAATAGTTTATTCAAAAAGCCTTGAAGAACACATCAGTAATTTAAAAACAATCTTCGACAGACTTAGGGAGACTAACTTAAAGATACAACTAGATAAATCAGAGTTTCTGCGTAAAGAAGTGCTTTACCTAGGACACATGATTACGAAAGAAGGACTTAAACCTAATAATGATAAAATTGACGCTGTACTGAAATACCCGCTACCAAAAACGAAGACTGAAATTAAGAGCTTTCTCGGACTCGTAGGGTACTACAGACGCTTCATTAGAGACTTCGCTAAGGTAACACAACCGATGACAGCCTGCCTGAAAAAGCGTAATGAAATTATAATCGATCAAAATTATCATGACTCTTTTAACAAATGCAAAGAGCTTTTGACTCATGCCCCTCTGTTACAGTATCCTGATTTTGACAAACCTTTTATACTGACAACTGACGCGTCAAATGTAGCAGTCGGAGCTGTACTATCTCAGGGACAAATTGGAACTGACAAGCCTGTAGCGTATGCTAGTCGAACGCTAAGTGATACTGAATCACGTTATAGTACAATCGAACGCGAATTGCTTGCTATAATCTGGGCAGTAAAGCACTTTAGGCCTTACTTGTACGGACGAAAGTTCACCATTTATACAGATCATAGACCATTAGTTTGGCTTCGATCTCTTAAAGATCCGAGCAGTAAGCTCACGCGTTGGAGTTTACGGTTACAAGACTATGATTTTGAAGTCATATACAAAAATGGACAACAGAATACGAACGATGATGCGTTATCTAGGATAAAAATAAACGCTCTAGGTTCCAATGATGATATTGAGTCAATGGAGGTTAACATCGATGAAAACGAGCATAAGGATAGAAACAACTTAGCAGCTGAAAAGAATAGAAAGCGAAAAGATTCTACATCAGACAAAAGTAGGACATTAACAGCTAGCCCTTTCTCTGATAAATTATCGAGATATGGTTCGGATCACGAACAAGTACCTGTGCCATCGGAATCTAATAAATCAGAAACCATTCATTCTCACGTAGAGTTAGAGTCTGTGGGAATACCAATTTTACATGAAGCAGTTGACACAAAACCTAATCAGATCTTAGTATTTTCTTGGTCTAAAAACGAATTAAATGTAAAAGACTTATCTAGAGACAAACAAAAGGTTTTGGAAATTTTCTTACCTTTGACTAATTCAGAACTCGTTAAAGAATTTTTAAAACGCTACATCAAACCAAAAGTAAAATATTTCATCTATTTTGAGGAATTGGAACATCGTAGACTATTTGGTAATTTAATAATACAACTTTTTAAAAAAGGAATGGTAAATTTTTATGAATGCACAGAAAGAGTCCTTTATATTGAAGACGAGAGAGAACAAAGGGCAGTTATTGTTAAACACCACGAAGGAAAAACATGCCACCGTGGTATCAAGGAAACTTTAGTCAGGATTCGTAGAAATTACTATTGGGATAAAATGCAAGAAACAGTTGCAGCGGTTATAAATGCATGTGAAGCATGCCAAAAGATGAAATATGATAGGAAACCAATAAAACCAGTTTTGCAATTGACGCAAACTCACGACGCCCCTTTTCAAGAAATTTTCATAGATCTTTTTAGTATTGAAGGAAAAAGTTATTTGACCCTTATTGATGCCTTCAGCAAATTAGGACAGGCTATTGAAATTCAAGGTAGATCAACTCCTGAAGTAGTGAGAGCACTGATGAGCTATTTTTCTTACTATGGCATCCCCAAAAAGATTAGTTCGGATCCCGGAAGCGAATTTAACAACATGCTAATGAAAGAATTTTTGAGCTTACATAAAATAGAGCTTCACATTGGAACTCCCAATAACCCCAATTCAATGGGCCTTATTGAACGTTTCCATTCAACAATTATAGAAATATATAGATTAGCTAAATATGAAAAACGATGTACTGATGCCGCATCAACTATGACATATTCTGTTATGGCATATAATCACACCATCCATTCTGTCACTGAACTTACTCCTTTTGAAGTGGTATTTGGCCATACTGACTCCAGCAGCCCTTATGGCATTGAAATTGAAAAGTGTTATTTTCAAAAATTAATAAAAGATCATGCAAAGCGAACCAAGTTTTTATACGAATATTTGGCAGATAAGATGATTGCGCTAAAAAAAAATATTAGAGCAAAGAAAGGCGGCGAGGATAATATAGAGTTTGCTGATGATGAGACAATTTATGCTAAGGATGTTAATAAGCGTAAAAGTAAAGACAAACCGCGATACGTTAAAGCTAAAGTGGTTGGTAAAGCTGAAAGAAACGTTTTACCTATAAAGGTAGGGCAAAGGATAACCAAAGTTCCTATTAAAAATGTAAAACGTCCTCCGCAGGTGCAGCCTTCTGCTCGTACTGACGCCATCCCTGGCCCTTCATCTGCAAACACTTGAAGGAAACCCGGGAATACTTCCAGTCAAGGAAGGTCAAGCTTTCCTTCAAACCGATTATTGGACTATAGTTAAGGTTATAAACTTGGACAGAATTAACCATGATTTAAGTTACGTAACGACCAACTTTGAGCAATTGTGTAGATTAATTGACTGGAATTCGTCATACTCTCAGGAATTTATAAGTGTTAAAATACATACAGAGTTCGTACGCGATTTAACTAAAGACAAGTTCAAACAGCTTGTTCCACAACAACGATTTAGAAGAGGACTTGTAAATCCATTGGGTTCACTAATAAAAGTTATAACAGGAAATCTTGATCATGATGACGCGATTAAATTTGATAGAGTCACCTCGGAATTACAGCATGATCAAATTATTGTTTCAAAAAAGTTAACCTTGGTCTCTAAAATGTTTGACAGTTTCATAAATGTGACCGAGTTAATCAATCGGAACACTATCAATTCGGCTAACCGCATTAAGAAGGTAGAAGAAATGATTGGCGATTTGTCTAACAAAGAAAAAAGACAAGTATTTCATTCGTATGTTTTCGCATTGTTTAATGTTTACATAAGTAATTTCCGAACCATCTTTATCCGGTTAAGTGAAATTGAAACAGCTCTAGCATTAAGTAGAGTCTCTATATTACACCAATCTATTGTGAACTCCACCGAATTATTGTACCATTTGAAATTGATTTCGGAATCCGTAAGCTTAGTTTATTTTCCTAGTGAAAATAATTTGATAAAATTAGAGGAAACCATTGTTGTAAAATCCTTTACTAAGAATAACCTGGTTACATTTATTTTGGAAATTCCGATAACTGATAATTGTACTTATAACTACTATAAAGTGTATTCCTTACCAATTTTCCACCAGTCTGATAACAAAACTATCTCCATTTTTCCTAAGTATCCCTACCTTTTGGCGAAGCGTACTCAATACTTACCAATTGTTAAACCGTGCCGCCCGTTATCTGCTGGCGACCATTTCCTATGTTCCGAGGATAATCGAGCATTTTACCATGAGCTTACCTGTGTAGAGCAGCTAATGAAATTCGAAGATGACCCTGATCACTGCATGCAACATCAGGTAGAGATTGAAAGAGTTAAGGTCCAAAGAATCAGTGAAAACAGTTGGATAATATTCAGCAGAGTTCACATGCTGTTATCGAAGCATTGTGATGGCGAAATCAGCAAGCAGCCAGTACTGGGGACTTATCTGGCAACCATCGACGAACCCTGCGATTTGGAGATCAACGGAATTCGTATACTTCACCGGATCCTTAAGGAATCGGATGCTGTTGAGCCTATTCCGCCGATCGCCTTACCACAGCTACGCGTTACACCAACGCTATCCGGTAAACGTGTGCTTAATATGAAAGGAGTTAACTTAGATGAAGTGAAATACATGGCCTATTCTCTAAGGCACAGTGAAGTGATCGAAAGTGTTTTAAATAATAGAAAAGACTATAACTTCAGTGAAAATTTAGGATTCGCGACTCTAGGCTTAGTAACTTTTAGTTTTCTTTTAATTGTATTTTATGTCTTTCGGCTAAAATTGCTGAGTATTATTATGTGTAAGAAAAATTATCGGCACAAATCTCAAATCGATCCAACCGATAATTTTCCTCTTAGGGAGGGAGGAGTTACGGATACCCCTCACCCCTCTGTTTTAGATTAAGTTGAGCTCTTGTTACATCGAGTTCTTAGAATGTAAGTGCTTACTTGGCGCTACTCTGGTGGCCCATGCATCCTGTGACTGAGACAGAATAAAGATTGCCTCTAAATCGGCAGGACGTATTTTCATTCTTTTAATTAATTTCCTCAAGTTTTCTTCAAAAGATAGCCCTTAAACGTTCCCAAATCAAGAGTAGATAGTCGGTCTTGCGCACGCAGTTTAGTACCAATATCTATAAAAAATAAAAAAACACGTATGTTGTATGGGAGCCTCCTTAAACATTTTTTCATTCTGTTTTTTAGTATTTGTTGTTATAGCGGCAACAGAAATACATCATCTGTGAATATTTCAATAGTCTATCATAGTTCAAGAGCTACAGACTGACAGACAGATGGAAGGACAGCGGAGTATTAGTAATAGGGTCCCGTTTTACCCTTTGGGTACGGAACCCTAAAAATCAATAATATAAAATCATATTATTTATACACTTAGGCTGAAGCCGCCGTCTGCTATTATAGTCAGGTTTGCGGTAGCGTGTGATCTACAGTAGACTTCTGAGCTAGCGAGGTATCGATTAACAAAAAATTGTTTTGCCTACCGCGCAGTACGTATTAGGCAATAAGGTACTTATCGCACGTACTATCATATATATTTCATACAAAGTGGCATGAGCATTCATAAATGACGATGATCGATTTCACAGGTACAAGAAACTTGGCACAGTCATAATTTTGCTGACCACCAAGTATAGTCAGCAGAAATTGCGATTGAGGTGATTTTTCTGTGAAGTGAATAGTTGCCACCCCCAGCTTGCTCGATATCTTTTGTTTTTAACGCAAAGCAAAATAATTTCAAACTGGATAGGCGTTACGTTTGGCGATTGTACCTATTCGTATATTCATTATGAATGTTCAATGCTTTTCAGGGCATCAGATCGGCACAGAGTGTGGTCCAGTGTTGTTCTAGCGGCACTCAGCATGCTGGCAAAGGAGACTGGGTTGACAGTGCTGCTTTTCAACATTGCCTTCGACATGTACCGGTGCTGGACCCATTTGGCCAGGTAAGAACTGCATTTTTTTAATCCAAACTTAACTCTTAACCTTATTAATCGTAATCGCTTCAATTTTAGCTAAAAATAATGAAAAATAGGTATTAGAAATGATAATGAATTACCTATTGATTATCTTTCATCATACTTTTTGGGATGATCTATCTACGAAAGACTGCTGGCAGATGCTGGATGCATCAAGCTGAAGACAGGGCGCTATGGCGCTCATTGGGGGAGGCCTATGTCTAGCAGTGGACTAGTGATAATGATGATACTTATAAAAAAACAGAGTAGGGATGATATTATGCTTATTATTATAATTATGTTCACGACGATCGATCAATGTGGCGATCGGCTTAACGTAGCCGTCACCGTCTATTTTCCCACGCAAAAGCTTATAAGTACCTATGTATTTTTCGTAGAAATCCATGCAATTTGAGATCTTCTTAGCAAATAAAAAATTAAAAAAAATTCTATTTGATCACCAGAAGGAGCAGGAAAGTTTAAGACACGACACAAGTGTTTTATGATTGTATCTACAACTATCTTTCTTTTTCCTTGCTCTAAAATGTATACCTACTTATGTTCTGTCTATAAACTAAATATATTTTATTCTTATTCTTTATTCAAATCTGTAACCTTACTCCTCAATATTTTAGGAGCCCCTCCACAGTGAAGTGGCAGTGGAAATCTAACAGTTTGTTCGGGCGTATCACCAAAGCTCTGGCAGCACTGGTCTTGCTTGTTGGAGTCAGGCTGGCGCTTCTGCAGGGCTCGCTGCCTGCCTTTTCGCCACAGGACAACCCTCCCGCGTTTCACCCTTCCATTGCTGTGAGGTAACTATGTCATTTAGGTACGATATGATAACCACCGAGTAGGTCAGCAGTAGCCGGCTCAGGTGTAATCAGTAAGACGATCTAGCCCTAGACTGATGTGATGAATGAGCCATGAAATAGAAAAAGGAAAGACCTGCCCAGCCACAGATATTATAATAGTATCCTAGTAGAGGGATTCTTTCAATTCCAATGGCTTCATCTTCAGCTTCAGCTTCAGCTGCAGCGCGCCCCTGCGGGTCGCGCTGCAGCTACACGAGACTGGAGAGGAGCACCTGCGTCTTGGGCCATGAAGGAGTTAGTTTAGTTTAGTTTAGTTTAGTGTATCTCATTCACTGCACAGCTCTGCGGTGCGACCCGCAGGGGGGGGGTTATTTTTTATTTTTTTTATTTCGTGTATGTCGAGTACATACACGAAATAAAAAAAATAAAAAATAACTAAAAATAATACCTATAGGCAGCAGGTCTCGGACAAGGTAGCGTAAATGGAAATGCTTTTTCAGTACGTCTCCGAGGCTTAAGTTCTTCACCATAAGACGCGGAAGATAATAGATGACAGTACGTAGGCTTTCAATATACGCGACTGGGTGCAAGCGCCGCCACCGCCGTAGCTCCTTATGTGGCTGGTAGCGCAGTAGTGCACGCTCACGTTACGGCCCCGCTGTCTGCAATAAATATTTTTTTGTGCGTACTGCATTTCCTCTGTCTTATTAAAACTCTGTCCATCAATTCCAGGATCATGACATTTTGCTACCTGGCGGCATTTAACTGGTGGCTGCTGCTGTGCCCTTGGACGCTGAGCCACGACTGGCAGATGGGGTCGGTGCCTCTCGTTACCAGCGGCTGGGATCCGAGGAACCTGCTCACTTGTGCTGCTTTGTTGGCAATACTGGCACTGTCTTACCGCTGTATAGCAGACTTGGAGGTAACTTAACATTTTTAAAACGTACTACGACGACGTGTAAGCTAAGGTGGTACAATTATTGGTGCTGATGAAGCACTCTAGGTATGCTATTGGTTTTAATATAAATGTCATAATTTAATAAACAATAAATAAATGACGTACATGGGTATCTTGTAGCGCGTCGAAAGAATTATACCGTAATGATGTCACCGTGTGATTGCTCCTAGACATCCTTCCAATCCAACCCAGTAACTCCACCGGCGATAGGTACTATCACCCGTCATCGAAGTGCGAGTTAAATCAAATCTTATTTCTATTTAGTTGTATCTCATTCACTGCCCAGCTCTGCGGTGCGACCCGCAGGGGCGCGCTGCAGCTACACGCGGCTGGAGTGGAGCACCTGCGTCTTGGGCCATGAAGGAGTTAGTTTAGTTTAGTTTAGTGTATCTCATTCACTGCCCAGGTCTGCGGTGCGACCCGCACGGGCGCCCTGCAGCTACACGAGGCTGGAGAGGAGCACCTGCGTCTTGGGCCATGAAGGAGTTAGTTTAGTTTAGTTTAGTGTATCTCATTCACTGCCCAGGTCTGCGGTGCGACCCGCACGGGCGCCCTGCAGCTACACGAGGCTGGAGAGGAGCACCTGCGTCTTGGGCCATGAAGGAGTTAGTTTAGTTTAGTGTATCTCATTCACTGCCCAGCTCTGCGGTGCGACCCGCAGGGGCGCGCTGCAGCTACACGAGGCTGGAGAGGAGCACCTGCGTCTTGGGCCATGAACGAGTTAGTTTAGTTTAGTTCAGTGTATCTCATTCACTGCCCAGCTCTGCGGTGCGACCCGCAGGGGCGCGCTGCAGCTACACGCGGCTGGAGAGGAGCACCTGCGTCTTGGGCCATGACGGAGTTAGTTTAGTTTAGTTTAGTGTATCTCATTCACTGCCCAGCTCTGCGGTGCGACCCGCACGGGCGCGCTGCAGCTACACGAGGCTGGATAGGTACACCTGCGTCTTGGGCCATAAGGAGTTAGTTAAGTTTAATACAGTTTTTATTAAATTGAAATAAGATTCGAGTCGTAATTTTCTAAGACTAACTTGAATAATACTATTGTACAATGCACTGATCCCCTTATTCATAATGGTCTGCTAATATAAAACAGCTGCTAAGTAGTGCTATTTCTCAGTCTGAGATCTATAGAAGAAGACAGCGAGATTTAGCAGTGTGCTAAGTTAGCAGAATATTATGAATAAGGGAGTTAGTATATATCAGTTTTATAGTACAAATAACACCAGCCTGCTTGGGCTGGATAATGCTGTGTGAATTGTCCAGCATTATTTATATATATTTTTATACAATTTTAATTTACTTACTGTGTAATTCCAGCTGCAGAAACACACTCCAGCAGTCGCTGGACTCATGCTTCTGGTGATTCCTTACCTACCGGCGTCCAATCTACTCGTCACCGTCGGATTCGTGGTTGCTGAACGGGTGCTTTACATTCCCAGGTAAGATTATTATAATGTAGACTTAAATACAAACCCTATCCCCTGTTTTCAACAAACCAAGGGTACGAAGATAATTATGTAACAAAAGACCTGGTCACCACTACTAAAACCGCGCCCAACGTTACAAAAAATATTTCGATGATCGCTACTGAAGTTGTATGGACGTTTTTTTACTGTTTATCAAAACTATTCGGGGCGGAAATGAAGCTCAAACCTTCTCTCAACCCCATCTGCATCTCAAGGACTCCTGAGAGGCTTCGCAGAAGTAGATAACGTATTCACTGCCCAGCCTCTGCGGTGTGACCCGCAGGGGCGCGCCGCAGCTACACGTGCTGCAGACTGGCACCTGCGTCTTGGGCCATGAAGGTGTTAGTGTTTAGTGTATAATGTATAACGTATTCACTGCCCAGCCACTGCGGTGCGGCCCGCAGGGGCGCACCGCAGCTACACGTACTGCAGACTGGCACCTGCGTCTTGGGCCATGAAGTTGTTAAAGTATTTCATTGTTCTCTTCTCATGTTTCAGTGTTGGCTCAGTGTTTCTCATCGTGTACGGCATTCAGCTTCTCTGGCGACGACCAAGCAACAGACGGCTGGCTGTGATCGGGGCTATGGTTTTGGTCGCTGCTGGAGCTGCCAGGACCCATCTTAGGAATAGAGATTGGAGAACTCGAGAGACATTGCTCAGGTATAAAACTTAAAATCAGAAATGTAGGTATTGCGCATACCCAATAATAGTTCATACTTAGTGGTAACGTTTCATTTTCCACCACGAAAGGTTGAATGGGAGAACAATAACTATCTACTTAAATTTAAAGATATATACCTAACCTACTCACCCACCGAGATCAAGCAACAAACTTTACAATCCTAGCAGCCTTAGAACAATTCCAAAAAGTTTGGTTAGCCTTTTCAATGTACATAGGTGAATCACGGAAATTAAAAAAATCCCATTGAACACGCAGTTATATAGAGGTGAAACGGAAAGAAAAAAATGCCCCTGATACAGCCAGGTAGTACTATGTAGGTGAGCCACGGGCAGGGACCACTTTCAAGCTGGTACTTAAGCGTAGTGTACCTAATATTTCAAAACTCATAGCGTGCATTCCGCATGAACCTTGAAAAATTGCCAATAGAGGCTTGTAAGGACATTGAACATAATTATAAAGTTCAGGGTAGGTATATCTATGCTAAAGAGTAGGTACATTTTGATAGGCGTTTGAATCGTGTACCTAATCACCAGCGTGTTTTATTTCTTTGCTCGTTTTCGTAGAAAATAGCGACAGCTAAAATGCAACGCGTGCAATTTTAAGGATGAAACTTTGTCCTGAGGCGAAATCCTTGCAAAGTTAAAAGTTGCGAAAAGAATTTGAAAAACTTGTTGAAACTAACCTCCATGTTTCAGAACCGACCTTTCAGTTCTACCGCACAACGCTAAACTCCACTACAACTTTGCCAACTTCCTGAAAGACGCAGACCAGCCAGAGAACGCTATTAAACATTATAAGGAAGCTTTGAGGTGAGATTTTACAAATTTATATATTAAGGGTTTATCAACGGTTTTTGCAAAAACCACTATGGTTTCTTCGTCCGTTAGTGTTATATGACAAAGCACCTACAAGCAAGAACAATATGTTACCTTTGAAAAATTACTGCATTATTATGGTAACGAAGTACACCGAACTTAATACGGTCAAGAAGTAAAAAAAATCAAATGATTTCATGTGTCTACATTTAAGACACAAGAATCAAAAATACATGTGAAATATAGTGTGTTCATGGAATAGGTACACCGAAAATAATATAAAAACATCATCTACCTATACTTACAAAATTGAAGTGAATAAGAGCCAATTGCACCTTATTTCTTGTTTGATAGTAATAACTATTTATCAAGCTGTTTATACAGGGTGAGGCAAATTTTTGGCCCCTTAAGGGTAGCTACCGTTTCTTTTGTAGTTAGAAGGTTTTGTTCTTAGAAATCTTCTGTTTTATTTTGAAGAAAAAAATATTGCCATTATTCGTTTTTTGAAAAAATTAACGGGTCGCCCAAAAAATGACATTTGTCAAAAAACCAAGTTGGTCTTAATCGACTCTATTTCTTCCAGGAACACTTTTCCTAAAGTAACATACCAAATCAAATCGTAAGTTTTGGCAATTATTAAAAAAAAACAATTCCATACATTTTCAATGAAAAAAACCGAGTAAGTGAAAACAACAATGTCACTGTATTAAAAATCAAGTTATTTAATTACAATTTTATTTTATTTATACTCAATTATAAATGACATTTGTCAAAAAGTAGTTAGGTGGGTATGTTTCTTATTTTAGTCTGGAGATATTTTTACGTACAAACCATCGTCGTTAAAGCGAACAAGGCTAGCTTGTTCGCTCTAACGACGATGGTTTATACGATGGGGCCTTCAAAATTAGCCAACATGATTTTTAATAAAAATTCAAAAGTAAGAAAAAATTTAATTTCTGAGATGCCTTCAAAATAAGCCTACCAACTTAAAAAAGTAGTAACATACGAGTTTAAATTAAGAACCATTGAATGAGTGACATTGTTGTTTTCACTTACTCGTTTTTTCATACAAAATGTATGGGAATTGTTTTTTTTAATTATTGTCAAAACTTACGATTTGATTTGGTATGTTACTTTGGGTGTTCCTGGTTGGAAATAGAGTCGATTAAGACCAACTTGTTTTTTTTTGACAAATGTCATTTTTTGGGCGAACCGTACATTTTTTCAAAAAAGTAAAAATGGCAATATTTGTTTCTTCAAAATAAAACAGAAAGTTCCTTAGAACAAAACCTTCTAACTACAAAAGAAACCGTAGCTACCCTCAAGAGGCCAAAAATTTGCCCCACACTGTGTAGTAAAAATTTGACTTGTCTAAGTGCTTATTTTGTAAGTCTAAAGAAATAAACGATTTGGCTCTGACTCTGACTCTTTGACATATGTAAACTGTTCAACTGCTGGACGTAACGCTGAGTACGTGTGTTGGGGATCGCAGTTCAGAGGTAAAATTGTTCTGCAGGAGGCGCTGCTGCCCGCCCCCAGTCGATATCTCTTAGTAGTCCACCACTTACGACACGCACCCGCAGAGCACCCCCGAACAGTTAGGGAGGTACAAATTCTAAGCTGGCACCACTAGACGAACAACCTATGGTCGACCTTCAAATATGACCCTGTTGTTTTATAATTCCAGCTTATGGCCAAGCTACGCGAGCGCTCACAACAACCTCGGCACCCTCGTGCTGGCGTCAGGGGGCGCCGAGCACCACTTCCAACTTGCCTTGAAGTACAACCGAGACCACGTCAATGCTCATTACAACCTCGCTAAGATACACAGGTGGGTACCTACTGACCTAAATAAACTTAGGTATTTCACATAATACAAATTTTTGGATGTTTGAAATGGAAGGTTACTTCTAAAAACTACTGAACGAATCCGGCTGAAATTGCATACATTTGAGATAGGCGTATCCCCACTATCATTTGCGAAACGCAAATAGCATACGGTATTTTTGTTACCATGTATATTTTGTGAGTAGGCAAGAGTGCCTGCCCCAACAATATTTGTATAGCAACTGCAAATTGGAGATAAAGTTATCACTCCATCACAGGTGGTTCAATGTCAGAGGTTGATAGCCTCATCAAGTCATCACACACGTAGGCGACATTGGAGCTACCCCGAATGTAAATGTATTATTAATGTATTATTATTATTATTATTATTATTATTATTATTATTATTATTATTATTATTATTATTATTATTATTATTATTATTAAATAATTATACGGTATAATTTAAACAGTATGATTATTATTTTGAACCTACAGCAACAATGTTAGATGTGTGCTCAGTAACTTTGTATTCAGGTAATTCTATAACTGTTATTTATGTTGTTATGTGAGGCAGCATGATTATGATAAACCAAAACAATATTGATTTAGTATTATGATAAGATGCCTGTGCCCTGTATGGCACGTAAAATCCATTATTTTCTTGACCTATTACTACTTTATCAGCACAACGTCATGTTTTTTTTTCCATACAATGCTGTCATCTCTCGCTCATTCCGCTCTTACTCTTACCCATGTCATTGATCACCTGGCCACCGGCCTGCCTCTATATAAATCTATATTATGAATGCTAAAACTGAAGAAGTAAACTTTTTATGATACATTTTGTAGTCTGGTAAAACATATTAAACAAAACCGGGCTTTTTCAGCATTGCATGGCTTGTTTACACCAGTTACATATATCAATGGAAGTCAATTGGTGGAGACCATCAATTTTAGGTAAATCTATCAAAGGTTTGATTGTCTGTACTTCTGTGATCTTACTTTGACAATTTGACTAGACAGTTCTCTAGTGTGTCTAGACCACGTTTTCACCACCGTGTGGACTTCACACAGGATAGGATGCACGGCATGCGGTGTAGACAGATTTGATGATTATAACTGGCTCTAGCAATCTGTGTCATAGAAATACAGGATGTAATGTTTTTATTTTGGTGGCAAGATATTTTTGAAACTTCTGTGAATTCGAAAAGTTTGCCTTGTTTTAAAACTATAATGTTTCCTTGGGATAAAGACTGGAATATTTCGGGTATCTGCCTCCTCGTTCGTTTGTAACCTTTTTAACCTGCGGTAATAAATACCCTGAAGGTACTAACATTGATATACCTAATCAAATAAGCTATAATATAAATGTTAAATATTTCAGAAAGAAAAATCGCATCCAAGATGCTTTGAAAATGCTGGAACGCTGTATAGCACTTGAGCCCCGCTTCGTTAAAGCGTATTTGGAGTTGCTACTCATTAAGCCTGAAGACAAGCGGTGGATCCTCAACAAACTGCTTGAACTTGACCCTGGGAACTGGGAGCATTACTTGATGTATGGCAATTGGATGAAAGAAAGAGGTAGGTAAGGTAAACTTCTACCGAATAACAAAAGTTAAAAATGAATAGGTAAGCAGGTGCAATGAGGATAGCACAGAAAAACAACAAATCAGCCGTTATCATAGGAATAAAAAAAAATTACAAGACGTATACTACGATTCAGAATCTAAGATATTTTTTGCCAACAGAGACATTCATCAATGAAAACTCATTAAAATCTCATAACAATAACAGAAAACAACAAGGTAATAGCAATAAACTATCACCTAACTTCAACAACGCATAATGTCATTTGTAAGGCGAATGTTTTAATTTGAATTCTTGTTGAAAACGAAAACGTTAAATTAAATGACGAATAAAAGCTTTCAAATCCAAAAATTGTTTCGAGCTTCTGTTAGTTAGCTTAGGTGATACCAATGTCGTTAAATATTTTCCACCAATATTAATTCCTTGGTTTTGTATTTGTAACCTCTTAATATCTTATAGGTTTATTCAGATTTTTTAACCGAACCGATAACCGCTGGGGTAAACGAGTTCTTGAGTGGAGACCGCGACTCGGCAAACGTAGTGTAGGACGCCCTCCGGCGAGGTGGGATGATGATCTGTGAAAGACTGCAGGCAGATCCTGGATGCGTCAAGCTGAAGACAGGCCGATATGGCGCTCATTAGGGGAGGCCTATGTCCAGCAGTGGACTAATATAGGCTGATGATGATGATGAATTGATTCCAGGTTTGCAACCAATAGCACTTCAGTACTACACAACAGGGATGCGACTTGCGTTCGCCCGTGGATCGGCCCGTAGGTCGGATCTAGGCGAGGTCGTGTCGCTACGAGCGGCCTCCCTCGCATTGAGATCAGCTGGTCAACAAGCTAGAATACTACAATTGCTCACACGGTAATTTTACCCATTTTGTTCATAGTAAGATATATCGAAGAAAGTACTAGGCAGGTAGCTATTATCAGCTCTGGACGTGCAGGCGTAAGTTACACCTAAATAACATTGTTGAGAATTGTAATTATAATTATAAAGATAATGAAAGTTATCTACGACTAATTGTCATCCTGCTTTGCACATATAAGTAAGTAGCTGTAAGTAAGTAAAAAATCTGCCCGCAAAGCAAAAACACATTCAGTGGCGGAGTCAGCCTCCCGGTGTATTTAGTTCCGCTATTCCTAATGGTTCAGTTCGAAAGATAATCAAAACATTAACACGCGTAGGATGTGGATCAGAAATCTTCAGAAATCTTCATCTACAAACTTGTAACCTTCAGATGGCACGTAATGCGAGACAACGGTCAGCCAGCACTGCGACGCGAGCTGGCGGCGCGCGCGTGGCGTCTGCGCTCGGAGCTCGCCGAGCGCGCTGCAATCTATGCCAAGTCCGCCAAGGAACCTGCGGTAAGTCTTGTAACAGTTGACGATATCACGAGTTGGACAACATACAAGTCACCCGTAGTGAAAGGCAACGGTCAGCCAGCACTGGTGGGTAAGTTGGCGGCGAGCGCGTGGCGAATACGCTCAGAGCTCGCTTTCAAACCTAGTTACGCGGATTACCGTTTCGTAGCCAGTATCGAATCGGGATTGAGGCCCGTATTATGGAACCTTGCTCAGCCATTGGTCTGTGCTTGAGTGACACTTATGCCATAGAAAAGCGTTACTCAAGCATAACTCAATGACTGAGCAGGCTTTTATAATACGGGCTTATAGCTCCCATTTGGAAGCCTACTAAATCTGTCTACGAGATGGGACTAAAGGGCCGAGCGATACCCCAAGTTCGTCAGGAACCCTGCGACGAATCTTGGCACCGACATTGTTAAGAGTCAGGCGACACGTAATTAGAGTTAACGCCAGCACTCAGAGGCGAGCTAGCGCATGAGAACAGTCATTCTTTTGTGTGTGAAGGCCCGATTACTATTTGATTGTTATCGTGTCATCCTGGCAGGGTGGAAATCGTTCTATTGGCATGAACAGCCATATAAAGGTAAACATAATAATGTTCTCGCATAGTACTATTCCTACGGCCAACAATTCTAAACTGTGTCAGTAGGACAAAAATCTACTTACGCCGACGACGACGGACCATATCAAACTTGATAGCTCCTGAAATTTGACACTTACCTAACCAGCTACCTGGACAATTCGGTTTCAGTACCTAGTGAAATAATTTACTCTTTTATTTTCAGCCGACATCGACCTGCCTGCACCACAGCCAGTTAGAAGTGTCCCCGGAGACCTACGCGGCCGCCGTGAATCAAAACACTCCAGCGAAGACAATAAAGAATGACGTGATCCGCGCGGATAAAGTGAACAAAAAAAGTTGCCAAAAAAACTTTAACAAAAAAAGTATATCAATATCTGCTCAATATAAGCACACGCATAACAAGTCGGAGAGTGGGCAAAAGCAGAAAAGCTGTCCTCTTCACAAGAAAAAGAAGATCAAAAATCCCGAGGCTTTCCCACCGCTTGCAGACCATTTTATAAAGACTTACTAGGTTATTTGTGTATTTTATACGTAAAATTTACAGTAGGACTCTAATGTTGGAACCTAATTTATTTTAAACCACTTTAAACATCGAGAAAATGTTCGTGAATTGATTTAGGTTTTCGGTAATTGAAAGAATTACTTTTATTCAAATAGGATAAGTAAGCAAATTAGAGATTGTAAATAAGTGATAACGATGATTTAATAATTGTTCCTATGTATTAAAATGTGCCATAAAACCCATATCTGATGATAATTTCATCTTAACAATACTTTGATTTTCTTAACATTACACTATTATTTCTGTTATTTCTGAGGCTAAGGTATAAATTGTCGTTTAACCATGTATTTATTTAGTCGAGGAGGTACTAAAGTATATTAACTAAATAAAATGTTAAAATGGTATCTGTAAATACTTACCTACTTGTTAATCGAAATTAACCAATATAATTTTGTATATAATATTAATGTTAGTGGTTGCAAAAATGATGTAAAACCGAGATGCACCTTTCGCTTTAGGCGTATCATAAATTTGTTTACGAACACAAAATAAAACTTAATTGAATTGTACAAAGATTTCATTTGAATTGAACCCACATCGTTTTAGGTTACCTCAGAACTTTTGACTGTGTGGTCCGATTTTCATGATTAATTTTATTTGAAAGCTGGTGCTTCCTGTATGGTCCCATTTTAATTTCGTCCTGACAATGGAATCTATAAAAATATATAATATATAATTGAAGTCGGTTTATAGTTCTTAAAAACAAAATCAATTATATTTGCAAAGAATGCTAGGTACCTCAATAATCCTACTTATATTCTGTCTTTAAGCCTAAATCGGCTGTCGAATTAATTTATGGTTGACGGTAAAATTACTGGCATTTAATAAGCGGGCGTACTGAGGGAGTTGATAGATAGAGGTGGCTCAGCACCGCTACCTATTTGTGGCGTCATTTCGTGGATACCTATGTTCAACACACTGCTAAGGTAGGTAGGTAAAGGTATAGGTAAGCAAAACACTTACACGGGCTGATTATTATAATGATGACTGAGAGGAGGCTGGTAATGGCAAAAGGCGGCATTGATACCCATTGCTCGGTGCTTCTACTATTTTATCCAGTCATAATGGAATAATAACGTTTGTCGATGCAATGCAACACCTAAAATATATATGTACATACATAAGTATAGTGTCTTAATATTTTTAAAGCTTAATCCGCGTTTCACTACTTTCTATCCTACTATTCACTACTAATCACTACGCTTGGCAGGCGGATAAATGATGGCAGTGGAGGTGTTAAAAATACTCAGAAGGAAGCTGCTACTCTTCCTTTAGTCGAATCTAACGACATCAGCTGGTTGAGTAGGAACATTGGAGCATTGGAGGGGTCGCTTATTACACTAAGTTGTGGCCTTATTCAGCTATTATAGTCGTAAGTTACAAACACTACCGTAAGATTACACAATATGGATTGATTGTTATCTTGAGTCGATGCACTAATTTGTTTTGATTGAAAACTGTTTCGGATTCAATCGTGCGTGACGGCAGCTTATTCTAGACGGGCCGGAGTAAGTATTGTCGCTTGCTTCAAGAACTTTTGTTTGAATATTTTCTTTGATAATACAAAATTGTCTTTAATAATACTCATCGTAAAGCTAATCCAATACCGCTTCGACAATAATCTTTAGAAAAAATTTACAGAGACAAAATGGCTTCCAATAAGCTTGAAACGAGTGATCCGTGACTGTCAGTGATACCGTAAATATAAAATTCATTTAAAGGTTACGAGTTAAAGCACATAATTAAAAAGGTAGTAGGGGAAAAGCTTTAATTTTGATATTGTAAGTAGGTAGTAACTTATAGTCATGCACAAATAATTTTCAAATGAACTACCAGAATAGGCACGCGGCAAAATGAACGACATTCAGCCGAGAACACAAAAAGCACTTGCACCACTCAGATGTTGGTCAAGGAGGCAGGTCAGTTACAGAATTAATCTGACACAAGCTTTAACTCTTTTACTCGAATGATGAATGGTGGATACAGCATAAAAATAAATATGGCATTTTACACAAAAAGCGGGTAGTAGGTAGTCAACGTCTGACCTTTGGTTGTCGTTTTCTAAAATAGGTTTTCTTATTACCTACACAAATTCGCCATTACGCAATCTAATCAGATGAGTGAAAGCAAAGTATTCACGGCCCTTTTCATTGATAATTTCGCGAAGATAATCGTATTTCAATCTGCATCGGGTGGTTATCAACGCTTTCTAGTTCGGTCCGCGCCGGTGCAGCCTCAACAGTGTCACTGCAGGAACCGTCGCGCGCGCGCGCTCGTCATCTAACCACACAGTTTTATCTGCACGATACAGGAGAGATAGGACGTATAAAAACGAAACCGCGAACTGGCTGGCGGAATCGCTTTTGTGCTGCGCCTATCGACACGTCTTAGAAAGGTGGCAAAAAAAACCGAAGCAGCGGAGTATTCATTACGATGCGGGCGCTATTTCTGCTGTGTTTCTTGGCTTTCTCGCTCGCTAGTGAGGAGTTTGACTACGAACCGGATCCAGAGGTCGGACGAGTTCGGAGGAGTTACAAAGCAAGAGAATATGAGTATTACGATGACGAAAATGAAAACGATCAAGCATCGGAAGTTATTCACGAAGACTTAGTGGAGCCGCTACATGATGAGCAATGCAAGGATCATTGCAATTATTATTATGAACCCCAGAGCAGAAGATACACCCGCGAGCGCGTGAGTCCTGAAAAAGATCAACTCAAAGATTCCATAACTGTGCCAAATCACCCTCTTAATCTCAATCAACCCATTATCCAAATCGAAAAAAACGAGAAATCGAAGCGTAATTTTCAGCAAACCATTCAAATTCAAAAAGCAGAACCAAATAAACCTTCATCTAACCAACCGACATATCAAAGACCAATAGAACAATTAAATCAAGCTTCAACTTTACAACAACAAATTATTCGCGGTAGAAAAATGGAACCCAATAATTTCGCTGCTTACCAACCCATCGCATCAAATCAACCCACGTATCAAAACCGACTAACAAAACCAGCATATCAACCGACACAGTTTTCAAGCAATCATCAAATTCCAGAACAAGTGTCTCACACAGTTAATCAACCTTTGTACCTTGCCCGTGTAAATGCACCGAATCATGCGCCAACGTACCAACCAATTTCATACCTACAAAAATCTCAGTTCGCTACATTACAACCAGCCCCAACTGCTCAAGCACATCAGTTCGCTACCCTACATACGGCCCCATCAGCTCAAGCATCTCAGTTCGCTACGCTACAACCTGTGTCAAGTCCTGTGTTGTCTCCATTGCTAAGGGTACCGAATAGTGATCAGGCTTCGGCTGCAGGTCATCATCATCCACATAAACATTCGCAGTCGAATTCCCAAGGAGGCGGCCGAGGGGCGCATGCCAAGTTCCATAAGCAAGGTGGTGGAAAGGTAAGATTTAATGTTGTTATTGCAATGTACTTTTGTTGGGTATATAATCTGCTTTTTTAACGTCGCGACGACGTCGAATGTTTTAATGATGTGAAAGTACATAAAAGCATAAAAATAAATAAGAGCAGAGTCATGTATAATCATATGATAAAGGTACACAAACAACCCACCTACTTTTATGATTATAAAAATTATCACCTCATGAAATGTTTCCAAGCACCAATTATGTAGGTTCAAAAACTCGGTTCTAGAAATAGATAGATATTCATTGCAAACAAAGGAGGTACAAGAAATGATAATGAAAATATTTGAAGGCACTTGTATCTTATGTCTTTTATGAGCCAATTTGTTTTTTTTATGCTTTTATTCATATGAAATTAAAAAATTTCGGGTGGCCATCAGAACTAACAATGGTAACCATTTTGTTTATTTTTTCATATAACCCAAGGGCCAAAAATTCATATAATTTCAAACCCAATTCAGTTTTTTTTAAATACGCGTCTGCAACTAAGTGATGTTGGAGATTTAATTTTGTTTTATGGATATTTAGTCATATTGCTGATGCAGTTTTGTATTGTGGAGTTATTGTTAAGTTTTCATAAATACCATTTGATCTCATATTACATTAGTAAAACACTATATTCGCGCGCGGCTAAGAGAGTAGGTATAATAATTTGCATTTTCAAAATAACATTTTAATACTTATGATGATTAGGTAGGTACAAAAAAAACACAGTTGCCTTTCTTAACGTAAAATATCTTGGATTCTAGAATCGAATAGGTATAGGAAGACTAAATAGGTAAGGTATGTAATGTAAATACCTACTTGGAATTTTTATTATAACACAGCTCAACCAGTCATGGAACAGGACGAAATATTATGTTTTTATTTTACACTAGCAGCGGCTCGCGGTTTCATCCGTAATTCCCGTTTCCGTGGGAATTCCGGGATAAAAAATAGCCTGTCACAAAGTTTAAAGTAAGCTTTTTAATGGTGTAAGATTTTTTTCAATCTGTAGTTTCGGAGCCTATTCAATACAAACAAGCAATAAAATCTTTTCTCCTTATAATATTATTGTATAGATAACAACATAAGTACATAAATATTCAGTTCTGTTTCAAGACTTGCTAGATGAGAGTGCAAGTTGTTTATTTAACTACCTACTCAACAATCTTTTATATCAACATGAAGCAGATGAGCAAATTATTTGCTTTGTCTACCGGTAGGTCCCATTTGTTCTATGGAACATGACGTAATATAACCTCGCCCTCAACCTTAACAGCCTGTATTGGTCCACTGCTGGACGCAGGCCACCCCCTGATAAGCGCGTTGGCGTTTATTTTATAGAGGTAATGCCCATAATCCCCACGCTGGGCATGCGGGTTGCGTAATATAACAATTTGAGAAAATATTGACCCTATTTGTACCATAGAACAGTTTGTACTTTTTATCTCAAATTGTTCCATAGAACAAACTAAGTTTAGTTTAACTGCTGGTTTGCTTTTATTTTGCAAAGTAAAAATAATATGTTGCGAGAGTAGTTTCATTTTTTTGATAGTGAACTATACCTGGTATTAACGTCGCGTCAGTAATTAATGTCATTCACTTATTATATATTCTCATCATGGAAGAATTTGGGAAAAGCGATTACCATTTAGTTCTGTGCATTCACAGACAAATAAAAACAGGAGCAAAAGCTAGTATGTAGTTCTAGAGGGTATAGTACAAATAGGGACATTATTTTCTCAAATTGTTATATTACGTCATGTTCCATAGAACAGATGGGACCTACCGTTGTCTACTCGTTTATGTTCCTTTGCTTTTATATATTTTAGCAATACCACTTTAGGCCGTACCACTGCGGAAACAATCAATTTTAAACCACAAATCGGAAACTTACACAATTTTATACATTATAATTATCAGTCCACAGAAAGCTTCAACAAAGACCACTACGTAGACAAAGGCGGTAAAGGCGAGAAGGTTGAAGAGATTCACAAAAAGCAGTACGAAGAAGCTGGTGGCAAGAAGAAGAAGCATCACGATCACGCTGGTCACCAGGGCAACCACGAGGAGCAGGCTCACGGGCACAGGGGGGCCAAGTTTGATGAAAAGAAAGGACACAAGAAAGGGCATAAGACCAAAGGTAAGAATTCATTCGATAAAGTAAACAGAACCTAACCTACATTTATAAAATCACACTTCACACTAATATGACACTAATAATATAAATGCGAAAGTTTGTATGGATGGATGGATGTTTGTTACCTCTTCACGCCAAAACTACTGAACGGATAAGGCTGAAATTTTTACAGTTAATCCTAATCCTGGAATCAATTATTTACTCGTTATCCCATAAATCGTTTTCGTTATCGTGGGATTGAAATCACTTTTGAACGTTTCTATAGAAACAACACAGGCGAAGCCGCGGGGCGCAGGCAGTAGTTACATAAAATTGTTTAAAGTTTGTGTGTAAATTATGTTCTCAATTTCTGAAAACGATTAAATAGATAAATAATATAATTGCTGTGTGGGGCCAGCTTAGAATTTGCACCGACCGACCCAACTCTTCCTGCGTGCGTCGTAAGAGGCAACGGGATATCCACCGGGGGCAGGCATCAGCACCAGTTATACCACGGAACTTAAATCCCCGACCCGCAAGCCTAGCGGGTAATTATTGCCCCGTGGAGTGAAGCCCTGGTGACCTGTAATACAGCCTGTAATACAACCTACATCAGGCACTAGTCTTCACAATACAGGTTCACATCACACTACTATACCTACTAAATAAGACGGCTATATTTGTATTGAGAACCTTGGTGAAGAAAAATAAATGATCTTTATTATTATTATTATTATGAGATAACCAATAAAGCGCTTATCAGGGGGAGGTCAGAGTCCAGCAGTGGACGAATATAGGCTGTTCAGGTGATGGGAGGAAATAAATAACGCTGGAAAATCAACACAGCATCATCTAGCCTCAAGGTGAGCGGAGCCTATGTTGTGTTGTGGCTATTTTTACTATATTATAGAAAACACCCACCAACAAATATCTGCAGATCGTAGAAACATTTCTTTCGAGGTAGGAATTGAACCCGCCACCTATTCGCAGGCGATGCGGTTCGCTACTGAGTGTTAAGCTCCCAATACATGTTGGCCGAGCTAAAGCCAACGTGAGGGTAGGCAAATCGATACAAGGCAAGGGCCACCGTCTAGACGTTTGGCAAGTCTACACAAACTATTGCTCCACAAACTACACAAACATGTGGACACGATTGGCCGAGCGCAGGCAAGTGCCTTTGATTTGTGCAGAAAAACCGACACGGCTCCAAAGTGAGGCGAGTGGCCGCGAGCGACCTCAAGCGATGACAAGTCACTGCAAATGACCTCTATACCTACACGTTGGCGCATGTATTCACTCGGCCAGCTAGGCAAGCGATACCGAGCGTTGGCAAGGAAATGCAAACGTGCCGTCTACACGTTGGTATTATAAATAAATAAATAAATAATGCTGGACAATTCACACAGCATTATCTAGTCCCAAGATAAGCAGAGCTTGTGTTATGGGTACTAGATAACTGATATACATAATACAATACACTACATAGATAGATATTTTTTATTATACATAGAAAAACATCCAGAACGCCCTGAACAAATGTCTGCAGATCGTACACACATTTGTCCCGAGGCGGGAATCGAACCCGCAACCTCCTGCGTCGCAGGCAGACCTTCGCCCACCGCGCCACAGAGATCGTCTTGGCTTTCACTAAGCAACGTTAGGCCAACATGTATTGGAGGCTTTA
This sequence comes from Eupithecia tripunctaria, assembly GCA_955876795.1. Lineage (NCBI taxonomy): Eukaryota > Metazoa > Arthropoda > Insecta > Lepidoptera > Geometridae > Eupithecia > Eupithecia tripunctaria. The sequence continues at coordinate 6,642,018 of OY041602.1, read as the reverse complement.
CATAGGTACCTCCTTAATTCATTGAGTAGATAAAAGTAGTTATGTATGAAGACAAAAAGTTAAATTATTAATTTCGACAATTAATTTCACACTTGACGCAGAAAACTATTATTTCTGGGGTCAGGCAAGCTAATGCGGTTTGGTTTGCTTACACCAGTAGGTACTTTGCGGTCAGAGAAAGTCAATTATTATAACTTATGCAATGCCATCTAGAATATTTCCGTGACCCCGTCGAAGATTTGTTTTCAACTAGTTTTTGACGCGGCTTCGCACGCGTTGTTTCTATGGAAACGTTTAAAGGTAGTTTTTCATATCACGGGAACTGTTAATTAGAAAGTAGCCTTTAGAAAATATTCTAGAATACAAGTTTGGTTCTACATGAGTTCAATATTCTCGTGAATGTATGTTTTTTTAGTAAATGTAAATACTCGTTATGAGAAATAAATGTCTTTAACCAGAAAAAGTAATTCCAGGATTAGAATTGCATGTCTCCTACCTATGCAATATTTTAACCTCATCCATTCAGTAGTTTTGTCGTAAAAAGGTAACAAACATCCATCCATCTTGAGCATTTATAATATTAGTGTGGTTCTGAAAACTAAATTATTATTTATGTAACTAGTTCTTGTGGTTAATATCAACATTTGATTGTTTTTTTTTTTTTGTGGGTTTGTGTTGAAACTTTCGTAGTGAGCTATTGTTATCATGTCTTTAGGTCAGGTCAGGGACCATTTGAATTGAATAGAGCAATAACGTGAACCTTTAAAGTCGAGATGATACCTATTAAGCGATTTGCTGATATCACCATGATTTTATCATTAAAACGTATTGCAGTTTGTTTTGTATATTATTTTTAGCTTTAGTGAGAGATCCGGTCTAAGAAATATGTAGTAACAGATTCGTAGGTATCTGTTAATTGATAATGACTAGGTTTATATGATAGATATTAACACTAGGTATATACTATATACATATGAATACAATAATATATCGCATATAAGTTGCCTCGACAAATTGCGTAGATACAGAAGCTGTTACTTAATAGAAACTCTAATTAATTAATCTTCTTAAAATTTACACATATATTTATTTATTTATCTTAGGGGATCTTTCAGCACAAAGATACATTATAAGAGATGTGTAAAGATAACAAGAGGCTATTAAGTTCTTACATAAAGAAACAAAATACAATTTCTAAAACACTATTACATTAATAACAAGCTATTTATTCTCATTTACCACAAATAAATTCAATAAGCATCTATTTAGTTTATCACATTTTGGCATTTTACGTTTCTAGGGACGGGGGATCAAAAGTGTAAATTAAAAGGGATATTTTTTTATTCTTATTTATGAGGGAATTTCGTGTCATTGTTGACTATGTGAGTCCCGTATTTTAAGAAATTAAATAAAAAACCTACAAATTAAAATTAAATTTTATCTAAAAATAACCATAACCATAATACGAATAAATGCCGCATCATACAGTGGAGCGCAAATTTTCTTTATGCCGCAAATTTTCGACACTCGCAAGGGAATCAAAACCAGGGTACTAATGTCCTGTAAACTCAGAACCTTGAAATTTGGTACGAAAAACGTCAGATAAAGGAAAAATTGCGAAAACCGTATATATTTTAGTTACAGCACGCAATATTTTTTTTTTAATAATTTTAAACTACTTACCCCTTTCCTCGTGAATGCATGGGTATATTGGGTATGGGTATTAATGGTACGGAACCCTTCGCGAGTCCGACTCGCACTTGGCCGGTTTTATTTTCTCAACCATCCCATTGAAATCTAAAAGAAAGAGAACAGCATACCCAATATACCCATGCATTCACGAGGAAAGGGGAAAGTTTAAAATTATTTTTATGTATGGCACATGGTTTGTCTCCGCTAAGTCTGGCCGCCCCGCGCCGCCAGCGCCAATTAGGCATATCATGCTTTTGTTGAAGATTAAAAACATCCTTCCAGGCTACCACAACAAATACCACAAGGACGAGTTTCACAAAGAACACAAGTTTTACGATGACTACCACAAGAGCGGCGAGCACCATCGCTTCGGCAAGTTCAACGCCAAGCATGCCTCGAATGAAAGCGGCAAGAAGAAGGCACATCACGTCGACGCAGGACATGATTACGTAGAGAAAGGCAAGAAAGGATATAGGTAAGTCTTCAATTTTAGTCCATTAATACAGAAGGCTGAACCAATACATCACTAAACATCTCTGTAAGAAGACCAGCGTTGGTTGTAACGTGTTTACCTACAACTAGCTCATGCTGAGACAGAGACCGTTTTGTGACTCTAATCGACAGAAGCTTTGTCTTTTATTTTTAAATCACGTTTTAAAATTATATTTTATTCTATTCAATAGAATAAACTAATGCCCGAATACCTACTTACACAAATTCAACAAAATTTAAGCATGTCTCAAGTGACGTTGAGATTGAAAATTGTCAAAGAATGAGAAGTGTTTAAAATGAGAGTTATTGGGTCTGTCACCACAACAATAGCGTTGAAACGCTGCACATTACATCGCTATTGACGATAAATATGTCGCTTTTCAAATGTGGCGCCACATTATATTGTGTCATTGGTAATCATAAATAAAAGTAAACAAAGCTTTTAAAGATAACTTGAAAACCATGATACTTTCCATAATAGTATTATGTGGTTTAAAATAATCACATGGGTGCCCTGGATCAGTTCCTTCACTCCCTACATCGCGCCACCAAACACTCTGTAAACTAAATTATCTAACGTAAGTAGCGCAAATAAAATACCTTGGCCTGATCTGACCACTACTCGCATACGCTAATCCACGATATGTTCTATATCTACGCTTTTGAGATATACAAATGCGAGTATTGTTGGTCCACAGGTCTCGCTCTTCACAACATACTCAAAGATTATCCATGCAGGAAATATATAAACCAGGGTACATATACTAGACGAAAATTTCCACACATACTAATGGGACTACAACAAATAGATCTCCTTTATGGTCCCATTCATAGGACAAAATAATGGTATCAGAAAAAAACGCACTGATGATCAACGACAAATTTTGTCTTGATCTGTCCTGTTTTTTTGGGGGAGTTCTTGTATAACAAATATGTTCTCTTCTCCATTCACATTTTTTTGTGATTTCATGATATACAAAACAATAAGGCCCTTATTGGAGGAAGGCCTGCGACCAGCAGTGGAACAATATAGGCTGTTGATGTGAGGTTGAGGAGGAAAGTTGCTATAAGCAACACGCCTGGCCCAAGAGAATACAATAACTACGCGCCTGGCAGGCCTTGTTGGTGATTGCAGTTTTAATCATAATAGATACTCAGGTATATGCTGCAACTCATCACCTACAGTTATAATTTATTCACTTCTTACGCTATCCACGGGAGTATAGAGATTCTAGCTTAATGGGGCATTGTGGTCGACTTGCCTGCTAATCCTGATTAAGTCTGTGCTCATAAATGTTTCCTTTTCCCAGCAACAAAGGCCACGTTGATGCGGACCACAAAGGCTACACTGGCAAGCAAGGCCACGACGAGCACCATAAGCACGAATCTTCGCGAGGCAAGAAAGGCGGCAAGGAAGGCGGCTCTCAATGGGCATATGCCAAGAAACACTAACTCTTAAAATCACCAGAAGAAGATCTAATGAAGGCTAATCCAACTCTGAAAATCTGATAGAACTATTTAGAATCAATAAAAGCATCTATGATATCTAATAGTGATCTTACAGATCACAGATCAGATGGACTTACGGAATTTATAAACGTTGTCTGAAAGTTTTTACAGCGTAGATATTTTTTTTTTAAGTTTTCTTTTGTTTGACTATGAAGGGCTAAATATTAGTGTACTATAGTGAAAATAAAAACATAGTTTCGAAGTTTTACCTCTCCGCTCAGCAGTGATGAACTCTGCCCATCTCAAGGTGGTTTTAAGATATCCTAAGCAGTAACAAGCTTAAAACCCAATCTAGTTTTTATGCACGCAATTTTACATAGGGAGTACTCAAAAAAATAAAAAAAATGTTTTTTTATTTTAGTTGTAAATTGTTAGTACGTAGGTGCGATTCAATACCTATTTATATTGCTATTTTTTGTTTTATTCGTATTTATATCGTCTAATCTAAGTAATTATGGCATTTAATAAAAGTAATCAGTTAGTATCAGTGTTTTATTTTATACAATTTGGGACACCATTCATAAGATACTAAAATACTTTATTTTTGTGATTGTCGTTTCTTTTGGACTCAATGGATTAATAAGTATGTCCTTTTGATCCACTGTAATCTTTAATTAAGTCGCAAAAAATAAGATTTCAGCATCTATTGATGGCGCTGGCTTGCAAGCGTGAGGTGTAGCGAGCGACAAATCAAGTTGTAGTCGGTACCTACTTAACTATTTGTTTTCGCTACGCCTTGCGCTTTACGGATTCAAACGGTGTTGCTGGATATCATGAGATGGCATCGTTAGCATTGAAGGAGCTACAGCGTTTTACATATTCTCAGCTCAGTGCTTCATGCAGTTTATTAAAAATTCAAGGGTAATATGTACCCCGAGGTATGTGAACTTTTACATCATCATGATACTGCTTCTCACAGGGGAGTTGGCCGCCCAGTGAGGGATCGAATCTCTTGGAGAAGACGGAAACAGTGAGGTGCGGCCGCCGCGGAAAGAACACTTTTTGGCCGGCTTCGTCTATGAAGTCGGAGTAATCCATCGACCATTCCTCTTTCATGCCGCAACGGTGGGCACACTTTTTGCTGCAAGGTCCAAATTAATGATTTTAGTAGATATATCTTACGATTTCTGTACTCTGAAAAGCTAAAACCGTTTTCAGAGTCTGCAGTAATCTTAGAGATGTTAGTTAATAGTTCCGATTTAAAATGTATGAGTTAGAAAAGGCAGTCGTGGATTGAAAGTGCCGGTACCTGTATTCGCTGAGACAGTTCATCATCACGACTGAGTGCCGAGTGTCCTTTGCGTGAGCGAGCACGGTGTGCAGCAGTCGAGTTGCCACGCCCAGGCCCGACACTTCCGCTGCCGTGCCTAGTACTTGAACCTAGAAAATAATTTTATTGTGGTTAAAGCATTTCCAAGTAACACATAAGCAAAATAACAGTACACATGTGAAACATTATACATGTTTAAACTTAATATTGTTTGAATAAGATCTTTAATAATAGCAAAATGCTGAATTATGATGAGTTCGGACTCTTAGAATTCTTAATGCTTGATAAGTTCTGTGTATCTCTCCTTCCTTTCTTTATGCTTAATAACCAATCTTCGTACGACTATTTTACAGACTTTATTAAGCATTACGCATTCAAAGTGATTTCAATCTGAAAAACAGCTCTTTTGACAGCATTTATCTGAATAACTATAATATGTAGTGTAATTATTCAAACATTACTAAGCTAAGTAGCGTTTGAAATAGCGTATTGCTGAATAGAGTATCACCTTCTGAATAACGGTGCAATATATTTATACTATACAGATAGATACTGAATAATTGTTCCTATTTTATCTTTAATCTGGATAAGATTCCACGTGTTACCAATTATTCAGTTGCTGAATAAGCAATATTAATTGGCTTTTTTATTAAGCTTCTTTCGGTATAACAGTAAGTTTAAAACTAACTTATTCAGATTAAAGACCACAGGAGTATTCTAATAACTACTATTGCTTAATAAGCTTTACTAAAAATAAATGTTGCCGTGCGAAGAAGGTTCCGTGCACGCAAAAAATCGAACATCATTGCAATACACGCAAGAAGACTGTACATCTGTGACTATGACTGTGCATTGGAAAATAAACTATACTTGCTTAAGAGAATGCTCAGAGATGGAAAAAGCCCATTGAGGCAAGTAGCAAATAAACAAGACTGAAATTCTATTTCAAGAATTCAAATTGAACAACAAAAGCTAAGACAAGTTTTTTTATGAGCAATACTCAAAAAAAATGGCAATATTTTTTGTATGGTTTTAAAGTTTCTGGTTTGACTGATGTTTTTGAATGCCAATAAAATCAAGTTTAACATTTAAAAATCTAAAGAAACACGCGCCTCATTATGCTAAGATGTAAAATTTTAATTCGTATGTAATGAATACAAGGCCGAGTTATATTTTATACCTCTATCGCCCATATTACATATAGATTAAGTTGTGAGTAAAATTTAAACGAAACACATATTTGTGAAAAGGTTTTCTTTTATTTTCTATTGAAACAATTACAAAATATTGTTTTTAGTTTCATACTATTTTATTTTCATAAAAATACAGTATCGCTTTCAGCATTAGTAATAACATTATTTGGTGGGCTGGCTAATCGGCATAGGATCAATCTGCAACAACAAAAATATATTTATATTAAGAATTAAACAAAATCGCCGACGTAAAAGTAGGTAGGTACTTCATGTCACAGGGCGTTTTGATAGAATAGGCACCTACCTGCATTGCATAGAGATATTTTTGACTTTCGGCCCTATATCCACTTTTTTTCAATTCGGCATTGTGCGGCGGGTTTTACTTGTCCGATTAGAGAACCCTGAAATGAAGAATAAATTCGATCGCCATTAAAATATTTGTGATTTATATTTACAAGGAATTTATGACATCACCGAAACGCTTAAACTGATAACTACAACATTTTCAACTCGATTTATGTTATTTTGTTGCGATTAAATTGCTAGAATCACGAATTTTGTCACAAGTATTTTTGTCAGACCTAGTATGTATCTTGGAAAATACTATTTACAATCAGTTATCTTGATAATTCTCGCGGCGCATCAAAAGTTATGGAAAAAATCATATACATTTCACGACAAAATTACTTGCGCACTAATAATTAACATCTAGCAGACCTCTAAATAGTAAATTAAAATTTACTTACCGATTTTGTACGTTCACTTGTCAATAATCACAATGGACATTACAATTATTTTATCCGAGTCATCTTCTTATTTCACAATTCCTAATGCTTTTATTTGAATAAATGTGACCAAAAATTTAATTCTGTATAAATTCTGAATAAGTTAGCCAATTCAAGTTGTCTGAATAACTGAGTTGTAGGTTCTTAATAATAGCAATGACAGCTGTTGTTCAGAAGTTATACAGATAATTGTACTATTATTCAGCTCCTTCTAAGATGTTATTCAGACGTTATTAAGCATTAAGCATTCTAAAGTGGGGCCCTTTTTGTTTGAATAACATCTGAATAGATGGTACTCAGACGTTATTCAGACTAGTATTAAGCTTACGCTCTTCATGATTGCTGTTACTCAAACTTTATTCAGAACGTCGTGTTACTTGGGATAGACATAAGTTAAATTTGTACCTACATACCATAGTACGTTCTACCACCAGTGCTAACTCAACATACAGCCTGTGATAGACAAAGTGAAAGTGTGAGACGACCTATGTTGCGCAGCGGGCGTAGGTAAGTTCGCCAGCGACGCGAGGAGGTTACGGGTTCGATTCTCGCCTCGAGACAAATGTTTGTATAATCTGCAGATATTTGTTCATATGTTCATAATGTTGTGGTTGTTCTGGATGTCTTCTGCGTATAATAAAAAAATATATCTATGAATAGTGTATTATGTATTATCTAGTACCATTAATACAAGCTCTGCATAGCTTGGGTCACACAGAACCGCACAGAATGGCATAATACTCATGAAAGAAGTGCGTACTTTACTTGTGTCTGAATAAATAATTACGAGATAACACCCCATCCCCATATGTATGATATAGTGCTAAAGTCCGGATCACAGAACTTGTAATAATAATATTACGATTTCTGTGGTCCGGATTGTGATATCCCACCCAGGAGGTTATTAGTAGGTATTCTTGCCTCCGCCACTACCAAAAAAACCACACCTAAAAACAAAACATATACAAAGTATATATTTTGTTTTTAGTAGTACAGTACCTTACCTATGTACCTATATGGCACATACTTATCACCTAACAAACTTACCAGCTTAACTAAGGCCTACTATCTTGAGTTAGACTTTACTTAGCGAGGTTAACATAAAGTCAAACTCACAGCAACCTGCTGAATTGCCTTAAATTTGCAAGCAATAAAAGTTCATGTTAAACTCACTTCATAGAAATACTCTACGTTATATTTCTTAAAAAGGTTAGGACTCTTCTGGCAGTGCGCTACAAAGTACATCCGGTTCTGTTCGGGCTTGCAAGTGGTATAGTGCGCCCATTCCTCCATTTCGTTGATCATCCATGGGTAAACCTTAGTGGCTACAGCAAGGCCAATGACATTCAGTTCGTTCGTACGCGTCATACGCTCGAAAGCTATGAAACGATCACCTGTTGATGAAAAAGTTACTTTGCTCAATTGTGATAATGATAAGTGAGAAAAGGAAGTTGTAGGTATTTTTGTTATGTTTATTGGTATTTTAACCGACTTCAAAAAAAGAAGGAAGTTATTAATTCGTCTACCTCAGAACTTTTGACTGGGTGGTCCGATTTTCGTGATACTTTTTTTATTTGAAAGCTGGTGCTACCCGTTTGGTTTGGTTTGATCCTGTTCTGACAATGGGATCCATATAATTGAAGTCGGTTTTTAAAAACAAACTAACCTCTTCGCCCCGAATGCGCGGGGTACAGCTAGCTAGTAGTGCATAAAATAATATATGTTAAAGTATGATGATAAATGTATGGCTAAAGGTGTGAACTCGCTTTTGAAAACTCAACAGGATGCATCATGGAAATTGAATGCAAATGTTTCATGTAGCAATTACGAGTTATGGTTCTGAAACCAACTAGATCCGCAAACGCTTCGATAGCGCCTTCTAATTTGTCTAGTGGCGACATCAGTCATAATTTAGATTTAATTTAATCAAGAAACAGAAAATAAAATATTAGATTTATAATTGAAACAAAAACATCTGTTTGAGAGCTTACCTCAGTCTGTTGCAAACAATCTAGAGGTAGCTCATCTTATCCATATCAATACCCTTTGGAAACGTTTAGAGATGATTTATACCCACCACGGAAACCAATTTATGGAATTAAAAGTATGTTTGTATGAATTACCTGTATGCAAAATTTCAGCCCGATCCGTTCAGTAGTTTTGGCGTGATGATGTTACAGACCCATTCATCTATCCATAAAAACTTTCTTTTATAAGTCTGACGCAAATCATTAATTACTGATGTAAGCGTGCTAATATTATTAGGTACTGATTATTGTTTTGATTGAACCCGCTATTTTATAAGACTATGACTATATGACTATCTGGATGTTTTCTTATAATAAAAAATATCTATCTATGTAGTGTATTGTATTGTATTATGTATATCAGTTATCTAGTACCCATAACACAAGCTCTGCTTAGCTTGGGGCTAGATAATGCTGTGTGAATTGTTATTATTTGTATTTATTAATTTATTTATTTAATCAAGCATCTATGATATTATATATTTATCCAACACGTGGACTATTTTTTATCTCGTAAATAATTTAATAAACTGACGATAAGGCTTTCGGGAGACTGACATTGTTAAATATTTATTTAACTTATGTATTGCGGTTTAATTTCTCACCCTGTTGACAAAATCTCTCGCTGAGCACATCTAGGTAAGGGGTGTCGAGACTCATCCACAATCCGCAAATACTGGGCTCCCGTGGCCAATATTGGGAGTATAGGAAGGACTTGATGAGCTTTGCATGGCACTGGTTGCCACGCTCAATAATCAAGCTTTTGGGGTCAAAGCACTGAAAGACAAATAAATTGAGGTGTACCCAACAGTAATCATAACAACCATTACCCAAATCAACTACCTGATCAACAGAGAGCGCCCAGCAGCGAGATGGGCAGATGATATTGCTAACGTCGCAGGGCGAATCTAAATTAAATCAATCGTCTTCGTAAATGAGGCCTTAGGAGGCCTCGTTTACGGTGCGTTGAGCGTTTTGCACTGTTTACGGAGACGCCAGACGTCACGAGCATCGGCCCCGTCAACACACGCGTAAACACAAACATATAGCAATGTACGGTGATGTTTATGGACAGGCGGGGCGGGGCCTGCCGAGTGGCGGTGCACGCTGCGTGTTACACCGCGTGCGACGAAGCGTAAACACACTCTACCGACCCCATGTGTTTGAATTTAGTGCGGACCGCGCCACTGCACGCGCCGCACACAAGTCCCAAGGAATGGTACAAGAGTTTGGAGCCTTAGGAGGTTTGGATGCTGTACCCAACAGTAGGTGTAGTCGGGTTGCCGATGATGTTGATGATGATGAATATACCTAACTTCATGTAGCTTTGTAGGAATGAAAATTTACAATTTTTATTGTCAATTTTCGGAAGTTGTCCCCTTTTAGTAACTGTCTTTATATGGAGTTATGAATAAAGTAAAAAAATATTTAGGAAAGGGGTATGCAAGTAAAATTAATGCTCAAAATTCTACGAGACTATCCGGATGTTATAGATGGTAGTGTGAAATTGATAGATTTCTGATTAACTGGAGGGAGGAGGATAAGATCGAAATATTAGTGGCCTTTGATTTACAAAGCTCCTTGTTACTGCTTTTTACGGATCGAAACGTACTGGTTGTTTTTCCTGAGATGGATAGCACACGTCACAAGGGGAAGGTTTTCTGAACCTCTTGAAAGATGTGTTGATACAGGGAGTTTGAGGCAACTGGCTCAATTTGAGCGAGCAAGTTCCTAGACCCCTCAGGAAACTCATTACTACCCAATCAGACCATTGTTTATCACTGAAATTTTATACTATGTTTTTCGCTTTTATTTTTTACTAAAAAAATACCAAGCCTAAAAATTATCACATTTTCATAATCTGACAAGCTGTCAATTTTAGTAGGTGCGATTTTTATTCATGGTGATCTGCTGACAGATAATCAAAGAGAATACAATAACTACGTAACGGAGAATTTTAAAGAGAAGATAATAATAAAATAACAAGGAGGTTGCACACCTGGGAAACACCGCTGCAGCACAGCACGAAAATGTGCATTCAAAATCGGCTTGATATTCATAATATGAATTTTATACTGACTGCATCCTTCCTAGCCCGTCTCAAAGACGACATCAGCAGGGGTATTTTTACCCGACTTCAAAAAAGGAGGAGGTTCTCAATTCGACTGTTTTTTATATTTGTTACCTCACATCTTTTGACTGGGTCGTCCAATGTTTATGATTCTTTTTTATATGAAAGCTGGTGCTTCCTGTATGGTCCCATTTTAATTTTGTTCAGTTCTGACGATGGAATCCATGGAAATTCGTGAAAAAACTATAAAAATTTAAGTCGGTTTATAATTTTTAAAACAAAATTAATAATGATTCATTCGCGTTTCCGAAGCGTAAACTTCAGATTCGCTTTATTTATATTCGGAACTTTAGAACGCTATTTTGATTTTTCAAAAGTTTCCGATATCGAATCCGACGGCCTTTCCGACGAATCATCTGTCATCTGCAGGGGTATTTTAAGAGTACACTGTTTGTCATCAGTGAGCGCGGCCTAAATGCATGCTATCTCACCTGTCATTATAGACATACCCGCGCGATAGAATGAAATGCACAATGATTTATGCCGCCGAACAGAGTTTAGCAAAAGGGTTATCATAGAAAAACTATTGAATGTATCTCGTCGAAATAAATTTATTTTCACTAATTAATAACTAAACTATGTCGGTAAGCCCTACATTGTAGAGTGTTATTTCCCCGTGTGTTATTTATTTTCGCCTAAAGTTAGCTAAAATTCGTGTTGAAATACGAAAGTTAAGAAGCTTGTATTTTTCAAACGTTTGCTTTTTTACTGTTTTAGTTGTATACAAAGAAACATAGTTTATGGCGGTATAAATTGATTTTATCTTTATTTTTGGATGGTTAACATCAAACAGCCTTATAGTTACCCTTCCACGTTTGTATGAAAAAATGATGATAATGATGCTATGATGACTAGTTCCACCTTAAGAGGGCGATCTATGCCAATGACCTTGCTCGAATGGACGTTACCAATGAAAATTCCCCGCACCACATCTGAATTATATCACGCAGCGCGCACCAACATAAGTATAAGTATGTTGCATACAATACAACAGATACCGCCACAGAATAAGTACTAGTAGTTATAGCCGGGCGCTGCCGCCGCCGCGCCGCCGCCACCGCATGGCCTCTACAGGTTGTTTATTACATTTATTAACCGACTCAAAAAAAGGAGTAGGTTCTCAATATGTTTGTTACCTCAGATTTTTTGACTGGGTGGTCCGATTTTCATGATTCTTTTTTTATATGAAAGCTGGTGCTTCCCTTGTGGTTCCATTTTGATTTGGTTCAGTTCTAACAGTAGGATCCATGAAAATTCATGACAATTTTGTGTATAAAAATTGCAGTCGGTTTAGTTTTTTAAAACAAAATTAATTATTAAACACCGATGATAATTCCTTTTCCCCACTGGATTCAGTATTGAGTATTAGTTATTAGTTATTTTCACTATTCAGTATAAAGAGAATAACCACCTCCCACTGCCTATTTTGTAGCTATATTCGATTTTTTTAAACCCTGCTCAAATTATAAACAAACCCGCAGTACTTACTATCAAATTAACTTTCTTGTTATTTTTTAACATAACATAAGGAAGTACTTGCTGATTTTAAGATTCTTTCTTCAATAAATATTGTCTAATTATATCTCTTTACCTCGACTCCAAGCATGTGAATTTTAATTTATGTTTTTGGAATGTATTGACATAATTTGCAGCTTTATGACAAATAGATCATAGCTCTGTCTCGAATAGTACCTACCCTACCCAAAATAGTAAAAAGTAAGTAAATTAATAATTAAAGTATATGTATAGGTGATGTTTTTTAACCTACTGTTAAAAAACATCAACTGCCCCCCTTTTTTATTGCACCCCTCTCTAGTGGCGTATTGTTCCATAGGAAGAAAAATTTAAGTGGATTAGAGTCAATTGTAGGGTCATTGCACTAGATTCCGACCATTTAGCGAAGACTTAAAGTTCTCCAAAAAAAAAACCAACTGGTCAGCCTTGTTCGAAATGATACTAATCGGTAGTCTAGATATCTGAGTTTTAAATACATAAAGAGTTTTATTGTTATGCTATAATGTTATTTATTAAAAAAAAAAAACGGAAATGAGTAAAACTTCCGTTTTCGACCACAAAATTCCTACGGACCTGAACACGATTTCGACCGCTAACTTAAAAGGTTTCATGGAATAAAATACTTACAAAGTTTTCATGCTTTTGTTCAGAAAAGTTGTGACAGCTATATTATTGTAGTTTTTTTTGTATAAAATTCATTATGTCAATGTTTGGAAGAGGCGACTGTGGACCTCAAGATTAAAAAAAAAACTGAGTAAGTACATCCTAATAAGACGTGATATAAACCTTCGACAACGACGCGAGGACATTGTAGTCCACTACTCAATTTTCAAGGGAGTGAATAGATTTTAAGTACCAGGGATGCATTGTAAGGGACACTAACACCAGAAGCAATTGAACCAACATACGAGCACAGAACACGCGCCGATGCAGTTCAGCGCTACAGAAAGTCTTGGTGCCCAGGCTCCTCTGCAGAAGAACCAAGATCCACATTATCAACTGAGTGAATCTATCTCTCGCTCACCTTAGTTTCAACTATATCTTTCGCTCATTTACCTCATTAATTAATTTTCGAACCTTATCAGTGCTGAGCGAAATGAGCGAATGAGTGAGAGCGAAGTCACAAAAAATTATGAATTTAAAACGTATTCAGAATAGCAAAAATAAAAGTAAGGCTACCTGGGATGCCATCTCATCGTCTCTATCGAATAATTTGTACAAAAATGACATTGAACTAATTAATTATGACAATATGACTTATAACAATCCTTCTGACATCTGTAATATTTTTAATAATTTTTTCAATATATCTCAACTAATCAATCTATAGTACCTACATGACAATATTTTTTATATAAACAATGACGACAGGTTAATGAACTCAATTTTTATTGTTCCATCCGACGCAGAAGAAATATTTAAGATCATAATGTCTCTGAATAATAGCAAAACCAGTGGTAGTGATGAAATAACTACCGCTGTGCTAAAAGCATGTGCTAAATGGATAAGTTGCCCACTTTCCCATATTATTAATTTATCTTTTTTAGAAGGTGTTTTTCCAGAGAAACTTAAAATATCTATTGTTAACCCTCTCTTCAAAAAAGGAGACAAAACAGACCCAGGAAATTACCGACCTATAACAATCGTTCCTATTTTATCAAAGATACTAGAAAAGGCGATGGTAGACTTAGTAACTTTATTAATAAACACAACATTCTTAACGATGCTCAATTTGGCTTTCGAAAGGGAAGCTCAACTTCTCTCGCATGTTTTAATTTAATAAAGTTTGTCACAGAGAGCATAAACGAAGGTAGTCCTGTACTGTCACTTTTTATGGACTAAGGTCCAAGGCAAGGCATTTGATTATGTGAATCACGATAGACTCCTGGTCAAGTTAGAGAATTATGGTATTCGCGGTAGAGCGCTAGACTGGTTGACTAGCTACTTGCAAAATAGGCAACAATGCACAGAGATAACAAAGGTCACTCGAGCCACCAAGGGCAGCTTCGTGAAGCAGGTATTTAGATCTTCTAACATTTTGAATAACAGTGGTGTCCCTCAAGGTAGCATCTTGGGACCTCTGTTATTTCTGTTGTATATCAATGATCTGCCTAATTGCATATCACATAAATGCGTTCTTTTAGCCGATGATACAACCCTTATTATTAAAGTCGACAGTAAAGATCTGGCTCAGCAATCTTTGAATAGTGCTCTTTCTGACATCATAAAATGGACTGATAACAACAATTTAACCTGTCAGAGATCAGTCTAGAAAAAACGTTGCGCACCGTCAGGTATCGCGCGGGCGCGGGCGCGGCGCTGCGCTTTGCGATCTAGGACACTAAAACGCTTGTATCTCAAGAATTACTGGGTGTATGATTATGATGATTTATGATCTAGAATTTAGAATAAATAAGCTATAGATCTGTATAAAATAATATTTGTTATCACATGTTTATAATATTCGAATTTCAAAAACAAACCAAAATTGAACAAATCTCAAGACTGTAAGGGTCTCACTTTCATTTCGTATTTACATAAATTTCTTGGCTTTTACTCAAGTTCCAACTACATGAATTATGAGAAAAAACAAAAAATAAAGTAATAAACATGCACTTAACCCTGATAATTCCAAATAAAAGCATTTATTCACACACAAAACCAGAGCATCACACTGTTGACCTTCGCCAAAAAATCGTCACAAACAATCTTTTGTTTTTCTTTTCTGACAAATTTGCTTATTTGACAATGACATTTAGATTGTAGTTCATTTCATTCCTGATCGAATGACATTCATGTAACAAGCCATAGTAAACTATAACATAAGAAAATAAAGTTTAAATTGGTCTGTAGTATCGGTCCCGCAGCGGGACGAATTCACCTTGACGGTATGACAACATGGCGGTCCCGGAGCGGGACGAATTCACTTCTAGAGGTTAATAATTAATATTAACAAGACCAAAATAATGCTATTTAATTCCTATAATACAATTCCTATAAAACTTGACATAGACTATAATATTGAGAAGGTGGGTGAGGTAGTTCTTTTAAATTCCTTGGTGTTATTCTGGATAGGCATTTGAATTGGAAGGACCAGGTGAACCAGGTGTGCCAACGGCTGAGTAGATTCGTATTCGCTCTTAAGAAGGTTCGCCAGACCATTTCTTTTGACGCCGCTCTAGCTGCTTACCATGGACATGTGTCCTCGGTCCTGGGGTACGGGTTGTTACTGTGGGGCAACTCAGTAGATGTCGAAAGAGTGTTTAAAATTCAAAAAAGATGCCTTAGAGTAATAAACAGGTCTTGGTTCCTTGATAGTTGCAAGCCTCTCTTCAAGAACTGTAGGATCCTTCCTCTCGCATGTATGTATATAAGAGAAGTTTGCATGTTTGTAAAATCTTATCCAAAATATTTTCAAAAACGTAGCGATGTAATGACCCGGCAAAAAAGGCCGAAGTTTCAAAATCTACTCTATAAACACCAATTCCATAAAGATATTTATAAAAGAAATGCTTATAACATGTGCATAACAATTTTTAATAAATTACCGGAAGAATTAAAAGAATTAAATGGAAATGTATTTAGGAATAAGTTAAGAGGATGGCTTCTTGAAAAATGTTTTTATACTGTCAACGAATATAATTAATATACAACGAACATAAACAATTTGATTTAATTTGATTTGATTTGATTTGAAGACGACTGAGCAAGGCGAGTGATTTGATGGAGCGACATGTACGATGTCAGATACAACATGAAAAAAAGAGAAAGATAGCAAGACTAAGTTCAGGCCTGTAATAATTATGCAAACTGTTTGAATGTAATTATTTTAGAAGTAATCGTGTTCAGTATTATTGTTAACGGATAAGTATTTTTTATTTCTTTTGTTTATTTTTTTAAAGAACATAATATAGTGTACGCAAGTTATTTTTATTTGTCACTCTAGCGCCACCTAGCTCAGTTGAACGGAGACATTATATTTTGTTTTTTATCTCATGCTCATGAGCTGGAGCATGAGCAACTCAACAAGACAACATCATTAATCTACTGAGCTAAATGAGCTAACGAGCTAAATGAGTGATATATATATCTTTAGATCAAAAAGTTTATCTATATATCTATATCACTCTTGTCATTGGAGTGGTATAAAATGCGCATCTCTAAGGAGAAGCCCTCGTTGTACGGGAGGTACAGATCCTCTTTGATTCCGTTCTTCATTGCAGGAAAACTACACAGGCATGTTACGCGAGCTTGGTGGGTCTATTCTAGGATACGGGATGTGATACGATAACATTTTCCTCAAAACCGCTAAGCCATCGCTTTGCTTGGCTTAATTTGATATTTTTCGAAGGTAATTATTCTTGTCCATTACAAAAATGTTTGATTTCTACTGAGAATATCTTAACTTATACGAATTGGCCGAAAACGAAATGGGGTTTAAAGGCCTTTCCTATTCCGGCCACCTCATTTCTTCGAAGAAATTAAAGTTGAATGAAAACGAAACCATAATTCTAAACATGGTGGCCGTTCTCGACCACGGCCAAACAGATGTCCAAATTCCCTATGAATAACACGGTAAAATGGGGGCCGAAAACGAAAACTTAGATTATTTCGGTCGACATTAGCTACGATACAAATATACTCTAATAACATCGAGATAAATAACAAAATGAGACAAAAGTATTCTGTGTATATTCGTACTTACTCTCCTCCCGGCCGAGATGTAAATTTTTGGTGATCTTCAACTTCCGATTTCCGACCACCCCAATTTTCAAGTAATTCAAAACAAAAACCAATATAATCTAATCGTAAGTATCGTATTACGTAAAATAAGTATTTATTTAGTATAAAAATAATACACGACAATGCTTATCGACTCATTTCTAAAAAAAACCGTTTTTATATGAACAAAATATTATTTATTGTTTTTTTACAGAGTAATAATGACAAAAACAATACTTATTATACCTGTCCCCTGTATATTTTGCCAGTTCGCTTTATTCTCTTTGAACATTCTGTTGACTAGGTTTTGGAGGATCCAGTTAGGCTGGGCAGCATATTTTGGAAAACTACGTCTAGTCTCCTCGTCATCCATAATCCGCAATGCTTGAAAACCAAAGTTTTCAATCATTGCGTCCTACCCGTCATGACCTACGGAGCTGAGACGTGATCACTCACGATAGGGATGGTCCACCAGCTCAAAGTCACTCAACGAGGTATGGAAATAGCTATGCTTGGAGTTTCTCTGAAAGATAGGTTTCGTAACGAATAAATCAGACAGAGAACCAAAGTTATCGCCATAGATCAAAGAATTAGCAAGCTGAAGTGGCAGCGGGCCGGCCATATATGGCGAGATATATCTCGCAAAGAACCAACAACCGATGCGGTAAACGAATGCTTGAGTGGAGACCGCGACTCGGCAAACGTAGTGTAGGGCACCATTTGGCCAGGTGGGATGACGATCTGCAAAATACTGCAGGCAGATGCTGGATGCGGCAAGAAGACAGGGCGCTATAGGCCGATGTCCAGCGGTGGACTCATATAGGCTGATGATGATAATGATTATGAGTTGGACCGAAAAAAGAAAAATATAAGTATATAGATACCTAAACAATTGTGCAACGACCAGTGAGTTGAGTCCTTTAGGTACAGAGACAATTAATAAAATATTGGTAGTACCTACTTACCATTTCTTTGTATTCTCATCGTGTATTTTATTTTCTGTAACGTTTTTTACGATTCATTTTATTATACCTATTTTTGCACACATAATTATTTAAAATAATAAATAAATAAATCATGTTGGACAATCCACACAGCATTATCTAGCCCCAAGCTAAGCAGGGCTTGTGTTATGGGTACAAGATAACTGATATACATAATACAGAAAACGACATAGATAGATATTTTTTTATTTTACATAGAAAACACCGAGAACGCCCTGAACAAATATCTGCAGATCGTATACATATTTGTCCCGAGGCGGGAATCGAACCCGCAACCTTCTGCCTCGCAGGCGGACCTTCGCCCACCGCACCACAGAGAAATAATAAATATAATACCTATTCAAAACTATAATCACCCCTTACTAAACATTTACTAAAAATCGTCAAATAAATAAATTTCAAGTTGGTTCCGCAGCGAAAATAATATTGCTGTTAAAAGTAGCACAGGTCCGTTCAGCACAACGTCTCGTCCGGCACTGATTGTAGGGCCGGCAGAGGGGCGGCTCACGAGTAACGTTGTATCGATTACGTAAAAAATTCGTTAAAAATAATTAGATAATTTATTTGAAAAAGTGGGCGGAAGAGAGTCTCCGTAACTTTTTATTCTACATGGTGATAACTTTAAATAAATCTTGTGATTGATAGTTTAGGAGAAAAAGAGTTTTAACGGAGAAAATGGATGGTACTTTGCACTATTATTTCAGATACTTAAAATTGGAATTTCAAATTTTCGGCTTAAAGGTAAAATGCCTTGAATAGCATAGATTATCATATATTTTTTTCAAACTTTTTTCTATAAAGAATAAGAAGAAAAACGGTAAAAACTTTACTCAAATTACGCCGATTCACATGTATCTGGACCTCGCAGAAGTCGCAGCTTATTCGTTTGAAACTTGTGGTAAGCCACTTTGTCACCGTAAAACGGATCATGCTCCAACTCTAAAAACAACAACTAACAGGCTAAAGGTTTCTTCGTCGTTTCTTGAATTTAATCTACAAACCGAAGCAGAAATCAAAAATATCAAGGCAACTTCCGACCTTCTTTACGAGCATGAGTGATGAAAAATATATTATTCAGTAGGTACCAATTGGCATGCGATGCGACTTTACACTCATACTAAATGTCCGATGATATACGTATACATATTAATAAGATTATTAAATGCAATTTTTTAACATTTTTGATGCATATTCGAGCATTCTATCTGTTATATAAACCCAGACTAAATAAATAAAATAATTATATTTGAAAAAAATTGCAAATCGGTTTTCACGTAGTAGTGTAGTAGTAAGTTGTATAAGTGTCTAACCAAATATGCTAAGTTACGCGACGACAGGAGAACTCCCACTAGTACATAGGTAAGGTACACGTTGACGCGGGATTCGATTTTTTCTTTAAAAAAACAGAGCTCTGAGTCCGGATAACGACAGTGTCGAAACGTGATCGTGACGTCCCATTTTTTTGTTGGGATTTGCGTAAGTAGGTATTTCCTTTAAAGGCATTACACAAAATACCATAGAAAAGGAGACGTCATTATCAAGTCCCGGTCACTATTGTCAACCGAACTCAGTGCCAATAACGGCTTCTCTGAAAACATGATTACTCGTTCCTTCCCACTTGATGCAACTAAAAAGTTTTTGCATAATACCACAGTATTGTTGTTTCAACAAGAAAAACCTCCTTGCGTTAAACATCGTTCAAGTTCTGAAAAACAAACCAATAAGATATTGGCATTAAAACGACACTGTCACTATGCCACCTCATATGCCACCACACAGTAATTTTTGGTTTTTGTAACAAAATGTATTTTTTTAACAAAATTATCAAAACACAATAAATAAGTAACAATAATGAGTAAACAGAAATAGAAGTTATATCGGCTTGACATATTCACAAAACACCGATCTCGGATGCCCCACTATGCTCGCGTTTACTAAGTGGTTGGCGGGAAGTATTTTCATGAAGAGACCACAGATCCTCACGAACTGCAAGATTGCAGATCGGACTTTTGCCGCTGAAACCCCTATAAAAGATGATAGTTCTAAAAAAAATAAGGTAGGTTTGGTAATAAAGACTAGAACCCATTTCTTCAAACCAGAATAAACTAATCTTATTTACTATATTATCATCTATAAAATCTTATATACTTATTTATTTACCAAATCGACGCCTCTCCATAATCTTTCTTGTAAGTATTCAGTTGGTACACATGTACAGTACAGTACCTAATATATCACTTTTCTCATATCTAAGCTAATTTTTTCGATTTAAGGTAGATTTCCTTAATTCTGCCGCAAACGGTAAGTATTAATAAACAATTTATGAACACAAAAATTAACAAACTTGAATCCACGGTAACTAACCTATTTCAGAAACATATTTCACGATTACTAAATCAGAAATCCGGTGGGTTATGTTATAAAAGTATTCGCTGATGTTGAAAAAATCCAGTTGTCAGCCTGACACCGTGATAATTTCAGATTAAGGCCCATACCCATACCAGTGAAAGTGGCGCCCCCAATTATTTTATCTTATTATTACGTTAAATGCAGCAAGTTTTAAAAATCCTACGTTCAGTTTGTGGTATATATTTACAAGTTATTTATTAATGCCTCTGTAATAGTTTCATTTTGTAAAGCTTAGGTAGAGATACGAAGTTGCGCTTTTTGGCCACCAAACTCTATTTTTGCATCTCCTCCTAAACTATATGAGATAAAATTATTAAAGAGGTATGCGCTTTAAGATTCTCCCAGATGGGATGCATCATCCATTCCTACATGAAGATGCACCCTTATGCGTCCTGACCGAACTAACAATTCTTTATTATTTTAAGATGAAGGGTACCGAGATCCAGTCTCGAGTGCGCGTGAGGCGCACACGCCCCAACGACGTCCCGCGAGTGCTGCGCTTCGTGCGCGAGCATGCGCGCCTCGCGTGGCCTGGCCTGGCTGCGCCACCTGCCCAGCCACAGGTCGTGCTATGCGACTATGTGGCTAGGACTCTAGCACAAGGTTATTATTGTACCTAAAACCGACACCAATACTGATTTTAGGAGACATTCCCGAGCTTCCATACACTCATGCTTGCATGAGTTTATCTATGCTAGAGAATGTCTCCCAACAGGTCAGGACCCAAAATTGTCTTACTAACCGATTTTAAAAAAAGGAGGAGGTTCTTAATGCGACCGCATTTTTTTTTAATGTTTGTTACCTCGGAACTTTTGACTGGGTGGTCCGATTTTCACGATTCTTTTTTATATGAAAGCTTGTGCTTCCCGTGTGGTCCCATTTTAATTTGGTTCAGTTCTGACAGTGGGATCTCTGAAAATTCATGAAAAAACTATAAAAATTGAAGACGTTTTATGTTAACTTTACATGGGATCAGCAGTGGCGGTAGCAGTAATCTCCTCCAACACGGTCTGTGGATATCATAAAAGCCGACTAAAAGAACTTGACTAGAGAAAAGGCAGATTTAAATCGTTTTAAATCTATGGGGGCAGCTTCCTACTGTGATTTTTTAATACCTCCACTGCGATCAACAATAATCGCCTGCCTAGCATGGCCATTATGGCAAAACGTTCCTATTTTGAGAGAGGCACTTACAGCAGTAGACGTACTATGTGTGATGATGGCTGCGAGAGAATGACAGTTGCCTATATTCAAATAAAAGCCACCGTCTACAACTATAGGTACTAAAGTTTTTTAAACTTACGCTATCAGAACACATTATTATAAATATTCACGGGTATTTATCGCGTTTATTTACCTATTTTTCCCGACGTTTCAACAGGTTTACACTCTGTCGTGGTCACGGGATGACTGGAGTACTGGAGCTACCGCCTTTGCGAAGCGGGGGCTGCATTTTTTGCAACTACCCTCACTTGATCTTCTAAAATAGGGATGTCCATCTGTACACTCGGACGACACACTAGCTAGCTCCAGTACTCCAGTCATCCCGTGACCACGACAGAGTGTAAACCTGTTGAAACGTCGGGAAAAATAGGTAAATAAACGCGATAAATACCCGTGAATATCTATAGGTACTAGTTGTAGATGGTGGCTTTTACTTCAAATTGCTGTATGAAATCCCCATCTCTTCTCGTGAGTGTTGTAAGAGGCGACTAAGGGATATCCACTGGGGGGTGGGCAGTAATACCCCATGGAGAACAATTCTACCACCAAACTGCGATCCCCAACATACATTCCCGGCGTGGGGATTATATGCATTACCACTATGAGATAAACGCCAATAAGACGCTTATCCCGTAATTCAGTACGGTCCAATAGTGGAACAATACAGGCTGTTGAGGTTGAGGTTGAGGCTGTATGAAAACTTACAGCAGCATTTTATTTCTGGTGTTCTACTAGGTCACTCGATGCTAGCTGAGCAGCAGGAGCCCCGTATCGGCTTGCCAACGATCTGCGGGCTGGCTCTCTGTGCTTCGCTATGTCCATGGGATGCCTCCTCGCTTGAGAAGTGGGCGCGATGCGTGCAAGACACGCGGTCTCGAAACCTCATGCAGTTCACCGCACATTGCTTGCGCGGGCCTGCTCTTCACGACAAGTACAAAGTGCATAACATACTCCAGGTAAGTATTGGTTAAAGGAACCTATACTAGCTGCGCGGCTTCGCACGCGTTTTTTATATGGAAACGTTTACAGGTGATTTTTATCCCTCGGGAACAAATTATTAGGATAAAAAGTAGCCTGTGTTTGATTCCAGGATTAGAATCACCTGTATGCTAAATTTCAGCCCGATCCGTTCAGTAGTTTTGGCGTGTAAAGGTAACAAACATCCATCCATTCATCCATCCATCCATCCATCCATACATCCATACATCCATACATCCATACAAACTTTCGCATTTATTATATCAGTGTGATGGGTAAAGGGGGATCATTAGCGAGAAGCTTTCACCTTAGTTAACTTACAATTTATTATACCCCCTAATTTTTCAGGTAGTCCTGATAGTGCCGCCAAACAACGTAAAAAGCGCTGAAATAACAAGCAGCCTTGCGAAAAACACTATATTAAGGGGGAAGGAAGTTGGATTTCCGATTATCAGATTCGATGTCTCTAATGATAATCTGTAAGTGCTAATAAGTATTAACAATGAGCCGCCGCCGTCCAGAAAAGTGTTGCATTAAACATGATAGTGAAATTACAATATTTTTTTACAGAGCGGAATCACTGGATAGATTGAAACTCAAGAAAGAATGGCAACTATCTTACGAAGATTTACCAGATATAATACGGGATAGGGTGATTGCGGAAGATCCTGTTGAAGCCCAAGACGATACCAAAAAACCCGCAGAGGAAGTGAAAGATAAAAATAATTTTATAGTCGTGTACACCGCAACTACAGATGCTACAAACCCAAAATTATCTATAAATAAGAACAAAATGGCTTAACGGCTTGTTTAAAATAAAACATCCAGTTACAGAAAAGGTAATTTTCTTATAGATACAAAAAATGTACAATTTATGTATACTTACTTATACATTATATACTTATAGAATAATAAAACTGTAAGAGTTTCAAATCTGTGCATTGAGAAATTATGAAAAAAAAAATATGACGGCTTTCTATTAACGATACGCCATATCACCTATTACGAAGCCAAAACAGTTTTTGTCTTCTGTCTTCTGTCAGTCTGTCTGTTTCTAGACCTCTCATCTCGCCGAAACTACTGAATGAATTCGAATGAAAACTGGCACGATTTGAGTTCATGTTACGAAGAAGGACATAGGATACATTTTATCCCGGAACTCAGTAAGGTTCTCCTGGGATGAAATTCTTTGGCCACGCATCACGCTGAAACTTCTGCATAAATGAAATTAAAACATGCCATTGTTTGAGTTCACTCTATGAGAAAGGACAAAAGATACTTTTTATCCCGTAATTCTGTACGGTTTCCCTGGGAGAGGGGATGAAAGTAAAATTCCTCGATTGCGCATCACGCTGAAACTAATGAATGAATTTAAATTAAATTAGCACGATTAGAGTTCATATTACGAGAAGGGTCACAGGATATATTTTATTCCGGAATTCAGTAAGGCTTCCCTGGGAGAGGGGATGAAGGTAAAATTTCTTAGCCCCGCATCACGCCGAAACTAATGACTGAATTCGAATGAAAATTGGCACGATTTGAGTTCATGTTACGAAAAAGGACATAGGACACATTTTATCCCGGAACTCAGTAAGGTTCTCCTGGGAGAGGGGGGTGAAAGTAAAATTCATTGGCCACGCATCACGCCGAAACTTCTGCATGAATCAAATTAAAACATGGCTTTATTTGAGTTCACTCTATGAGAAAGGACAAAGGATACTTTTTATCCCGTAATTCAGTACGGTTTTCTTGGGAGACCTGAAGGTAAAATTTCTTGGCCCCGCATCACGCCGAAACTAATGACTGAATTCGAATGAAAATTGGCACGATTTGAGTTCATGTTACGAACAAGGACATAGGATACATTTTATCCCGGAACTCAGTCAGGTTCTCCAGGGAGAGGGGATGAAAGTAAAATTCTTTGGCCACGCATCACGCCGAAACTTCTGCATGAATGAAATTAAAACATGGCGTTATTTGAGTTCACTCTATGAGAAAGGACAAAGGATACTTTTATCCCGTAATTCAGTACGGTTTTCTTGGAAGAGGGGATAAAAGTAAAATTCCTAGATCGCGAATTCAAATTAAAATCAGCACGATTAGAGTTCATGTTACGAGAAGGGTCATAGGATACATTTTATTCCGGGTTTTAGTAAGGCTTTCCTGGGAGTGGGGATGAAAGTAAAATTCCTTGGCCACGCATCACGCTGAAACTACTGAATGAATTCAAATTAAAATTGGCATGATTTGAGTTCACTCTACGAGAAAGAACATGGGGTACTTGTTATCCCGTGATTCAGTACGGTTCCCTTAGGGAAGGGGATGAATGTAAAAATATGCTACAGAACGAATTCAAATGAAACTTGGCATGGTTTGAGAGCTCATACTTCGGGGAAGGACATGGAATACTTTTAAGTCGGAATTAAGTATCGACGGTTTCATTAGAAAAGGGGATGAGGTTCAAAATATGTACTTGGTTGTAATTCATAAATGCGTCGTCCGATTTCGTTCATTATTTTTTGTTATGAACAGTGTTGCAACATCCAATTTGATTAAATCAATAGATATGTATACATATATAGAAATAAAGTCGAATAGAAAATCAGTAGATTGCAGCAAAATCACCTCAGAATATTCAGAATATTTTCTACTGAGGTATACAATCATCTGTAGGCACAGATGATTGTATACCTCAGTAGAAAATATTTAAATATGTATTTTGTTTCGATAGAAGGTAGGCCTTCTATCGAAACAAAATTGCGGTGGTCCCGTCAACTGGACCAGGGGCTCAATTCTGCTATACAATTTACTTTAGTCTACTTACCAAAGCGGCTGAAATCAAAAATATTAGGTACTTTATTTACCTGTCAGTGTATTTGTTTAATATTATTTGACCTTTTCTAAGAGTACATGCATTGTATTTATGGAAATAAAGCATTTTCGGATTTGAATTTGAATTCCTTCACTATGACAATTGTCACAGAATCGTCACTTCACGTGACCTTAGAATAATGAAAATCCCGACAGGGCGTGCGGTGCTATTTGCACGGAGAGATCAATTAATAGTTTCAAACTTGACACTTCGACGCGCGTTTCTATCAGTACCTATTCTTCATAATTTCTTTTATCTACGGTAAAATACCAAAATGTAGCATTCTGTGACCATACCACTATCATAGTCGCCGTTTTCTCGTGGTCCCATTATTTTGTCTAATTAATGGGACCACGAGAGAAAGCTGTTTCTCGAAGTCCCATTACTTTTTATGTACTTCCTGTATATAAAAATATGGATGCGTGGTTTGCTAAAAATGCAAATGTTGAAATTAAAAATATCAACTTTATTCAACCAAAAAATTACAGTTGCATTGTAGTGATAGACCCAAGTCTATCAGACTTTATCTTAATTATTCCAAAAAATGTCCTACTGATAATCTCCATGGACCAGCTGCAGTTGATAATTCAGTATGATATCATCCCGCTTTATGATTTCTTGTCTTCTTTCTGTTGATTTAGATATATATCTTTTTCTCTATTTACTAAAATATTTAACAGGCATAATATGGATTTTGGAAGTCGTTTCTTCATATCCTTATTTGATTGAGAATGCCAACTTTCAACAACGTTACTGGTGCGGTGTCTTTCGCCATAATACGTGCCATTGTGAAATAAATGCTTCATTTTGAGCCAACTCCCTTCCATATACCTTATGAAATGCTCGATTTTGTCAGTGTCAGGACTTTCGTTTTTTTATGTAGCCTACACCATTTTAGATATCTGAGCTATCATCGCATGCGGCGCGTTCATGTTTGGATATTATTTTATTTTTTAAGCTTTTTTCCAGATGCATGAAAATAGCACTTTTTAGAATTACTATCGGAAAAATGGACACCAATTCATTTGCGACCAGTTTTAATTTACGTAAATAAAGTTATTTTCGTGACTGCTGTGTCTGTTAAAGGCGTTTGTTCTATCGTCAATTATGCCTTTTTTTTAAAAACGATATTTCTTCCATATTAGATGTAGGTAGGTATAATATTCATATTTACTTAGTTTTTATTTTATCGTTTCTAATTAAATAAAATTTTAGGTGTACCGTACTAATGACAAGATTGTCAAGTAAAAGTATTAAAAACATTGTCATTTATTTATCATCTGACTTTTCACGAGATACTCGTAAAAGATTATCTATGCAGGAAACCCTTCACGACATACTCGAAAAAGTTTATCCATGCAGGAAAATATGTACCTACAGGACGAAAATTTCCACAACCGCATGTATTTACAAATTAGACTACAAGAAATAGTTCTCCCTCGTGGTCCCATTAATGGGACAAAATAATGGGACCACGAGAAAACAGCGGTCATAGTGAAGCGATTAGTTTAGCAGAATAGGGCCCAGATTCCTGCGCTTATGATCTACCCATACTATGTTCCCCACTCATTGGTTCATTTTATTTTGTCTTTTGTTAGAAAGCGAGATGTTGAGTTTTTTTTTTTTTTTTTTTACATAATACTTACTACTTCTTATAATTACTTCAGGACCAAATCACGAATCCAATCCCACTGCGAAAAGGGGTAAGACAGGGAGATGTTATTTCTCCGAAACAGTTCACCTCTGCATCGGAGGAGCTCTTGGACTGCGAAGGATATGGCAATATCATCGGCGATTACATCTCATATAGTCATTATTAATTGCTGGATGACCTTAGCAAGATGCTCAGAGACCTCAACACCGTTTACCGACAGGTGGGTCTAAAAATGAACATGGGTAAGACAAATATCATGTCTAATGCCCATGTCGCAATCTTACCGGTCTATGTTGGGAACGATGTTATCGAAGTTGTTGATCATTACGTCTACCTAGGCCAAATAGTCCCAACTAGGTAAATCCAACTTCAATAAAGAGGTCAGCCGACGAATCCAATTCGGATGGGCAGCGTTCGGGAAACTTCGCAATATCTTCTCGTCGCAGATACCGCAGAGCCTCAAGACGAACGGACTCGAAGAGAGGTCTTTAACCAATGTGTGTGATGACTTACGGATCGGAGACGTGGTCGCTGACTAAAGGCTTCGTGCATAAGCTCAAAGTCGCTCACCGAGCTATGGAGAGAGCTATGCTCGGAGTTTCTCTACGCGATAGGATCCGTATTATCGCGTAGAGAAAGGAGCAAAGGTTCAAGAGTGGCGACCGCGATGCAATGCGAAACGGAACGTGTGGTAAGACCTTCCACTCGATGGACCGACGACATTTTAGCGGTCGCAGGGAGTCGATGGATAGAGGCGGCTCAGGACGCTATTCGTGGCGTCGTTTGGGGGAGCCCTATGTTCAACAGTGGATGTATACAGGCTGATGATGATAACTAGCTACTTTGATGATATAATTTAAAGAAAGATTTTTTAATTAACTGTTAAAATATCAAGTACCAATTATTATGATAATCTTCATTTGTTTGCGAGATCAATCAACTAATTTTAATAAAAATTGTAATCATAAAAAAGTAATCATTCTGGGTCAGGCCATAAGCATAGATTTTTAAGTGGGGCCATTGATTTATTAAAAAGGGAAGATAGGTTACGTTCTTCCAGCGCTTACTCAAAAATTGGCATGTGTTACAACTACACGCAAACACATACGCTCACAGTTATATTTCCAGTCCTGTGCAATATAAAGAAGAACAAAGACGGAAAGATGTATCTAAGACCGAAGTGAGACCGAGACAACAATATTTCACGCGAATCACGACCGCCCGTGCCGCCGGTCAGACGGTGACTGAGGTGGGAGCACACAATTTGAGGTTGCCACTTTAGAGAAACCAGTCAACCAACCTACCTCATCTTCCCTTTTTAATAAATCAATGAGTGCCCCATCATCATCTGGCTCCCAGTCCCAGTCAACCTCGGTTTCTTCTATGATGTCCTCATTAACATTCACACTGGGATTCCAAATTCAGTTCATATTTTATGACGGACCTGCAGCGGCTAATGGATGCCCCTTTCAGAATGGTTGAAAGTCTTGAAGATATGAACCAATTTATGTGCTTGTTGGGTTCCTAACCGATTACGAATATTTGATTGAACCAGGCCGAAGGTAGAGAAAATTATTTCAAGACCTGCCATTGATGCCTTATATGATATGAAGTTAAGGTTTGAATTTCAATAAAAAGCTAGTCGTCGTACTGGTAAGATGAAGGCAATTTCCCCAACTTTAAATGAGGTTGCCTTGCCATATTGGGTAATAATCTAAAGTAGGTATTCATATTTGTAGTTTTTCGCTACTTGTTGCCGGGGTAACTAAACATTATCTCCAAAATGTTTTGTTCAGAAGACAGGAAACATAAATATATATTTATCGAGATAAAATTAATTGATATACACAATATATGGTGATTATATCTGCTGATATATATCGGCGAATCCTGCCAAAACGTCAAAAACCCTCCTGCTTAGGTATTGATAGGTACCGGCCGACTTAGTTCGCGATTGCCATACGTATACCTGACGACTATTCCCACAGATCACAGGTTCTAGGAGCCCAAATAGAACCCTACACGGAAGAAAGTACTGCAGATCTTAGACGTTGACATGTCGAAACCAGCCGTCGTCGTCGACGGGTGCAGTTACCTACCGGCCGCAACGTGCCTTCCGTATAAAGAAGCACAAAAATAGCTCAATGCGCAGAATTGGACCTGTTATACTTTTAATCAAAATTCTATAAGTTTCTTTATTAAGGTAGGTTTAATTGAGTATTCATTTTATAGAGTTACTTGTGGTTCCGTTCAGCTGGAGACCTATTCTGCTAAACTAATCACTTCGCTATGACAGTGGTATTGTCACAGAGTGACATGTTTTGGTAATCTACTTTAGATAAAACTAATTATGAAGAATAAAGATTGAGAGTCGCGCGTCATCTAAGAATTCGTGACGTGACGTGATGTGACGATCCTGCGACGATACCTTTGTCATAGTGAAGCAATTGTATAGTAGAATTGAGCCCCATTAGGTAGGTTAATAGTAAACAGGTACTTGCAATTTTCTCCAATGCTGCTTATGTGCTGTGTTCCATCCTAATGCTATATTTTGGAGGATATCTACCCATACACTTTTTTTTAAGTGGGGGAATCCTCTTGGATACCGTACTTTCGTAAGGGGCGAAATAACGGTTATGCTGGACTCCTACCAGCTAAGCCCACCACAATGTTTTCCTTCTGCACCTGTTTGCTAGCCTACGGCGGTATCTACCTATACACAGGTAGATACCGCCGGGCCAGCGGAAGATTTCGCAAGCGTACCCGTAGGCTCGGCAAACATAGCCTAATTCAGTGAAATGTTGTAGAGTAGACACACAACAAAAACCTAAAACTTTCTTGCTTGGCCTCGATTTTCAGATACATCGTAAGATTTGTAAGTAATATTTATTGAAGGAAGGATTTCAAATCGACAAGTACCTAATGTAAATTGGAGCATTGGCAATGGAGTGAATTTGAGGTTATGTATGGGCGGTCTATTTCCAAATATTGTACATCCAATTAAGCTGGAAAATTGGTAGCTACGGACTGGCATTGCAATATTTCCTACCACTCAATATTTATTCAGTTACACGCCTTAGCAACTTTTACTTTATTTGCTTTCGTTGCAGTTTAATTTCATGCTATATTGATTCGGAGGTCGGATTTGTACTTAACACCCAAGATTGCTTTCCGTTTGAGTAATGCTAATTATCTGGTAGGTACCTAATACTATTACTAATTCAAATACTTAGGTACCTACTACCTACACCTTCTAAGCGGATATATGTAGATAAGTTACAGAGGTTTGAAAAACAGCAAAATAAATACAATAGGTAAGTTTAAGAAAATTACAATCAAATAATAAAAATAAAATTAAAACTAGTACCTACTTACAATTGAGATAACCGCAGACTGTTGCAAACAATCTGTAAGTAATAATTAATTT
Source organism: Eupithecia tripunctaria (assembly GCA_955876795.1). Classification (NCBI taxonomy): domain Eukaryota; kingdom Metazoa; phylum Arthropoda; class Insecta; order Lepidoptera; family Geometridae; genus Eupithecia; species Eupithecia tripunctaria. The sequence goes on along the minus strand of OY041602.1, from coordinate 6,611,114 downwards.
TGTTTTAAAAACTATAAACTGACTTTAATTTTTACAGTTTTTTCATGAATTTTCATGGACCCCATTGTCAGAACTGAACAAAATTAAAATGGGACCACGTGGGGAGCTTCCATATAAAAAAAGAATCCAATCGGACAACCCAGTCAAAAGTTCTGAGGTATCAAACATTAGAGGTATAAAAATAACAGATGAATTGAGACGAATTTTTAACCGACTTCAAAAAAAGGAGGAGGCCTTTTTTTGAAGTCGGTTAAAAAGTAGAAGATTTCATTAAATATTTCAGAGCTAGATCATGCTTCACGGATCATTTGGTTTTAGTTTCATGGAATTTACAGACGCGTTTGATTTGCACGGGCAAAAACTGAATGCTATAAAATAAATTAGGAGTCAGTAACTATGTTGTGAAAGCTACGTTTGCAATACTTATCGAGATAATATAAAACCAAGATTTTAACCGCAGCCATGACTTGATTTGTAGAACGAGTGTTGACAGTTGTTTTTTGGTGTAACACAAGGTAAATAGAGTGCTCTAACTTTTTTTCTTGTACCTAAGATGTATCGTGAAAGGAAATAATATTTTAGTTTTTGTGAAGTTTTAGTTTTTTATTACTAACATTCTAAATTTAAATAAAAATATATAGGTATACAATTTTACAAAAAAATCACAGACACACAGCTGCGCGCGGCGCCTAGAGTAGTTAGGTTATTTCCTAAACATGAAAACTTTTGAGTAGGTAAGTAAATATTTATATTTCCGATTAAAACATTGAAAGGAGGATAATGTTGTAGGTATCCCCTTCAATACAGATACTGCCTTGAGTTACATCGTCCGGTTGGATTGATATTTCTAAGATGAACAAAATACTTCCAAATCATACATAGGTAGTCCCCAAGATACAGGTTTATCCTAGTTTGGGGATCAAAGATGTAATAATTTTAAGACTTGAATATTTTTCAATAAACGTGATTATTATATCATATTATAGGTAAGTTTGTAGTTTCAGACATAGATTTATACATCGATGGTTTCAGAGATATACTTATGTGTATGGTTTCAGATATATACTTATGTCTATAAATATATCTTGGAGCTAATAAAAAAGTAGCAGGAGTTTTCCCCGATTTATCAAAAGCATTTGATTCCGCAAATCATGAACTTCTCATTGAAAAACTAAAGTTGTATGGACTGGTTGGCAAAAGCTTAGATCTTATTAAATTATTTTTAGAAAATAGACAGCAGATTGTAGAAATAAAAGTAAAAGGAGAGCGGGTCAGATCAGCCCCTAAATACTCTACCATAGGTATTCCCCAAGGGTCCGCGTTAGGAAATACCCTGTTCTTGGCATTCCTAAACGACATAATTCATTTGAATATTAAGGGTGAAATAATTCAGTACGCGGACGACACCACTGTCATTTTGGCAGCAGAAAGTAGTGACATTCTAATAAGCCACATAAAGGACACGATCGCTAAATTGAGCAGTTGGTTTCAAATGAATGGCTTAAAATTGAATGAATCTAAAACGGACATATTATTCTTCTCAACGACTATAAAAACAGTACATAGTATACCAATGACTTTATTTGACGGTAACTCTTTAGTTAGTACGAAATTAGTAAAAATGTTAGGCTTCGAGTTAGATCCATTACTGTCTTGGAAGCAACATATTGACTCTACATGTAAAAAAATGGCTAAAGGAATTTACGCGCTTAAACAGCTACGACAAATCACATCAGCAAAAGCACTAAAAGACATATATTATGCATATATACACTATAATGTCCTATGGTATTATTTTATTTGGAAACTCAACTGACTACGAAAGAGTGCTAAAATTGCAAAAGCGTGCCATAAGGGTCCTAATAAAAGCAAAATTTAGAGAATCTTGCCGCGACCATTTTAAAAACCTACGGATACTAACATCAGTATCGGTTGATATAATGGAAGTAATTAAGTACGTCAGGCTAAATTTAGGTGATTACACCATAAGAGGGGGATGCAATAAACGCGCCGTGCGAAATAAAATGATGCTGAGGCCCATCCAGTATCGACTGAATATGCAAAAAAAGCTGCCTAAAATAATGGGTCAACAATTATTTAACAAGCTCCCTTTAGAGTTAAAACTAATTAAAAACAAAAATAGTTTTAATCTAGAATTAAAAAAACTTTTACTTGATAAAACGCTGTATAGTATCAAAGAGTTTTTGGAAAACGATTACAGTCAATATAAGCTACAATCGGTAGTAAAACCATCGAACATCCCCGTAACATCACCTAGCCTAGAGTGTAACTTAAATAACTGATAAGTTATTAATAATATTATAATAATTGTATATCATTTTTTTAATCGTATATTTGTCGTATCTTTTTTAAATGTAAATCTTTTTTTGTTAATCTTTAATTGTGTTTTGACGAGTCGTAGACTCAGCACTTAATTAAGGTACCTTTATACTGTACACTTTTTATATGTTTGATTTATGACAATAAAGAAATCTGAATCTGAATCTGAATCTAGGAATGAACAGAATCATGTGTCAAATAGGTACCTAATAGATAGGCACCGCGCTCACGGATAGTAGGTCTGTAGGTATTGGTTTTGATACATAATGTCAAATTAATTAATAAATAGGTAGATATAATTTGCTTTCAGATACAATGATGTTGATGATGGCAACGATTGCAATTACATTGCTGCATGTTGCTGCAACATTGCCAGTCACATTGGAAGATATAAATGCTGATGATTTGATGTCCGTTGGTTCGTACGTTCGTGAGGCTAGAGCGGCACCGGTAAGTTTACATGGTTTATTTATTTAATAGTAATACATAAGTAGGTATATTTATTACTATTTATTTATTACTACTATTATTACTACTAAAAACAATACAGGGCACAAACTAAGAGTTTGTGCCGTGTATTGTTTTTACTTGAAAGACTGCAGGCAGATGCTGGATGCGTCAAGCTGAAGACAGGGCGCTATGGCGCTCATTAGGGGAAGCCTATGTCCAGCAGTGGACTAATATAGGCTGATGGTGATGATGATTGTTTTTATGGAAACATTAACTATCGTTAGTTTCTTTCTATCCCATGGGAACTGATTTATAGGAAAAAAAGTAGCCTAGTCGAGGCCTAGAGTTACCTGTAGGTATGCAAAATTTTTCAACCCGTTCCGTTCAGTAGTTTTGGCGTGAAGAGGTAACAATCATTACCATGACCCATCCATTCATTTATCCATCCATACATCGAAAAATTTAAACTTTCGTATTTAGAATATTAGTGTAATTGATAACAAGCCGAAGCTTTAAACACAACAAGAAATTATTGCCAGTTTGAAAGGTCAGCACAGTTACCAAGCTTTAAACTTACCTATATACCTATTTACTTACGTATCTAACGTAACTTTTGACCTCTCTGCGCAACGCGGGTGCAACAGGGTGGACCGATGACCTGGTGAAGGTCACGGGAAACCAATGGACACCGGCAGCGAAGGACCTGTCATTTTGATGGTATTTGGGGAAGGGTCCAGCAGCAGACGTCTCTACTCTCGGCTGAAATGTTTTAATGTTATTTACGAATACAACGGGATATTTACCATGATTTGAAGTTTGAGCTTTCATGGTAGGTAAATATCCCGTTGTAAGTAACTTTAGTATTAAATAAATAAATAAATAATAAATAATGCTGGACAATTCACACAGCAATATCTAGCCCCAAGCTAAGCAGAGCTTGTGTTATGAGTACCTACTAGATAACTGATATGCTTACTTAATACAAAACACTACACAGATAGATATTTTTTATTATACATAGAAAACATCCAGAACGCCCTGAACAAATATCTGCAGATCGTGCAGACATTTATCCCGAGGCGAGAATTGAACCCGCAACCTCCTGCGTCGCAGGCGGACCTTCGCCCACCGCGCCAAAGAGGTCGTCAATGTATATAAATCATTTTAACTGTAATGTTATGTCTGGTTTTAAATAAAGAATTGAATTGAATTGAATTGAATTGAATTTTGTCCACAGCCAGAAAACTTCCACAGATCCTATGAGAACGACGGAGATGGCGAGATCGGATACTCTCGCAAGAAGAACGGAGGCGGCAAGAAAGGCTACCAACACTTCGATTCATTTCACAAGAAAGCCGGTGACAACTACGAGTTTGAGAAACAGGTGAGTCTGACTGGAGCCAGACTTTAAAATTACGCTGATAAAATAATAAATAGAAGCCGTTTCAGGTCCATTATTTACATAATTGTAATTTTGTAGCGCATGTTCGGGGGGTCTACTTGGTACGTACGTTTGATTGAGGAGGTACGTTCAGAGGTGTAGGTACATAAGTGCTGATTAGAAAACGTGCGTAAAAAAACGCCTCCACCGTTTGACGAATGTTTGATAATAAGCGTTGCGATGCGATAGACCCTCATTGATTTTTTTCAACAGGCTAATAATGTACCTACCTGTTAGATCTACCGTGTAGTGTAGAGTTTTTGTTATACACTAAACTGACTCTTCGGTTTATTTCTGTTCTACTTAGTCATGGATAAATTACACGTTGCTTGGGTACACTTTCAGTCACGTACTTTTCAGACCTTTGCATTCTTTTGATCCGAAGCAAATTATGGGCATAAATGTCGGTGCCCTTGCCAGAGCAAAATAAAATAACGAAAGAACGTAACAAATTTTGGGGGGTTAAGGTGGTATTCCCCCAAATAGGAACAGAGGGAGATCTCCTCTGAACGGGCCCGACCCATCTGGTCCACAGAGCCCGGTGGTATTTCGACCGACAGTTGATATCGGGTATTCGTAGTTGAGTTAGTGGCAGCGACACGAGCGTTTGCGCGATCTACATTTCTTTCATAGTGTTTAGGCATTTGTCTGAAAGACATTTAGCGAATATTCGTTGAAACTATTAGGTAAGTTAACTAGCTTCAGGTTTTACTTGTTACTGTCCCTGGCGCCTCTATTGACTTGTTTGCTTTGTAGTTCGGCAGTTTGTCGCTAGGTCGCCTTCAAAATTAAGATGCTATGAAACTTGGTATCTGATAATCTGATCTAAATGATCTCAGCTGCTCTTCTATCGATGAAGCCAATAACTGATTAAACTTGGCTAGTTTACACAGCTGTGTGGTGCTGGCTTAGAATTTGCACCACCCCATCTCTTATTTAATTCTACCCCCGAACTGCGATCCACAACCCACATGCCCAGCGTGTGGATTATGGCGTTTACTCTCCATGAGATAAACGCCAATAAGGCGCTTATCAGGGAGAGGCCTGTGTCCAGCAGTAGACCAATACGACTGGCTGTATTGGTCCAGACGCTGGACAGATGCTGGTTGAGGAATTAACACATGTAATTATTTTAATAGATTAGGTGGGTATATAACGTACCTATATTTAAAGCCACTAACGAAAGAAGACCTGTACCTGTACTGTCAGCTACTTTGCTATGATTAAGCTATGATATGACACTATACCTACACAGTGCTCAGGTAGGTCCATTACAGATTGAACGCAGTCGTTGAGCTTATCAACTAAAGTGATCTGTCCAAGTAAGTTCCTACATTCGGTTGGTTTGTTTCAGGATTCTTTCGGATTAGACGACGAAGGGAAGGACGGCGGGCACAGCCACGAGCACCAAAAACATGAAGACTATGACGAGGATGGCGCTTACAGTCACAACCATGAGAGAAACGCCGAAGGTAGTGCTAAGCTCAGACGCCCTGTCAAGTTCGCGGATGTGTAAAAAACTTTTGATTAAAGTTATTCTTGACTTATTATGACTTTCTCTGGAGAGCTATGGAAAAACTTTGTTTTTTATGAATTTATAAGGGTGGTGTAGGTAGGTATAGTAGGTATTATAGTCGGACGATCGGCAGCCGTCCCTCGCAAAACCGTCCCTCTCAAAACAACTCTACCACCGAACTGCGATCCCCAACCTTCATGCCCAGCGTGGAGATTATGGGCATTACCTCTCATTAAATAAACGCCAATATGGCGCTTATCACGGGGAAGCCTGCGTCCAGCAGTAGACCAATACAGACTGTTGAGGTTGGGGTTAAGGTCACAGAGATATACGTACGTATAGTCACTTAGTTTCTGATATCTGTGGTTAAGGTATAGCCTGAGTCCAGCATTAGATGTTTGTAAACATTCAGGTACAAACTTGTGTGATATTCTGTTCAGCTGAAGGTCATCGGGTTCGAGAACCAGAATCTGAGGATATCGACGAAGGACACTCGAGACATGCGAAGAAGGGCAAAGGAAGACATCATGGTCAGGACCACGAGCAGTTGAAGTAAGTTTTACACATTGATTTATTAAAAACGAAGATGAGGTACTGGTTGCTCGAAAGTGGCAACCTCAAATTGTGTAAAATTGTGTTCTCCCACATCAGTCACCATCTGACCGTCGGCACGGGCGGTCGTGATTCGCGTGAAATAATGTTGTCTCAGTCTCACTTCGGTCCTAGATACGTCTTTCCGTCTTTGTTCTTCTTTGTATTGCACAGGACTGGAAATATAACTGAGAGCGTATGTGTTTGCGTCTAGTTGTAACACATGCCAATTTTTGAGTAAGCGCTGGGAGGACGTAACCTATCTTCCCTTTTTAAATCAATGGTTTTACATAATATAATCTTAGTATGAACGAAAGTTTGGATGTTAGTTAGTTATTGATGTTTGGATAGATATAATCAGGTATTGCATCCGTACCATAGTCAGAGTCAGAGTCAAATCGTTTATTTCTTTAGACTTACAAAATAAGCACTTGGACAAGTTAAATGTTTTACTATATAAACCAGCTTGATAAATAGTAGTTACTATCAAATAAGAAATAAGTTGCAATTGTCTCTAATTCACTTCAATTCTTTGTCCACTAGCGAAAGAAGTGAAGGTGGTAGGTACCTACCTACCTACCACCTATGCCACGCATGGCAAAGTAGCTTGCGTAACAATCTTCATTTCATACCTACTCGTTAACCGACTTTAATCCAAAGAATTAAGTAGGTAAGTAGGTAGGTACATCGTTTTAAATTTAAATCTTTAAATTCAAAACGATTCAAATTTTATTAATTAATACAAACGATTTAAATCTTTGCTTTAATCTTAAACAGGGAAGGAGGCGTCAATGACGGAAACGGTGGTGTAGAAGCATTTGGGCACAACCCTGATGACTACGTTCTTCCTGAAAAATACACCTACGGCAGTGGAGAAGAGTACAATTTCTAGAATCGAGCTCGGTACTTACCTAGTTACGATAAGACTGAATTTTATGTTGCGTGTAGGTACATAAATATTTTAAAGTGAGATAGGGTCTCTAATGCCAATGGGGTATTATGCATCAATTTTTTTTATTGTTTTAATCGATTCTTTAGGTCGTTATTTAACCCAAAAATGATAAGACACTCACTGAATTTTGCAATAACAAGGTAAAAAAAAACAAATCAAAACTACAATCATTTTCGGGTGATAAAAACACTACTATATTGGCTTGGCGCCATGTTTATTTGACGTCAACGTTCATACTCAATTAAGACCTTTTGTGACGACCTCAGTAGTGTAGTGATCATCTCAGGAAAGAGGTTTTCAAAAAAATCTGAAAATAACCGAAAACAGCTATTCATTGAATTTTGATGATTAAACTCCATGAACATAAATGTATTTAATTGTTTATGTTATTTCCCTACCTTATTTAGTTACCTAGTTACCGAGGTGCCTCGGTACAAAATAATGCTATAATACGTATATAACACGAGTGGTTTTCCACCTATCAATTTCAAAAAACTTAATATTATCTTCGAATCGTAAAACAATTTAATAAGCCGCCAACTGCGAGTCTAAACACATACGTACGAATGGTTCCGTACCGTAAGAATCCGGCAGTTTATTCAAAGGACATTAAATTTTCACTTTTTCGGAGACCCCTTTATATTTTTTACTTACTGTTATGTTCAGTAGGTAATTGTTGTTATAACATTTAAAATGTTCCTTAATTATAGAAAGTTTCTTGTGTCTACCAATTGTGGTTCAAAAGATTCAGCCTTGACAGACCCAAAATATATAATTTTGTATGAAATCTCCCGAAATTTGTATATTTATTTAATTTTATTACCTAGCGTAAAACGGAATGCTATTACTAAGACTCCGCTGTCCGTCTGTACGTCTTTCACCTGACTGTATCTAATGAACCGTGATAGACAGTTGTTACAGATAATGTATTTCTGTTGCCACTATACCTAACAAGAAATCTAAAAACAAATTTAAATAAATGTTTAAGGGGGCTTGCATACAACAGACACGATTTTTTTGCCGTTGTTAAAGATAATGGTACGGAACCCTTCGTGCGTGACTCCGACTCGCGCTTGGCTGGTTATATTATTATTTGCTGCTATAGCGGCATGAGAAATACAAAATTACGATGACATGAAAATTTCAACTGTGTATGTTTCATGTGAGATAGAGAGCACTCTGACAGACGGACGACGGACAGCCAGCCAATGCTGGGTTTGATTTTACCCTTCGCGTACGTAACCCTAAGAATTCTCAGGCTCACATCAGACATTATTTTATTATTTAATTAGTTAGTGCACGAACGCACCAAACGTGTAATCGTGTAAACCCTTAAAAAACTATTAATGCCTGGTTCGCCCGCCCGTCAACCACGCTCTCTGATTCCTAGGGGGGAGGGGTAAGGACGATTTTCTTAGGAAATCAAATGCCACTTGGCTGATCAGTTTCATATATATTATGAAATTTGCTCGCCTGCCCGACTACAGCAGGCAGCGCCAATAAAAAAGAAGTTGAAGAACGACTGACTGAACCTCACTCAACAAACTCAACAAAGCCAATAATATGAATTTATGTTTGTTGACTGTAGAGTGTAGACTACACTATCTACATCAAAAGAAATAAATGTACGAATATCTGTAGTTAATAATACCACAAAGCCAGAAACAAACCAATATTACAAGTTTTATACCTACGCGTACAATGGAAAAAGGTTGTTTTAAATATTGCCTAGTTTCCTTGTGCAAAAATACGTGTACTTATCTGACTGCGCTTTTGTAAAACCTCTTTCAGTCATTTTTGTTAGTAAGTAGGTTGAATAGTGTCAAACCACAATGCAGCGCCAAACATTAAAAAAATAAGAAATGTGAGCAGTGATGTCACGTCCGCTCTAGCGAATAGCGTAGCGTAGTATTGAAATTTTGCGATTGAGTTTTAAAATATCAATTTATCAATGATTAAATTCTACAATAAAAACCTCTCAAAATGCTTAAATAAATATGTAGATATGTTTCTATATCAATAATAGAGAATACGTATAATTTTTTTTACCCAATTTTAAGTCACAAGCGCCATCTCTTGCTTGATGACGGAACTGTGTTTAGTTTCAGATGTTTTTGTTACAGAATTTAATAAAAAACATGAATCGCTATCCATATTTTAATAACGTCTTTATCCATTGCACTCATAGGCCCATATTAATAAGAAAACGCTATTCCTTTTATAATCACAACTTACTCTAAGAGTAGTTAATCTCAGCGTAAGCTTGTGGTAACGTAGTTTTAAAAACAGTATTATTATACCTGGAATAATGACGGAGTAGGTATACCTAACTTATTCCTCCGGTTAGGGCTGAAAACAGCATAATTGATCAAATGTACCAACATAAAAATGCTAATAAGTGACTTTTTACGTAATTTTCTGTGGAAATTCAGGATAGTCTGTGGAAATAATTGGAAAAAAGTTGACAATGATCGACAAGATGACAAGAGAGAATGACATAAATGAAACAGTTTTTCAAATTTTCTATTTACATAATCCATGTAATAAACATTTTGGAATTCGGAGTATTGTTTATTGTGAGCCAAAAGCGTGTGCGATCAGCTAATGTGACGAGAATTGTATCGGATGGGAAAAGTGCTACCTAAAGCATTGTCGTAGCACGTCCTCACCGCACCTCAAGAGCCTACAATTGGTCCACTGCTGGACGTAGGCCTTCCCCTGACAAGCGCCGTTGGCTTTTATCTCTTGGGGGGTAATGCCCATAATTCCCACGCTGGCCATACGGGTTGGGGATCGCTGGGCGGTGGTTGTTCTTCAGGAGGCACTGCTGCCTGCCGCCAGCGGATATCCGTTAGTCGCCTCTGACGACACCCGCAGGAAGAGATGTTGCAAATTCTGAGCCGATTCATCACACGGCAAAGATTTGGCGTCTTCACACACGTATTCGTAATGATGAGCAGAACCTGCATTTCACGCATTTTCATTGAATTACCTACGCTATGTATACCTTTATGAATAAGCGCATACAAATAAATACATAATACAAATGAAAGACCTTGGTTTTATTTATTTAAAAGATTATTTAGTAGTCAAGTTAAAGTTACTAATTTAAATTTTCTCTCCTCGAGCCCATGTTCTGATGGCACAGTACAAACTCAGGATTTGCGAGATGATCAAAAGGGTATTGATAAGGTTTTCTCTGTTTCACGCGTCTTGTGGTTTGTGGATTCTTAATTTTAATTTTCTCCTGTATTAATGTTAGATCTTGAATGTAGCAGTCTTCCAAATCACAAAAAAGAAGAATACACTATGTACTATCACAATAGATATTTGTTTACTTCTCACATGTGACGTAACAGACAAGGACAATAACGACTAAACTTAGAGGCTGGAACTTTTTGGAGGTTTTATGTCACCTTACTCCATAACTAAACTAGCCTGAACGACGGAATAAAATTTACTTCGAGACTAACCTCGGAACAGCCTACTCCTTCATAATTCTGTTTATTAGTACAAATTTTACCTAAAATGAGGAATAGCGGTGGAGTAAAGTTACGCACTCGATAATCGGATTTTATAAATAAGGCCAATAGAGTTTTTAAAGTATGATTGCACCTTACCAAAAGTTAGGTAGTGACCAACTTCAACATTATTTAATAGGTAGGTATTTCGTTCAGAATAATGGTAGTGTGAAACGAAACGCAGCAAACATTGACGTGTCAAACTCAAACGTGACAGCTGACAGCACAACAGAGATTCGACAAAATTTGTTATTGCTGAGACTCGGCACAAAGCGATCGCTTGAAATACTAAGAAATTCTTGAAAACCCTTTTAATTACGATCTTTCTTGTGATGCAAAAGTGAAATCATAACACGAAGATCAAAATGGGGTTAAAATGCATCGATATCGTCGTGATTTTGGCTTTAAATATCATACACTGCGCTTCCAGAGGTAAGTAGACAATTATTTAATTGAATCAATTTGTCCCGTTCGTCGGTCTCTTTAACCTGTTTATTTTTAACAGAGCATCCCGTCATGCCATGCAACATGAGCGACATAAATCCTTGTGGAGGAGACAATTGGATTTGTAACGGGACGACACTGCATTGCGATTGTTTTGAAGGGTTTGTACTCTTCGACGGAGACTGCGAATCGCTTTCTTCGGAGAGCCACGAAGGATCTACAGGGGCTATCATTACAATCTTCGCCTTAGTACTCATTGCCTTTGGCCTTGTGCTTGTAATAAGGAAATACAACTTGGTGAATTACATCCGGCAGAAAATCAACCAAAGGAGGAACAATGATGTCATGTACGAGGATGTGATGATTGGGAATGATGATCCACCCCTCAGTCCTTAAGAGTATTCCTTTTCTTGTTGCTATTTATTAGATTTTTCCCTTAATTAATTCTTTGTGAATATGCTGGTCATTCCAAATTCTTTGTTATTAATTAATTTATAATGTCAAGACGACTTCTCTCTCACTTTGAGCTTGGCTTGGCATTCTACCAAAATTATTTATCACTGTGTAAACAAACGCTAATTAGTTAGGCAAATATTTGCTATGTAAGTTAATTATGCTTTTAGTATGAGTAGGTATACATATTTAAGGATGTTAGTTATTGGAAAACAGAGAATACTATTTCTTTGTTTGAAAAAAGGCGAGTTGTTGTTCAGCTCACAGTTATTTGTAACTCAAAGATCTTATTATACCAGGTCATAAGTTATCAATGACAGTTTTTTTTATTTTAATGTTGTATAAGGTGCTTCGATTTTAATGAGCCACCAATGTTTTCTTATTTTGCTCAAAGTAGCCAAAGACTAAGTGGTGTTCCAAACAATACAATATGTAAAGGCACAAGTTGGTTTGTATATTTTGTAATGTAGGTAAGTGAATGTTTTAACGACCTGGTTACCAAGGTTCCTTTCTTTGCATAGATATAATTATGAAGGTATTCTTTTTGCATGATTAGGATGTTTGTATTGTACCTATTCACAAGACCACCCACAATTCTATTATGGATACACATCTAATTGGGTTTCTTTGTTTTCAGAACAAAATATTTGTTAGTATTCTCATATTTTTACCATAAATAAGAAGTAAATTGTTTTTATCTATTTGAACTCTTCAAAATAAAATAGTTATCCTCATAGGTAGGTACTATTTTGTTGGAGTAGTTTCTGTTGTGGCATGATCATAGTTTTACACATCCAATTATTCTATATGTCAACTTAAAGTAAGAAATACAAATACCAATATTTTTAAATAAATACTCTGTGATATGTATAATCATAGTTTTATTTATGTCACAAAATTCTTTAGATAAGGTGTTATGTGATAGCTTGTTGCATATTTAGTTATGTTGCTTACCATTAATGTTAGAATAGTTACTGCTATTGGACATTCATACAGAACTGAAACAATAGAAACATATCAAATTTGGTTTGATTTGCAGTAGGTACCTTTATGTAGTGTAAGACTTGATATTCGAATTATGATTTGTTTTGTTTTCTAGGTAGGACGAACTTATATATACATATTCATCATCATAATTAAAAAAGGGTCTACTTTGCTTACCTACTGCTTCTACAGCTAGTGTACCTATGTCTGCCGTGCTAAGGATAAGAGCGACAAGTGCATGCGTGCTAGTTTGGAGAAAATTGCACCTAAAGTTTTCAATTTGTTTTTGTTGTTTAAATCTACAAAATTCACTTTTTGATACTTCTGATACATTTGTGTTATAGAGAAAATAATGTAGTTTTTAAAGGCTGGATAAGAATACTCCTACAACAACGATTACTTCAATAAAATATGTTGTATAGTTATGCTGAGGAAGCTTACGGTTATTTAAAAACAAATACTTGCAATAAGCGTTGTAAGCAACACACATAGAGCGCTTATGCTATGGAATTCATTTTATTGCGCTTTTGCTAAAAAGAACAAAATTAGTAAATATTGTTATTTTAAGCATAACCGCGCTAACCACGTCACCTACGACGGTTTTAAGAAGGAATTCATAATGTAAATACATTTTTACCTCAAACTACTTACGCTACTTACGGCGCTTGTTGCAAGTTAGTAAAGGAGTAATTCGAAGAAAATCTTAATATATTATAAGCCTTTATTAATTATATTATCATTTATTCCATCAGGGTTTGTTAGAATAGCGAAAATGAAACAGAATATTGTTCAGTCTAAAATGTTTATTTGGAATTCAAGGTTACCTAAAATCTAATTACTAGTTAACAGTTACGTTATTCTAACTTATACTCACCTGTTATCACCTGTTAAAATATTAATTAAACCTATTAACTAGCATTTTTCATTGCACATGCAGTAAAACTTTTTTTTTATTTATTCTAAGATCGTCTTTATGCTTAAAAAATGTTTCAGATCGATGTCTTGTATTTTGGAAAACTAAACTTAACTACGTACTTTGGAGGTCATTTAAAACACAAGAAATCAAACAAACACCTTCTAAAACAAGTAAGGACTACCCACTTTAACAATAAAAACGAAACCTTCAAAAAATCGGAACATCTAAAAACACAACTCGGAAAATTTATTTATAGGTTTTTTTATAGGTATTAGTTTTCATCCAACAGGTTTTCAGCAGAATATGCGGTGGGCAAATTCATCCAAAAAGCATTCCTATTTTCGGGCATCAGAGGAACCAGCTTTTCTATAATAGCTGATTTTCTTTCCTGGGTTATCCCTCTAGGAAATTGTTCGCGCTGTATAGGAGGAAATTTATTTAATTTAGTAATTTTTATCTGTAGAAAATCCAATGGTTCTGGTTTGAATTCCTCACTGTGAAGAAATTTATATTTTAATTTGTAAAGGCCCCGCTCAACCCTCACAGCCATTATATTACTTAAATAAACTCGTGGTTCATTTTTGCGTAGCTTGTGCTGCGACGACATGTCTTCATAAGAGATGAAATCTGCTATTTCCATCACCTTTACAATGTTTTTCCTTTTGTTGCTCTTCTGGACCGAGTTCACAAAATCGTTATAATCGTAAACTTTTCCTTTTCTTTGCAAAGATAGTTCCACCTGGTGGTGGAAACTATCTGCTGACGTAAAGGTATGCCCTGGTTCAAAGAATTTTAGCGTTATGCTCTCAGCTGCAATATCCATCCATCCACAGCCTGTATCGGTCCATTGCTGGACGCAGGCCTCCCCCTGATAAACGCCTTTTTGGTGTTGAACTCATGGGGGGGGGGTAATGCCCATAATCCCCACGCTGGGCATGCGGGTTGGGGATCGCAGTTTGGTGGAAGATTTGTTCTGCAGGGGACGCTGCTGCCCGCCCCCCAGAAGATATCCCTTAGTCGCCTCTTACGACACCCACGGGAAGAATTGGGGTGGTGCAAATTCTATGCCGCCGGCACCACACGGCATGCTGCAATATCTCCACTGTTAATAATATCGACCAGAAAGCATCGACCAAAGCAGCAGTGCCCAGTTCTTATTCTGGGCAGAGCAGTTGTCGAGCCAAAGCACTACGTGTTTCACGTCTCAAAATACGTAATGCTTAATAAAACGTTATTGTAAGTAGTTACTGCATTTATGGTAAGCACTCTATGGGCTATATTTTAGGAAGTTTAGAGCATAACCGTGGCATGAGCGCTTACAACTGTAATTCTAAGGATTATAAAAAAAATACAGTACTTACTGCGCTTATTTAAATTGAAAATAGCCTTTAGAGCCTTTATCCTGAAAAACTGTCAAAGTAAAACTTATAGATCTCGATACGGCGGTTCCGAATATGATAGTAACTCAATATTGAAAAAAATGTTGCTTACGGCGGTTATCTTTAGCACGGCAGATGTATAGGTATACAATGTTTTTTGACATGTTTTTTTTAGGCTGGTATAAAGCCAACCGCGGCGAAGGCTGTGCAGTTGTGCACGCTGTGTTCGCCATAACGTGGCGCATTGGGGCTGTGACCTTTTACTACTTACTACCTAAAAATTGCAGGTTGGGGATTGCATTTTGCTGGTAGAATTGTTATGCAGGAGGCGCTGCTGCCCGCCCCCGGTAGATATTCCTAGACTAATCCAACAGCAGATTATAATGTTAGGTAGAAAGAATCAAACGTAGGGTATATACATTGGTACTTGTATAGTATTATAATATCCGTGGTATAGGGAACTTACCTGTGAATACATTAGAGAAGACAGCAAAACTGTACATAAAGACTAGCGCAAGATGTAGTGTGCGCGTTTCACATGAGCTCTCTGTCCCCCACACAAGTATCGGTAGAGTGAACAGGATGGACACGTGTGCCAGGGAAAACGCCTTAGCTAGACGCGACCAGCTTACTAGAACAATAAGAAGAAGATTACAGTCTCCTTATGATTATAATATCTCCATTATCCATAATAATTTACTGGTTAGGTATCTTCATCGACACATATACGTCCACAGTTGAAAGTGCCTCCACCAAAACAAGCTATAATAATCACGCTCGGCAGATGGATTGGAATCAGAATATTTTTATTGTAAACTGTTCATACAATTGGTGTTACAAAAAAGGGCACAGGTTTCACAGTTTGTTTGTAATGTAAGTAATACACACATAACATAATACCTACAAGGAAAAGTGAAAAAGAATCTAAAATTAACATAGGTCAAACCTCAGACAAAGGATATATTCCTTTGTCTGAGAGGTCAAACATAAAATACTAGGTTTTAAAATAGGTAGTTACATTAAATGTAAAGTACTTATCGGTATCTATTAACTATCAAAGTCACTATATTGGTGTTTGCAGTAGGTGTTAAGAATACACAGATAAAAGCAGCTGTGCAGTGTACTTAGGATAACCTACGTCAAGAAACGAGCTGCAAGCGAGCACGTTACCAACACAGAGCCTGCGTTTTTTTTTTAATGGACTAAGATGCTGTTGACCGCAGATGACCATGACAGCGTTACCGGACTTTTGCCGGGCGCCCTCTTCAACAATGATATCTTACTTTTCGTAAGATGATCTAAGAAAGCCGCAGTAAAGGACCCTTCGCACACAGCAACTTTTCTGGACGGTAGGTTCCCTCAATCGACTCTTACCCCATCCACTCCATGGGCTGGAACGCCACGGGGCGGCCTGAACGTCGCGTCGGCGTCGTAGGTTCATCTTAGTGCAGTAGGCTGCACTAAAAGGATTTTCCAGGGAAATCAATGCACGAGATGTTTGCTTTCTGCACCATAAAATAATGTCGAAGAAGGTTATAAGAGGCTTCCTCGTGCACGAAATACCTATGTCCAGATTAAAGCTAAGCAAAAACTAATTAAACTTTACTTACCATCATTATTTGGAATCATCAACTTCATTGATGTTTGTAATGTCAAGATAAACATAACAACACCTGTAAATCAGAAGACAAACACCTGATTAGATAATAATCTATGAAAACCTGCATCTATAAGTAGGTAGGTACATAAAAAACAGTGACTCAGTTATAAATAGTTAAGTATCTACGTACATAAATAAACTATGTATGTACCTACTTAATCAGATAATTTACGCTGAAAATCTAAAAATATACCAAAAATTACGAGGGACGACGCAGGTTCGTGTTCCGTCGAAGTTAAAGTTTTTGGGATATTATTTGATTTCTTAGAAATTAAGTATCCAAAATGTTAAACTATAATAGAACAAAAAAAAACAAATAGTTTACTGCATGCATCAAGCAAGTAGAATGGCTAGCTACATCAAGATAAATAGGTAGGTAGTAGGGTACCTATCACCAACGCTAAATGTACTTACTAGGTAAAGTAGGTGCCTATACCTATCTACCTCTACCAGCCTTACTCTGCACACAAACATCCACTGCAGAATCAGCACTTCAAACAAAGGGGCATTACCTACTCTAGAATTATATATTCTAGAGTACCTAGGTAATGAATAAACCATGCTTGGCAGGTAGATTAGTGATTGCGGTAGTAGATTGATGATTGCAGTAGAGGGGTTAAAAATAGTACGCCACAGTATAGTGCCGATTTAATTTGCACCACCCAAACTCTTCCCACGTGTATCCTTAGTCCCATCCCTCTTTCTTACAGGGGGATGGGACTAAGGGCTATCCATCGGGAGGCGAGCAGCGCCCACTGCAGAAACATTCTACCACCAGACTGCCCAGCAGCGTGGGAATTATGGCTATTACCTACCCCATTAGATCATGTCAATGAGGCGTTTTATTAGAAGAGGCCTGAGTCCAGCAGTGATTATTATATTATAGCTGTTATTAACACACAGACGGAAGCTGCTGCCCTTTCCGGCACGTTTCCTTATCAACGGTGAGACAAGGGTGAAAAGGTATCTTCTAGACCTTCGTAATAAAGCGTCGGCCGCATCTTCACTTTCCATCTGGTGAGATTGCGGTCAAACGAAGGTCTATTTACCGTAAAAAAAAACACTTACGTGATCTAAGAAGTAAGTTTGAGGAGTCGCTTTTGATAGTTTTAATATGAATATATGATTTAATATCTTACCAGCAAATATAGCAGTGAATTTGATATAAAAATCTTTCTCCCAGATAAACAGGTCTCCCTCGTCTCCTTTCTCGTCACGTGCCCAGGAGTCACAGCTGACAAGCCATGAGTCAGGCATGGAGATGTTCACGGGGAAGTTTCTGGAACTGTTAATGTCATTATTTTAGGAACTGCACAAGGAGTGGAAAAATAAAGGTTAGTTAGTGGGTTATATAGTAGGCTTTTTTCCTCGGAATTAGGAAGTTCTAGAAAATTTATAAATGGTAGAAGTAAGATAAGGTTACAAGTACACATCAATACAGAATGCCTTAGGATCTCAGGTATATTTTTTGTCATATATACCTACTTTAAAAATATAACAGTTCAAAGCCTTTCTTACGCTATTATATAATATTATAATACCTATATAATAGTATATATTATACTTTAGGCGCAAGATTATTTAAAAGTTTCACCCGGAAAAAATACTTCTGCAAATTTAAAAAAAAATATTAAGTACTCATTAATTGGACACATTTGGAAATCGGGAATTCTACTCGTAACATTTGAAATCATTTGATCTGTTTTTGCCAAAAAAGGCGAATTCCATAAAATGGGCTTTATCACACACTGCACTATAATCATGCTACAAGACACAGGATGGTCACGTCACACGTCCACTGGCTGGGTAGTGAATGTGTTTGTTTACTTTATCTCTTGAAGCCAAAACTACTGGATAGGCCAGATTGAAATTTAGCATAGATACTTATTACTTAAGTAGGTATGTAGTTCTAGACTAGTTTTTATTCCTATGTAGCTGGGGGTGGAAAATATATAATAAAGTAGATTTTGCCCGCGGCTTCACCTACATGAGTATTTTCGGTATAACAAACCACCTACATTTAGAACATAGCCTAACTAGAGGATCCAAGTAAGTTAGGTTATGTTCTAAATGTACGCAGAAATTCATCTTCACCTGTTCAGATGTTTTGGAGATCTTAGGTAGGTAACAAATAAATTTACATTTAACAATATTAATAGGATATTAGGTTATGGAACTCACAAATATGTTGCATTGATGGTGCTATTGCCTGGTATGCCGCACATAGTGTTGATGACAACATTGAACAGGCTGTCCGAGCGCCACACTCCGTAAGTCTCTAACATTATCAGGATTATAAGCAGCTTCCAATAAGCCTGAAATTAGAAATGAGAGTTACTGGTTGTTAAAAGGAAAGGAGATGTGTGTGTGTCTTAGTCAGTTTAGGTATCGCCGTGTGGTGCCGGCGGCATAGAATTTGTACCACCTCGAATCTTTCCGCGGGTGTCGTAAGAGGCGACTAAGGGATATTTACCGGAGGCGGGCAGAAGCGCCTGCCGCCGAACAATTCTGTCACCAAACTGCGATCCCCAACCCGCATGCCCATTTGGGAATTATGGGCACTACCCCGCATGAGATCATCATCATCATCAGCCTATATTAGTCCACTGCTGGACATAGGCCTCCCCTAATGAGCGCCATAGCGCCCTGTCTTCAGCTTGACGCATCCAGCATCTGCCTGCAGTCTTTCGCAGATCGTCATCCCACCTGGCCGGAGGGCGTCCTACACTACGTTTGCCGCATGAGATAACAGCCAATAAAGGCGCTTATCAGGGGGGAGGCCTGCATCCAGCAGTGGACCAATATAGGCGGTTAGGTTGAGGTTGACGTTGACATGTCCAAACAACATGTTAATGGCAAGTCACCCTTGTTTGGGGAAGTATACTTGGCTGGAAATGTATTCACTCAGTCTTATTTTTTTTTCTTCTTTTAATGACTTCTATGTCTGGGTTGAATAGTCTTATTCAATCACACTATAAATGTGAAAGTTTAGTTTATGGATGTTTACTTCTTCACACTACAACTACTGAGTTGATCGAGCAACAATTTAGTATACCTTTGTTTATATAGACTCTTGGAAAACGGGTATCTCCACCTCGCCTCAACAGCCTGTTATCTCATGGGGGGTCATACCTGATCTCATTGAAATCATTTGAATGAAATCAATTATAACCTAGGAATCATCGTTTTAATAGAAACAACACATGAGAAGCTGCGGACAGAACGTTGTACATAATACATTACTACCTTATGATAGATGGATATTTTTTATGATACATAGGAAACAAGCAGAACACCAAAAACAATTATCTGCAGATTGTGCAAACATTTGTCCTAAGGGTAATATAACCTGATAGAATAGAAAATAACCTGCAATCTCCCGTGTCGCTGACAGATTTGGACAGGCCCGCACCACATTGATTAACAAAAAAATAATTATTATCAAACATAGACTCAGTTAGGCCATAAATATAGGTCTCTGTGCCATAAGTAACTTAATATAGTGGACTCACCTTGAACTCAGTATTGTAGAGTACATGCCTCTGAGCTTCCCTGGACATTAACACTAGATCAATCATCACAATCACTGGGTCGTATTCAACATACTTGTCCACGAAACCTTTGCATTTCTCCTGAAATATGAACATTTGTATTTATTCATGGGTAGTACCAGATACCTCATTAGTTATACATGGTGCTTATCTGGGGGAATCCTGTGTCCAGCATTGGACCAATACAGGCTGTTGAGGTTGAGGTTGAGTACTAGGTAGGAATGGATAAGATTATGGAATAATGGGATTTTTATACTATCTATCTACCTATATGGTCCAGTTATGGCCATACATGAAGTCGAAAGGTTAGCAGCTTAGACAATATTTTTAAATAATCTTAGATAGTAGTAGGTTGAAACATCTGATCACACAAATTATCATAGCAGTTCAGTTTTGTTTTATTCACATATCAGTATAAGCAAGGCAAGTTGCAAATAATAATTGGTAAAACTGGACATATTCACACAGCATCACATACCACTTTTAGCAGAAGCTCTACCTCCTTCAGGATCAGAATGCTGAAGTAATAATGCTGATGATAAATGGTAGAACCACATGACTGGTGTTTTGAGTATAACCATTTAACAGGTACTTATTGGTATAGGTGGATAAGTTTATGTTGTAGCGTCCCAACAGGGTTAAAGTTTTGACCTCACATTACAATAAAAACTTCATGTCTGCATAGGAAACAACTGAAAAGTTATTATGATTACTTAAGGCGCTTATTTACTATTCTGATAGATCTTCGTTTTTAATAAATCAATGGATCACTCACACATTTTGTAAGCTTCAGAACCGTTGGTCCGTAACTCTTGAAAAGAGCGGTGCATGGTTCCCCACAATTTACACATTTGTAGTTGTTCACTTCAGTCATTTTGATACAGACAAATCGCTACACCGTAAACGTAATAAATTTATTTTCGTAAACGTAGAATTTGAGAAACACAAGAGAAGAGGAACTGAGGAACATTTTGTACCCAAACAAACAAACGAAAACAAACAATTCAACTTCTTGGAATTCGGCACAATTACTGTCGAAAACCCGACAGTGACATGAAGTTTTTATTTACAATATCAGTACTTTAGGAGAAACGAAACGCAGGGCAATGCTGGGCTATTCAGACTCTCCGCTACGGAGTCTTCGATACGGAATCCGTCCGACACAGATTCGCGCGAAATCCAAACTATTTTTG
Source organism: Eupithecia tripunctaria (assembly GCA_955876795.1). Taxonomy (NCBI): domain Eukaryota; kingdom Metazoa; phylum Arthropoda; class Insecta; order Lepidoptera; family Geometridae; genus Eupithecia; species Eupithecia tripunctaria. The sequence continues at coordinate 6,589,723 of OY041602.1, read as the reverse complement.
CGTTTTTCAATAATAATTAGTCATCAACACGTTTTTTTCATCAAATATGTAGTACCTACTCAATATAGAGCGGATGTCACAAATTGCGGTTTGGAACCATTTTATAAGACCGGTTGGGTTATTTTGACTCTCTGCTACGATTAAATTTCACAATAAAAAATACAAAATAAATAAACAGAAATATTATTATCAATAGGAGAATAATTAGCTTTTTCGAAGTCACATGCATATACTCGTACGTACCCTATTAAATCAGTTTATCTAAATGTTACTTCCCAAAGCGACTACTAAAATGTTTTTTTTGGTGAGAATCTTTTGTTACTAATAATAATGTATGTTATGGAAGAGCGTTACCTCCTAATACAGGTATTTTATACTTAAAAGGAGGTTCCGAGCACGGATTATGATATTTGTAAAATTTTGTTACTGAAATAAACATTTTGTAGGTAACAGTAGGTTTTGTAGGTAGGGTAAACAGTACGGTGATTGGCACTCTAAGATAACCTTCAACATATAAGTAGTAATTTCTTTGTTATAATAATATTTTTTACATATCTAATGTTTATCAAATAAAAGGTATATAAGTATAGATTACAATGATTCACATTGGTATTTAAAAAAAATGCTTTATTGCTTAAAAAGTAACATAAAACTTAATTCTATGCTATTGCACAATCATTGGCACTGAAGTATAATTATTGGCACAGTGAATTTGGTATAACGATTGGCAGTTGTATTTACCAATGTAGGCACACCTACTAGGTACCTACGTGCCTAGGTCCATTAATAATCTCGCTTAATCATCTTCCAACATTTTTAACAATTCTTCATTTGTCATTGGTCTCAATCTGTTTACTTTAACTTTTATCTTTTTATCATTACCAGTTTCCCTTGAATCTCGGAAAGTTATGTTAGGAGGTTTAAGTTCGTCTAAAATTGGTCCCTTCTTCAATTCTTTTTTTACCATCTGTACTTGTTCCGATTCTTTAAAGGTTCTTTCAACTGCATCTAAAATTGGTATGTTTTTTATATCCTTCAGGGCAATAATATTTGCAGGTTTAACTTCGTTTATATGTTCTTTTTTTATTTCCTTTGTATATTCTCTTTCTTCTTCAATATCACTTGAGATTTTTTTTGCAGGTTTAACTTCGTTCATAGGTTCTTTTTTTATTTCCTTTGTATATTCTCTTTCTTCTTCAACATCACTTGAGATTCTATTTGCAGGTTTAATTAAAATGTTTGATTGGATAACAATTTTAGATTTGATACTATCAGAATTTGGTTTACTTTTCTTAATTAAATTTAAATTTTTGGCTTTGTTCTTTTTATTTATAGTTTCAGCTTGTTTTTTTTCTTTGAGTAAGCGTTTCTCTTTGGCTTTTTCTAGTCTTGCTATTCGTTTGTTCTCCTTTTCTTGTATCTCTTTCATCTTTTTTTGTTGTTTTTCTAGTTCTACAGCCTCCCAATCTTTACTCGTTAAAACAAAAGAGCGATGTTCTATACCAGCTTTTTGTGTTTTTATTGGAGTCTTTGGCAACTTTAAAAAATCTTTTATATTTTGTTTCTTTATTGGACTCTTTGAAGGGACTTCGGTTGGCATGTCATCCACTAGTACCCATTTGTCTCCAATCAGCTCTACACTTTGACGACTGGTGGATGGAATAGGTATTACATATATTGATGTTTGTTTTTCTCTTTCACACTCAGAAATAGCCTCAACCGTTTGTACAGCTTCTGATACTGAATCGTTTGTCGATGTAAGATTTATACAGGATGCCAAAGGTAATTCCTCAATCCCCTGATGCTGAAGTTCAACATTCAGAAGTTTTTCGTGTTCTGATCCTGAGGTTCCTGAATAATTGTCAACCATCGTGTTTGTTTTAGAAGTGCCAGTGTCTTTGGATTGAGATTCATGAGTTGACAGTTCTGGTTCATTTGGCAAACGTTCTATTTCTGTTGGCATTGTCGTTAATTCATTGAGGGCTGCCATTGTGGTCAAATCTTCTGAAACGTCGTCGTGTTGTTCATTTAAATTGCTCCTGTCCTTGTGTTGCATTAGTTCCTCAGAAGTTGTTTCTATTGTTTGCGACGATAACTCGTGTGTTGAAATTTTTGGTACGAGATATTTATACAAGTCGTGAAGCTTTTTAGCTTCTATTGATTTTCCTCCCACCTGATTTTTCATCTTTCTGATTAACTGTGCTCCAACTATTTCTTCAAATGTCTGATAGTTAAGACTTGTAGAACAGTTGTCATCAAAAATTTCTTGGACTGGTTTATTGGGCATTAAACATTTTGTGTAGTCTACGTGATCTGGATTAAATGGGCATAATCCACACGCTTCAAAGCCGTTCTTCAACGTCGTCTTATTTAATTTGGGTAAAAGCTTCTCCAATATAGGTGCAACATCTGTTTTTAGTAAGGACTTTGTTAAGTTGTCTGTTCGCCATTCTAGGACTGCTTTACGCCACATTACTTTTATTGGGCGAAAGGCCGCTACGTCTGCTGGTTGTAAAATCCGTGTCGCGTTAGGGTATAGAGCTATAAGTATTATACCAAGATTTTGACAAAGTTGAGTAAGCTGAAGTGTTGTGTGGCTTTTATGTCCATCCAAAAAAAGAATTACTGGAAAAGTGATATTCATCTTCACCAGCGCTGGATGGAGAACATTCTGTATGTACTGGATGAAGAGCTCGGCCTTCATCCATTCATTATCTGACAAGCCTATACCCCAATCGCTAGGCGCAGACTTTTGAATCTCAGGTCGCATTCTCTTTAAGGGGTAAATAATCATAGGTGGTGTTGTTACACCATCCGCCGAAAATGTGAACATTACAGTAACACATGATTTAGCCTGAGCGTGATCAACCTCATATACATTTTTGGTTCCCTTTAAAGCGATAACTTTGGTGTTCTTTGGGCATAAAATAAAATTAGTTTCATCCCCATTATAAACTCTAGATGGATCACTCAAAATATGAAAGAGATCATTTTCTTTTAGATATTCTTCTACTTGTGTAAACCAGTTTCTAATTTGCTTCTCTGACAACTTTGAGCTTGCTGAAGTTACAGCCTCTGATGTTCGTATAGAAAGCTCAGGATGCCTCTTCAAAAACAGTTTATACCATCCCTCGCCTGGTTTATTATCTATAAAATTGTTTGGTCTGGGATGTTCATCTAAATACAGTTTGACGCTCTTTATGACATCCTCTTTACGCCGTGGAAATCCTTTACTACAAGCTGCAATTATCCATTTAACTATCTCTTGTTCTTCTGCACTAGACAGAACTGTATCTGGACCAGGTCGACTTTTGACAAATTGGTTGGATAGGCGAAACTGCAAAGTTGCTCGTGGGATATTAAATTTATTTGCAGCAGTTTTCTTACCCATTCCATTTTTTATGGCTTGCAAGGCTTTTTCTACATCCTCTTCTGTATATGTTTTTGTATATTTTTTTCCATCCGTAACCTTCGGCATCTTAGAGCCGGGTAGGTAGGTACCTGAAAGAGAAGAAGAAGAGAAAACCTTAGCTGGGTATAGTCATTGGCACACAAAAAATGTATAATGATTGGCAGTGCCATGAATTGTAATAAAAGCAAAAACAGCCTTATTTAGCAACCCAATACGGTCTATATTGATGGAAATGTCATTTAACTATGAAATTTAACACATGCTACCAAAAAATTAAATGTACAATCATTGGCATCACTGCCAATCACTGTACCACAATACAAAAAAAAATATAGTGATTGGCACCAATGAAATTACCGGTACGCTTATTTTTCAACTCTAAAAACGATAAAAATAGCAAGATTTACACTATTTTAACATAATCAAATATAAATTATTGTTGAAACTTACCCAAAACTCAACTTTTCACGTGCACTTCTATCCTCCAGTACTAAACTTTTTTACAAAAAAACAACACACTCACGACGACTTGATTTCCGTAGAAGCTCACAAACAGCTGTGAAAGAAAGATGGCTGACAACAGTGTTGCCACTAGAGATTATTAGATATTCTACCAAATAAAGTATTGCAACAGTAAATAAACAGGAATTGTCTCTTATTATTTGAATTTTAAATCAGAGTGCCAATCACTGAGGGGGTGCCAACAATAGTATGGTTTACCCCTATATTGTATTTTGTATAAAGCGTCTACCAAAACCGCACATTCAAATCAACTAATAAATTACCCAAATCCATTACAAAGTAGGTGAGTACTCGTACGCAGGGCTTGGTACCGGTTCCAATAATACCGGTATTTTATTTTCGGTAATTTCAAGTTTTTTTATTAATAATTTATTTTACTTTATTTATTTATATTTATATATTTATTTTTACTATTTTAACAATAAAAAAATCGGTATTGAAATTAAATTGTTGATTCTGGTATTTTACGTGCATTATACCAGTAAATGCATGCCCAGCTAAACGCCAATAAGGCGTTTATCAGGGGGAGGCCTGCGTTCATCAGTGGACCGATACAGGCTGTGGATGGATGGATACCAGTAAATATTCCGATACTCATTTGAATGGTTGATACTGGTAGGTACTTTTCGTGCATAGTACTGGTATTTTACGTGCATAATACCGGTATTTTAAATGCATAATGCATATACCGGTAGTTATTGAAAATACTGGTATTTTTATAGCGGTATTATATATTTTATTTGATACCAAAAAAGTACCATATCGGTACTTTTATTCAAGATCATTGGTACCGGTATTTGTAAATACCGGTATTCCGAGCCCTGCTCGTATGTCGATGTATTTAATGCGTCAATCAATGTGACTGCTAATTCACCGTCGACGCTGTAAGCCGCTGATTAATGAGCCCCAGCATACTTATGTGATCAGCTCAATTAGGCCGGTTAGCTACGTTGATGTTTTCTGTAGTTAGACGGTAGATTTCGGAAATTCGCCACTCTGTTTCGATTCGTTAGGAACGTTTTAAATATGTTATGCTGAAAAGATGGATATGGCCATTTTCATTATAACCTTATTATTGCAGGTTAGGTAGGTACATGTACCTTATCCTTTTCAATCCCTGTGGTCACAATTGAACACATTAACCAAATAAAACAATTTTATGAGATTATTTTGTATTTTATAGCGGTTGTGATAGCTCACATTATAAACTATCGAAAACAGTACTAGTAACGCCATCATTTATCGTAGTTACCTAAACAGTTTAGATCGAGTTTGTATCAGTGGCCAGTGAACTTTTGAATATTTCAGGTAAGCCGTTTTGTTTATTTCTAAATTATAAGTTGTAAGGTAAAATACGATTAGCAAACAATGTTTATCGATGAATTATTATTGAAGTATTGAAATCATTTGTAACGTACCTACCTACTCGTACTTCTACACTACAGTTGTAGTATTTTATTTCACTCGGAAAACTTGAAAAATATTTATGTAGGTTACACGTTTGTACACATCAGGCCGAAATAAAAGTTTTTATGCCCGATTCAAGAGTTGCGAGTGTCTTATAAAGCGCGTTATTTTCGATTTTACTATGATAACTATTGTAACAAATAAATTATTTGGTGTCACATAAGTGTTTTTGTTTATTTTTTACAGATATATACTTAAATAACTGATTGCAAAATAGTTACACTCGAAGCACTGGATTTATCCACATCATGGAAATTTATCAGATCTGGATTAATGTTCGGACGACGAATATCTGGATCTTCCTAATCAATAACCACGATCTGTCCATGTGGGCGCAGATATCTAAACTGGCCTCAGCGAGATTTCTATCCACTAGAATACCAAATAGTCTCGCTGAATTTGACTTGTAGGGTGGAGCAATAACGACTCTAAACTTTTGAAGCTGCTTTGCTCGAAAAAGACAATACCCCTCAACGGAATTCCTTTCATCATCATTATCATAAGCCTATGTTAGTCAACTGCTGGAAATAGGCCTCCCTTAGTAAGCGCTATAGCGCCCCGTCTTCAGCTAGCCGTATCCAGCATTTGCCTGCAGTATTTTGCAGGTTATCATCTCACCTGGACGGAGGGTGTCTTACACTACGTTTGCCGAGTCGTGGTCTCCACTCAATAACATGTTTACTCCAGCCATTATCAATTCTTCGTGAGAAACGGCCAGTCCACTGCCTCTTCAGCTTGCTAATTCCTTGAGCCATGTCGACAACTTTGGTTCTCTGTTGGATGTATTCGTTACGAATCCTATCCTGCAGAGAAACTCCGAGCATAGCTCTTTCCATAGCTAGCTGGAAGTCCCTTGCCAAGAGGTATTTCCTAGGAGAGTGGGAAAACTTTGCCTAGGAACTGACCAAACACGCGATGCAGTTGGTCATTTTCCTGTACATTTCGGTGATCTGACTGGTACCCGCTGTAAATTGGTGTGATGCAAGGCAAGGTCATGCATCAGGTGCACAAAATGTAAGGTACACCTCTACGCCTAAGCAAAGACAGGAACTTCTTCCTAACTTTTCATACGTAAACGTATGATACTTGCCTACTGATTCTCATATTCCTATTATTTTTTTCAGTGTTTTTTCATAAGTTTAATGTGTCTAACGAACAGTGCAATTCTGATGTTGTTTTTTAGTAATAAATTCTATAAAAATAAACCAGTCTTTGTTTGAATAGGTAACCTTCCATTTTACGAGTTTTATAACAATGTAGGCCGGTTGTACTCATCTGTGTACATTAGGAAAAACTATAATTTCCTGAAAACTACACATCATAGAATTTTTTTTCAGTATTTTATTAGTCCAAATTACCCCCTATAAAAGGGGTAATTTAATTAAAAATCTATGTTAATAATAACATAGATTTTATCACAACTGAATTTGAAAAAAAAATCAGGTCTGAAAGGGATAAGTTAACATTTTAACCTATCAACACGTCTTGTCTTCGATTGCTAACCGTGTTTTAAAAAAGAAGGAAGAAATATGTTTGGCAAGGAATGTTGTAGAACGGAATACTTATATTCTTCACGTTCAAATGCAACTGGTCAATGGGGGAAATGATGTGACCAAGAAGAGAGGTAGGCTCTCTTCTTGGTTAGTATAATCGTATACTAATGAACGATTATACTAACCAATAGAGATGACGTTGGAAGAATATGTTAAACCAATCAAAGACATCATCCATCTTTGTTCCGACCTTTATTCATGCCAGAAACTACTTAATTTATAATACAGTAATCGAGTTAAATCAATACCTACTGCCTGAAAAATTATTAAATAAAAATTAACAAAACGATAAATATTTACTTTTTGCTCAGTAAGGTTGGGTCACCTTTAACCGTGACTTAGTTGATCAGTTTCGGCGGATTGCGACCACAATAAGAAATTATTACTTTAACAGTGGGGCCGACGCGGTAGGAGAACCTACTGATGTTTTGATTGCCAGAAATGCCGATATTTCCTCTAAAAACAATTTTAAGAGGTCCAGCCGACAACTCGCTCTTCCGGCAACCACAATTCCTTCCAATCCACAATCTCCACTTAGATCCCGTTATCATGGGATAACGGGATCTAAGTGGGCAGTGAAAATTTCCAAGATCCCCGATTTTTAATGATGTCACAAAGCCATGGGCACCGGTATGCTGAGACGAATCAAACGATACGTCATTTGTTATAATCGGTTAATATGTAGTTTTAGCGCTACGTGGGAACATAAAATGGGCTACATACATACATACAAACATAGGGTGTGAACCTAATAACCCTTTGTTGGGTAAAAATAGCTAGCGATGCGACCTATAGAAGTAAAATACTGTGTCACAGGACGTCATTGTTAAAATTCATAGGTACCTATACTAAAAATTTCAAACTACAATATTGGATACATGAATTATGAGATCAGCAAAAGTTTCAAAATTGCACCACAGCCTCATGCCATTCTCCCCAAAAATGCAGCACCATATACAAGTTAAACTTCTAGGTCTAAACTTCTTCTAGTAGGAGGCCAAAGAAAATAGCGGCAATAAATCGCAAGAGCTCGACTCGAAAATCTAGGTTTGTTATGAGAAGAAATGTACAGTGATGAACATTTCGGTCGGTTTTATTAAAAACACAATTTCGAGCTTAGGCACACGAAATAAGTTTCCTTTGCGACCGTCGCATAACGCTGGGACGTTTACCTTGTTGCGAGGCCTCGGGTTACATTATTATTATGGCTGAAATATCTTTTTATCATCATTTAACCAGCTGGCAGATCTGAGTTGCAGGAGCTCTTATAGGTAGGTACCATAGATAGGAGTGAAAATGCAGGAAAACATCAAAACGATTTAGGGAGTGGTCAACTTTGGAATTAGTCAAGTTAGGAAGTGGACAAGGTCGTCCGGAGGGATCGATAGATAACTCTTTATTGTATTTACAAAGACAAAATACAATACAGAAGGAAATGTGAAAAATCATGGAAGTACAAACAAAGATGCTGTATCAGTGAGTATCTGAGTATTCTTGCAAAGTTGTATAGGCAATCACTAGAGTTTAGCGCAATACTCGAATGCGTCATATTTAATTTTGCGAAGGCTAAATATGAACCTGATTCTGGAATCTTGGAGGCACTCAAGTGTATTTAGTTGATCTTTATTTAGGTCTGGATTGCAGGTGTCGTCGTTTGCGAACTCAAGGATGGGGAGCAAAAGGAACTGGGCGAGTGTTACCTTAGTGTAAGTTGGAATGAAATTGCGCGGTTGCCAAAGTGAGCCGGCATATGCGAATATTTTTCGGCTAAGTTCAGCTAATTGCGGACCCCAGGACGACTCAGCGTTTAAACATTAAAAACAGAAATCTAAATCGCCTTGTACATAATAGGTTGGGGAAAAAGTTTCTTCGCATTTTTTAAGAAAATTCAATACATTTTTTCCATAAACTTTTTTTACATCTATCTAAAGTATGTAGGCATTTTGTTTAATAACTTTTTGCCATCTTGTAGGTAGGGACATGATCTCATTGCTATAGAAATTTTAGCACTTCTGATCAAAATACCGCGACAAGTGGTTTTGGCAGTCCTCTCGTGATGTTAACCTGACACTGCCTAGAGTATTCTGAAGAGACCGAAACAGGTGGAAATCTGAAGGTGCAAGGTCAGGACTATACCTACGGCGGATGCATTAACACATCCCAACCAAACTCTCTTAATTTCTGCTGAGTGGCTAAAGATGTGTGAGGTCTAGCGTTATCATGATGAAAAACCACACCCTTTCTGTTGATTAATTCCGTCCGCTTTCTCTCAACTTCTTGCTTGTTCGCAGTAGAGTTCAGAATCGATGGTCCTACCTGGTGGTAACAGCTCATAATGAATAATGCCCTTGCAATCCCACCACACACACAGACATTTTTCACACGTTCTTGTCGTACGTGAGCCACTTTTCATCACCAGTTATCAGTTTCTTCAAAAATGGTTCGGTTTCATTACGTAGTAATAAAGAAACACAAATGAGTACACGGTTCATTAGTTTTCTTTCAGTGAGCTCGTGAGGTACCCAAATATCGAGCTTTTTTGTGTACCCAGTTTTTTTCAAATGCGGACCTGTTTTGTGTCTAATTTCCAGTTCTTCAGCTACGTCGTAACTACTGATATGCCGATCTTGCTCCACTTATTAAAAAATGGCATTAATTTTATCCGTTATGGTCGCCCCATAACGACAGAGCGACGTGCATCTTTGACATCAAAATTTCCGGACCAAATTTGTGCTACTCTCACAGACACTGCACTAGGTCCATAAACATCACAATTTTTTTCGCATCTTGTGTTGCATTTTTACTTTTTTTGTAGTAAAATGTATCGAATTTCTTCATTAGATTCACTCATCTTAACACTGCGAAAAACCAATAAAAATCACACATTTCCCTAATTTGATACCAAAAAATTTAATGATACCAAAACTAGCCATATTCAAATAGGTAGTATAGCCAAAAAGATTTTATTACAAGTTCATACATACTATAATGCGAAAAGACTTTTTCCCCAACCTAATACATGTACACGTCTGGGCGAGCAGTCTCGACATAGATAACGAACGACATCGAAACTTTATCTTTACGATTTTTGTTGCAAACTTTTGATATTTTTCATATTATTTTTACGTCCAAAATTTGAGTTAAGTTCCCACATTCTGAACATAATGTATTGGAAAATATGAAAAAAAAAACAGATAACTTACTTTATCTGTTTTCTTTTTCATATTTTAACATACATCGAAAGGGTAACAAACTTATAACAGTACCTACACGGTTAAAGAAACTAAACCAATAGAATGTTGGATTGATTTCAAAAAGAATTTTCCTTGACAAAGGATCGTGCACTTGTCAGGAGTTCAACCACATTCATCCAATTGACTGAATAAAAACGTAATTTGCTGGAAAGCGGTCTCAACCTCGATACAAAATGACAGACACGGCTCAAGGAAAAATCAGCTTTATATACATTATTGAATCGTAAATATCAAATCAAACTATCACACAATATTATAAATGTTACAAAACAATAAGAAATGTCGACAAAAAAATACTCGGTAGAATTAACGCATTTCAACTAATTGATTGTAAATTTAACTATCAAAAGTAAATAATATCTTGGACGGAGTCTAGTTAACTTCTTGCCTATAATCGTTATAATCGTATAATCGTTCTACATAGATGTTATAATAATAATAATAATAATAAATCATTTATTTGCAGGAATGTCGGTACAATAAGGTCTTATATTAAAGTAAATAGCTCCATTATATTCTGCCTCGTCAAGGCATGCAAAATTATTACAGATAATAAAATTAAATTTGAAATTTAATAATTTTAAAGAATCATTAAAGATACATTAAATAAAGTCAAAAATTGAAAAATTATATCAAAATATGTCAAAAATTAAAAAAAATATACAGAGAAATGTCAAAAATTGGTTACTTAACTATTAAAATGTCCTGTAATTAAAAATTCCTTCATGTCATAAAAATGTTTCTATGAAAGTATAATAAAAAAATACTATTGCACTGTATCAGTAAAAAATACTGTATTGTATCAGACGGCAGACAGACAGACAGACGGACAGACAGACATTTGAATACAGGTTTTCGTTCTTGTAAAGAAATAATTATGAGATAATTAAAAAATAATAAAAAAAAATTGACTTCGTCGTTGTCGCGATCGTTTTTCACCATCTCTACTTTACTAAAGTCGCGTCAGTTATTCTCCGCCAGAAATGGCCGACTCGTCATTTTGCGTGGACGACCCTGATTGTGAGCCCTAGTGGACCGACTCCGCATGATTGCATACAGGTGATCCTTCAGAAACAGTTTCGGATTACCTAACAATGGTTGACGCGAAATGGCTGTAGAATCTACAGCCACTTCGCGTCAACCATTGTTAGGTAAATAAAAAAAATATATCTACAGTGTAGATATATTTTATTCCTTAAGTCTTTGACTGTTTAAAGGTAGTCAAGCAGTAAACGGATGTTATAACATGCGAGCATTAAATTTTTTTATGATTCCATAACCACCAGTTTTGTCTCAATGAAATTCGACAAGATTTGGAAGAAGGTAGGTGTACTCGGAAACAATTTCGAGAGGGTGGCCATGTACGACGACCGGCCCCGGATCAATGAGGCCATTGATCATGACTTTGGTTTTATCCAAATTCATAACGAGACCGATACGTCGCGGGGCTAAAGCTAGGCCATCCAGCATCCAGTTCAGTTCCTCCAGCGACTCCGCCATTAAGACCATGTCATCGCTTTATGTTAATGCCCTTAAATTTCCAGTCCAGCGTCTTAAACATTATCTTTCAACGCGCTTGTGTACAGTTTCGGGGATATAACATCGCCCTGCCTTACTCCTCTGCGCAGATGGATGTTTTTGGACTGCTGGTCTTGTACTTGGTCACTCATGGTAGCGGCGTTGTCAAGACATCTCAGTACCTCGATATTACGACAGTCTACTTGGCGCTACGCTCATGTCTACTACGCTGTATGGATTACAGAACAGGCCAGGTTTCGATAGAGTTAAAGGCCTTTTTATAGTCCACAAAGGCCAGACACAGGAACTGATTATACTCTTCGGTCTTCTGTATTTGTCCTCAACAGCCTGTATCGGTCCACAGCTGGACGCAGGCCGCCTCATGATAAACGCCTTATTGGCGTTTAATTTATGGGGGTAATATCCATAAAACCCACGCTGGGCATGCGTGCAAATTCTAAGCCAGCACCACACAGACTGTATGTGTCTTATAATAAACAGTTATGTAATGCTAAACAACAGCATCTGGTGACTCATTCGAATCGCACATTGTAGAAATCAAAGAAAATCAAATTTTCTTTAATAAAGAATAATTCATGTCGAAGGTGTAGCAAAGATAATATAACAAGCGTGTAATACAAGGTGCTAGCGCCTACTTAGGTATCATCAACAAAAAAACATAACTGATAGCCATGTGAGCCTTTTATTACCAATATCCAGCTTTTCAAAGGTCTTTAGGTGATGATTATGACATCACAAAATAAAATAATGATTTACTGACCTTGACCTTTGAACCTTTTTTATCTGAGCAAACGAGATTATTTAAACGACGACAGGTCTATGAAAATCATACATCACCTGTCGTCGTTTAAATTATCTCGTTCGAACTGAAGTACTCGTAATTGTCTCATTTCTAAAATGCGATAGAATAGAACGGCAAATTTCCAAGAACAAGAGCTCAGTCACGTTCTCCGAACAATTTAATTTTTGTGATAATTTCTCAATACGCTTCGCGAATTCAAAATCACTAAATGATTGAGTTTTATTAATTTGAAAACAATGCTTTTGAATTTTATTGTTCATAATTGAACTGACTGTAAATTCGCAAAATTATGAAAGATTTCTAGCTGACTGCAATTAATTAGTAATTAAAATATTCATCATTTTCCATGGTCAGTTTTACGTCTCTTTGTTTTAAAATTTGATTCAGGTGCTAGAAACCGTAAGGTAATTAATTATTCAAAGTTTTTGATTAAATTATCCCTAGTTCCCTAAATATAAAGGATTCGATTTTGAAGTAGTTTGAAGTAAATTGCTTATGGCACTCTTAATGCGGCGCACGCTGAGGTGTTTAAAATTATATTTAGATAAATCCAGTGCCTTTTTGCACTACAAGTTCTTAGAAGACTACAGGTTTTTAACGAATGGTTTAACTGCCAGTCTTCTGGGATTATTCCAGTTTTCCCCTTTGAAATCACCCTTAAGGGCAATAACTGGACTTCAAAAAAACTGATGCCGTAGTTTAGGTATCGAGTTTAACACCTTCATGGCCCAAGACGCAGGTGCCAGTCTCTATCTGCGTGGAGCTGCGGCGCGCCCCTGCGGGTCGCACCCGCACCGCAGAGCTGGGCAGTGAATGCGTTATACACTAACACCTTCATGGCCCAAGACGCAGGTGCCAGTCTCTATCTGCGTGGAGCTGCGGCGCGTCCCTGCGGGTCGCACCGCAGAGCTGGGCAGTGAATGCGTTATGCCCATATTCATACTAGTAATAGGTTACGAGTTTAAGCCCAAAAATGTATTTGTGCTGTGCAGTAGCGGGGTGCGTCCTTGATCTGAGACCAAATCGTTGTTTACTATTTGTCAAACTGTGTTGAATAAACATAGTTTGCCAAATAGTAAATTTAGTTCCGATAAAGTCATGCGGCGTGCGTTATACTAGTATCAACATGTGCGCCTGTAATGTAATCACTACCGAGTAAAAAGCTATTACTTCTAAACACCATTGGAAGCCGATAATACAATCTTAATCTAAAAATTTAGAGATAAAGATTATATTATCGGCTTCTATAGCATCCAGGCATTCGGCTTAATAACATAGGGAGACAATAATAAGGCGTACCTTTCAGGGGAGACCTCTGTCCAGCTGTTAACTAGTAAGTAAGTAAGTAATTCGTAATGTTTTTACATATTATTATATCACACATGATTCGATTACTGATTGATTACAAACGGCTAAACTTAAACAAAACTTATGTAAGTTTGCTTTTGCGCAACTGCGTTTTCTCAATTGCAAATAGTTGAGTAATGGGTCTCTTCTTAAAAAGGGGAGATGCACAAAATTTATGCATTTCATTAGTTCCCCATTGCGTCACTTTTTAAGTCCTATAAAGGTAAGTATATGAAATTTACCGGATTGGTGGTGAATGATGAATGAATGTATTTTAACGGGATCCAATGTTTATCGTGAAAAAACGATACACGCTCAGTTAACCATAAATAACCCTCTAACTAAACAAATAACTTTCATGGCGTCAGGTTACCTTGATGAATCGCAACTCACCAGGTGTTGGACGGAACTCCGCAAAATATTGTGCGTTGTAAATCAAAGTGATGAAGAGTCCCGGGACTCTTTCCCGAACCTAGGGCATGACTGATAAGCGTTTATCGCACCCATCATGCCAGCGCGATTGTACAAGGGATACAAATAAATCAGGTCTATTTATTAATTATGTTTACGGACTAATTGGTCATACTCCTACCTAGTAGAACTCCTCTTTTTGTTTACACTAAAGCTCTTAAGTTGAACACGTAAATTAAAAGAAGGTTTACCCTATAAATAATAACAAGCGATGTAGAAAGAAGGCCCAGATAAATTGGCAATACAGGTTGTTGACCTATGTATATCTCCTTCACGAAATCATGAAAGGTCCCAACTTACAATAGGTACTTATTCTTTTTTTAGGGTTCTACAATTCTCTTGAACTACGCATAAAATAAAAGATCTCTAATATTATTTTGATTTTATAAACGTATTCGATATTAAATTCTTTTTGTGTACACACACTTATTTTCACACATGTCATATATTTTTTCAGTCATGTTAATGTTATTTGGTACTCCTAATGATAATACATTAATTAAATTATTACCGGTTTTTAACTCAGGTATGTTACATTAATATACGCCTATTCATTGAAAACGTAAAAATTCAGTAACTATTCCCGATTTCGAATTTTTTTGGGTTGTGTTTTTAGTCTGTTGCTTCCTAGAATGTTTGTACCACGATACTCTAGCGACACCGGTATCGCTTATGGTTGGTATGGAAAGAGACATAATTGCGATAATTTTACTCCTACTGTGGAGTAGGAGGTGAACGACCTGTATTGCCATCTTATTTGGCACTTGGTATATGCTACGAGTATATCATCAAGAATAGTTTAGGATTATTACTCCTATATAAGTATATAATTTAACAACCGGTTGATGTTTTTTTTTACTTTCGATATCTACTAATTTTAGATGGCGTTCTGCAGCGTACACGATTACGTTCATTTTTCAGTTTTCTGGGGAAATTAGTTTTTAAAACTAGACTTTACTTTTTAAAAGCTTTTACTTAACTTGCAGTGTATGTATGTAGTTTGTTCGCGTGGAATCTTGCAACTCAATTTTGAAGCAGTTGTGTTCAACCGATTGAGCTGAAATTTGTATACTTACCTATGTAAGTTCGGTGACAATGCAATGTCATGTTAGCATCGAGATGATCTGATGATGGAGACAAAAGGTGGCCATAGGAACTCCTAAACGAAAAGACTTAACCCCATCGAGTTTGGGTTCGTTGGATTTGTCTTTAAAAGAACTTTAGTATTTTAGCTTAAAAAAGATTTTTTAATATTAAATTTATTACCACTAAACTCAACTGACTCCATTTTTTTCTAAGGTTAAAAAAAACATAATTCCTCTTCATCGCCTTCCTGAAACAATTCCCATCCATTCTACGCCAAAATTCCTAAGCCCATACCCTCGTCACGTGATCGCAGCCTATAAACGTTAATTGAGGAAGTGACGCGGCTACGAGGCTTTCACATCGGCTACTCACCATCCAGGGGTAACTAACGAGTCGCCACGCCACGCCATACATCTGTTTATACGGACTTACGGACAAACTTATCTTTGTGTATGGATTAGTAGTTAGTACGAAGGTTTTGTAGGAGCTTTTTTCTTAGGACCATTGAGTTTTTAGCCGACTTCAAAAAACGAGGAGGTTATCAATTTGACTGTTTTTTTTTTCTTCTTTGTTACCTCAGAACTTTTGACTGAGTGGTCCGATTTTCATGATTCTTTTTTTATACGAAAGCTGGTGCTTTCCGTGTGGTTCTATTTTGTTCAGTTCTGACAGTGGGATCCATGAAAATTCATGAAAAATCTATAAAAATTTAAGTCGGTTTATAGTTTTTTAAAATAAAATTAATTATTGGGCGTTTCTCTCCTTATCTTAATAATAATGTATTTTCTACTAAAATTTGTTTCTACAGGTAAACAATGTATCATAAGCTAATGAGGTTGTTTCCTTTATGTATATGTAACTCTACCCTAAAACTTTAGTGCTAAAAACGCATCGACTTCTCGCTCTACCTAAGTCAAACTTGTGTTTACATCCGAAAGCTACTCTGCCTCACAGACCCCAAGAGTGCGGCTAGAGTACATACGTGTAGCGACATAGATGATGTTGAACAAATCGAAGCAAAATAGGTAATTAGCCATTACTAAAACATAAAATTGAAGAGTAGTTTGTAAACTTAACTTAAAACGAAAATAATAAGTATATGATATGTAAAATATGGCGAATTTGCGTGTTTCACTATAAAAGATAACTTAAGAAATGAAATAAAATGCCGAAAAATTTTGGAAAGGCTTTGACAGGATTCAAACCCGCGTCCTCCCTTCAGTACGGGGATGTCATAACCGCTAGACCACAAAGTCGGATACCGATATCTCGATAATTTTCAACCGAAAATCTTTGGGACTTTGTACGGACTACAGCGCTGTTAGCTCCACCTACAGGGGAAACATTGAAGTTTATCCGTTTTATTTCCTTTTATTTCTTAGATAATTAACCGGAGTGCTTACGCACTATAATAACAAATAGGTACTAAAGTTAACGTAGGCTTGAAATAGTGTGCAATTTAAGTTCTCATTCGAATTGTAAAGTAAGTGGCGCAACACCGTTCAGTAAAACGAAAATATTAAACGTTTTGCATTTTAAATCAGAGCTCGTATTTAGTTTAATTGTTAGTTAAATTTCATTGGATTTGCTTTATAAAATCAGGTCCCATTTTTTTGTGGCTTGCCAAGTTGAACAACCTTATCTATCTTTTGACTCTGCTGATCTTTTGCTTAAAATAGTCTGTTTTGTGGCGCATATTAAATGGTAAATAATTACATCTGTACTGGGTAGGTGGTACTTCTTACTCACGGTATGATTTACGAAATACCTACTTCTCTTTATTGTGTCAATCTGGTTCATCCATTGAAATCTCAATCACTCGCTCGGTGTTAATGCATGTAATCAATGAAAGACCGAATTAAATGAATTAAACATGATACAAGAAGCGGTTTTTATTTCATTTATTCCATTTTATTCTGATTTATTTTCATTTGTTTATAAATCTCTCGGCTCTCGGCTGCGCTGAACATCATAGGGCTCCCTCCTAGTGCTGTTGACACGGAAATCAAATCTTCAAGACTCCGATGATGGCTCAGCATAAAATCCGAATGGGGGAGGGCAACCAGCAGAGCGTGTATATGGCTCGCCCAAGGCCTATAAGTCGTCCGAGATACTGCCAGAGCGACGAAGTTAAGAAAGACCTACGTTAACCTTTGTGCCATCGCTAGATGGCTGGATTGAAACACTAAGGGACCGTGACAATTGGCGATCTCTAGTGTCGGACGCCAAAATCCACTTCAAGTTATTGCGTCACGCCAGAAACTACTTGTAAATAAGGGCTCTACTTAGTAATTGAAAAGCAGCACTTTCGATACCTAGTGACGCAATTCCAGTCTTTTCCCTTTAGGGGATGTTTTTTTTATTACTGAATTCCCCATAAGGATTCTGTCATAGAGGTCTCTATGAGAGAATTCTGGACAAAGATGTTTTTAAAATGAAACTGCATTTTATAAACATCCACAAGTCCTGTATTGGCGGTTTTATCAATGAGGAAATAAAGCATTATTTACTACTTGTTTATTTGATATAGAAACATTCACTTCGCATAGTAGTATAATAGGTAGGTATTCTCTGCGAATACCAAGCAATGTGAACTTTTGAAAAAGCCTCTCACATGCGCTACGCCAATTAAAAAGCTCTCACACCAACCCGAATTCAGCTAAAAAAAATAAAATAACTAACCCAATTATACTTCGATAGGATCAATAAAAAACCGGGCAAATGCGAGTCGAATTGGCGCACGGGTTCCATACCGTTATCTATAAAAACGGAAATAAACATGTCTGTTGTATTGTACGGGAGCCCCCTAAAATTTGTATTTTAATCTGTTTTTTTTTTGTTGTTATAGCGGCATCAAATACATCATCTGTAAAAATTTCAACGTCTTACTATGAGTTATGAGTTCATGAGATACAGTCTAGTGACAAACAGTCCGCGGAGTCTTAGTAATCGGTTCCCGTTTTATCGTTTGGTTACGAAACCCTAATAACAAGATGAGTGCGAGTGGGACTAGCGCGCCGAGGGTTTCGAAAGTCAATTATGCAAATATGTACTGAAGGTACCTACCGGGTATAAGGCTAGGATTTTTTAACTTTTTTAATTTTTTTTCAAAAAGTATTATAACAACAAACTATCGCTACTACAACAAAAGTTGTGGACAACAGTAAAGTTAGTTAAATTAAATTAGAGTTAGTCGTGTCCATTTATATATTATATAAATTGACACGATTAACTTTAATTTACTTGCATATTATGCAAACCACCGCGCTACAGAACTTTCTGTCGTCACGAGTCACAGTCGGACGCGCCCTAATAAGGTTGCGTTACGTGTTATACAGCAAGCGTTCGTGCAGTCAGTTAGAGATTCTGCGAATTTCATTGCCCTTACTGCAAAGCTTTAAGTTTGCAACGGTATTTATTTATTTTTATTATTTAGAAGAAAACTCAATAAGCAGGTGAGTAACGATTTACGTTTAGTTTTGGTGTCGGTGTTTTATAAAAATCTTATGAAACTGTGGGTAGTCTCCTAAGTTACGCCAAAGAGAATAAAACTGCCTATGTTCAACCAAATTATAAACCCATTATGTACTAAATTGTAGATTTATTAAAATTACTCTAGTCTTGTGTTCCAGTCACCATTCGTCAGCCCATTGACACTCACTGAACTATAAAACCTAAAGACTTCCAAAGTCGCTAGGTTCCAATCGTTTTCTGCAAGAGTTGTGCCCAAAATCCAATATTGGAAATACGGGCATTGCTGCCGACACCCACCCACAGGCAGCTACGCAATTTGCACCTTAACGCCAACCCGAGGGGTTCAATTCAAGTGATCGCGGTCGTATAACGCTTTTGCATTGTGACTTTTATGGTCTGTGTACCACAGGTGTATAAATTCATCAGTTGGTTCCTCTGCGGTGTACATACAAAGCCGTCCAAATGTTTATTTTTTCAACTGACTAATAGTGTGCTTAAAGGTGGTAAGTAGGAGACTTTTATGGCTTTAAGTTCGTTTTGTGTGTGTGGTAGGTAAAAAAGCTTATAAAAAGCTTAGCTGGGAGCTTTATGCAACTTAATTAAATTCATTGCTTTGCACCAACGACCGGTGTGGCAGAAGATGTGGATGTGGATTTGGCATTGGGTCATAATATTTGTACGATCTTCAGGGTACCTATTCTAACTGTTTTCAATATATTTTCTATGTCAAAAAATATACATCTATATAATGTATTGTATTTGTATAATGGAGGTCAGTCAAAGACAGAAATTTTATATATCTGTCTTTGGCTGACAGTACTTACTTCCCGAAATCGTAGACACATAAACTTCAATGAACGCAATTAATCAAACATTCATACTATCATTCAATATTCTGAGCAGTTTCGCAGCATCATGCGTTACTCCTCTACAAATTGACGGTCAACTTCTGACACAAATTT
This sequence comes from Eupithecia tripunctaria, assembly GCA_955876795.1. NCBI lineage: Eukaryota > Metazoa > Arthropoda > Insecta > Lepidoptera > Geometridae > Eupithecia > Eupithecia tripunctaria. The sequence continues at coordinate 6,569,834 of OY041602.1, read as the reverse complement.
GCCAAAAGCGACGGTTTTTCTTTTCACCTGGCAACTTCTTGAATTTTGTTGGATTTGGAACGTTATGTGATAAGATTTAGAGTCGAGTAGGGTGGAGGAAGTTTGTTGGCAGGTAGAAGCCGTCATAAATTGAGTGAGGTGTCTCACCTCATAAGTTCTGTGATGATAACCCGCGTAACTCTCCTAAAGATGGATTGCCGCATCAGCGCGGGTAGGTAAATAATACTTGCTGCACACTTCCTCCCACAGTAATCCGGAACAGTTACATTGAGCACTGTCCGAGACCATTAATTACCATGACCGTAACAATCGGGGATGTGGAGAAGTACCTGCGACAGAAATCCGGCTTCAGTTTGAGAGTCGAGAAGTTGGATTCGCGCCGTAATGTGGCTACATAAACAGCTTGATAAATAGTAATTACTATCAAACAAGAAATACAAATCCATATATATAAAAATGAAACCCGTTTTCCGTTGTCACGACATAACATGAAAACGGCTTGACCGATAAGGCTGATTTTTTTTTTGTAGTTTTCTAATACTCTGTACAAGGTTCTCACGGAAAAAATATAAAGAAAATAAAACATACAAAATATACAAAATAAAGTAGTGCATCAAAGCTACGCTAGGGCGGTACGAAGTTCGCTGGGTCAGCTAGTTAAAAATAAAAATACAAATTCTTTATTAACAACGACAAGGGGCAATTTACTCTAATTCACTTTAATTTTTTGGCCACTAGCGGAAGAGTGAAAAAGAAACCACTAGCAAGTTTATATAAACTAATACAATCTTAGCATAACTAAGTCTAACTGTTCTTACATACTATTGTCGGTGTGGAACTGGGCGACATCCGGCCAAGCATTAACATCATTAACGTTATCATCTAAGGAGTAATAAATAGGCTTTCTTGATAAGATTTGGTTTTATGTACCTACAGTTTAAATTTACGAATAGGGAGCTCAGTTGCAAATGCGGTTGCAAATGTTTCAAATGTAAATTACCCTATGCTCTTTCTTTGGAGGAGATGACCTTGCTTAAGAGAGAAAGCTGCAGGCAGAAAGAGATAGGTATTTATTAAAATCCCAAAAAAATTATCTCAAGTCCCGTCGAAATTAAAAGAAAATTGAACTTTTTTTTACCACTGAGATGGTGATGGCTCACGCACGTTTCGCATTTACCTAAAGTAAGTACCACAAATGCCCGTTTCCGTTTAGAATTCCCGTTTTCAACCAATAAACACATGCATCTGTCATTTAATAGCGATCATTTAGTTTTATATACTTTTTGGACGGTATTTTGATGCTTTGAACTTTTGAAGTACTGATCGCGACCGCAGCCGCCACCGCAAACCGCACCTTCTAGGACCCAGGTACATGAACAAACATTGGATTGCAAATATTTTCATAATCCAATGTTGGCCACATTGGATTATAAAAATATTTGCACTCAGAAATCATTATTTTTCTCCAATGTTTGTTTTTTTATCACGATCGCAAATATTTTGGGTTAACCTTTGCAATAACGAAACCGTGTGGAGTTTATGTTTGTACAGGCCAAATAGTACAAATACACCTTTGAGGATACCTTATGCAGGGTAGTCAAATATACCTTCATATTCATATTATTTGGCTAAGGCCCCCTTATACAAACAGTTATAATGGGTAGTAATAATTTTATATTACAAACGGAGAAAAAATCTTACGAATTTATTTTATAGGATTTTTTGCATATTAATTGCTTCTGAGAGATGCCTAACAAAGACAACGACATATAAAATCAGATTCCGTAAATTGTTGAGGCTAGCGTTAAGAATTTACGGGAAAAAAGCAAGAAAAGCTAATTCTAGCATAAAAAAACAAAAACTTTTTAAATAGCTCATCAAATGTCTTAACTTATTAACAAAATTCTTCAGCAAACATTACGAAAAAGTTTTTTGAAAAGGCCGTGGGTAAAGGAACAGAATAATCTCTGAGTTGGTTTCTCGCCTCATTAACGTAAAGTCGGCTTTCGTTTGTATATGTTAGTTTTATTTTGGTTTTTAATATCATTGGAATAAGTGACGGGTTGTTCCAGGTTTATCCTCTTAAAATCCCCTTAAGGAGGAAAACTGGAATCAAAACAAAAACAAATCCATGTTTCACCCTTGAAAATTAATCTTTAAGTTTTAATAAAAAAGTATTCTATGGATATCGGGGTAATCGCTCAATATCAACTTAGAGCAAAATGAGGAATAAAAAACGTAACACAGAGCACAAAAGGCTCGGTAAGAACTCATCCCGTGGGATCAATTGACCTTATGAATAATTTGAATTGGCAACTGGGATCAGATCACTTAAATTATTTATAAAGATCATATACATGTATATCATTATAATCAAATAATAAAAACTAGTATTTGCTGACAATTGTATGTGATTTTGATAATCATTCATTTTATGATTTGCTATGAGCAACAGCGAGGAACAAAACTCATGAAAGATGAGCACAAAATCATAAAATTAAAAAGCCTGAACTTTGTTTAAGGCCCATACAGCAGCGAAAGTGGCGCCCCCAACTATTTTATCTTATTATTACGTTAAACGCAGGTATTTTTAAAAATCCTACGTTCAGCTTGTGGTATCTATTGTAAGCTATTTAATAATGTCTCTGTAATAGTTTCATTTTGTAAAGCTTAGGAAGAGATACGAAGTTGCGCTTTTTGGCCACCAAACTCTAATTTCGCATCTCCTCCTAAACTATACGAGATAAAATTATGAAAGAGGTACTAAATAATAGCTTATAATAGATACCACAAACTGAACGTAGGATTTTTAAAATTTCCATGATAAATGTAAAAATATGATAAAATAGGTATCGCTGTCAGATTGGCTCGGGTATTACATATTGTCCTTCGAATTTATAACTATAAAAGTGTCAGAATAAAAAATTAACCCCTTATTTGTCGGTTATAAACTGTCACAAAAACGCTAACCTTGGTTTTCTCAGCTCAAGTTACCAAAGTTAATTAATTGTTGGTTGTGGTTTCGAAAAAGAACAATTTATTACAATACTAATAACTAAATAAAAATAACTTTAAACCCTCGATAGAATGTGTGAAAACCAAAGAGAAATAGACAGATCATAGACTCCGCACAATTTGTTCACCCTTCGTCTCTATTCACGGCGCTTTGCGAACGCCCCGCGTTCCAATTGTCCATTTCACGCCTATAAAACAATTGTGGAGGGAAAGATTTATTTTTACGAGAATGCGGTATTCTCACGAGTGAATTGTCTCGCATGAGGGTGTAAAAAACCTATGCGCATACACTTTACGGTGTTCGATAAATCTGGGGGAAATTTCCGAAAGATTTTTCCGACGACACTTTCACGGAGGTGTGTTGTTATTTTGTGTTCGTATTGCACTATCTGATATTTTGTCTTTGTTGTTTTAAATTAGTTGGGTGATGTCTTGTTTCTCCGCGGTTGAAATGAAACTAACTTGATATTTCAGGTTTAGAACTACATGAGATGTATACTTTTGTTTTCAGAAATAGCAAGGTAGCAGTTGAAAAGCTTTCTATGACTACAAAAAGCTTTCTACCGTGTAGTAACTATAACATTCCATTAACTACAAAGAAAAAAAACATACAACAGCTGCGATACTATTCCGATAATTGTGCTGCAACCACTTATTTTATATATATACTTACAATTTTTTTTTTAAATCATAAATAGACCTTTGTTTGACCGCAATCTCACCTGATGGAAAGCAAAGATGCGGCCGTATCACGAAGGTCTAGAAGATGGCTACTGCGGACCACATTCCGAAACACAACAGAGTTGCTTCACGGACTGGCCTATTCCGGAGGGTGGTGACAAGCCACGGCCGAAGCCTACCACCAGAGGGTACCGCTCTTAGCACCACCCAGAGAACACGTGCAGGGTAACAGAGGGTCAACACCTACGGACGTGAGCGATACTCACTACATTATTATTACAAGTTCTGTGGCTGCAACTCTCAGCGTGTCCTAGAAACATTCAATACAGTTTGAAACAAAATAACCTGTTTGATGCACATTACAAGCCAAACTGGAATCTGTTAGCTACGGCCACATTGTCTTAAATGGCCACTTCCCATGATCGACCAGTTCCCTAAACAACAATATCCCTATAGGCTTTTTTTTATGCATTAGACGCTACAATCTTATTTAGAGGAGTTTGAAAAACTCTTTAGTACGTAGTCATTTTGTGCTAGGTAAGGAGTCATATATGAATGTAATATCTAGCTATTAACATTAGGTACACTAAAGTACGAATATGTTTGTCATTATAATGCTTGGTCGTTTACTACATAATAAATAACTGAAGTGGCAATGGGCCGGCTATATTTCCTGTAAAACCGAAAAATGCTGTGGTAAACGTGTTCTTGAGTAGAGACTGAGCCTTGGCCAGCGTAGCGGACACCGTTTGCCCACTGCGAGCAGATACTGGATGCGTTAAGAGTGTGCAATAACGCCGCTACGAGAGATATTTCTAGCGGGATGACAAGATATGGTTTTCTCGCGAGTGAGAAGTACGTACAGCAAATACAGTTTTGGCGCATTTTCTATGCGCCAAAACTGTTTTTACCTAATAACAAGTTCATGAGGCAACCAATTTAAAAATTAAGACTTAACTAAAGAAATACTTTTATGTTTTTAGAAAAACAAGAACCGACGAAAAAAGTGTGCTTTTCGTGAGATAAATAGTAAAATGTGTGCAAAACATATATTTTTCAAAAGTATAAGGTATCGAAAAACATTGACCAATCCTGTTTTTAAAAAACTTAATTCAAGATAAAAGATCGAAGTTCCCTAAATATGAAGACCTTCATATTCAGGGAACTTAATTTCAATTCATTCAACATTAATTTGATACCCTTATTTTAAAGTTAATTGCTTAAGACAGGGTGCTATAGCCCGTATTAGGGGATACCGATATCTAGCGTTGTACTAGTTAGTATTGCTATACACTAACCCCCTTACTCATAATAGTCTGCTAACTTAGCACACTGCCAAATCTCGCTCGGTCTTCTTCCTTCCTTTCTTCTTTTAATGGCGTCTACGTCTGGGTTGACATAATTTCGCCAATGTCCGTAATATTAGAGTAAAATTAAAATTTAAGCAACGTTGTTCGGTACTAAAAATAGATAAACGTAGTGAATTCTTCGATAAAATGTTTTTCAAAAAGATATATGAAATTTACAAAATTATGGGCAACGTTGTACGGTAAGGTTTGATCCGAAGTTCAGTTAGTTTTCCTGTCTTCTTCTATTGACATAAGTCAAGTCGGACAGAGAAATAACACTACTGAGCAGCTGTTTCATTTCAGGTTAGCAGAACATTATGAATAAGGGGGTTTTGTATGCTATGCAATCATAGCTGTGTGGTGCTGGCTTAGAATTGGCACCACCCCATATCTTCCCGTGGGTGTCGTAAGAGGCGACTAAGGGATATCCACCGGGGGCGGGCAGCAGCGCCCCCTGCAGAAAAATTCTACCACTGAACTGGCATGCCCAGCATAGGGATTATGGGCATTACTCCCCATTAGATAAATGCCAACAAAGGTGCATAGCAGGGGAAGGCCTGCGTCGAGCAGTGGACCAAAACAGGCTGTTGAGGTGGGTCGTTCGTCAACTCACACCATGAAGACGACCTCTGTGGCGTAGTGGGCGAAGGTCTGCCTGCGACGCAGGAGGTTGCGGGTTCGATTCCTGCCTCGGGACAAATGTGTGTACGATCTGCAGACATTTGTTTAAGGCGTTCTGGATGTTTACTACATATAATAAAAAATATCTGTCTATGTACTGTATTGCATTATGTATATTAGTTTTCTAGCACCCATAACACAAGTTCTGCTTAGCTTGGGGCTTGGTAATGCTGTGTGAATTGTCCAGCATTATTTATTATATAAATAAAAAATAAAAATAAAAAAATCTTGTCCAAACTCGTGTTAGTTGACAAACGACCCGCTGAGGTACCTCAACGGGTCTATATGTTATTTATTATTCATAGAAAACTCTGAACAAATGTGTGTTACGGTAGGTAATCAAAAAAAATATAAATTTTAAATTATATACAATGGTAACCTAAATTTCGTTACATTTAAACGTTTGTAGCTAGGTACTTAAAAGTCCCAAAATACATCACAAGCTGTTGTTGTATTTCGTGAACGTTGTTATTACGCCTCTGTAACGTATAGCGCCTAAACATCGCCTAAATATATATTTTTTCCGACTAACAACCCATTGGTTGGCACAATGTGTAAAGCTCGCAGTAAGTTAGTTCAAAATAGGCTTTGGCCTTGTTTTTATTGTATTTCACGAACTTAGTCATTCCACCAAACTTATTACATAGGTTATTTTCATGCATGCCTATAAAGTTTCCTAACTGTTTACAGAATGATTTAATAAAGACTGAATGACAAAGTGAAATATTACGGAGTTAATACTTTTGACAAAGAGAAGCGAATCTGTCTACTCGAAAAAGTTCGGTATGCTGAGTGTTTACAGTATTCTGAGTGTGTACTGCCATACTGTTTACTACAAAGTTTACGTTACTTTATTTCCTACGGAAATATGACAGCGCTCCAAGCGGGAAGTTTACATAACTTACACTTCCATAGAAAATTTAACTAACGCAAACTGAAGTAAACAGTATGGTGGGCTCCGCACGTTTCGATTTTTATCGGTCTGACATGTAACGAAGATTATTGGAGATGTTTTTTTATGAAAAACTATGTAGGTAGATATAGAAAATAGTACAAATATTCATGTTCATAAACACATAACCGACTGCTAAAACTTAAACCTCACTCTGCCGTAGTCAAGTAAAAAAAACACGGCCAATACACTGGTTTTGAATTTGACATTGCTTAGACCCGGAGTAATTGAGTATTATTACTGTGTTGTAGGTATGTGTTTTGTGCCCAGGGCCTACATAAGTCACGGGGGGAAAAGGGGGACCAACATAAATGCATTTACATAATAGCTGCAATTTGGAAACGGGCTGAGCCTCCCTCGCAGCGGCTTGTTTATAGTAAAACTAGCTTCTACCCGTGGCATCGCACGTATTTTTCGGTATAAAAGCTGTTATTCTAGGTCTACATCCGATCTATATAAAATTTCTATTCGATCCATTCAGTATTTTTGGTGTGATTAAGTAACTAACATCATAACATCATATCATCATAACCTACTGTTGATGAGGCCCTTATTTCATCTATGATCCAGATCTATGTCATATTGTGTTAAGTATATCAGTCGTCTAGTACTTGTAGGTAACACGCTCTTTTTATTTTGGGGCTATTATACAATTACTTACCTAGTGTAAATATCGCAGGGAAATGGTTGAATCGGTGATTTCACCTGGATTTATCAAATCACAGGAAAGCATTTCCTGCGATTTGATAAATCTAGGAAACTGCGGAAAATAATTGATCTTTTAAGTAAAACAGATCAATCAATTTTTGCGTCGGTGATTCTAGACATCGAGAAAAATTTTAGTACTAAGTCGACCGACTTTGTTCTAAAATTTTTATCGTATCAGAATTAGCTGGCGTCTGGAATCACGGCTTTTCGGCTTATTACTCTCAATAACGTGGCACCTTGTAGTATATCGATGGTTAGGATCACTTTTCTTTAGCGAGGATATTAATGATCTTGAAAGGGCAAGAAAGGTTTTTCAAAAGTATTCGTGGGTCAATTATTATATCAAGCAGTTTATATATTAAAAAATTTACTTGTCTAAGTTCTTATTTTGTAAGTCTAAAGAAATAAACGATTTGACACTGACTCTGACTCTGACTCTGACTCTGCACATGTCACCAAGAATTAAAATGTAATCCCTGAAAATAAGAATGAAGTTATAATAATAACGCTATAATTCTTTCTACTTTTTGAACATTTTCAGGGAAAAAACTGACAAGTATTTTTCCCTGAAAATGTACAAAAAGTGGAAACAGTTCTAGCGTTATTTTTTAATTATCCTGCAGCCTGAAAACTCGAGATTAATCTGTAAATTGCAGCATTTGCTTCTGTCAGGCAAGTCTGTTAGATTTAAAGTTACAATAAAATAGTTTATGTTATTAGGTTGCCGCCAGAACGTTGAATCAGCAACTTTGTTGAATAGCTATCCAGTTTACAAAACGACGCCATTCACCTAAGTGCCTAGGCTAATCGATGAACGAACGCCGAAATGAACGTTAAACAGTATGGGACAAGCTACGCGCACATAAATTCAATACTGCTTCTGCACACAAAGGCACAAAAATGTGCATTCAAATAAGGGATTTAACTAATTTATCTATCAAAGCCTAGTGGTCTGTCATCTATTTAACGCCCTCAACATAAAATGTGGCTAAACGTGAGTTAGCCCATATATGAATGCATATTTTGCTGTGCGGTAGAGCGGTGCGGCACTATTAAACGCCGCCGTTTAGCCATCAAGTCAAATTAAATGAACTCGATGTTCCCAACAAAGATGTAGGTACACAGGTACTATAGAGCAAAAAAGTCAACGATAGAACGAGAAAAAATTCTAAAAATTATACGTAAGTAGAAGTAAATCAGAAGATAATCAAAAACTTGAGTAGAAGCTCAGTTCTTCAATGTTAGTAAGCTGTAAAAGAAAAAGTCCAGAAAATTCTATTCGTATCTAACGACTACACGCAGCTGTGTCCGATCCGATGTAAAAACTTTATCTTTCCATTGTATAAAAACCTTATTCAGTTAATAGAAAGAACTTTTCACGCGAAAACTTTGAAACAATCCACTTCTTTCCTCTTTTATAAGATAGCGGTCTGAACTGGACTTCTATGCTCGCTTTATGGCGGTTGCTGACAGGGAGCATTAGGTTGTAATGTTATTTGGTATTTGAATATAGATCAAACGAGCGCCGGTTTTTTTACCAAGCACTCCACCTCCCAAAATGGAAACAAAAATACTGAATCGCCTTGAGGGTTGGTTGACTATTCGGACTCAACTTCTTAAAATTACTAAATAATAGCAAGCGGAGCGAGCAGAGATTTTTTTTAAATTAACTTCTTATGATGGCTATTTAAGCCAGGACCATAAGCAGCGAAGATAGCTGCAACATTTTTTATTTTTTCCGACGACTATAATTTGCAATAATTGTTGCTGGTTTGTGGTTTGCTTGTATTTTATGTCCTTAACGCTGCGTTGTGTATCTATCTCCTGATGCAGCTTCTTTTCCATGTTACCTATGTATTTGTATTATGCACGATTGTCTTTTTCTTCCCGTTTTTGGCGGATACGTTAGCAAACAACCCCTGGGATGGTATACTGTCTGAAGCCTGTCACTTTATCTCTTTTCGTATTTTGTGGCATCGTGTTGAGTTAATAAAACAAACAGCTTTTCTACTGGGAAGATAAAATACAATGTTATTTTTCCGAGTTGCTAAAATAAAATTGCGCTTGCTTTAGTTTCAGATAGTAAAACCAATTTGTCTATACTGTGCTTTGCAACAATGTTTTTAAATGAATGGAGAAAAAACCGACTGTTCTTTTAGGGTTCAAAGATTGTTTGATTGATTTCTTCTTAAACAGGTACTGCATAGTTAGTATTCAGGTTAATTTCACATAAGAAGGTATTTTATACCTGGACTCATCAGATTTTCTGTGCGCTTATCGCCTCTTTTAGACTTAATAATAATAACATGAAACTAAGAGTCTAAAACTGTTCAACCGCATATCTTCTTCGCCAAAGCAAGGGTTTGATTATATTTATAGCTTTTTGTGTCCTGTGGCAAAGGCCTTCCCAAACCTAGGTCTCAATTTTACTCCATTATGCTACTTCAACAACACTCTGGTACAAAAATGAGTTGAATTTATACCAGTTATTTAGACTTGGGATATCGGTTCTGTTCTGTTAATTACACTCTTTTGAGTTAAGTCGATTAAGATGAGACAACATAATGTTGCTAATAACACGGTATAACAATATATTATCACATCTCCAACAATGTCATAGCTGTCGTAGTTACCTAAACCAGGTATGGCATTGTTGGAGATCACAATGACGTCATAATAGCTAGCATAGCACCAATCAGAAAATCATGTCATGAAATAAAAGAATATAATCGAGACATTTACAACGAACATTAAGAAAAGGTAGAAATCGGACTGTGACTAACATTCGTGGGCGCACGCGGGAGTACTAACTTCTTTGACCATGGCCAAAAGCTCCCCAGTTTTTAGTGTACTCGTAAATGCGGTCTTACAGCGGATCTAACGTCCGGCTTTATTCACCATTTGTATCGGCTTATCTTTGTTTTATTGCACATCTCGTTTAATAAAGGGCGGGCGATAATTTTCTGACGCTTTTACGGTAATTTCGTTCAGTTATTTAACAATAAGAAAGTTTTGTTCCTTCATGCCAAACACATAAATATTTATAAAAATACGTTAATGTTAGCTAGGTAGAAAATAATGTTATAACTTAGGACATATTAGTTTTCCTTTGTCATCTTACCGGGAGTATTAAAATTTAAATAAGTGTGGATACGACAATGGCATCAAAAAAATTGTCAATGAAGGACTCACAAATACGTTGAAAAAATATATCAATCTGTTTTTCATAACTTTCTCGATTAGTTTAGCAATTATTTGAATTAAAGTTAGAGGCCTTTCCTTTGTAGATTGGTTGCATTTTTACTAGGTTCAGGGTGTCTGCAAGTAGGCTTGAAGGCACTTCTTGAAAAGCTTGCATAAAATGTCATACATAAGAGATGGTAGGGGTAGTCAAATGTCGTGTAGACTTATCGTGAAAAAAAATAGGTTCAAATAGGTTTTGTTTGAACAATCATAAAATGCGTGAACATCTACCCGATTTCTCTTGCACGTCTTACATCTTTGCGTATTCTAAGCCAATGGTATAATGCACCTTTTGCAATCTCATAACCTACATCAACATCATCATCGACCTGTATAAGTCCACAGCTGGACATATGCTATCAGCTTGCCTCATCCAGCATCAGGACATCATCCCACGTATAATTGTTATAAAATCTATAACCTCTAATACGCAATTAATACGTAGGATTAGGCTTACGACTTATTAAAAATAGATAAATTTCAAAACATGTGCCGGTGGGTGTGCCTATACATCTTCATTCTCTCTCTTTTTACATTCTCTGGCTGTGGATTACAGAACTCTGCTCTCTCGTCTGCAGAACTTCTATGGTTGCAATAATCTAGTGCCAAGCCACGAATCTAAAAAGTTTTGAGTTCATAAATCTCTACAACACACTTTACGCGTACCCGAGCCGCAAAGACCCGCAAGCAGCCTCAAGAACAAGCAATGCCTGGCAAAATTCTCATTGTCCTTGAAGCCACTCGGAGTTATGAGTTTTGTTTCTAAGCTTTAGTTGTTTAATGTTTTTTTGCTAAGCTTATCTTACGATTCTATAAAGAAATAATGTTTTGTGATAAAACGTTATTTTCATTCATAAAATCTTTAGGTATGACGTTATTTTTTGAGTCCGCGGAGGCCCATCTGAAAATAATTTAATTTTGTCAGCATTCTGATTTACCCGTGGTTTCATGGGTATTTTATTTTCGATTTATAAGATTCTTTTCTATTGTGAACGGAATCTTAAACATACAGCGAAGCCATGGAGCCTACCACCTTCATAATAAAGGAAAACATTATTTCGATCTTGTGTGTTGTAGTGTTTTGAAGCCACGATTGCTAAAAGTTTTCTTTATGGTATTTTTTTTAAATAGATGTTTTGCACACATTTTGCTACCTTACTTTTTACCTCAGGAACTGCACATTTCTTTTCTTTGGTTTTTGTTTTGTTAAGAAACCTAGAAATATTAATGTCTTTTTTATTTTTGATTGGTTGTTTCATTAACTCGGAATTAGGTAAAACAGTTTTGGCGCATACAAAATTTGGTGCACGTCTCTGCTCTGTTCTTCTCACTCGAGAGAAAACCATATCTTCTTATCCCGCTTGAAATCTGTAGCGGCGTTATTGCATACTCTTAAGTGGAAACTCAGTCATTATTTAAACACTAATATTGTTAATACCTGGTTAAACTGTGTAAATATCACTACCTATGAATATAATTATTAAAACATGAATGGACGGCGTAATTATTGAAAAATTCCCCGTCAATGAACCTGAAATTTACTTTTATCCCAGAATGTTGAAAATAATCTCACCACAGACAGAGTTGCAGTGAATGCTGCTATTTTCGGCTTACATACTCAATATTTCTAAAAAAACTAGCCAAAATAAATATTTACGAATGACGAATGATTTACGAAGAAACGAACAGACAATGTTTTTTATTGGAGAGGAGGCTTTTAAAATAAAATAAATAAAATAAAAAAGCCATTTATTCCAAAACCAAAAGTAATAATAATCGTGTACAGTAATCAATAACTAAAAAATAATATAAATTAAATAATAATATAGCTTTTAAACATAGTATTTCAAATTAAAGTCAAACAAAATGAATAAAAAAATACAATTAAACAATTACCTACCCAGATTGAATTTTATTTTATTTTTTTGATTAAATTTTATTATTATTTTAGAAATATATTCAATTAAACAAAACAACCTAGATATCATTTATTTGTTTCTATTACAATTGCATTCATTCTATAACTAAATATAACTTTACGTCGATTAAAATTTTAGTACATATTTTTGTTGTTTTGGACCCCTTTCGGGTACAGGCCTCCTCCAGTTCAATGTACATTAAAATCGCAGTTTTTTTGTAATCTAGCGTTGTCCTGGTAAGTTGCCACGTTTTATCTTGATTTATCTTAATTATTCTTCTTTTTCTTCCATTGGCATTCAGCAAAATATAAAATATTAAACGTTGAATGTTGAATGCGTTTTCTGAGCTGGAGGGTTTCGGTCTAGCTCTCCCGCGGTGACCAGCCGTATTGGGATGCTTGTTTACGATTTTGTGTTTTTAAATATTATTATTTTAGGATTATTATAGAAGTTTTGACAAACAGTGTTATTTTGCGCTCCGTCATTTTTATTACTTGACGGTTGTCGCAAAAACTTTATCGAGACCGTTAGATAATCGCAAGCAATCCACTATTTCGACTACTCAAACAACCGTAAGGTTGGTATGGTGGAATAAGACACTGATCAACGACGCGTCTCGTAGTGACCGCTGCTGGTTCAAATCCCCTGAACATATAATTTCTTTTTGCATTCTTTGTTTTTGTTTCCAAAGATTTTAAGTATGGATACGATTATAAAGGCTATAGCTGCGATTGGACAACAGATTCAGGACATTGATAACAAACTCTCATCAAAAATTGATATGCTGGATAGAAAAATTAGCACGCTTCAACCACAACTTCACGAATTAAAAATGAACCAGCAGAGACAGGAGGAACGTCTTGACTATCTTGAAAAAGAAGCGAGGAGCCGGAACTTGGTACTATTCGGTGTACCGGAGGAAGAAAAATCCTATACAGAGTTGGAAACACTAATGCTGAATATTTTGAACAATGAGCTCCAATTAAAAAGTAATGCAAGCGAAATCCAGCATGTACGACGCATAGGGAAAAAAGGAGACAAACCAAGACCTATAAATATGGGATTCTCAACTTATAGCAAGAAAATTCTTATCCTAAAGAATAAACACAAACTTAACCATTCTGGCTACTACATAAAAGAAGATTTTGCACCAAAAATCCTACAAGAAAGAAAACAGTTACAGGAACATTTGAAAAACGAATTAAAAAAGGAAATCAAGCGTTTATTAGATACAATAAGCTGATTATTCGAGCACCTACTTCTCCGCTGAAAAAAATACGTAATAAAGAAAATAATTCTGAGAGGACATTACATAGTGAAAATGGCCCAAAGATGAGCAAATTGGACATAAGCAGAGCCGCAAAAAAACATATAAAGCACAACGAAAACAGAAGCATAACGCGGTATCTAATGACACATACAATAGAAATACCTAAAAAACAAAAAGCAGAAAGCGCCACCTCTTCAAAAGAGGAGGCTTTTACTGCATACAAATTACCCCAAAGGCGAAATGTACCATTTTGGTTACTCAGCAAAAACTGTATGACAGCAGTGGTGCAGCCGAAATTGAGATGATGACAATATAAGTTCTCTAAGAACTTCCCCTAAAATGGCCCTGGCCCTGTTGTCAAAAGAGTAAATAATGGCTGTTCTCGTATCGTGTTACGAAGAATTATATACCTAAATTAATGTTTTATGTTTATTTGTAAGAACATCAATTATTATAATTCACCTATCAATAATAAAATAGAGATGAATCTATACTATTTTGTGGCCTTATACCGCCGAAACGGATTTCACAACACCGTCGAGTAAAATTGTATACTGACCGCTACCGCAGGCCGCGTTAGTCTGTGTTATTAAATTTAATGAACTATAAAATGAATCTCACTGGTGTATGTGAAGTTACAAATAAATACGCACCTACTCCTTTTTCGAATACTATAAAATAAACATAAATAAAGTTATAAGGGTTTGGCCAATATGTGGATGATTCTAGTTATTTCAAAGGGAAACAAAACATTCATCAGAAAAGGGCATCTTTATATTAGTTCCTACTGTCTTGCATTCAACAAAACCTGAAACACTTCGAGTGTGGAGTCGTTTTCCTGTCATCGTTAATATTCAGTAAGCTCCGCTCGTGATTCTCAAGCAAAAACAATATTTGCATTTCAATCTTGGATTAGTTCAATTTTGTCGCTTCTGTTCCGTAACAATGTAAATAAAACTAATCACGCTTAAATTTATTCATTGGCGTGTCAGTTTTTCTTAATATTCTGTCAACGTTTTCAACCGAGTTTCGAATTTATATAGGAGGAAAGCTTATCTACGGAGTTTGACATAGGCTTCATCGAAAAAGGTTGATATAAAAAAACTGATAAATTTTCTCGTGTAAAAATGTATTAGTACCTAGATTAAACAATATTTTATCAGTAACATTTAATGGAAACAACGCCTACTGTTTCAGAAGGGCTCGGTTTAAATGAATTAAAATAATTGAAGAAACTCTTAAGAAACTTTATAAATATCATAAATTTACTTGAACACTCGTATGTAAGAGTTTATACGAAACGCTATGCAACAAACATGGAACTTTGCAGACAACGAGTTTTTGAAGAAGATTACATACGTGTATTATTCACAAACGAAGAATACTCAGTTTATCAGAACGACAAAATATCACTTTTTTTTAAGACGAAACACAATTTTTAACACGGGAGACATCAAAAAGCAGTGGATGTACAAAGAAAGGCCGTTGCACTTATAAGCAGACACATTTAGGTTACCTTACCTTACCTTCTCAATTTTAAGATAATTTATTTTATTCTTACACTTTATTTTCTCCTTTTCTAGAATCATCACTTACTCAAAGCCTAAGCAGAGGGATTTACTAGGCCTTCATTTTTTTCATAATTTAAATCAGAATTTAAATCACAGAATCATAAAAGCTCACGAAGAGTAATCTGCATTCTAAAATGGCCCTTACGGCTCTATAATATGAAAGTTCGATATGTCAGCTCCGATTTGTTTTGGAGTTTATAAATCGAATCAGGAAATAATTGAGGAGACGAGGTTTAATTCACTTCATTATAAGGAAAGCCAATTTTCAAGTACGCGAGAAATCGTCTCTGCCTTACTCCATAAGTAAGGTAAATTATGGTTTTTATGACTTCTAAATTCAAAAAAGTAATTTAATTGTTCTAATGTGTATAAGGCCCATTATAAATTCCAAAGAGCTCAACCAAAATAGCTAAAGAAAATTATAATTCTAGGATAAAATAAAAAATTCATTCACATTCTGAATACAAAGCAATAACAACTCTTACGAACTTGCTTTTATGGTTAGAAAATAGAATAAAATAATGTTTCCAGCGTCCTGGATAGCTTTACATAGGGCCAACTTTTCCTGCAAGCTTTTATTTCATTATGTATCAGCAAATAATTGCAATTGTTGTGCATTGGGTAAGCGGAAAGAGCAAAATTAGAACCTACAATAACGAAGTTTGGAAAGCCCATTATGGCGCGCCGGTAGCTTTTGGTAAACCAAAATGCTTCCGTGTCTGCTGCAGTTGTGGCACGAGTCAAAAACTTCAGATTTAATTAGAAAACCGTTTGGGGATACATTTGGGGAAGAATATATTTTACACTTTCAGTGAATAGACTTTCGGAGACTGGACATTCAGGGAATTAGACCTAATAGACCGAACCCAAACCCACGAGTCGATTGCGTTTGCTTGTTTAGATTATTTTTTACCAGAAACCTGCACTAGACTTATAAAATTACGTAAACCACAGAATCAGAACTGCAATCAATCAAAACTGAAATGCATACGGTATTAGAACGAATCACGCAATTGCGTAAGAAACCTGTACTAGACTTATAAAATTACGTAAACCACAGAATCAGAACTGCAATCAATCAAAACTGAAATTCATACGGTATTAGAACGAATCTCGCAATTGCGTATACACATTGAAATTAAAATTCAAAAAGTTTTTTTTGCAAAAGGGGGAAAACTGAACTTTAAAAAAAACAGTTTTCCCTCTTAAGGGGGATTTGTCAAGGGGGAAAAGTGGAATACCCTTCCGTTCTTATACGCTGTTTGTTTGCTCGCTCTCGATCGGGTTTTAGCTTCACTGAGCCATGGCCTATTTGATGTGTTGCAACACTCACAAACTTTTCTACACTAAGTACCTAATTACTTTCTTACTTTTTATAGTGCTTGTCTGAATAATGAAACCTATTGTACCTACTTTTGTTTGAATTATAGCTCTATGTAAATTTTTATGTGTGTGTCTGTGTACCAAATATTTTTTTATCTATCTATCTATAAAAATTACCATAGCTAAAGGCAGAAATGGATTTTCATACACTTTTCCCTCCCACTAAACGCGGGAGAAATGAAATTCAATAGAGTTTTCCTCCCGCGTTTACTACACCGGAAAAGAAGGGGTTTCTACCTATTTTTTGGAAAAGGAATAGGCAACTTTCTGAGCAGGTGCAGTATAACATATATTTATACGCTATTGTTATGTAATGTTACTTACAGTGTTGGTTATGTTTACATCAATCTTACCAAAGTTTCAAGTAGGTACCATGATTAGAGTTAGTTTTATTGTATAAAATTGAACGTGAAGCAGCTTCAATGAGAGCGTGGGCACTTTGTATGCTGGCTCAGATACTAAGTCGAGCACATCAAAAACGTAATAAGGTCCTTATTGAAATTTTGGAAAAAAAATAAGGTCTGTTTTGAACAAAAGTTTTCTGAAACTAGCTAACCTAGCTCTTCAGTAAGTTCAAATAGTTTGAAATGCCGAAGATTCGCCGATCGGCAAATTATCCCATTTGTTTTAAAGAAAGAAGATTAGGTATCTCAGCTGATGGTCGCCACTTTAAAAAAAAACCATGAACAATGCCGATGAAAACAAGGAATTTGCACGATCCCATCTCTTCCCATGGGTGTCGTAAGAGGCGACTAAGGCGTATCCACCGGGGGCCGGGCAGCAGCGCCCCCTGCAGAACAGTTCTAGGATCTAAATGCGAACCCGCTGGCCCAGCGTGGGGATTATGGGCTTACCCTCCATTAGATAAGGTTCAGGTAACAAAGAAGCTAGTATAATCCAAATTTTACGTAACTAGGCTACTAGTCTTCCTACTCCAGTAATCTACAATTATTACTGGAATGTATCACCAACTGGTTGTAGGAACTGACGAAAATCCATTAAATCTGACGACAAAAGCGTACCACAAATTGAATCTAAGACCTTTAATGTTGGTTCCGCGTAAATTGCCAATTTGGAGGCAATCAGCGCTTTTATTAACAATGCCACAGTAAACTGAGCTGAGCTCGGAACTACTTTATTTGACACAGTGAAACAACTATACCATATCCATCCAGCATGGAGTATATTAGTAAACAAACCACGATACAAATAACAAAAACTCACTTGCTTGACGTCGAGTTTCAGATATTATATCTGTAAGCTATTTTTATTGAAGGGAGGATCTAAAATCGACAAGTAATGTAAATTACGTATAAATGGACGCACCAACAAAGTGAATTTTAGGTTAAGTATGGGCGGTTTGTTTACGTTTATGCTTCATTCAAAATGGACACAGTATAGGTATAGGTAGGGTCAAGAGGGTAGTTTGTATACTGAATATTTTTGCTCGGTGCTAGATATAATCTGCAAACTGATAGCTTAGGTAGGTTTGATCTTGTTATTCAGCATTATTTACTAAGGTTCAAGTTTCTGCCCGTGTCTCGGACTTATTGTTTTTTTTATCAAATAAAGATTTAAATCGTTTTTCGTAAAAATCATATTTCAAGGAACCTACTAAACTTTTCGACAAAGAGTTACAACAATTTTTTTATACCAAGTATTTGAGCTCTTTCTCAAGCTCTTTCTTAAGTTATTCAGAAATAACATTGAGACAAGGAGAGCCATTGTCGCCAAACATTTTTTTATGTACTCCGATACCAAATATCAAAATTAGACTGGAAGAAATATGGTATTTTCTAAGCAACTATAGATTCGCAGATGATAATATAGTCTATTCTCCAAAATCTCTTACCAGGTAGGAAAAATTATATACGAACTATGTACCATCAGCCAAGTCATATGACTCTAACTTAACACAAGGAAAACAAAAGTCGTAAAAACAGCACCCAGAATCCTTAACTAGTAAATCAAGAACCTATTGAGTAGGTATATGGAAAGTTATATTCATCTTGGCAAACAAATATCAATTAATAAGACAAGACACAAAGAAGAAGTAGAAAAAAGACACAGATTCAGAAGTAAAATCTCGAATTATTGCCAGTAAAAACAAATCGAAAAAATATTGGATCTACAGAGAAAATAATAGAATAACGATGCGAGTGCTCGGAATATCAAATTGCGGAACCAATTACATCACAGAAGGCTATTTTTAAGAAGAGAGATAACTTAGCTTGGACTGGAAGAAATGGTTACTGAGTCTTGAACTCACTGACACCTTGAACTTCCAGTTCCGTGAAGGGGATTCCTTTCAGCAGAATTAATGAGTAACTTGCTGTCAATAATAAATAGGTAAGCAAACGATGTGTTTCTTGTTATATCTATAGTGGGTGAAAACTAATTTTCATTAGCAATAATTTTCGAATATATGTTCAAGTTCTAAATGGACAATTAGCAAGTCAACAGATGGACTTGAATTCTTTAAATTTATTCGACGTCCATTACTGGCGCTTGCGAATTGCTTTTGCGCTGTCTTGGCAGTGGTGTGGTGAAAGACAGGACAGTCAGCGTTTTAATGTGCCTTGGAATGTTTATCGTGTGGTAACTAGGTACCCGCTTGATATGTTTGGTTTTAAATAAAGAATTGAATTGAATTGAATTGAATGTAAAAATTGATGGATAGAAAAAAATCCGAGTATGTGCAATATTCACACATTTTTCGGCCAGCATACTATGCTGGCTATTACTTTTAATACAAATCAATGATACTTGTTCCACTATTGTTTAAGTAGCGGCTTTTATAACACTGCACTGATTAGAACGTTCAAAATGTAACGGCAACAAAAGGTCTATTTAAACTTGTTCAAATCCATCACTCAAATTTCGTAATTTTTTACCGGACAACGGTTTTGGGGTAAGAAAGTCACTCACTACTCAACTACGTATACAACAGTTTTAAGACAGTGGAATCAGCTTATTCAGATATCCACCGAGTGTTAAGGTCGATATGTATAGTTATTTGATGTCCAGCCCATCTCAAGCTTGCCTTAAAAAGATCGCTCATAGCGATAAAACCGCACTTCTTACTTCCACTATTCTTATGGTGGGTACAGACCAAGTGAGCGAGAGTGAGCGAATGCAAATGAGTGGGATTCAACGAACGGTACATTCGTTCCATTTTTAGGGTTCCGTACCCAAAGGGTAAAACGGGACCCTATTACTAAGCCTCCGCTGTCCATCTGTCACCAGGCTATATCTCAGGAACCGTGAACCAGGAACCGTAAACAAGAGTCCGATTCGTACTTCGCCGGTTTTATTATTTGAGGCCCTTTCGGCCCACTTTCGTTCATTAGCCTTCGCTTACTTTCGCTCGCTTGGCTGTACCCGGTATTTCTGTACCAAAAATAAATAGTTAACTATCTTTCCAATACCCTATTAACGTGTACTTAAATGTGGGCGTTTATGACTTGCACCAGCTGACTAGAATCCATTTACATGAGATGCCTGGCTCGAGATTTTCGACGGAGAAGGAGACGAGTGTATGACTTAGGATATTAAAAAATAACGTAGAAAATCCCGACTGCACCACATTTGCACAATTGTAATGTGTATCGAAAGATAACATGACTTTTCCAATACATTACTGAGCCAACGAACAGTGAACTGAGTCTTTTTCATACCCTAGTCTCGTAATATCTACACCGATTGGATCTGATACTGATTTGAAATATTTTTTCTTGTACCTATCTATGAACTTGTGACAGAGAGGATAGGTATCGAATATCTTTTTTAGTTTTTTGTTTTCTTTTTCTATATACATAATTAAAAATAAATAAAAACTGACTTTCGACCATAGTTAATATTTTTTAATCTTATTTCCTTTAAATAATAGCTTTTTCCCAGGTTCACAATAACCAGTTAGTTACTAGCTTTTCAAGAAGTTACAACTAGATACTTCGCGTCCAAAGTTTAGTGTTGATCTGGCGCGCACTAATTCATTCATAAAAGTGGTGAGGACAACACGTGTCTATGTCTCCACGACTCGCTCTGTTATACGGTAAGTAATCACTTTTCATGTCTTGGTATACCGCAAGTGTTGATTACCATGTAGACTATAAAGTCGTTTATACTAATACCATTATTTTGATGATTGAGGTAAATGATGCCGTTTGTGTTCCAAATTCCGAATTGTTATTTTCGTGGTATTGTATAAAATTGTGCCTTTTCGAGCGTAGATCACATTCCCAGTGAGAACTGAAAAAAATATCAACCCGAAAATCAAATTTTCTGTCCGGTGTCTTTGGTAAGCACAACTTAATATATTTGGGTCTAATTTAATCCATTGCCTTTCGAAATATTTTTGGAACTTAATCACATCTTCGGTTTTAGGTGACATATCCAATATCGAATGCCAAGTTTCGGAAATATGATTAAAAGGCAAAAGAGGCAACAGGGATGCTAACCTCGTCAATTTACGTCCTTCGCTACTGGCTGTCAATTTTATGCCTTTTGCTTTCTTCCAAACATTTTTATTAAAATGATAAAAACAAGTGGTCAACTGACAGTTCGGGAAAACGGTTCTAATTGCATTCATTGCTGCCTCCTCATAATCGCACTTAAAGCTTTCCATACGCACTCCCAGTTTCTCGCTAACCAGTGTAAATAATCGCGTATAGGTCTCCTCTGTTTTGTCCGGTAATAATGCGTAAATCACTGGAATAACGTTTGTGGTCTTTTTGTTTGAAAATAAATCCAGGTGCAGTGTATATAATTGGTAAAACACAAGAGGGACACAGGAAAATGTTCCATCGCCGAAGAAATCTTTTTTTGAATGATTTATAATTAGTGATCTTGCTAATTTTGAACAAAAAATAATAATTTTTTTACTATCTCCTTCTTCGCAAACAAAAAAATCATCGCAAAAACCTTGTGGCACATGAACGTCTTCAATTTTACGGAAGTTTAATTTATCCGAATTCAAAAATGTCTTTCTTTGTGTGTAAAGACAGTCTTTGACCGAGGAAAATGTAGGGATATCCTCAACGTCATCAGCTGAACAATCTTGTTTTAATTTATCAAAATTTCTTTCAAATATTTTTTGAATTGGTTCAAAGTTGTTGCATACTTCAATTTTGCATGCATCGAGTGTCGATAAAACCTTATTTTTAAACTCACTCGGTGAACACGTGTGCTTTGATTTTCTGATAAATGCGTTTTTCTTCTTATTTAATGTAATTGTAGCACTACAGTCGTTCCTCTCGACACATCTCCATCGACTTGTTCCGTTTTTATTTTTCACGCTTAAATTGTATTGATGCCCTTTATGCAATAATGATCTCTTGCCTCTTTTATTTTCTATAAATTTAAATTTTATTGTATCCATTTTTATTAAATTACCAAGAAAATATGCTGCTAGTCATGGACAACATTGACAACAATCATGACAAAACAAAGACGTCACAATTGTTTTGTTCATTTCATATTAGTGGCCAACACTTCAAAGGAGGTTAGCTTTGCATTTTGTTTTCAATTTGAAGAAGGAAGCTGTTCAATAAGATTTCGTAATAAAAATAGTTTTTTCGCTATTCCATATACGTGCGGTGTGCGCTATCGAGTAGACGTGTCACACTGCATCGCTAGAATTTTAATATTCGCGGACCGCGCGGCTTCGGCCGAGGCACGTTTTAGTCGCCATGAGTTCCGAAAAACTTGTGGCAAACGAGCTACTAAGATCGCTTGGATGTCATGGACGAGGTCTCGGCTATACAGATCTGTAAGTCGAGTTTTACCGAAGATGAGATCCGCAAGGCCAGGACGCTACTATACGAGTCGCTGAACATCGCCGAGAAGATGAAGCCCTACAGGAGGGATGACCGAGGAGAGCGCAGTCTGCAGGACGTCATCACCGTCCTCAAGGTGACTGACCCCGAAGACGTGCCCGCCTTCGTCGCCCGTAACCTGCATCGTGTGCCGCCGCTAGACTTCGACCACATTGACTGTACGAGCTTGCTCAAAGACGTCAAGGCGTTGAAGTTGACTGTGGCAGAGATGCAGCTGAAAATGGATGCCGCTCAGAACACCATCGCCGACCTGCGCAGTGAAGTTGCAACATTACGTAATGCACAGTCGGTATTTGGGTCACCCGAGGCATCCAACGTCAATGTCCGTCGCGGTGCACAGCTGAATTCGTCGGCATGCACCTTTGTGTCGACGTCAGCATCGCCCGTGGCAGCCGATCCACCGGCGGTAGGTACGCGCGTCCCCGCTCCCGCGCCGGCGCACGTGCCCGCCGCCCCTGCCGCTCGTCCCGCTCATCGCGTCACCGAGCCGTCACGTGTTACATACATCCCACAGCGTGACTACGCCACCTCTGTCGTCGCGAACGCGACTCAACCCGCGCGACAACAGCCACATAAGGGGAGGAAGCAGAGAGGCCGCGAACCTAGCCGTGCCGCTGTACCTTCGGGTCCGCCGAAGGACCGATGCGACAAGGAAGGTTTTATACTTGTTCAGCGGAAGAAGAGGAAACCTGCTTGTCGCAATCAGTGCGGAACTGCCGCACCGACCGCATCGGGGCACCCATGCCCTCTACGTGCCGAAGTACCTACCACGCAACTCTACGTGTCACGCGTCCACTACGCCGTAACAATCGAGGATGTGGAAAAGTACCTGCGACAAAAATCCGGCTTCAGTTTGAGAGTCGAAAAGTTGGAGTCGCGCCGTAATGTGAACTTCGCTTCATATATGGTGCGAGTGCCGACGGATCGTCTTTCAATGTTCTTGGATAGCGGATTTTGGCCGAAGGGTGTCGTGTTCAGGAAGTTCCGTGGAAGGCTGATACGCGACACCGCGCGCTCGTCATTGACCCAGTGCCAATGACACGATTCTTTATTAAGTTTTTATCTTTATAAGTATGTATGTTAGTCTCTAAGGTATTTATCATATGGGCCCTAGTTAAGTTACTTTGTATGTACTTATCTTATGTTGTCTGAAATAAATGATTATTATTATTATTATTATTATTATTATTAAAAAAACCTATGTCTAAAATCTATGTCTTTAACTTTTTTTAATTTTATGTTTAAGGATGCAATTCCCTTAATGAAATAATACATTTTAATTTTAACTGATTGTACTTGTTTTTTTTTGTGAGATGTACCAAGGGTGGACGTATAAAAAAGTGGTCAAATCCAGAAATGGTCTCCATTAGAACTGGTGCATACAAAATGTGGTCGAATCCAGAATAGGTCATATCTAGAAGAAGTCGCATTAAGAAATGGTCACTGACCGCCTGAAGGGAAATTTTAAGTACTACGTCATTATCATTACATATTATTTATTAATATTTTGTTTACTAGCAGGAGAATGTATCTATCTCCTTAATATATTTGTGGAAGAGAACTATTTACAGCTCTTTTTCCCCTTTTCTTGTAATACGACATGAATCAAAACAACATTTATGTGCAAAACAGAATTAATAGTGCATAATGTACAGATGTGCTTACTCAAAAACTTTCTAATATTAAAGTATACAGCCTAAGATCGTTCACAGATAGCTGGCTTTACTTTTGAATTAGTAATTTTGGGTGGTGCGTCCACACTGAAACCACAGAAACCAGATTGCGGAGCACGCAAACGAATAATGACGTCATCCGCACTTAAGGCGCATACCCGAGCCAATCTGACAGCAATTCCTATTTTATCATATTTTCACGTTTATCATAGGAATT
Source organism: Eupithecia tripunctaria (assembly GCA_955876795.1). Classification (NCBI taxonomy): domain Eukaryota; kingdom Metazoa; phylum Arthropoda; class Insecta; order Lepidoptera; family Geometridae; genus Eupithecia; species Eupithecia tripunctaria. The sequence goes on along the minus strand of OY041602.1, from coordinate 6,545,335 downwards.
TTTAAAAATCCTACGTTCAGTTTGTGGTATCTATTATGAGCTATTTTTTAATACCTCTTTTATTATTTTATCTCATATAGTTTAGGAGGAGATGCAAAAATAGAGTTTGGTGGCCAAAAAGCGCAACTTCGTATCTCTTCCTAAGCTTTACAAAATGAAACTATTACAGAGGCATTAATTAATAGCTTATAATAGATACCGCAAACTGAACGTAGGATTTTTAAAAATTATTGCGTTCAACGTAATAATAAGATATAATAGTTTGGGGCGCCACTTTCGCTGGTGTATGGGCCTTAACAGATTGTCGGCATACATATAATATTAAAATCTGTTTGTTGCGGTCATTGCGTGGGGTCTGATGGCAGCATGTTGACTAGCTTTTAAGCTTTAGTCATCTCACCGCTATCGTGAGCACTATGTACTCAAGTTATTCACTTTACACTATTAGCCTGAATGTAGATATATATAGAATAAAAATATAATTAATAAAGTAACTGTAAGATCTAATTTTGCTGCACGACAATATGTATCCCAATCTGCCGACATATATAACTTAATTAACAAAAAACTGAATATTCATAGCTTAAGTAACTATGAATTGAAAAAGAAACTAACCAAATGGCTACTCTACTTAAGCTATGACGAAACGGAAGCACTGTTCGATAAGTTATGTTAGGTTTTCCTGTCTTCTCTCCTATGATTTTCATGTATCTCTACATCCTCTACATACTTTACTATTTAATATTTAAATTATACAGGTTCACACATACTAACAAACACAAATATACACACACACAACACACACACACACACGCTCACTTCCCAAATAGCTAAAAATAAATGAAAATCTATTTATTTTTGTAAATAATAAGTTTTATATTTTAAGTAGCTTTATATAATAACTACTAGCCGAACTTAATGTACGTTCCAAATTCTATTGTTTGCGGCAGAGCGAGATTCCCCTAACACAGGTAAATTACTTTACTTAAAAGGGGGTCTCAAACACTGTTATATAATGTATTTTAAGTTTCCGAATAAAGATTTTGTATTTTGTATTTGTATGTTTGTATTGTATTGTTATTATGTACCTATATCAGTTATCTAGTACCCACAACACAAGTTCTGCTTAGTTTGGGGCTAGATAATGCTGTGTGAATTGTCCAGCATTATTTATTATTTATATTTTTATGGAGCGGCTGTGAGTACCATACCATAGGTACTTAGTAACTTTGTACTTACCCTCTCTGTAAGAAAATACAAGTCTTATTTACCCGCCTCTGGTGGTTGCTCCCGAGCTGGTAGTAGCTGTCAAGGAGGCTGTTCATATGACATAATCTTTGTGTACGTATGTGCCATAGTTGATGGTTTGTAGCTTATTCTATTATTTTGTTTGACCATTTGGAAAAGATCTTCCATTATGTGTTCTATAAATCCTATAGGTACTCGAGAGGAGAAATCCAAAAGTTTACAGTTTTAGGAAGATTGAGGTCCACATGTTTGGGGGTATTATTTATTTCGCTATAGGTTGCTCGTTTCTATACCAACTACATATATTTCATATAGTGTATACAAAGGATAGTAAAGGTGATCTATTTGCTCTATTTATATTCAGATCAGTTACCAGTTACCTTGGTAACAACCAGGATTGAGATTTCGGTACAGAGATCTTATCAAAAAATTTAATGAATAAACTTGTTCACTTTCGTACAGTTTCAATACATTGATAATCTAAAAAAAAGTAATAAGTAGTAGGTGTGAGCGAAGTTACCATGTTCATTAACCTATCGGAAGCCTAGCGAAGCTTGTCTGGGTTTACTTCTTTTTTTAATTATTAATTTATTTATTACAAGGGCAACCAGATGCTTTTAAATACAGAGTTAAAAATTGATAAATACTAGTAAGCTTATCGAAAAATGTCTGTCGAATAAGAAATGTGTAATGTATGTCGAAAAGTTACACATAGATGGTCAAAACTTTGTTCTATCATGTAAAAACTGTTGCCATGTTTTTGTTTGTATTGTGTTTTTGAAAAACACACCAGAAACTCCTTTTATTACACAATAAAACACAAAGGGGAAGTACGAACCAAATAATAATCAAAGTCAGTCCACAGTTGTCAGAGAAATCGATAAACATTTATAAAAAACACACGTCCTCCTTTTTTTCAATTCCGGTGTCCTCTGGTAGAGGAAAAAAATAAAAGGGAGGCCTGGGTACAACAAAATTATGTATTGTATGTTGTATACACATATAAAATAAAATAATAATATCGAGACCTGAACTAAAACCGGTCCTTCCGCACTGGCGCTTAAAATTGCGCACGAGTATTTCAAAAGAAAATATTCAATTATACCAACAGGCGCGGTTGTGTTTGAAATTGGAAAAACTATACGATAGTAACGGAACCGTACAAAATGTTTCAAGCGTATTATTTGTTTGATCGAATGTTTTTTTTTCCACGTATAGGTTAAGGTTTTTTAATTAAATACCTTACTACTGCTAAAAATGTACCTACTGTATAAAATAATTTTACATAAAATTAACCTAAACTCACAGCGCGCGCAAACAAAACGGTGACCAACACGTTAAATTAAAAAATCTAAAATCTTTTGGCTGTTCACAGTATCCGCAGCATTCTCTCCCAGAACCACATTTCAAATGCATCGATATTTGTCCTATCTTCTGTCTGCTGTTATAAGTAGTAATTTCTATTCTGGGCGCATTGTTTTATGTCATGTAGGATGTACGGTGGATCGTTTTCTATACAAACGGTTTGGCCGTGTTGAATTAAGTGAAAATTAATGCTTTGTATTAAGAATGGTATTAATACAAACATCACCTTGTCCGTGAAATGAAATTGATTACTTGTCAAAAAGTTATTAATAAATGCACATAAATGTCACTGAAATAATTATAATTAAAGTCACAATAGATACAATACAATATAAAATATTTTATTGCACACCAACAAAAATACAGTTCAAAAGAAAATTACATAAAACTAAAGGACAATGGGCGGCCTTATCGCTCAGAAGTTATCATTTGATAAGCTGTGCAGTATGGTCCGATAAAGCTAGTTCTAATACTTCGGCAGATTACCCTTTCCTAAAATTATGAGCAAAGTTGTCTATACAGGTTTTACTTGCTAGCCTTGTTGGTTGTTTCAGAGCTAAACTTAAATTAAAATTAAGAAATAAACATTCATTTTCATTATGTCAATGTTAAAATCTCCAGCTATTAATACATTTTCGTATCGTTTCTTTGTCAATTCAAGTAAAACTTTATTTAAACTTTCCATAAAAATGCTAATGTTATTTGATTTTGGTACGCTATAAATACACACAATAGCAATATTATAGTCAGATAGTTTTAAAGCGCAACACTCAAATAAGCCTGTAATTGAAAACGACGCATATTTACTTAGTAGTTTTTGTGATGGTTCTTACAATTTATGGGGACCGTACCTTAATACTCTTATTTTGTAGCATCATGTCGCTGTCCATTCGTCTATCTGTCTGTCAATACAGAAAGTTCAAAAGATTTTTTGTTGAAGTTTTTTTTGCATTTTTTTATTATTAGTTTTGTTATAAAACTTACTGTCAAGCTATATGTTTTTTACCAAAGTTATTTACAACGGGATATTTACCATGATAAAAACGATAAATATAAATAACTTTAGTATTAATAACCATGATGGATTTAAAAGTTTTACATGTTTTTTGTTTTTGAACGATAGTACAGAACGTGTGCTTCAAAATAATACTGCATCTTAGCCCTAAGTAAGATAGTTTAGAAGATATAAATATACACAACATCATTATCCGATGCGCTACACAACATGGTGTCAATTAGAGATACAGTTTGATTGCAATACCACGGAGGACTTTTTAATCGTGTCTGTAACCTTTGTATTAATTTTGATAGGATAAACCATTCAAGTAAAAGAAAAAAATAAAAATATTTTATTGTAGTAACAATAAATCTTACAGAATGTTTCCTGCTGTCTCCACACTAGGCAAAGCCTGTATCGTGGAGACCAGTGAAAATGAGTTTTTTTTTTGTATTTGGAAACACTTGCCTGCGTAATAGCAGTAAAAATATCAATCTGAGCCTTTTATCCTATTGAGACTAGGACATAGTTTAGCTCGAGTGAGTGCTACGAACTACGAGTAAACTCGTAGCCATAGTACGCCCTACGAGTGTAGAGCTCTACGAACTTTGTCTACGAAGCTTTGATGGACGTGTCACCCTGTTCAAACCATTATCGGTATGTCATTTTTGGGCGTCACAATCAAAGTTAGATAAATACATCGGGTAGTGGCTGTCAGCGAAGAAGCACGAAATGATTCATTTCATAGTCTACCTACATGAGGCCCAGAGCATAAACGGCACAAAACAAAACAGAGCCACACAAGATCCCGATAAAAAACTGCCTAACAGTCGGCAAACCCGCCCTAAAAAGGATTTATGAGTACACCTAAACTTGGCCATGTATCCTGAATAGTTGTTTCCCCTGGAAAAGGTCCATAAGGTGGATTGAATATATTTTACGACCCACGAATTGTTTTTGTTACGGGTCAATTTTTTGACGGGGGTCCAACGGTGTTTTATGTGTAGTTTTAAAATTATGACGCCGTAAAAACAGTTTGCTTACTGAAAAAAACACCACCAGATTTAAAGTGAAACGCAAGGAATTTATGTAAACACGAAATAAAATCGAGACTCCTATTACCTTCAATTTGGTTAGTTTGTCCCGTAAATCATAGTAAATACACAAATGATGAATCTTATTTACATATTTCGACGATAGCCTATTTATTTGAGGTAGGATTCTAAATCAGAAAATATCATGAAAATAGACGCAGTAATTCTTGAGATAAAATCATTTTTGTGCTCTAGGTCCTGCCCTCCCCCCGCCATGATCCTTTAAGTAGGTTCTAGGTTTATAAAACCGAGCATTGACAGGTTGATCTCAAACTTACAGCTAAAGCAAATACTGCTGCAATATATTTCACTTAAGTAAGAAACAAACGCTTATTTTGTTTGTTGTGTTTGTTATTTATTTGGTGTAGCCAAGTTGTGGGTACAGCGAGCTTATGTTTATTTCTGGTATTAAGATTGTGTTAATCGCTATTTTTAAGGAACCGACTGATATTTCTATGAGCGTACAACAAGTTCTCATAAATATATTGACAGGGTACTGTCATTATATTTATTTCTTCGCATTTATTACGGTAGGGATTCTGGGACCCATTTTATAGATTGCACAAACAGCCCTCTTCTGCAGCACAAATACGGTGTAAAATATCTGCAGCGTTCCCCCACAGTAGTATACCATAAGACATAATACTATGGAAGTAGCTGAAATAAACAAATCTAGATGTATCTCGTCGCAAGATGGCGGATTTTTTGACTGCATTTGCCGCAGAACTAAGTCTCTAAGATAGCTCATCTAAGTGTGTACATTTTATTTATTTCCACTACCAACATACACGTAAACAAAAACTGTATGTAAAAACGAATTGAATGATTTCCTACAAAAATACAATTATTTATTCAAGTCACATACACACAGTGTGTGTGTACGTTTGTGTTGTGTGGAAGTGCGTGTACCTAGTGTGTTGAGTCTGTTTGTATGTTACGATAAATTATCCAAAAGTTTTTCAGTTTCCTCGTAGCTTAGTGTTAATGCTCGAACCTAGTGGATTTGTAAAAAAATGGCCGAGATCTCAGTACACAGGAATTACATTAAAAAAGTTTTTTCTTCGGTTCCTTGGTAGTGAAAACACGATTCATTAAAAAAATTACGATAAAAAAAATAGTGTAAATTAACACTTACAAACATTGACGAATCAAAAGTATTTGCAATGACACAAAGTCCCTCTACTAAGAGCAACACAGTGAAAAAACCCGCTACAAGCTGATACAAGTGTGAATCTATCTCAATCTACGGAATTGGTTCAAAGCACAGATCAGCCACAACTAAAGGGATTAGGGTAATTCCCAGAGTCGGCGTAAATCAGCCGACTGTATCTGCTAGATTAGCTTAGCTTTACAGCCTGCTTACTACTATTATAATATCCTACGATACGAGTGTAGAGTTTCAACACTTTATTCGTACTTTTAATAACGTTATTTTTATTTTAATACATTAAACATTTAAAACTATCCAATGTTGTTGTTCTATAAATCTTAATCAATCACTGCCTTTTCAAACAAAAAAATCCAACCGATAACAATCTTACACCGTCAAAACAAGTACATTTCAACTCCCCATAGTGACATTGTAACAATACCCTGAACCTAATCAATTACTCGTACATTCCTACTTGGCAATCGCAATGGCGGTTTCATTCGACATTTTTGACAATGAGGCTTTCCTTAAAATAGAGAATCTCTGTGACGACAATCATAGTTATACCTTTTTATCTCTTTAACAATATGGTCAACGAATGATGATAAAGGTCTAAAAGAGACCAACTTAATATAATCTTATATATTGGCTTAAACGAAAATTGCACAGAATCTGACTGTGATTAAGTTTAAAATCTAAGCAAATCTAATAACGAAGGGGGAAGTAACATTACTTGGTAACATATTCTTGAATAATTCCTAAAATTAAGGTACTCATGGTCAGATAGATTTATTTACCTCGCTGGCCTCTGCTGTGCAGGACATTGTAGGATCTTTTTTCTTTTTCTTATTAATTTTCCTTATCCAGGCCTAACCTAAACAGGTCTTCTGCCTTCTTAATGCCTGTCTATTGCCATATGTTGCACAGCCAGAAAGTCTTCATCCGACCAACTGCTATTTTACTCTGTATCTTCCTTGCAGCAGTTGGTATCGATCATGTATAAGACATGTCCGAGATAGTTAATTAATTTAGTTGTGTAGTGTAGCTCTGTTTGATGGTTCCTACCAGGTTAGGTCACTTGACTTCTACTCATTTAAGGACGACAATATTTGTGACCTTTTGAGTCCACCTTATGCGCAGCATGTGATGTTACACCCACATCTCAAACAACTCTATTCTTTTGCGAAATTCTTATTTTACTGTCCATGCCTTGCAGCCATACAGGCCAGACAGCTTTCTACAATTCTGGTGCGAGGTTTGACGTTCAATCTTTTTGAGCATATTACTTTGTTCATTGTCACAAATGTTGCTATAGCGATCTTGATGCGATACGCATCGAGATCGCGATCGCTCGCCATAAGTCCGTTAACCAGAATCCTAGGTATCGATACTTCGGAACTCTATCAAGAATAACAACTTCTACTTGGGTGTTACACTATAGGCCCGCTGTTTTAGAGACGACGACGCTGCAAAATTATTGTTGTAATATAAAAGTTGTAATCCATTTTGATAGCGGACGGAAATGGAATAGCGGCCGTGTGCTCCGTCGATGTGTATTTTGTTACACTTTGTTAGACCTCAAGTGACCTCGGAGTCACAAAGTTAAAGTTGTGGGAACTATTAAACAACAAAATGAGTTACCTACTCTTCGAAAAGAGAACAAAATATGATATTAAATACATAAGTGGCTTTTAATTGCCACTTTGAAAAAAACATTATGCAGTGAACATAAGTAGAGACGTAACAAATGGAGGAAACAATAAGTCGGGTTCTGAAAAGGAGAATTTCTTTTACCAAAAAGTAACCCGCAATCAAAATACTCATGCAAATTCAGGTCGTCCGTTCGTGTGGCAACGCCCGACGCAGATGTAATCAAAATGTAGAGTAAAATACAATATTTTATGATGAAAAAATGCGAGAAAGGGGAAATGCTGATAATCATTTATTCATAACGCTGACATGAGTCTGAAGCATTCCAGAAGAACAAGTAGCGCTGAATGAAAGGAAGCGATAATAATGAGTTGGTACTAATTTATCAATGAATAAACTCTATTTACAATTTAATTGTCAATTTGCCACATTTGGATTGGATTATATCTATCATTCCAAGTATTTTCTGTGGATAAATTGGTTCAAGAAGAGAGGTACATCTTTTTAATGCTTGCACGATTTCTTTCGAAAAATCATAGGCTGGTTGAGTGATATTCTTAAATAGTACAAGAACAAAATATTTACATCATATTTGCTTTTCAGTAAAAAATATTAAAAAATATCGACACAGCGCATCACTAATTAATCTCTGTTCCACTGGCAAAGGTTCCGAAGAGTGTTTTATGGATCAACCATCCAAAAGATCGTATTTTAAATAGTATTTAAAATACCATTTTGTATAAAGTAATAAAAAATTTTAAGCTGGAACTCATCGAATATTCTAGTTCAATCTGAAATAGAATCATAACCGTTTTTTAAAGTTGATCAAAAGTTGGTAGTAAATAGAAAAACTTTACCAAGTGATCGAAACCTGATACAGTAGTCAAAGTAAAAAATCAGACATTCACTCAAGCGAACTGTTTGGATAGCAAATATTAGCTGTTCGCAAACGTTGGCCCAGCGCAACTCTTGCCAGGCAACTGATTCAAAAAGAGAAACCTTATGCGACTTGGGATGTGCTTTTGTCACTTTCAATTTGCATGAGTGGTTGCATGAGCGCAGAACCACTTCACTCCACGCTAATGCGACTTTTATTATTTGCAAAGTAGTTCGTTTATTAAGGACGAGGTAAATCATTATAAACACAGAAAATTACAATTAACCCGTGGAGGGGACGGCCACCCCTTGCCACCCCTAAATAATATAAACAAACTAGAACTATATAGGTTTTTCATAGTATGTGTCAAAATATTTTGATTGCATCGAAACACTAAACAAAACACAAGCTCTGCTTCAGTTTAGAGGAGAAATTTGCACCCTAATGATCTCTTAAATAATAATTTATGTTTTGCCAAATCATTATCAACTATGAAGTCATAATGGCCGGAAATGTTGTGGCGAGAATGGTTTGGGTGGTTTATGGAGTACTTACTTAAACAGTAAATAATAGTTATTTTGTGTTCCAACCAAACCACAAATCAAACATTGTTAATTAGTAAAAGCTGAAGTTAACATGGATACCAATAAATATGCAAGATCTATAAATCAACAGCTATTTAATTACCCCCTTATTCATTATGGGTGCTAACTTAGCACACTACTAAATCTCGCTCTGTCTTCTTCTATTGACATAAGTCAGACTGAGAAACAACACTACTTAGCAGCTGTTTTATGTTAGCAGACCATTATGAATAAGGGGGTTAGTTTATTTATTTAACTATGTATATTATGATGACATGGCTGCTGACAATGAAAAAAGTTTAGTAGAACGTCGAGTTTAGATCGTAGAGTTGTGTGCGTATTAGGTTATTGAGGTATAGTATAAACACTGAATACGTAGTACAATAAAGGTTGTTGCGCTAAAATCGGTAAATAGACTAATAATGGAGACAATTGATTTGCAGTTTCCATTTGCAATAAAAAAATTCTGATAATTTATAATAAATAAGTGAAACTTTCACCAAGCTATACAAAATTAATTAATTTGGTACAATAATTAAAAAAAATACTAACTGAACTATACAATTATTTGTTACGTTTAGCTTTCTAAATCGTCTAATTTTGAAAAGCGAGTAGGTAAAGCAGAAGATAATTAATGAGTAATTCGTTGTACGAGATTGTATGGAGTTCAAATCTATAATATTGAGGATTTGGTGAACGGTGGAAAAGGCGGAGCACGCCGCGTGCGCGTCAAATCAAACAGACACGTAAACACACTCTACCAACGTCTGATGTTTGAATTTAATGCGGGCCGCGCAATTGCACGCCCCGCGTCTCCGTAAACAAGGCCTTAGAGTAAGAATATTCATCATGTTCCTCATTACTCCTAGTACTCATAATTTAAATTCCTTTGGTATTTACGGAAAATTTTAATTAAGTTGGATTAGTAAGAATAAGAATAAGAATAAAATATATTTATTTTATAGACAGAACATAAGTAGGTATACATTTTAGAGCAAGGTAGTAGTAGTGATGTAGAGCTGAGTTAGGTCACAGAAAAAAAAGGAATTGGCCAAAATCTTCGCGGAAAGTATTATAAACTTACATACAGAGAATAGATGGTTCATTAATATAGTAAATATTTTTTTAAAGTATTCGAATAAAGCGACTCACATATTTAATTTTACTTACAATTTCTGTGAAACTAGAAATTAGAGTTTACCTACATGACCACTTCTGGGCTGTTTAGGCCTACGTGGATTGAGATTATTATATTTCTATTTTATTTATCGCTACTTCTTTTTATAGCTCATTACCATTTTTTGATATGAATTAATATAATAAGTAATTATTTGCAGGCCTGGAATAACTAAAAAATGATTTTATTGAAATTGTTTTTGCTCCTCAGTTTGTATATTGAAGGGCAAGAGGGCATATTTACGAGCACTTTTTCTGAACATTAAACGAAAGAACTGTCATGTCCTAGTCAGTGTCGCGTGTAAAATAAGAGTTTGGGACGATTTACAAAAATTTTTTTAAAGCATGTGGCAAATGCACAACTACCCTTGATATCGAGCATAATCGGAGCTGAACCAAGAATAAGCCTACGAGTAAAAGTCGATCATAGCAAAACCCCTATTTTTTTACACGCTACATAGCCCATTACTTTTTCATAGCCAGATCCGATTAGTAGTTTTGGAGTTTGACGCACAAATACACACCTTTACAACGGTTGCCTCTATTAATAGTAGTCGGTCAAAATGTGCCTAGACACTTTATGTCTAGGCACATGTTGCGGCGCGTTACAGAACCAGTATTCTACCAAAATCCCGACGTATTATTACAGCATGAATGTAAACGACGGCAGAAGGTAAGAACAGACGCCTATCACGTACACCGCCGGATGTCGCTTCATTACCCTTTGTCGATGACGGTGCTTCTATCGACGCTTTCTTGTCGATAAATATTTCGCATGTGGCTAAATAAGTTGTCGCGGACAACATTTTTGTACAAGTTTTTATACACGTATGTCGGTGCAGATATATTATGTTTCTGAAAGATTACAAACTGAATTGGTCACAGTGACCATTTCAGTTTGTAATCTACTAGATCATTATTATACTGTCGCAAAATAGACAAAAACTGAATTTGCTCTCGCCAAACTACTGCTTATATATGAAATATAAGTTTACTGTCTTGCTCATCACCTTACTAATACTTTTAACTTGAACACTTTACTTTGATGATGTTCATAACAAAATCAAAACAGAATAACATAAAAATAGATCATCTTCATAACAACATTTCAAAGTAAGGTGAATTCTGGTGACACACCGATATAGTACCGTTAGATAAATAGCAAATTCAAGCAAACAGAACCAAATTTACACAAAACTAAATTGTTCGTATTCGCGTCAAAGCTTCACGTAGATACAACGTAAATAGAACCGTTACTCGCTTTCGGTACAGGTGACAGCAATCTCACCAATTTTGAAAGCACTTTAACATGGCTCGATTTCCGCGAACACCTTTCTGTTGATAACGATGAAAGCTTCTTTCAAGGTTTGCGGAAATCTTTGCGATGGTTAATTTATGTTCACGAGTTGTTATTATAAAGTCAGTTCAAAAACTCTTGTAGTTTTTATCAGGAGGAGGCCTTCATCGATCGGACAGTATTGGCTAAATAATATGTATGGGTGTAAATATATCACTCACTATAAAAAGGTCACGAGATGGAAAGGTGCCTTTTAAGAGATGGAATAGTTCTATTAAATTAGTTTGCGCACGACTGTACATCCGTATAGGCGTAAGGGTATGTATGATAAGGAAACTTTAGTAAATTTGTACTACAACTTGGCATCTACGGCCATTTATTTACAAGGAGGTATCAGGTTAATGCTACTGATTAGTAAGGTTTACCCAATGATTTTCGTTCTGAATGAGAAACACATACTATAATATACTACTAGTATAGGGAGAGGGGGGCAGAACGGGGGTTTCTTAATTCTATAGTGTTGAAAAAACACCTCAGGCATCACGTTGTTGCCACAATAGTTACATTATGTGAGTATTGACTTCACACGTGTAACAGTCAGAATGACCACCCTATATAGATAAAGATTTAATTAATTATATTCTTTACTCTTTTGGACACGTCTCTTGACATGACACAAACATGTAAAAAATCAAATAATATATCAAAAATATGTTATTTTTTTAAATCACCCCCATTACAAGGGCTTATGCGTTATAATAACGTTATAATTGTCTAAGCTTCCAAAATAAATAAAAACGAGATTATCGTCGACAATAGCTCGTAAGTCCCTAGTAGTAGTCGTAAGAGGAAAGCACAATGTCCAAAGAAATTACAATAACTCCTTTTCTGCCGTATCCCTTACCACACTAAGCGCAAGCCAAAACCCTATTGGCTACAAAACCCACAAAGCCTAATAATTAAAATGCTAAAGGTGTCTTGTTTGCGTTTGTTAACCTTTTTGAACGGGATGAAGCGATTGCCGCCCAATCTCAAATTCAACCCTTCTGTAATTGTTTTCGCATTGAACGGGATGAGCTTGCCCTAATCTGTGATTTGTTGAACAATGTAACGAGTCGGTCTGTTTACGGTTCTGTCCTTTTTAGAAAAATAATCAGCGTATTTTTTGGCTGCTGGACATAGGCCTTTCCTAATGAGCGCCATAGCGCCCTGTCTTCAGCTTGACGCATCCAGCAACTGCCTGCAGTCTTTCGCAGATCGTCATCCCACCTGGCCGGAGGGCGTCCTACACTACGTTTGCCGAGTCGCGGTCTCCACTCAAGAACTCGTTTACCCCAGCAGTTATCGGTTCTTCGCAACTTCGCAAGATATGGCCGGCCCACTGCCACTTCAGTCTGCTAATTCTTTGAGCTATGTCGATAACTTTGGTTCTCCGTCGTTACAAATCCTATCCAGAGAGACTCTGAGCATAGCTCTTTCCATAGCTCGCTGAGCGACTTTAAACTGGTGGACAAACCCTATCGTGTGTGTCCACGTCTCAGCTCCGTAGGTCAAGACGGGTAGGACGCACTGATTGAAAACTTTCGTTTTCAAGCATTGCGCTATGGATGACGAGAAGACTCGACGTAGTTTTCCAAACGCTGCCCAGCCTAGCTGGATTCTCCTCTTGGCCTCCTTCTCAAAATTGTTATTACCCAACTGCAGAATTTGTCCAAGGTGTACTCGGAAACAATTTCGAGAGGGTGGCCATGTACGACAACCGGTCCCAGATCAATAAGGCCATCGATCATGACTTTGGTTTTATCCAAATTCATGATCGTCTAGCTAGGACGTCCAGCATCCGTTTAGCTTCTCCAGCGACTCCGCCATTAAGACTATAATAATAATAATAATAATTTATTCAAAATAACTTAGGGCTAGAAGGATAACAAATAGGTTCATCTTAAATTCTAATCGTATAAAATATTGCGGGTGCCTAAACTAGGTAAAAACCTGTTTTTCAGGCAAAATGAGTGATAATAACAAATAAAATAATCAGATAGAACGTAATAATTATATAAGGCAAAATGGTGCGTACTTTAAAATGATAACTACCTAAAACTAGCCTAGTTTACTTAATTCATACAGGTGCTTGAAATTTTTGTGTCCTACTTTATAACTGTCAATAAATTTTCTGTGTCATCATATGACATACATTGCAGTGTATCCTTAAGTTTTTTCTTACAACTATATAATTTAGGGAATAAATATCGGTTAACACATTTAATCTATTATATAGGAAAGGACCAAGGATACTGTAAAATTTATTTGAAAAAGTATGTTTCCGATCTAGTTGTTTAGGGCAAACGTTATTTTTCCTCCTTTTGTTAGCTCTATCAGTGACATATGGAAGGGCTGCGTGTTGTTTAAGTACAATGTTCATTATGAATAACTGTCGAAATGTGAGTACTCCACATGATTTAAAAAGCAGGTTTGTAGAAAAAATAAAAGGACGGAAAGTTGATACCTTAAGTATCGCTCTTTGTGCTCGTTCGACAGTTAGTAATAATGTTTTACCCACTCCGCCCCATGATGTAATGCAGTAGGTCAAAATAGATTCGCATAGGGCCCGGTAAACTTGTAGAATAAGTTTTCGATCAGCAATTTGACGTAGGTTTTTAATGACAAAAATTAACTTGCGAACTCTACTTACTAAAGCTTCTAAATGAGGTTTGAATGAGAGTGTTTCATCCAATATAATGCCAAGATATTTTATTTTATGTGTCTTATTTATAGTAGGGCATGTACATACGTTAGTAGTATCTGCACAATAATGCGCATACAATTTTGGGAAAATCTCGGTTAACGGCCGGTTGCGTATCGAAAACCTAATATACTTTGTCTTATCTGCATTTAGAGTTAGTAAGTTGTGCTCAAGCCATTTATTTACAATATTAAATCCACATTGTGCAAGCTTATACAGTTCTTCTTCAGAGGCAGCAGAAAAAAGGAGGGCAGTGTCGTCAGCATATGATATGATTTTGCCATGGTCTAATTTTAAATTGCATAGGTCATTGATATAAATTAAAAACAAAGTAGGTCCTAAAATACTGCCTTGGGGAACACCAAACTCAGTGTTTTTCTGATCATTGCTGAGGACATCGCCTATCCTGACGCACTGTGTGCGGTCTTCGAGGTAGCTTGTGAAAAGTGTCAGCTGCGTGTCTCTGATACCCAGTGTTTCAAGCTTGCGCAATAATATGGGCACGGAAACGGTGTCAAAGCATTTGGCTAGGTCTAAAAATATTCCAAGTGTGTGGTTACTTTGATCCAATTCTTGTTCAAGGTGGTGAGTAAGGTGATGAACTGCATCTGCAGTAGATACCTTAGCTCTGAACCCGAATTGCATTGGTGATAGAACCGACTTTTCTTCTAGGTACTTCACTAACCGTTTATTTATAATTTTTTCTAATATTTTTGAAAAGGCAGGACTATGTCATCAGCGAATCGCAGGTATGAGATGTAATCGCCGTTTATGTTAATGCCCTTGCCTTTCCAGTCCAGCGTCTTAAACAAATCTTCGAACGCGCTCGTAAACAGTTTCGGGGATATAACATCCCCCGTCTCACTCCTCTGCGCAGTTGGATGGGTTTGGACTGCTGGTCCTGTACTTGGACACTCATGGTGGCGGCGCCCCGTAGAGACATCTCAACACCTCGATATGACGACAGTCTACTTGGCATCGCTGTAAGGATTCCAGAACAGCCCAGGCTTCGACAGAGTCAAAGGCTTTTTCATAGTCCACAAAGGCTAGACACAGGGCTTATTATACTTTTCCGACTTCTGCATAATCTGCCTCAATGTGTGTATGTGGTCTATGGTACTATAACCTCCGCGAAACCCGGCCTGTTCTGGTGGCTGAAACTCGTCGAGTCTCCTGGCGAGACTGTTCGTGATCCCTCGTTAGAACAGCTTATAGACTGTTGTTGCATGTGTATTCGTCCAAAAAAATGCACATAAAATTATTCATAAAGTTTACACTATCATGAACCAAGGACACATGGTCACGTCCACCTCCATGAAGAGGCTGGGCAGTGAATGCGTTAAAGTACCTACTATGACTATTGTAGGAGATATTTTAAATTTCTAACTCTTGACCAAAGCTCGTCTAATACCTAATTGATTTTGTTTTAAAAAACTATAAACCGACTTCAATTAAATAGTTTTTTCAAGTTTTTTCATGGATCCCACTGTCAGAACTTGAACAAATTAAAATGGGACCAAACGGAAGGCACCAGCTTTCAAATAAAAAGTATCATAAAAAATCGGACCACCCAGTCAAAAGTTCTGAGGTAACAAACATAAAAAAATACAGTCAATTGAGAAGTAGTTTTTTTGAAGTCGGTTAAAAATTACATTAATTCACGTTCCTAACGTTCGAATCAATATCGGTATAAAAGTTGTAACCGTCACCACAGTCTTAAAACAGCCAATTTAAAAGTATAAATAAGCCAAAACCTACGGTAAATGAATTCTTGAATCCTATACATACCACTATTAGTGGTTCAGCCACTAAAAGTGGTATGTACCAATTTTTTTAGTTTTAATTTGAATTGTTGAAAATACTTCTCATTTAGTCTCAATACAGTGGTAGGTTCTTCATTTTCATCCACTTAAAATGATATTTATGTAGGTATGGTATGGTATGGTATGGTAAGTGTACTCCTATTTCCGCACTGAGGCTCGGGACGGTCCATTTTGCGTGTATATTGCTAGACTAGCCAGCCTAACTCCGTCCAGAAGCGCAGAATCTTCCTGGGATCTTCACAGGCTTGCGGAGTGACCTCGGGTGGTCGAGTATTTCGTGTCGCTGTGCTGATACTCCCTCGCATTCCAGGATATTTATGTAGGTACTTGTCTTTAGGGGAATTGATTTATCTATGTTTGCTACACTAATCAAACATTGTTATGTTTAAATTTAGGGCTACAATGTGGATAATAACTTCAATATGTTTTAAGCACGAGCGTAGGCAAATCGATACAAGCAAACTATTCCACCACAAACTACACAAACATGTTGACACGATTGGCCGAGCGTAGGCAAGCGCCTTTGATTTGTGCAGAAAAACCGACACGGCTCCGAAGTGAGGCAAGTGGCCGCGAGCGACCGTGAGCGGTGACAAGTCACTGCTAATGACCTCTATACCTACACTTGTACTCACTCGGCCACTCAGGCGAGTGATACCAAGCGATGGCAAGGCAGTGCAAACGCGACGTCTACATTTTGGTATTGTATTGGAGGCTTTAGATGTAAAAGTGTTTGTAAACTGCTTTGCAAACTTAGTACAAAAAATACAAATAGGCAGAGTTGTGTTATGTTAGCCTACCTTATACGGATACTTATATTTTATAATAGAGTAAACAACCAGAGCCGAACGAATATACACAGGTTGTAATCTTTTTGGGATTTTATAATTTGTGTCGCAAAAAGGTTTATTTGGGAAAGAATTTAATACCTGATGGCTTTTGAAATAATTACTTTTTTACTGCGGAAAAAACAAACCAAATAAACGTTTGAATTATAAAAATATTTAATTTTAAATATTCAACGGAGTCCAGGATCCATCGTAGAAAATTAATTTATATTACGTGCTCTACCCTCTCCTAAACAGGTCTGTAATTTATCATTACAAGGGCAATATCAAAGGAAATTGAGCTTTACCTGGGTGTAGTAAGAGTCGATGTCTCTTAATGAGGAAAAATATTATAGACGGTTAAAACGATATCTCTAATTTGTGTGTGTGTGTGTGTTGTGAGTTCTACCTTTCAACACTGATTATGATTACTATTATAGTTTCGGTCACCTTGAAGCTTAAATGAACCGCAAAATGATGTCTTTTTACGTTTGGTTAGCAGACTAATTTTACAAAACCATTTATAAAATTATATATCATAGAGAAAAAGTAACTGAATTTATGTAATAAGTATCATATCCAGTGTAATTATAGTCCAATCAAAAATAAACCCTACTTCTTCGAGCATGAAAAGCTAGGTGACCACATTATTGAAAGAAAAAAAACCAAACAAGAAGAAAATGTTGAAAAATCCTGATCAGGTAAACAATAGCGGCAAAGATGCGTTTAGAAGCTAACGACATGTGGGTTCGTCATTCTCTTTTAATTTTTCAACTGTTGAGGATGGTACGGACAGTTTTCCTTTTTGAGTCAGTATGTTTATAACCTGCGTCGATCAAGCGAACTTTTACTCATTCCAATAATTTATACAATATCCCAAAAACCTAGACAGTACCTACGTCTTGTGAAAGCACAAGAACAACGGTAAGCGGGAATGTGATTATGCACTTTAAAAGCACAAAGATGGCGTCACTGGTCAAATGATCAGTGTTCACGTGCACTTATCACTGTGCTTTACATTATTAATTTCAAGAAGAATTGTAGAAAATGGAGCTTGGACTGGTTGAACAGTCTACCCTCCTTTATCTTAAAATATTGCCCATCGAGGAAGTTCTGTTTATTTCTTTTAAATCACTCAAAACGTAGTGAAGGTTTTTTTTTAAAGTTAGTGAGTATTCTGTGCCTGGGTGATAAAACGTATTGTAAGCGGCGGCTGGTGCCGTTTTATGGCCGCGGCGTGAAATGGCGGATCATTCCTCTGACAGCCCTTTTGTTTTAATGTATGGACTTTAAACACGTTTTAGAGGTCAATTTAACCAGGAGAACGTGATAAATACACAGTGAAAGACAAATGTAATTCCCATGTCCCGAATTAGTATCATAATGAGTATTTTTAAGCCGTTTTCTTGAAATTTTCTGTTTTATTCAAGGTTGAAGAGTATGACCATATTGATTTTAAAAGATAAAAGTAGTCTTAATGTGTCCACGCACCAACATCACCGGTCCTTCACTTCCCTGGTTTTGTTGGTGGCATCAAAGTCAAAGTCAAAGTTAAATCGTTTATTTCTTTAGACTTACAAAATAAGTACTTAGACAAGTCAAATTTTTACTATATACTCAGCTTGATAAATAGTTATTACCATTAACAAGAAATAAGGTGCAATTGACTTTAATTCACTTCAATTTTTCGTCCACTAGCGGAAGAAGTAAAAAAGAAACCACTAGCAAGTTTATCGCCTATCAACTAATACAATCTTAGGATAACTAAGTCTAACTGGTCTTACATACTACGTCTGTGTGGAACTGGGCGACATCCGGCCAAGCATTAACATCTTTTTCGTAGTCATCTACGGAGTAATATCCTTTCTTGATAAGATTTCGTTTTATGTACAGTTTAAATTTACGAATAGGGAGCTCAGTTGCTTCAGATGGAAGCTTATTATAGAATCTTACGCAATTGCCCACAAATGATTTCCCTACCTTTCGTAATCTACATGATGGGATGTGTAATTTGTTCTTGTTTCTTGTATTTTTATTGTGAACATCACACCTTTTCATAAAGTTATCTCTGTCATCGAATTCTCAGACACTCAGATGCCGCAATCCGACGCCACCGCCAGGCTGTGTGTGTGTGTGTGTGTGTGTATGTGTGTACGACGGGTTCGATGTGTTGTGTCCATTATGCATCTACACACCAAAGTCGATGCCACAGCACGGGGTATCGGTGTGACATTTCAGTGCATTAATAATTATCGTAGACAGTGATTTCTCAACTTGTCAGAAGCCTACTCCATAAAGCATATAGTTACTTCTCCTGAAATAGAGAAACCTACATCTTCACTTTGCAAAGTGCGTAAATCTAAGTAAGGTACGAAGCTCCAAATTTTCGTAGCTGTTCTACGCATATAGCTCGTAGATCCCACTCGTAGCACTTTGCTACGAAGGCTGCATAAATCAAACACCCGAGCGTAAGGCTTACCTGTCGTGTTCTGGCTTAGCTTCAAAAGCCGTCTGCTAACGCAAAATCATAGCCATGTCTGGTAAACTGAGAATTGTGTTTTGTATGAAAATACTTAAAAACATTAATTAAGTCTGATAAGAATTGGAGGAATGATATCATTCCGATGATATTATCGGAGTAGCAGAAAACAAATGGATAAGAGCAGCTCAAAATAGAGCAAACTGGCAAGAGATAAATGCCTCCTGCATTTATCCAGAAACGGATAAACCCATAAAAAGAAATATGAATTCAGAGCTATTATTTCATAACTAATATTTTTTTTTTATTGCAATCTGTCAATTTTATTCTCAATAAGTAGGTACCTTCATACATTAAAAAAATAAGTATTTACTCATAACTTGATTATTTATTTAATTATTATTAATTTAATTTTCATTTTTATAAGAACTATCAATAAAACTAGGTAACAACTAGAAAATTCGAACTATATGTATTCGATTTCGTGTTAGATTACTATTCAGATTGTTTACGTAAAGCTGGCCATAATAACTTACCCCCTTATTCATAATGGTCTGCTAACATAAAATAGCTGCTAAGTAGCGTTATTTCTCAGTCTGACTTATGTCAATAGAAGAAGACAGAGCGAGATTTAGCAGTGTGCTTAGTAAGCAGACTATTATGAATAAGGGGGTAAATGTTTCCATGACGGACGTGGCGTTAGAATTTTCCCCGCCAACTCAGCTCACGAGCTGAGTTGGGATCCGGTCAGCTACGGCCACTTCAATAGACACCACTTAAATTACATGTGCTTCCATTTCCCAGTTCGGTAATTTCCCCGAACGAACACTTCCTCAGTTTTTTTTTGTTTTTATCGTTCCTATCGTAAGTATCAACTAAAAGGATTGGCACAGCTTCTTTCTGTGTATTTTTAGCACCTGAAATAATAATCAATCGGCCAGTCGGGTTTAATGAATATTTTTTATACCTACATTATATTTATTTATTTATTTATTTACCTAATTGGACAACGATTTACTCTTACTTAATACAATTTACTTAATAACACCAGAGAGAGAATTAAAGATTTTCACGTATAGTAATAGTAACATAAAAATATGTTTTCTTAATTTACTGGGATGCAATGAGGCCTGATTTATCATAAGAATTCCACGCTGAGATTTAACGGTAAATTGTAATTCTTAATTCTTTATTGCACAAAATAACACAATATGGTAAAACATTTAAAAGAAAAATAATGGCAAAGGCGAGTTTAACCCTAATAAGAGTTCTCATCCAGCAAACCTTATTGGGAGAGAGAGACAAAGATATAAATTGTAATGTTAAGAGATTGCTTGGCTGTCTAATTTTAGAGTCAGTTTGGATAAACAAGAGTGGAGAAGATTGTAACTTGGTTAATCAGTGCTATTTGAAACATCTTTTGTGTATGTTATTTTTAAATAGTAAAGGTAGGTAAGGTAAGGGTTTTACAATTTCATCCATTTACGTTTTGTAATAAAAATAATTTATCAAAAAGTGAGTTTTTTTATAATAAATATGAGCTACGCCAGTTTTCCAGGAAAACAATACTAACTGATAGCAATAGATCTTGAACTAAAACTAATTTACACGTACAAAACAAGGGCACATAATTTCTCCCATTTACGAGTGATAGCTAGGTTCCTAACGAGTTCAGTAAGTAGATGTCAGGTTGATTTATTCCTTCTTTGGGCTCGTGAGACTATGAGGCTAAATTTGAATACAATGCTTTGTGGCTCGTCAGGGGTGAATTTATACGGGAATGTTTTCTGGAGACGGAAGAATGATTGTATTTTTCAGTTTACAATGGAAAGTTTACCCACCGAGTGCGTTCCTTGAAAACAAGTTCGCCACTAAAAACAAATTATTATCATGCAATAAAAAAAAAGAATTTCGACAATCATTCAATATTATATTTATATTTTACAAAAAAACGGTTGCTAGATTTCCTCGAAACTAACAACCGTTATTTTTGATAAATTGTTTACCAAACTAGGAACTTAGCAGATTAGATTAGTACGCAACTCAAATTACGTTTTGGCTTTAGTTACTAGGACGTCGTCGCCATAAAATGAAAAATGAACTAAATATTGGTAGATTTATAATACAGAAGTAATTTGTTACACACCGAAGCCAATTCGTAGGCATAAAAATAACAGGATGACCAAACCGGCAAAATGTGCAAATACAGCGTTAAAACAATTTTGTGCTAATTGCATTACGGACCAAATGAACGTTCTCGATGTTATGCTGACATTTTAAAATTTTCTGGCTCTCGTCTTCTTGTCACTATTTGTTTGATTGCACCTCTGTCAAAGCTGGAGGTGCCAAGGTAAAAATAATGGTAAAGACCATACGCGACCACAAGCTACGGACGAGTTTTTTATACATTTTGTATAGTATCGAGTATCGGGAGTCGCGCTACTTTGTGACTGCGTTTTCTCGCTCACAAGGATTGAGTTTGTGAATTCTAAAAGTTAATCCAGCTGGTTCCCACGGAGCATTCCAACTTGCATGAAATCTTATAAATAACACGCCGCGTCGAGTCACACGAACCTACAGAGTTAATTTCAATTCGAATTCTTTGGCCTGGCCCTCATAGTACGTTCGGTTCAGTTCAATTAAACATATGTTCGTTCAGTCTAAGCTGCAAAGCAAAAAACATTGTAAAACCGAGTCAGCTCATGTTAGATATTCTAAAAAGCGGATTCGACCATATTTTTTCTAGGTCAAAAAGTTACCTAATACACGTTTTCATCTTTGGGCTATATACTTTGGGGAACGGGCTATATTGTAGAGCATGCTCTACAATATAGCCCGTTCCCCAAAGTATCGATTGTGTTCATTTAGAATATGATAAAATTATTATATTTAGAATTTTTTTTAAGATTCAATCAAAAGATTCCTTAACCTCACCTCAATAGCCTATATTAGTCTACTAACGGACGCAGGTCTCACCATTATTGTTACTTATTAGTTATTATTATTTATTATTTTTTTACATGTTATACATATACTGCCAAAAACTGTATGTTGTGCGATATAGCTATAACGTACGTTAACAATTAAATACAGGCTTTTACGTAGCTATCTGAACGAATCGACGCGTATTGTGGATACTGTTATTTTATATTTTACAGGCTTCTGTAAAAGCCTTTACGCAGACATTTTTGAAACAAAGAGTTTTGAAAAAAAGTGTCATGATTTTCAACTTCTATAAATAAAAAAGATTTGAACAATCTTATTTCCCTTAAGAAGTTCGTTGATCTCGTAAATTGTAAAATTCAACCTATTATTGATGCTATATGAAATTAATTCGCACTTTCTCTTTTAGGCCCATATTAATAAGAAAACGCTATTCCTTTTATAATCACAACTTACTCTAAGAGTAGTTAATCTCAGCGTAAGCTTGTGGTAACGTAGTTTTAAAAACAGTATTATTATACCTGGAATAATGACGGAGTAGGTATACCTAACTTATTCCTCCGGTTAGGGCTGAAAACAGCATAATTGATCAAATGTACCAACATAAAAATGCTAATAAGTGACTTTTTACGTAATTTTCTGTGGAAATTCAGGATAGTCTGTGGAAATAATTGGAAAAAAGTTGACAATGATCGACAAGATGACAAGAGAGAATGACATAAATGAAACAGTTTTTCAAATTTTCTATTTACATAATCCATGTAATAAACATTTTGGAATTCGGAGTATTGTTTATTGTGAGCCAAAAGCGTGTGCGATCAGCTAATGTGACGAGAATTGTATCGGATGGGAAAAGTGCTACCTAAAGCATTGTCGTAGCACGTCCTCACCGCACCTCAAGAGCCTACAATTGGTCCACTGCTGGACGTAGGCCTTCCCCTGACAAGCGCCGTTGGCTTTTATCTCTTGGGGGGTAATGCCCATAATTCCCACGCTGGCCATACGGGTTGGGGATCGCTGGGCGGTGGTTGTTCTTCAGGAGGCACTGCTGCCTGCCGCCAGCGGATATCCGTTAGTCGCCTCTGACGACACCCGCAGGAAGAGATGTTGCAAATTCTGAGCCGATTCATCACACGGCAAAGATTTGGCGTCTTCACACACGTATTCGTAATGATGAGCAGAACCTGCATTTCACGCATTTTCATTGAATTACCTACGCTATGTATACCTTTATGAATAAGCGCATACAAATAAATACATAATACAAATGAAAGACCTTGGTTTTATTTATTTAAAAGATTATTTAGTAGTCAAGTTAAAGTTACTAATTTAAATTTTCTCTCCTCGAGCCCATGTTCTGATGGCACAGTACAAACTCAGGATTTGCGAGATGATCAAAAGGGTATTGATAAGGTTTTCTCTGTTTCACGCGTCTTGTGGTTTGTGGATTCTTAATTTTAATTTTCTCCTGTATTAATGTTAGATCTTGAATGTAGCAGTCTTCCAAATCACAAAAAAGAAGAATACACTATGTACTATCACAATAGATATTTGTTTACTTCTCACATGTGACGTAACAGACAAGGACAATAACGACTAAACTTAGAGGCTGGAACTTTTTGGAGGTTTTATGTCACCTTACTCCATAACTAAACTAGCCTGAACGACGGAATAAAATTTACTTCGAGACTAACCTCGGAACAGCCTACTCCTTCATAATTCTGTTTATTAGTACAAATTTTACCTAAAATGAGGAATAGCGGTGGAGTAAAGTTACGCACTCGATAATCGGATTTTATAAATAAGGCCATTAGAGTAAAGTCACATTTCTAGTTATTTTTATCTCCCACACGACTAAATAGATACAACAACACATTATTACAGCCTAAATCATAAACATTACTACCGATTTGTGTGCTAGAAACAATGGCCATACCGTTCCGACAGCAAAAATGCTTTTACCGTGCAAAACTCCACCTTATCCCATAACGAAACCAAGGATATTGAACCTTAAGTTCGTGGGATAAGACGAGATGTGGTGCTTACTTTAGTTGGTCAAACATTAGTTGTCAGGGCAGTGATATTGTGCTGGCCATGCATCATACTGATATACGATATAATGATGAAGGGAAGACCGACATAAAAATGAGCAAAGACGGTATTTTGCGCAAGCATAATTTGGTCCCAAAGCATGTGTTATGTCGGACGTGGGGATTCCTTCATCGCACTCTCCGGGCAGCTGATAGATTAGAGGCTTAATCTCTGCGAGCTGCCCATTATTTTGTCACACAGTTAAGATTTATGAGCGACAACTATAACAATGAAAAGAACACTCGCTCTGAACATTATGGACAGCAAAATAGGCTTTCGACGACATTATTCATCCAAATGCAGAACTTTTCATTAATAATCTAAATGAACAATGCTCAATAATTTTTAATTTGACTTTAAAATTTACAAAAGTGATTTACTTGATTAATATCTGGGAAACTACGAAAGACAACTGGGTAAAATTTGTCTCATTCATCATTTCATTTTGTCCTTATACCTCTAGATCCAATTTGAGAGCCACCTCAACTTCATCACACACACAGGCCTCTTCTAAATAATTATGAATGATATAGGACTATCACACTAATATTATAAATGCGAAAGTTTGTATGGATGTATGGATGGATGTTTGTTACCTCTTCACGCCAAAACTACTGGACGGATCGGGCTGAAATTTTGCATACAGGTAATTCTAATCCTGGAATAAAACATAGGCTACTTTTTATCCCATAAATCTGTTCCCGTGGGATGAAAAAGACAACTAATAATTAGTTAATATGAATGAGGCCTACCATTGCTTTATTGACTACTCTACTGTTGACCGTATTAGGGAGTTATAATTATAGCCATGTTCTAGGTTTCTAAAGCCTTGGAGATCTTTTATTTCCTACTGATTTTTTAAAAGATTATTACGTACCCCAAACAACGGTAGATTGATTCTCCAAACGATTCCAAAATTGTGTTTCTAATGCAGGGAAAGGGCTTCCCTTAAATCTCCTCTCAATGCGGCAAAAACTCAACTCTCTATCTCTGTAAAATGGATACCATTTTACACCGTTGGTTGTGACCACATGTAGCAAAATTATAAAACTGTAAAAACTACGAGTTAGTAAAACATATTTCTAGTCCCGTTGCCGCGACCTTCTTATCTCACTAGGGACACACCGATCTACACCGATTCTATTTCACCGAAACCGTACCATTCAAGTAATTTTATTTGCCATGAACGGCGGCATGTTTAGTTATTCATATCAATTTAGTAATTTTTAGAATTACGTAACCTGCTTCATGAATTCATTAGGAAATATGCCTTACACGCGAAAAAAATGTTTTGTAAGTTTCTTCAATGCGGATAGGTCAGGCGGATAGGAGAACAGTGTAATTTTTGTTTCTGACCATTACGGAATGCCAATATCTGCCTTGTTTAAGTATTATATGACAGATCCCGATAAAATAAATAATGGGGATATTTTTTGCTTTGTGTCGCAAATTAATGATTTGAGCTTTCTTGATACTAGTTATCAAGTTTTTTCCTCGGTCTTAAAAATGTGCAAAGCAATTTCTTTTGCCAAAAATTCGAAAACAAAATCAATTTTGCTAATAACGATGAAATACTAAAATATTTCTGGACTGTCTCACTGTACTACTTTTTTATTTAAAAAAATATCGAGCTCAAAGCGTCTTTTCAAGATGTGATGTGAAATGGCAATTTGCTTTACTTAGGTTGTACTTGTGTGTGAAATATAAATGTTGACATTCAAATGAAGTATAAAGTTCATTGAATGATTAACAACCACATATTATTATTAAGTACAACTTATATGCTTAATGTTCTTACAAAAGATATTGATATCTGTCTCAATTATTGTAAAAGTAACATCCAACTGCCACCATGCAATTTTCCAACAAGCAGCCGAGGGAAAAAAGGGAAATCTTTGTTCAGCAGAGGGATCCGATCGTCTCTTTAAATAGCTAAGATTTTGCTAAGTGTCCAATGGCTTCTTTAAATAGCTTAGTGTCTTAATCGCTGTACTCGACACGTCCACATAATCATTTCATCAGCTATTTTGTTTTCGTTTTGGGAATAACGGGTAGCAAACGTATTGATTCTATTTTTTAAATACTTATACTTTGTATTTTGTTTACAAGTTGGCAAAGTAAATTTAGTTGTGAAGAAGGATTTAAGATCTTTTTATTTGATGGGAATTATGACCTTTTTATTAGTTAATAATTAGTGAACCCGGCTAATGAATCGGATACCAAAGAAAGTCAGTGTCAATGTCAAAAGACATTATTCCATCGAGATAACATATTATGGCAATACAAAAAGTGCGCGACTATTAAAAGCACTACACATTTAGGGGGTGTGAAGCCACTGAAAATGCTTCCCGGCATTTTTTAACCGTGGTCAAATGTTCAAACAGACTCATCCTTATATTTTCCAGTTCTTTTATTTATAATGGTTATTTCTTCAATCTGGTCTTATCCAATTCATTCTCGATTTGCTCCACACTCTTCCCTTTCGTCTCAGGTAACAGGCCCAGTACCACACCGACTCCAACAAGGTTGATCGCGGCAAAGCAGAGAAATGAGATGTGGGGTCCATACGCCTCTGTGATTGCCACAAATTCAAGCAGTTGTATGAATGACCCCAACCAGCCTATTGTGACTAGCACACCCATTACAGTTGCTCGAATCTGAAAGGATATGGAAAAGATAATTTTATTTCCCAAGTTAACGGAGCTGGTTTTGGTGACGATTTCAAATATTGCAGACTATTTCCCTCGAGCTCTATTTTAAATTATTTGACTGACAAGATGTTCAACGTTAAACAAATATAACCGAAATAACTTAAATTTTGTATGTTTATATTAGTATCAGAGATACCTATCCAATCCTACTGTCCTACTAATATTATAAACGCAAAAATTTGTTAGAATGTATAGATGTATGGATGTATGGATATATGAATGTCTGGATGTATAGATTTGTGGATGTATATTTGTTACTCTTTTACGCAAAAACCACCGGAACGGATCGGGCTGAAATTTATTATTTTGCATACAGGTTATTCTAATCCTAAAATCAAACATGGGCAAATTTTATCCCATAAATTAGTTCTCCTGGAATAGAAATCTTTAAGAGTTTCCATAGGAACAAAGCGGGCGAAAGCGCGGGGCGCAGCTAGTATGATATTAACAACAGGTCGCACTGTTTTGCAAGCACTTACTTGAAAGTTAAACATCTCTGACATGATGACAAACGGGATAGGGCTTACGCCACCAGCGTACGCGCAGACGGCCAACACTGCAGCCGCTATGACTATCCAACCTGGTACATACACCTGGTTATCTTGCAGGGCCAAAGCGGCCGATAATGTGCTGAAGGAAACCACTGATAGGACGAATGATCCAGCGAGAATCATCTGAAAAAAATTACTAAGAAATAGCGCGCAGCTGCATGATAGTTCCTAGACACGGATAGAGAGTGGGTGCAGTCACACTGTCTTAGTTAGACGTGTTAATGACCACCGCAGATAAAATTTGACCCAGTAGTGGTCAAGATTGGGCCTAACAATAAATAAAACTTTTAAATCCTGTTAATAATACTAAAGTAATTTAAAAGCTTAAAACTCAAATCATGGTAAATATCCCGTTGTAAATAACTTTAGTACTAACAAAAAATGTTTGACTATTGACTGTATATAGAAACCCAAATCATTGTCAGCATTATGATTAAGACTCTTCACAAACCCATATGAAACTTTATAAAGACTTGCCTGCGATTACTTTGGACACGTTTTAATGCCAATTTAACTTGTTGAGTATTTACCACACTATTTTGTGCGTTGTTTATCTCACCATTCCGTCAAATAGGCCGTATCTCACTGCCTATTTGATCGAGAAAATCGTATTCAGTGTGCGCTCGCATCCAAAGTGAGCAAGGCCTTAAACATTGTATTATAACATTGTATCATATTTACCCGTCTTCCTAAGCGCTCAACCGTGGCCATCGAAACAAGAGAGCCGAACATCATGAACACAGGCACGCTGAGACTCTGCAACTCTGGACTCAGCTGGACCCCCGATCGCTGCATGATAGTTGACGCATAATTTATAATGCAAAACCCTCCGTTGAGTCCGTGGATTACCATCACAAGAATCATGGCCACAAAACCGTTACGCCACGCCCGAACTTTAACTGAAATGTTACAAATCTTAATGAGGTAGGACATACGTAACAACTCTCATTTTATCGAGCACGTTGGAGTATTGATAGCTCTAATTACGCCGCTCATTTTGTTACTGAATTTGTAGAACGTGTCAAGAATAGCAGATTGCAAGGGAATTGCAGGCGCTTTGTGGAGTGGTTACAACGTGTATAGGCACAACATATATATCAAACGTACATGCCAAGACGACTTTCCCATCATGCTACTACTACCTACCTAATGAAAAATTGCAATTTTTAATCAAGCCCCGTTTTTAGCCGCCAAAATTATATACTTGCTGACAAGCAATCTTTTCGCGAATGTTTGCACAAATGTTTGCCTTGTAATGCCAACATTGATTGGAAATGTAGATAAATACTCACAAATCCCCACAAAGGAGATATTGGGGATTGATTTGAATTTTTCGTCCTCGGATTTGATTGAATCGATTTCATATTGTACTGATTTGTCCTCGGCGTCACGCCCTCTCAGAGAGGATAGAATTAACACAGCTTCCTGGAATGAAATTGGAATTTTTAATGACATTACAACAAGGTCAAAATTGCGCTGAACAAAATAAAAATAAAAAAGTAAATTACGAGTTTTAAGGACTTTTATATTTTTTGTGTAATGCTAAATTACAAATACAGCTAACGCGTTACAGCTGACGCTGAAAATTAGTATTGACACAATTTTCTCGTTGCATATTTGTCTAGCAAGCTAATCTGTATGAACGGGTTCAAATTAGGTTGGAATCACTGCGGACCCACGATATCCCTGGCGATAACCCTGTTTGTATCGTGGGTCTTTTAAAATCAAACGATACCCCTGTTCAAAATGCCCGTAGTGTTGCGGTGATGAATGCAGAAAAGCATTTATCTCTTGTATGTAAATAACTTATGTATTTATAACTACTAACGCATAATTATACTCTTTTAGGGTTAAGCTCGCCTTTGTACATGTCCAGTATTTGTTAACTCTTATGTATGTTATTTTGTGTGCAATAAAGAATTTATGAAGAATTTATGAATTTATGAATTATTCTCCGAATAGGCCATAGAGTTTATATAGGAACAGGCATACTGTGCAATACAAACTCTTTAGTGAGATCGTAATAAATGTATCACAGCGCTCTTTTTTTTAAATTGGTTATTGTTTGACAATTGTTTTACGGAACCTAAAGCGAGTCGTTAAAACGTTGATTCAATATATTTTTGTTCCTGTACACCTGTGGGTTTAATCTAATGTGAACCTAGCCTGACATGTAGATATTGAAATAACTTACATCAACTTTTCCAATCTTGATCAAATAAGTTGGAGACTCAGGTGCTTTGAGCAGGATCAGAACAACTACCAGAGGCGGCAGTCCAACAACTACCCAAAGCACTGTATAGTAATCCAAAAGTCCGCCCATTGTGAACATCATCAGGACACCCAAATTCTGAATGACAATAA
Organism: Eupithecia tripunctaria; assembly: GCA_955876795.1. Lineage (NCBI taxonomy): Eukaryota > Metazoa > Arthropoda > Insecta > Lepidoptera > Geometridae > Eupithecia > Eupithecia tripunctaria. The sequence continues at coordinate 6,515,365 of OY041602.1, read as the reverse complement.
TCAGGATCCCAAGAATTCCTCTAATATTATCTTGACTAATCTCCTTGACATACATAGGTACGACGTTAAACGCGGTCCCTGCTCCAAAACCACCAAAAATTCTAGCTGCTATAAGACAAGCAGTACTGCCGGAGCATAATGTGACTATCCAGGATATCTGCAATTAGGAAATTAAACATTAGTTCGGCAAAATTGTTCGAAGCTTCGGATGATCAAAATAAAGGAGTCAATAATTAACAAACAGACTAGTACAAAACATTGTCACTTTCCTAATTTAAAAGCGATTTTTGTCCTTGACTTACCGTTTGTAGGATTCCAATGAGTATAATACAGGTCTTTCTTCCAATACGATCTACTAGAATGGAGCTAACGGGAACAGACGCGACAGCTGCTAAGCTGAGTGAGCTAGCTATCCAGGAGATCTCCTCATTGGTCAGAGGAGTGCCAGTAGGAGAGTGCTCTGATTGGAGCACAGACAATGAAGATGAGATCCAGCCGCATTGGAGGCCGTATGAGAACATAGACAAATTTGCTGAAAAATTATATAATTTGAATTAAATGTTAGATACGCGAAACAGGATCCCTAAAGGTTGACCGTTGGTATTTTATGAGCATAATGGGCGAGAGTTAAAGAAGTGGAGTAGAAAACCGGTGTAAAATTTGCGCCATTGTAAAATATAGTTCAAGATTTTAATGTTTGAGAATAAAAGTTTATAATTTACACTGTTTTTATACCTAGAATAGCAAAACACCACTGTTTGTAAGTATGTCCTTCCCGTGAACTATTTTCACCTTGCATTTTGATTATTTTTAAAATGTTCAGTCCTACAATAAAAGTTGCAAATCGAGACGCAGGTAATTTCAAATTTAGCCTCTTTGTTTCTGTTTCAATATCTAAAACGAAGAGGTAATTTATAACCCGATAAAATTATCAAGATGTCTAGGGCTGCGGTGCTAAAACAATGATGTCAGAATCAAACAGAGTCATGAAATTGTGTTGAATGTCAATCATCATATACCGATTTACTATTACTATTACGTAAATAGTTTATTAATTTACCGTCACATTTGACACGTTATATCGCATAGTTTAGTGATGAATAAAGAGCATTGTGGGGATGCTTCTCAATCTGATGATGCTTTGTGCAGGTATAGTTGCACGCATGTGCTACCACTTTGTAGTTATTCCGTGGCATGTGCTGTTCTTCATTTGATGTTGTCAGCCCTAATAAAACTACGACTTATTTACACAAATGCCTGTCATCGTCTATTTGTATTGTCTCATAGACTGTATTATCAAAGGTGATTTTGGGTGTGATTACAGTATTATTTTCTTCTGATGCTGTAATAATACGCGTGATGTTACAATCTCTCGACCTGACCAATCCGAATTATGGGGCATGTTGTTTCTAAAATGACGACCATGACCACTCTTTCAAGAGTTTATCGACTAAGAAGAAGCAACTGGATATCGGCACCGGGTTAGGCGAGCGGGTTAGGCATAGAATGTTCTTTTCTTCAGCAATAAATCAATCAACATCATATCGTTGTGTTTGAGTGAATACGTATCAGTTAGACCTTGTCCATTATACGCCTAAGAGTATACTCTGCAATGTTCTGTCTGGCTTAAATAAACGAATTGAATTGAATTATAAATTATTTGCAGCAGTTGGCTCAATTATTTAAATTGTAAGTAAGTTCTAGTTATTATATACATGTTTATATTCCTTTTGATATGTTATAAAGTTTGAAATTTTAGCCTAGTGAAGGTGTGGTCAGCTAAAAGGTCTAACTACTTTTATTAATAATGTAAACTTATTTTATCTCATCTCATCTTGAGCGATATAATCTCTTTTTGAGCACTTTATTATTATATTGTATTTAGGTACCAAGTAGGCAAAGCCACAAGCATAATCTTGTTCATCGTTTAATAAACTCGTTGTTATCCAATTCAGATCTACGTAAACTTCTTGGTAGGCCCTCGTATTTACATTAAACCATTTATGTTTATTAACCTGAAACTTATTTAAAACTGTACGCAATCATTTAACAGTGTTTCCGCTTTGAGTTAATACAACAAAAGAAAGTTTCAGCCATAAGTAAGTGTCAAGGTGGGTGTGTGGACAATACGATCCTACCGTCGTGCATTTAAGATTCGTCAAATGGCTCCTGCCAAGCAGTTGAGTAAATACTTTGGACCCTCCAAAGACCGGTCCAAAGTAGAACTAAAAAATGAGGCATTTTCTTCATAATAAAACAATTCAACCCGAAAAGTCACGCGCATAAAATGGTATTCATACTACAGACTCTGATAAGATCGTGCCGTGCATAGTTTGACATGCCATTCTCAGTCTCTGATGATATGATGAGAAGAAAGATCCACACAAACTAACTCTATTGAGTACTAAAGTAAATTAGGGTTTTTGGATCGTCATTGACAGAGCAAGCCTAATAGAGGAATAACTTTCACTGAGCGCAAAAAATTGTCATATGTATTAGAATAATTACCATTAAGATTTTGTTAGATATAGACATAATATATTTCGTGTGCTGCACCTGACAAAGACCTGAAAAAGACTCTCCAGCAACTTTGTCAGGTGCAGCACACGAAATATATTATGTCTATATCTAACAAAATCTTAATGGTAATTATTCTAATACATATGACAATTTTTTGCGCTCAGTGAAAGTTATTCCTCTATTAGGCTTGCTCTGTCAATGACGATCCAAAAACCCTAATTTACTTTAGTACTCAATAGAGTTAGTTTGTGTGGATCTTTCTTCTCATCATATCATCAGAGACTGAGAATGGCATGTCAAACTATGCACGGCACGATCTTATCAGAGTCTGTAGTATGAATACCATTTTATGCGCGTGACTTTTCGGGTTGAATTGTTTTATTATGAAGAAAATGCCTCATTTTTTAGTTCTACTTTGGACCGGTCTTTGGAGGGTCCAAAGTATTTACTCAACTGCTTGGCAGGAGCCATTTGACGAATCTTAAATGCACGACGGTAGGATCGTATTGTCCACACACCCACCTTGACACGCCACTATACAAAGAAACTGCCAGATATCAGGCAAGACTAGATCGTGTTAGCTTTTAGGCAGTTAAAAATGGAAAACTCTCCGGTGATGACATGGCATAACATCAGAGATTTTGAAAGGCGGAGGAGCATCTGTTACACACGGACTACAGAACCTTTTAAACGCCGTCCTTCACAGTGGGATAGCTCCAAAGGCGTGGAGCGAGAGGTGGTGCTCTTTGTTAAGAAGAGATATGAACCAACTTAAAAACTACACACCCATTTTGCTTTTGAGCCACGTCTATAAGCTGTTTTCACGAGTGGTCACGAACTGTCTCGGCAGGAGACGAGTTCCAGCCAGCAGAACAGGCCGGGTTTCGCGGAGGATATGGCTCCGGACACCACATATACACAGTGAGGCAGATTATACCGAAGCCTGAGGAGTATAATCAACCCCTGTGTGGCCAGACCCTTTGTGGACTATGAGAAGGTCTTTGACTCTGCCGAAACCTGTTCTGGAATCCTTACAGCGATGTCAAGTAGACTGTTGTTATATCGATGTGCTGAAATGCCTTTACGACCTGCGATTTGCTGTTGACATAGTTTTAATGGCGTAATCGCTGGAGGAGCTGAACCAGATGCTAGACAGCCTAGTTTCAGCCTCGCGACGCATTGGTCGCGACATGAATTTGAATAAAACCAATGTCATGATCTCATTGATCCAGGACCGGTCGTTATACTGTACATGGCCACCCTCTTAAATTTGTTTCCGAATCCGAATACACTTACTTTTGGCAAAATCTACATTTAAGTCAAAACAATTTTGAGAAGGAGTCCAAGAGGAGGCTTCAGAATCCATACCGCAACGTTTGAAAACGAAAGTTTTCAATCAGTGCGTCCTGACCTACGGAGCTTGGACGTGGACACTCACGATACCATCAGTTTAAAGTCGCTCAGCGAGCTATGGAAAGAGCTCTACGCTCGGGGTCTATCTGAAGGATAGGATTCGTAACGAATTCATGCGACAGAGAACCAAAATCATCGCTCAAAGAATTAGCAAGCTGAAGTGGTAGTTGGGCCGGCCATATCTCGCAAAGAACGTCAACTGCTGTGGTGAACGAGTTATTGACCGAGTGGAGACCGTGACTTGGCAAACGTAATGAAGGACGCCCACCGGCCAGGTGGGATGACGATCTGCGAAATACTGCAGGCAGATACTGGATACGTCAAGCTGAAGACAGTGCACTATGGCGCTCATTGGGGGAGGCCTATGCCCAGTGGGCCCAAATAGATGAGCTCTGCATTAATTAATCGTAGGTATAAAAATACTACCTTATCTCACAAAGAACCCGCGTGCTCATGGTAAACGTTTGTTTCTATTTATTCAATAGGTTCTCATTGTTTGCTAAAATCAAAGGAGATAACGTAAATTTACGAGTGGAAACAGTAGTCTAACAAATGTTTATTTACTTGACTATATGATTGGCATGTGGTTTAGTTACGGATATACTTGATTAAATAGAATTTATGGTGTCAGCGTCATAAAAAAAATTCAATTCATGATCTACTTTGTTACTGTGTACATTTTCGAACAAAATTTGTGACGGAAACAAATAGTTCGTTTTACGAAGTTTATTTGAATTTGTGTTATTTTAACATGTTCTTCCGAGGTAAGAAGTAAATTTATTTACTCAGGTCCAAATGTTAAAACCTTTTTAAAACACAGTATTACGTGTACACTAAGTATTGTGTCGCTATCATATTGTTGGGCCGTGGTGGTGTCGAAATCTTCCTCTCCAACTCAGCCTGTGGATGTCGTCAGAGTCAACTAAGCCAAGCAAAGAATGATCAACAGCTTCCTGCTGTGTATTTTGAACATCTACACTGCGATCATCAATCCGCCTGCCAAGCGTGGTGATTATAGCGTTAACCCTCGTGATTTGAGGCACGTTCAAAGTGGATGTATCTGTGCTGATGAGAAAGGAATAATGCGTCTAACCCTAAACTAAATGTATGAAATCAGCTTCTGACGATTTACGACGCACAACAATTTGTTACCTACTGATTGTACACGTCAGACATTTAAAAGTCACGTGATAGAGAGGGAGGCGAAATAGCCGAAAGTGACGAGTGATCAACGTTATCTGTAATTCCTGCTTTTGCCAATATTCAAACCAAATCCCGAATCAGTAGGTATGTAACCTTATCTGTAGGTGCCACCTTATCAACTGTCTTCTGAAGTGCTTTAGAAATAAAGAAAATATAAGACAGTAATAAAATGTAAATATTATTCATAGCTTGTTTTATTTTCACATGAATAAATTTACGTAGATATTATTTGTGTGCATTGCACAATACATACAGAACAGTGTGTTTTGAAAACATTACAGAAATAAAAATATATATTCACGGTCCATTCATTAAGTCAAGTATTACCTATCCCATTCAATTAATTCTCGCGTATCATCAACGATTTCAGCAAAATACTATAATAATACCAGACGGAATTGGTAATGGTGATAATTTTTAACTGAAACTCGATTCCCCTTTATGGGTAATTTAACCATCGCAATTTAATTGTAAACCTTATTTTTAAATCAAATAATATTTTCCATTACTTTCAAGTGCTTTTCTGCAATAATTAAAATAGTTATTATTCTGTACATAATTAATTTCACCACATCATTAATACTCGTAGCATGTATGCTGCGATGTACTTACACCACATCAAAATAAGCGCTCTCATTTATAGAGGACTCAAGGAAATCGAATACGTACAACCGTCCCAATCGTTTTACAAGTACTTTTTACCTAACCTAACTGATACCATACCCAGTGATTGTATTCTATCCGAATAGGTACCTGGAGCCCTGACCATGCTGATAAGAAATAATTTCAATCATATTTCTCATGATACGTATTTGTACCTTACTTACTGAAAGTAGGCTTCGCTGTAGAGCCGCCTTGAAATATTTTCAATCACAAGGGCTCCGTTCTTTTACCAAATGAGGCATAAAAATGTTCACGGTTTCATTCAGATTCTTTGAAACTTTTGAATTTATTCTAATATGCATAAATTTCGCTTTTTATGTTTACAACATTACATTTAATGTATGGATAGAACGATTTGTTCTCATTTTGATTGCTTCAACTTAAATTAACCTTGTGTGTTTTGGAAAGCAGCAGCGCTTATACAGGTTGTGGCAAATTTTTTGGCCCCTTAAGGGTAGCTACCGTTTCTTTTGTAGTTAGAAGGTTTTGTTCTAAGGAACTTTCTGTTTTATTTTGAAGAAAAAAATAATGCCATTTTTAGTTTTTTGGAAAAATTTACGGTTCGCCCAAAAAATGACATTTGTCAAAAAAAACAAGTTGGTCTTAATCGACTCTTTTTCCAACCAGGAACACTTTTCCCAAAGGAACATACCAAATCAAATAGTAAGTTTTAGCAATAATTAAGAAAAACAATTCCCATACATTTTCTATGAAAAAACGAGTAAGTGAAAACAACAATGTCACTCATTCAATGGTTCTTAATTTAAACTCGTATGTAACTACTTTTTTAAGTTGGTTTGGTATGCTAATTTTGAAGGCATCTCAGGAATTAAATTTTTTACTTATTTTTTATATTTTTAAAAATCTAGTAGGCTAATTTTGGAGTCCCCCTAGCCATGTTCGCTCTAACGACGATATAGGTAATGTCTTCACACCAAAATAAGAAACATACCTACCTAACTATTTTTAGACAACGGTCATTTTTAGTTGAGTTTAATGAAAAAAAAAAGTTTGGTAAGTAAATAACTTGATTTTTAATAAAAATTAAAAAGTAAGTAAAACTTTAATTCCTGAGATGCCTTCAAAATTAGCCTACCATTTTAAAAAAGTAGTTACATACGAGGTTAAATTAAGAACCATTGAATGAGTGACATTGTTGCTTTCACTTACTCGTTTTTTCATGGAAAATGTATGGGAATTGTTTTTTATTTATTGCCAAAACTTACGATTTGATTTGGTATGTACCTTTGGGAAAAGTGTTTCTGGTTGGAAATAGAGTCGATTAAGACTAACTTGTTTTTTTTGACAAATGAAATTTTTTGGGCAAACCGTACATTATTTCAAAAAACTAAAAATGGCATATTTTTCTCTTCAAAATAAAACAGAAAGTTCCTTAGAACAAAACCTTCTAACTACAAAAGAAACGGTAGCTACCCTTAAGGGGCAAAAATTTGCCACACCCTGTATATATATTGTTATTTCAAAAATTTGCAATTCGCCTGTTTCCTTGAGACATGATCACAAAAACAAGAGCCTTATATTTTAAGTACCGTAAATTAACTGAATTTAATGATCGGTGTTTTTAGCCATAGCCAACTCCAGCTTACAGCTTATGGCAAGAGTAACTTTTGTTTAGTACCATGCCCGTCGCTAGAAGCGGTCGCTAGAAGCTATAGAAGTTTATAACTTACAGACGACCGAGCTCATAGTGGTACTCCCAAAAAGCGAGCGCCAGTGATGACAAGATACTTAAATTTATTTTAGTGCAGCTGACTTAGGCATAACAACTGCTGTAAAATGTTTTAAGTACACTTGTCTGTAAAACCTTAAATAGTTAAGTAACATGGATGCCGCCTGGAATGCCTGAATGTAAAAAGGAAATTAAAACAGAATCCCAGATGTTGCTGCTGATCCACTCGGGTTGAAAGAAAGCTTTTCAAGCTTTGTAAGAAGACCTGAATACGTTAAAATTGTCAGTAAACAACACTAAAAGATCCCTCTTATAATCCATTTCCAAAGTTTGCGCAGCTACTAGTAATGCATATTTTCTCTATTTGCATTGTAAAACGATATTTTTTAAATTAAATGCAAAGCTACGTTTACTGAGAAATAGCTGCTATTCAAATTCTATGTAATCGTACACAGATTCATAAAGTTATACCTAAGTAGACATCGAGAGTGCAAAATCGCACGAAATTGCAGGACATAACTTCTCTTTAGGTCAGATATCTTTGTTATAATTTACCACAGTCATGCTAGAATCGGTCAGGTAAAAGGCACTCAAGTATAAATACGTCTGTAACATTCTCGCTCCAATTTAAACATTTTGTAAATAAAGTGGTTTTATACGGGAACGGTTGCAAACTTTTTTCACGACTACAAAGTGGGTAGAAAGAGGAACTTTTTCTGAAACTTTGTCGTGGTTTCTTTACAAAGTACCTACTGGTGTTAAAGTTCCGTGCAAGAGACCTTGCCCGTTAGCAACACATTATGAGGTTGGCTTTTGCTGTAAAGCGACTAACGAGCTAACTGTACATTTGTGATGGGAGCTTATTATTTTCCATAGTAAAAATTGTCTGATGTGATGAATAGAGGCTCTAAATTTTCTTAGCTTTATGTCGGGTCATCATAACATAACTTATTTGATAGGTACCTCAAATTATTTTTCATAAAGTGGGGTGTGACTGGGTGTGACGGAAAAATGGTCATTGGTAGATTATAAAGGAAAAGTAGATTGAAAAATTAAAAAGTATTTATTTCAAGCAGCTATAAATCATTACGCAAAATGTTCCTACATCTCGTTTAAAAATTATCTTCTCCAGAAATTAAGTTTATTCTCAGCTGGAAGCCTCTCAGTGTTATTCCGGTATTTACAGGGAAATCTACATAAATTTCTTAGCAAACTCCATAATTTAAAAAATCCGACGTTTAGTTTGTGGTATCAATTATAAGTTATTTATTCATACCTCTGTAATAGTTTTATTTTGTAAAGCTGAGGCAGAAATACGAAGTTGCCCGTTTTGGCCACCAAACTCAATTTTTTGAGTTGAGGCTGTTTTGCAGGGAAGCAGCGAAACATTGTTTTATTCATATTTGTATTTTTTTACATGGACTCTTGCATTGTTTAACATACCAAAATATTACACAAAAGTTTTATTGATTCTTTTTCAGGAAAACCAGTAGGTAGTTTGTCATGTGAATTATTACAGACAAAATATGTAAATCCTTTGAAATTTTATAAGAATAACGTAAAAAAACACGAATTATGAAGAAAAAACGTCTACATTTTTTTAAGTAATGTAAAAATTATATTTATTGCTCGTAGAACAAACGCTGACGACCCCTAGATGTCCAGAATCACCCGCTTTTAGCTTGGTAAACCTTTTCCATGGTAACCTCCTTATAAAACAGCCAATTAATTATTCTACCTCTATGATTCTAGTCAGTCCAAAAACAGACAGAACGGCGTACTTTCACGGCAACATTTCTAGGAAGCCTCCATTATGATGCAAGCCACAAGCTAGATACCCCACGCACGTGAAAAGGCCTGCCAGGGTCTGCCAGTGACGGCTATCGGCTGATAGTGTCACGCACAGAGGTTGAGAAGACCCATGTTTTTATTTGTTCTCATAAATATTTTATTGACAAAGATTGAATTCGACAAAGTTTCGATTATGGTTGGGCTTCGAAACTGTAATTGAAACTGGGTTGATACTATTACTTGCGTAATCTATTATAGGTACCTTAAGAATAACGTCAAGAAGAAGTTTAAATATTTAATCAGACTTATACGGGGCCGGGACCAACTCAAAATCAAACTATGATATTATCATCAAATTCAACAATTGGCGCAGATATTTATGTACCTACAAATATTCCGCGAATGTGGATACTTATTCACATTTGAAAAGTTATTGGCTATCCATCATTTGCGTTAGGTAGGTACTGCGTCATTTCAGGATCGTAGGTATTTAGATCGATTTGAAGGAAAAAAAGTAATAAAATATTCTCTTTTACGCTCCGGGCACGAGGTTCGTGATTGTCCGTGTAATTGTATAAAATTTTCGTCATTATAAAGTTGCGGTCGCAGATTTGAGCTCATAAGCTCTCAATAGCAAGGTTTGCGAAATTCTAAAACTTTATTATAATTATGCATAATTCCGTCAGTTGTGAAATGGTTCACGTCATTTTAATAGTCGAGAATTTGCGTTTTCTCAAATCACAGAATAACTACATATATTATAGTAGTACTAACGCTAAATTGATTAATTTTAGACAATGTAAGATGTTTGTCAAATTTTCTATTCTATAATGCTCATCATGCAGTACATCTGCTATGCTTAGGCCTCCCGAAGTTTGTACTTTATAGCCATCTTTGTAGCAGAAACTTGCGAAAACATTCCTTGTTGTTGTGTGAAAGAGTAAACTAAGACGGCATCACATTTTTATAAATATTTACGGTTGTTTAACTATTTATTTAAAACAATTTGTTTCGATACATATTGATATGATACAGATAGATAAGTAAGATAAGTAAGTAATTATTTTATTCAGGTAAAAACAACATTACAATTTGGTTGCAAGTGCCTTAATAGTATGTAAGTTCCTATCTGGTCAAAAGCTTTTAGGCTTTCCATTCTGACGGGAACGCATAAAAAAACTGGGCAATATAATCCTCATAGGTACTAAGTATACTCGATTCTCAAGTTCAATACCGTATCCATCGAGCATGTAGAATATAACTTAACAAACCGCCCATACCTAATCTAAAATTCGCTTTGTTGGCGCGTTCTGTTTTCTACCTGTAGATTTGAGATTCTTCCTTTAATAAATACTGCTTATAATTAGTTACATCAGAAACTCGACGCCAAGTAAGTGAGTTTTAGTTATTCGTGTCGTATGGTTTAGATATTATTTGCATACCTGCAAAACCAAATCAATATTAGTGGAAAATATTTGACGACTAGTATCATCGGAGCAGAATGCAGAACCTCGAAACGGGAAGGGTAAATTTCTATTAATATAAGGTTTCCATTTTTGAATGTCTTTGTTGACAGAAAAATATCTTGGACTCTAGCACCCCATCTCTTTCCGTGGGTGTCGTAAGAGGCGACTAAGGGAAATCCACCGGGGGGTGGGCAGCAGTGCCCTCTGTAGAACAATTCTACCAACAAACTGCGATCCCCAACCCGCATGCCCAGCGTGGGGATTATGGGCATTACACCCTGCATAACAATTCGATAGATAAACGCAGCGCAAGGTGCTTATCAGCGGGAGGCCTGTGTCCAGCTGTGGAGGTAGAACCAAGTACCATTAACCATCCTATTCGCATTAAATTCTATTTTTATTTAGTTAAAAGAAAATGAATTTTATCCAAACATTCATCATTCAAGTATATAAACCAATCCAACAAATCTCAAGACTGATAAAGTTGAGTCGGTCGCAAAAGCCTTCATAATGAAAAACTTTCTAACTCCAAGCTCATACTTTCTCCAATCTCCAGTTTGAAAGGCAGCTATTCTAATATTTCCTTTAATTTCGATCGATATAAAAGGGACGACAACACTTTTCGAGAACTGTCTAGTGTGTCTAATTAAGATTTAAGACACTGCGAAACAGAAAACAGTATACGTACTCTGACTAATAAATATCTATCTATTTATATAATCCAGTTCAAATAATTTATTTTGGCGGCGTCTCACTTGCTCGAAGATGCCCGCGCGGCCTAATGTGTACCTCGTACCTATACGTATGGTATTAAATAAAAATTACGAAGTAGGCATTTATGAACTTTTACATTATTAAATACAATATTTTATGCTGCACATGTAGTTCAACAAAAGATTACAAAGGACTGGCGTTGGATAAAGACAAGACTTTCTCTACAAACATTATTTTCACCAACGCCAATAAATAAGTCGCGCATTTTGTAGTTACCTACATACTAGGCAATTTGACAACATTGAAAATATACTACAAATTTTGGTCATCTAATCAGATTATAACGTAAAAAACATATTTTACTTTATTATGAACTAAAATATACTTTTGCAAATAACATTTTGTCTGCGACGGGAACGCCCTGAAGTGAATTTCTTATAAACCGTAAGAGGTAGACAGTTGAAACATGCACGGAATATGTATTTCTCTCTCCGCTATAAGAATTAATACTTAAAATTGAAGGGGCTCCCATACAGAAAACACGTATTTTAACTCTCAGTTTGTCGAGGCTGTATTTATTGACTGACTAACTATCCATTACTCAATCCTGATAGTTTACTACGCGACGATAATTACGATACAGGTAAGTATTTATTCTTTTTTCTGTACTACTTATCTTGTACCTATCTACCTGTATATAGAATAAGTGAGGAGTGGGCGAACAGAAAGTCACTTTTCCATTTTTCGGAGATTTGGTTATTTTTCTTTATTCTTATTGGCGACCTCGAAACCTATCGTTTAATGCCATAAAAACTGGCCAAAAAGCATTATTTCTTGAAGAAAATGAACTTCAAAATACAATGGTCACTTCAAAACGACACTTTTTTTTAAATATTTTATGTTAGTTACGGCCTTTCACTCTTTGATTTTCAAAAAGCTACTTTTCCAGTACAAAATGAGCTTTGATACAATATAGGGCTTACAAAACGCAATATAAATTGCAGCGGTGTATTCCTATTTGATGAAAACTTTGCTCATAAGCCCAGGAATCAAAGTTTTGAGGCTTTTCTGCGATGGCTGTAAGGGGCAAAACAAAAGCTCCCATATCATCCACATTCTTTTGTACTGGCTCACCAAATCAAGCCCGCAGCACATTGAGGAAATCCTGATAACGTACCCGGCTCGTGGGCATTCGTTCCTACCTGCAGATCGGGTATTTGGGCGTGTTGAAAAAGAATAGAAGGTGCATCCCACTATTACCACAAAAGAAGAGTATGCCGGGTATTATTCTAAATTTGGACAAGTACACGTGATGGGAAGAGATTGGGACTTGTGTGATGTCAAAGGACTTGAAAATACTTTTAAGAGAATTGAAAGAATCCAAAACCTTAAAAGAATATCGATAAAAAAATATATTAGTTTAACGGCACTATAGAAGGCAGAATAACATGCTACGAAAACTATCGTTTCAGCTGAGGGGTCGAGTCGACAATAAATTTGCTAAAACGACGCAAATCTTTTCAGAACCTTGATTTAAAAACTCTGCGAATTGGGCATGTCATTAATACTGCCAAAAAGAATGACGTGATGTTCGCTCTTTTGACAAAAATATACGGTGATAAGTGGAAGGATAATGAGAACCTCACATGGTACAAGGAAATATTAGACGAAAAAAATTGTGGAGAAGTAGGTGACGGGGATGAGGAGATGCAAGAATCATGCGAATGTGTCGACTTGAACACTGTCCTTGTTCACATATAAAATACGTGTACCTACCTATCTTAATTTTAATTAAAGTTGTTTCGTATATAAATTCGTTTCATTTATAAATAAATGATAAATCACAATCATGTCACATTTCCTTAGGCATCCCTATCAAAAGATCACTTTTCCAAAAAGTGGTCCCACAAAAAGGTATTTTTCTTTTCTTACCCAAAAAAACGTAACTTCTGCAAATTTATTTGGCAAATAACTTTGGAACTGTACAAAATATTAAAAAATTAAAAGGGACATCCGATTGGTTTATTTTTTATCTAATTTGATGCTAAAAACATACTTACACTAAAAACGTACTTACAACAATACTTGTTTTCTGATACAAATCTGAAACGCTACAGTTTTTTTTAATTTTTGTAAAATTTGAAAAAGTGGAAAAGAGACTTTCTGTTCGACCACTCCTCAAGTAGAGTCAGAATAAAAGGCAAACCTTAATTCAATGTGCTACCTGGTACAGCCTTGGCCGAGTAGCAGTAGATCCGCGACCTAATCTAAGAAACAAGAAAAGAAACAGTTTACGCCTTTTCCTGACAGGTGGGTCAAAAAATTTACATGAGTCTAAAGGTAAGCCTCGTGCGTAAGCTCAAAGTCACTCAGCGAGCTATGGAGATACACTTTTTGGTACAGAGTTTCTTTACGCGATATGATCCGGAATACGGGATTCCGTTGAAGACCATTATTTGGTTTGCATTTTACGAATTCTCAACTAACGACATAGGTGTCAGAGTTAGTGGCGATGGGCCATATAGCTCGTAGAAGCGATAACCTTTGGGAGTAAAGGTTCTTGAGTGGCGACCGCGATGGAATTCAAGAACCGACGACATTGTAGCGGTCGCAGGGAGTCGATGGATAGGCGTTTTAGGTGCGCTATTTCTGGCGTCCTCCTTTGGGGCAGGCCTATGTTCAGCACTGGACGTATACGAGCTGGTGATGAGAGATTTTATGGTATTCTTTTAGAAGAGCGTAACAACATTTTATGTCATGCTTTAGCGTTAGTAAACTTAGTTCAGTGTCAAAAAATATACTATGCTGTTTTTGGATTCCGAAAAATGTATTGATGTGAATGAATGATTGATTACGAAATTGCAACCATTTAGGTTGCAATTTCGTTAGGTATATGGTAAGTATTAGTTTTCTATAAACAGTTACCCATTTTTTGAACAACAAAACTTACCGCATTTCTTCCATTTACTGTTTCATTCCAAAATGTTTTCAATCCCTTATCATCAAATAATGCGAATGTTTGGATGTTTAGATATTGCAATGGATTTATGTTACCTCTTTAAGCTAAAATCCTGAGTCCACACTGTATAGATGTGGGTAGTTCTAGATATAGATTAAGATAATAGGGTTTTCACTTTTCATTTGGCAAAACAGCATACAACCACGATTAGAAGTCTTCTATAATCAAATATTCCAATTAATTGAACGAGCCTGAACCCTAGAGATGGTACCTATAAGTATAACTCGGTATAACTACTACCCGGTAAACGACACAGTACAGCACATATCAGTATTACAGCTATGGTTATTGCCCGGGGAGTCATTATAGCGCGTCCACAATTAGCGCGAGCGCCATTACGCCTCCCATAACCGACGTTACTGGCATTTCCTCTTCCACGGTTAAAGTGCTGAGTAGTTTCTACGTTGTTAATAATTGATAATCTAAAGGTGATACGTAGTAATAAGTTAGTAAATATACAAAGTAATTGAGAACTTTTGTCAACTCTAAATAAAAGTTGCAGCAGCCAGCGTGGTACGACATCAGCACGCTCGCTATACGCGGTAGCGAAGGCTTCCTGATCGCCCATCTTTATTGGTGGTTAAATTGGTGCGGTAAGCTTGGCAAATTGGTGCGGTAAGCGCAGCAGATTAGTGCGGTAAGCGCAGCAGAGACACGGTATGTTGCATGCATGGTAAAATACCAATAGCTGTCAGGTCTTTTATAAGGGAACGGCTTTCCCCGCTCAATACACAACTGTAGACACGGTTGCCGCGTCACAGCCGTTTTCATAGTGGACTAGCTGCGTGCCGCGGCTCTGCACGCGTTTATCCTATGGAAACGTTTAAAGGTGATTTCTATCCCACGGGAACTGATATATGGTGGGATAAAAGTAGTGTTTAATTCCAGGATTAGTATTAGGTACCCATAATATGAAAAAAATCAGCCTGATCCTTTCCGTAGTTTTGGCGTGACCTACTAGAAACATCCATCCATTCATACATCCATCCAAACTTTCGCATTTTTTTTTATATTAAGGAGTTGAGAATGTGTTAAGGTGGTCACGATTTTCGTACTATTATGAAACCTTGTCACAAGTTATGGTCTTCATAGCAGATCTAGACCCTTTATCGCCGCATTGACGTCCATCCTTTTTTATTAAAAATCAGCGCACAATATAAAAATAGCAGGTTTACGACCCTCCCCAGAGGTGACGATAAAACATTAATTGTGCCTTTTGTACTGGCTCCAGTGGCCTCGTAAAAATTTATGGAGACTCTTCGGTGCTTACCTCACTCTTATAATAAGCCATTCTTTCTAAAACAGCTCATAATGGAAGCTTTCCCTATCCATTTTGGTTTCATAGCAACTGACTGCTTGGTTGATCGGTACATTTGCTTATATATTATGTGTTCGTAACATTTTTTCAGGTAAAATTGCATAATAGTAATTGAAACTATGCAGGACAACGTTTACATAGTTTTAAGATAGATAGTTTACTTTTTAATACTTTGGTTTTAGAGTTCAAAATTTAACAATATGATTTTAGGTCAACAGAATAGGTAATAGGTACTAACTTCGAGAATGGTCATAGCTTATGTAATAGTTATCATCAAGGAACATAAATACTAGGCGGTTATCACGCCCGGGTGACTCGCAATACATACCTACCTACTTATGTACCTACCTATAGAAAGAAAAAGCTTTTCAGTACATACGTACCGAATAGCAAACATTTCTGGAACTAACAAGCCCCAGGACTCGCTCTGATTTAAAAGCGGTGATGCAAGAGATGTAGTTGCTACTGTAGCCACAGCTTACCCTGCAGTTAGTAAAGACTGAGCCATGGTGTACGTAGCAGTTAGTATAGAAGTGGCAGAGATTATGCAGCAGTAAGTAGGGTAGATGTCTTGAGAGCGCGTCTTTGTGTCGCGAACAATGCGCTACCGTAATCCGTGGAAGTCCTTCAGTAATGAAACTCGCTGTACTCTGATACAGAAGCGCAGGATTAACGACTCTATGAACTTTTCACTCACTCGAAATAGTTGGCTGAAAATTGTACTTATTTTTTTTTGCGAGTACTTAGGTAGTTTTGTGTCTCTTCTTGTCTCAAATACATTATGCATATGGTTGAATACATTGACATTACATAGTTTTAAGATCTTTACATGCACCTAATTATTGTATTCTGCAAATAAACGATTGATTTTGATTCTGATTTAAAGGTTCTTTAAAACAAGAAGGCTTCCTTTATAACAAGAAGAGACACATGAGGCTTTGAAAAAAATATGTTCTACTCTTTTTTGAGACCAATGTGGTTCAGTAGTTATAGTTTTTTTTTGTACTCAATAATTTTCAGAAGAAAATCGCTATTCATTGTTATCCTAGGTACTTGGGTTTTAGGGTTGCGTAGTCCTGACAAGGAACCGTTACAGTTTTGTTATTTTGTTAGTATGTCTGTCTGTCCGTCTGCGAGAGGGTTTTACTCAGAGCGTAGTACTAGAAAGCTGTTATTATGTAAGCCAAAAGTAAGCTTCTATGATTCGATAATGTTAATCAGAAGAACAACAAGTGGCAAACTATTGCGGTAGTGCTGCCTCAAAGGTAATTAGTAATCCAAGAACAGATGCTCACGAAATAACGAGAATAACAATAAACGAAATATAATTGTATCGAAAAAACGTGGGCAGAATAAGCAGAGACGTTATCTCTGTATTTCTTTTAGCTTAATCCCTAACATTCTTCGAAAACTAAACCTTATCCCAATTGCTTACAGTAATATTCACATTGTCAGGAATACAAGATGTTTTTCAGTACATGGGTTATACAGTGTATAAAGTAGTATATAGTGTTCGTGATAAAAGCCTCATTAGATGCTTCTATCCATCCATCCAAAGGTTGCCTGGAAGAGATCGCTGTTAGCGATTAGGCCACCGATTATGCCACTCTAGATTAGTTAGCAGTAATTTCTTTGTTATTGTTATGTATTGATGGTGCAATAAAGTTATAATCTATCTATCTATCTTCTAATCTTTGCTTTCTTTACTTTATGACCCGTTTTACATCCTTCCAGTTGCAATACAGAAAAAAATGTAAGCCGTCTTTTAGTTTCCTTCCACGATTCGTGTCAGAGGGCGTGTCGGGCTTCTAAACGCACTATTGTTTACATACTGGACATGGACATTTTGTCTCTGTGAAAGGGGCAAATTTTCAAATTTCCCCTTGTGGGTAGCTACCGTTTATTTTGTAGTTAGAAGGTTTTGTTCTTAGGAATCTTCTATTTTATTTTGAGGAAATAAACATTGCCATTTCTAAATTTTTGAAAAAAATACATTTTGCCCAAAAATGACATTTGTGAAAAAAATGAAGTTGGTCTTAATCGACACTATTTCCAACCAGGAACCCTTTTCCCAAAGTAAGCTTAGCTTACCAAATCAAATCTTTAGTTTTGGCAATAATTAAAAAAAACAATACCTTTAATTTTTGTACTTTTCTTTATTTCTATACTGAGTCGGTTAGTGGTTTGCCATAACATTTAGGTTGCTTTCAGGGAACTCGAGTACATACCTATTTAATTCATTAGTACGTGTAAAAAGGGGTTGTTATTTATTAATTACTTAATCAGCGTAATTGAATTATATCTGCAATAACGCTTAGTACCTAACGAGAAATTAATATAGTTGCATAAAAGCAAATGAGACAAGCCAGTGAACTGTTATGCACGCCTAATTAAGTCCACCGGTGTACAAGTGACTAGCTGTAGATGTTAAACAAAATGGCAGATTTTATCAAGCCCTGATGGTCACACGAGCTTTGCTGGATACACTTAATTCATAAAGCACTGTAAGTACAGAAGCTACTGTTGTGTACCGTTTTTGCTCACCTCGGCAGCACTGACACTACAACTTAGTAAGAGTAGGTAGATTGGGTATTCGTTTTTTATATTTTATTTTAAGATTACTTTATTGTCTCCTACCTAACCTAAGTCTATTTCTAGTTATTTTATTCTGTGTTTTTTTATACCTACATATTTTCAATATGTGTTCTGTGCTGTCCTTGTGTGCTTAATAAAAACTTATATCTATCTACTGCCAAGCAAAATACCTATACAGGTAGTCAGTAGACAGTTTCCTAGAAGTATCACGATGCCTGACTGTACAAATACACTGAATTTATCGTATAAAATCTGGTATTATTCTATGGGTCAAGTCTAAGCGGGCCGAGAGGACTCACCCTAGATCTCGACCCAATTATGTGCGAAACAGTGCACTATCATGATTTTTTAAATAGTGTTTTTATTTTGATACTTATTTATGTCACAGATGATGAGATGAGGTTATTAGGATAAGGTGTTTTAATACTGTTGGATCAAAGCTATACACACTTATCAAGTTTAGGCGCTATAATGTAGGTAGCCAAATGAATTATTGGAACCTGAAGGCACGTACTATAAAAACTTACTCAGTCAACGTTCTATGTTTGAGTAACGGTTTTCTATGGCAAAAGCGTTACTCAAGCATAGATGGATAAGTATGCATAGTTTGATAATACGGGCTTAAGACTCCATGGCTTCTGCTTCGTAAAATTATGTGCTGACACAACATCGCTAATGATTATCCGTTCCATGGTTTTGTTAATCTTTATTTATTCGAGCATTTTATTATTATAGCCGTACCTACAGCGTTTTAGTTCACCCACGTAAAGAGCTTCGGGGCACACATTCCTAGATTCTACGGTGAACGTTGAATGAACGTAAACTTCACGTGAATTCCAACCTCATAAGTACGACATACATGGCCACTCAGATCCAGGTAATATAACCTCAACAGCCTATATTGGTTTACTGCTGGACGCAGGCCTCCCCTTGATAAGCGCCTTGAGTAATATATTTGCCTTGCCTACATTTCAAGAACCCCATGAGGTAAGTCAAACCAAAAACCAGAAAATACAAAATTATGGACAGACAGTGGAATGGTAGAGGTGTTTTATGTAATAATAATAGTTTTAAAACGCATGCTTCATAACGCCTAATAATATATGTATAATATGTATAAACGCTTATGAACTATCAAAAATCACAACATAAGGATTTAAAGAAAACCTACATTGCTGGTACAAAACATTTTTTTTATTTGTGTACCTAAGTACTTTTTCTGTATACATATAAATAGATTATTACTTGATTGCACCGTCCACACATAAAACAATTAAACAAGAACTTACTTAAAATTAAATGACCTACGAAGCTGAAACGTGTCCACGTTTCAGCTTCGTAGGTCATTTAATTTTAAGGTTAGGTCTTCATTTAGTTTTTAGGTTAGGTCTCGGAGAGACTCCGAGACAGAGAACCAAAGATAGTGACATAGCTCATAGAATTAGCGAGCTGAAGTGGCAGTGGGCCGGCCATATCTCGCGAAGAACCGACAACCGATGGGGTAAACGAGTTCTTGAGTGGAGACCTCAACTCGGCATACGTAGTGTAGGGCGCCCTCCGGCCAGGTGGGATGACGATCTGCGAAAGACTGCAGGCAGATGCTGGATGCGTCAAGCTGAAGACAGGGCGCTATGGCGCTCATTAGGGGAGGCCTATGTCCAGCAGTGGACTAATATAGGCTGATGATGATGATGATGATGATGATGATTACTTATAATTAACAATCTGTATCTATAGCTTGTAGATTTTTTGAAGACGATCGTTGTGATCTTGTATGTTTTGTGTTTGCAATGTTTGAGTGGTTGGCCGACTCATATCATACTCGAAAAATGGATTTACGTACCCTACTCGTAAATATTACACTCTAGAGCTGGAACGCTGGAAGGTTAAATAGCGTTCTCTATAATTATAACAAGATTATTATAACTAGTAGTTAGCGTTTAACAAATCTTCGTTAGCGTTTGAAGTTTCTGAAGGAAGGATGCTGGTTCACGTCCCGCCGAAGTCGAAAATTTTTGGAATATTATTTGAAAAATATTATAATTTTTTGGACAACTTTTAGATTAAATAATTAATCCAAATTTTTTAATTAATCCTGCCTAACGACCTACCTGAGTCTTTAAAATCCTAGCCTTTGAAAAAAATCTAGGCGGTACGGAAAAGCTAAACATTTGGAGTAATCAGGTCAATTCAATGTTGTTTATATTATATATTTTATTTAAAAAGGGTTGGCTAAAATGGTTTTATTCGTTCACAATGCAGCCAATGAGCGGCGAAATAAAATGAGTATAATACTTACGAGCAAAATCTGTGTTGACCAGCAGGTAAGTCATTAATTTCTTTACATTTCTTTTTTTTTGATGAAGCAAAATCGCAATTGATCGAACGTTGTATCTCAATTGTTACCAGTCTACCAAATGCATTGATTTGCCTTTAATTTTCCTCCTAATTTCCATAACTAAAGTGAACTCGGAGGAACAGAACTCGTTCAGTGTAAATAGCTTGTTTTTTCTCAGCTCATTGGAAACGTTTCATACGAATCGTGCGAGACCGAAACTTCATTTCCATATTATTACCCGCATAGAGCGATTGCCTGAGTGAAAGCGGGCAGTCCCATACAGGAACCATTATACAACATTTTCCACCATTCTCTATAATCAAATTTCATGAAGTAGGTGCTTATAAAATTCGAATACTGTACAATATTATGTATATTACATAACCATGTTATGTAATATATGATATATACAATGTTTGTATTTAACCGAAGTTTAACCCACGCCCTAGCAAAAAATATTACAACAATATTTTTCTTGCTTTCTGTGTGTTCATTCTCTAGCTTGGCGGCATTTATAAGATCAAGACTTTAACCTGCACGTTTCTTCCATGCGTCAATGAGACTTTTGGTGATACATGAACGTGTGTTTGGCGTCCATTGCAATGAAACATTTGGTTAGTTAGTACTATATATTAGGTCCTTACATATGAAATTGGCGTTTTGTATGGGAGGAACAAAAAGTCGAATATTTTTTAATATAATATATTTAATTAATCAAAGTATGAACCATTATTTTCTATGCACTTTTGCCATCTTATAGGTAGTTCATTGATCCCTTTACTAAAAAAACCAGTCGGACGGGAATCAATAAAATCTTTGAAGGCGATTTGGACTGCCCCATCGGAGTTGAATTTTTTCCCTTGCAAGAAGTTATCCAAATTTCGAAAAAAATGGTAATCTGTTGGAGCAAGGTCCGGGGAGTACGGAGGATGTCTTAGACTTTCCAATTGAAGCTCTTCTAATTTAGTAGCCGTCTGTTGCGCAGTGTGTGGTCTAGCGTTGTCGTGAAGCAGCAGTGGCGTGGAGCGATTGACCAGCCTAGGTTGTTTAGCCGCTAGCTTTTCCATCATGGTTTGCAATTGCTGACAATAGACATCAGCCGTAATAGTCTGGCCAGATTTGAGAAAACTGTAATGAACAATACCGGCACTAGTCCACCAAACGCTTACAAGTAACTTTTTTGGGGTTAATTTTCGCTTGGGGCAGGATTTGGCTGGCTGGCCAGGATCCAACCATTGCGCTGAGCGCTTCCGATTATCGTAAAGAACCCATTTTCATCACAGGTAATGATTCGGTTTAAAATACCTTCATTATTGTGCCGGTTTAGTAATGTAACGCAGCAGTCGACGCGCGTTTGCCGGTTTGCTTCAGTCAATTCGTGAGGTACCCACCTTTCAAGCTTTTTAATCTTCCCAATTTGCTTCAAGTGAATTAAAACAGTTACCTGTGATGAAAATGGGTTCTTTACGATAATCGGAAGCGCTCAGCGCAATGGTTGGATCCTGGCCAGCCAGCCAAATCCTGCCCCAAGCGAAAATTAACCCCAAAAAAGTTACTTGTAAGCGTTTGGTGGACTAGTGCCGGTATTGTTCATTACAGTTTTCTCAAATCTGGCCAGACTATTACGGCTGATGTCTATTGTCAGCAATTGCAAACCATGATGGAAAAGCTAGCGGCTAAACAACCTAGGCTGGTCAATCGCTCCACGCCACTGCTGCTTCACGACAACGCTAGACCACACACTGCGCAACAGACGGCTACTAAATTAGAAGAGCTTCAATTGGAAAGTCTAAGACATCCTCCGTACTCCCCGGACCTTGCTCCAACAGATTACCATTTTTTTCGAAATTTGGATAACTTCTTGCAAGGGAAAAAATTCAACTCCGATGGGGCAGTCCAAATCGCCTTCAAAGATTTTATTGATTCCCGTCCGACTGGTTTTTTTAGTAAAGGGATCAATGAACTACCTATAAGATGGCAAAAGTGCATAGAAAATAATGGTTCATACTTTGATTAATTAAATATATTATATTAAAAAATATTCGACTTTTTGTTCCTCCCATACAAAACGCCAATTTCATATGTAAGGACCTAATATATAGTACTAACTAACCAAATGTTTCATTGCAATGGACGCCAAACACACGTTCATGTATCACCAAAAGTCTCATTGACGCATGGAAGAAACGTGCAGGTTAAAGTCTTGATCTTATAAATGCCGCCAAGCTAGAGAATGAACACACAGAAAGCAAGAAAAATATTGTTGTAATATTTTTTGCTAGGGCGTGGGTTAAACTTCGGTTAAATACAAACATTGTATATATCATATATTACATAACATGGTTATGTAATATACATAATATTGTACAGTATTCGAATTTTATAAGCACCTACTTCATGAAATTTGATTATAGAGAATGGTGGAAAATGTTGTATAATGGTTCCTGTATGGGACTGCCCGCTTTCACTCAGGCAATCGCTCTATGCGGGTAATAATATGGAAATGAAGTTTCGGTCTCGCACGATTCGTATGAAACGTTTCCAATGAGCTGAGAAAAAACAAGCTATTTACACTGAACGAGTTCTGTTCCTCCGAGTTCACTTTAGTTATGGAAATTAGGAGGAAAATTAAAGGCAAATCAATGCATTTGGTAGACTGGTAACAATTGAGATACAACGTTCGATCAATTGCGATTTTGCTTCATCAAAAAAAAAGAAATGTAAAGAAATTAATGACTTACCTGCTGGTCAACACAGATTTTGCTCGTAAGTATTATACTCATTTTATTTCGCCGCTCATTGGCTGCATTGTGAACGAATAAAACCATTTTAGCCAACCCTTTTTAAATAAAATATATAATATAAACAACATTGAATTGACCTGATTACTCCAAATGTTTAGCTTTTCCGTACCGCCTAGATTTTTTTCAAAGGCTAGGATTTTAAAGACTCAGGTAGGTCGTTAGGCAGGATTAATTAAAAAATTTGGATTAATTATTTAATCTAAAAGTTGTCCAAAAAATTATAATATTTTTCAAATAATATTCCAAAAATTTTCGACTTCGGCGGGACGTGAACCAGCATCCTTCCTTCAGAAACTTCAAACGCTAACGAAGATTTGTTAAACGCTAACTACTAGTTATAATAATCTTGTTATAATTATAGAGAACGCTATTTAACCTTCCAGCGTTCCAGCTCTAGAGTGTAATATTTACGAGTAGGGTACGTAAATCCATTTTTCGAGTATGATATGAGTCGGCCAACCACTCAAACATTGCAAACACAAAACATACAAGATCACAACGATCGTCTTCAAAAAATCTACAAGCTATAGATACAGATTGTTAATTATAAGTAATCATCATCATCATCATCATCATCATCAGCCTATATTAGTCCACTGCTGGACATAGGCCTCCCCTAATGAGCGCCATAGCGCCCTGTCTTCAGCTTGACGCATCCAGCATCTGCCTGCAGTCTTTCGCAGATCGTCATCCCACCTGGCCGGAGGGCGCCCTACACTACGTATGCCGAGTTGAGGTCTCCACTCAAGAACTCGTTTACCCCATCGGTTGTCGGTTCTTCGCGAGATATGGCCGGCCCACTGCCACTTCAGCTCGCTAATTCTATGAGCTATGTCACTATCTTTGGTTCTCTGTCTCGGAGTCTCTCCGAGACCTAACCTAAAAACTAAATGAAGACCTAACCTTAAAATTAAATGACCTACGAAGCTGAAACGTGGACACGTTTCAGCTTCGTAGGTCATTTAATTTTAAGTAAGTTCTTGTTTAATTGTTTTATGTGTGGACGGTGCAATCAAGTAATAATCTATTTATATGTATACAGAAAAAGTACTTAGGTACACAAATAAAAAAAATGTTTTGTACCAGCAATGTAGGTTTTCTTTAAATCCTTATGTTGTGATTTTTGATAGTTCATAAGCGTTTATACATATTATACATATATTATTAGGCGTTATGAAGCATGCGTTTTAAAACTATTATTATTACATAAAACACCTCTACCATTCCACTGTCTGTCCATAATTTTGTATTTTCTGGTTTTTGGTTTGACTTACCTCATGGGGTTCTTGAAATGTAGGCAAGGCAAATATATTACTCAAGGCGCTTATCAAGGGGAGGCCTGCGTCCAGCAGTAAACCAATATAGGCTGTTGAGGTTATATTACCTGGATCTGAGTGGCCATGTATGTCGTACTTATGAGGTTGGAATTCACGTGAAGTTTACGTTCATTCAACGTTCACCGTAGAATCTAGGAATGTGTGCCCCGAAGCTCTTTACGTGGGTGAACTAAAACGCTGTAGGTACGGCTATAATAATAAAATGCTCGAATAAATAAAGATTAACAAAACCATGGAACGGATAATCATTAGCGATGTTGTGTCAGCACATAATTTTACGAAGCAGAAGCCATGGAGTCTTAAGCCCGTATTATCAAACTATGCATACTTATCCATCTATGCTTGAGTAACGCTTTTGCCATAGAAAACCGTTACTCAAACATAGAACGTTGACTGAGTAAGTTTTTATAGTACGTGCCTTCAGGTTCCAATAATTCATTTGGCTACCTACATTATAGCGCCTAAACTTGATAAGTGTGTATAGCTTTGATCCAACAGTATTAAAACACCTTATCCTAATAACCTCATCTCATCATCTGTGACATAAATAAGTATCAAAATAAAAACACTATTTAAAAAATCATGATAGTGCACTGTTTCGCACATAATTGGGTCGAGATCTAGGGTGAGTCCTCTCGGCCCGCTTAGACTTGACCCATAGAATAATACCAGATTTTATACGATAAATTCAGTGTATTTGTACAGTCAGGCATCGTGATACTTCTAGGAAACTGTCTACTGACTACCTGTATAGGTATTTTGCTTGGCAGTAGATAGATATAAGTTTTTATTAAGCACACAAGGACAGCACAGAACACATATTGAAAATATGTAGGTATAAAAAAACACAGAATAAAATAACTAGAAATAGACTTAGGTTAGGTAGGAGACAATAAAGTAATCTTAAAATAAAATATAAAAAACGAATACCCAATCTACCTACTCTTACTAAGTTGTAGTGTCAGTGCTGCCGAGGTGAGCAAAAACGGTACACAACAGTAGCTTCTGTACTTACAGTGCTTTATGAATTAAGTGTATCCAGCAAAGCTCGTGTGACCATCAGGGCTTGATAAAATCTGCCATTTTGTTTAACATCTACAGCTAGTCACTTGTACACCGGTGGACTTAATTAGGCGTGCATAACAGTTCACTGGCTTGTCTCATTTGCTTTTATGCAACTATATTAATTTCTCGTTAGGTACTAAGCGTTATTGCAGATATAATTCAATTACGCTGATTAAGTAATTAATAAATAACAACCCCTTTTTACACGTACTAATGAATTAAATAGGTATGTACTCGAGTTCCCTGAAAGCAACCTAAATGTTATGGCAAACCACTAACCGACTCAGTATAGAAATAAAGAAAAGTACAAAAATTAAAGGTATTGTTTTTTTTAATTATTGCCAAAACTAAAGATTTGATTTGGTAAGCTAAGCTTACTTTGGGAAAAGGGTTCCTGGTTGGAAATAGTGTCGATTAAGACCAACTTCATTTTTTTCACAAATGTCATTTTTGGGCAAAATGTATTTTTTTCAAAAATTTAGAAATGGCAATGTTTATTTCCTCAAAATAAAATAGAAGATTCCTAAGAACAAAACCTTCTAACTACAAAATAAACGGTAGCTACCCACAAGGGGAAATTTGAAAATTTGCCCCTTTCACAGAGACAAAATGTCCATGTCCAGTATGTAAACAATAGTGCGTTTAGAAGCCCGACACGCCCTCTGACACGAATCGTGGAAGGAAACTAAAAGACGGCTTACATTTTTTTCTGTATTGCAACTGGAAGGATGTAAAACGGGTCATAAAGTAAAGAAAGCAAAGATTAGAAGATAGATAGATAGATTATAACTTTATTGCACCATCAATACATAACAATAACAAAGAAATTACTGCTAACTAATCTAGAGTGGCATAATCGGTGGCCTAATCGCTAACAGCGATCTCTTCCAGGCAACCTTTGGATGGATGGATAGAAGCATCTAATGAGGCTTTTATCACGAACACTATATACTACTTTATACACTGTATAACCCATGTACTGAAAAACATCTTGTATTCCTGACAATGTGAATATTACTGTAAGCAATTGGGATAAGGTTTAGTTTTCGAAGAATGTTAGGGATTAAGCTAAAAGAAATACAGAGATAACGTCTCTGCTTATTCTGCCCACGTTTTTTCGATACAATTATATTTCGTTTATTGTTATTCTCGTTATTTCGTGAGCATCTGTTCTTGGATTACTAATTACCTTTGAGGCAGCACTACCGCAATAGTTTGCCACTTGTTGTTCTTCTGATTAACATTATCGAATCATAGAAGCTTACTTTTGGCTTACATAATAACAGCTTTCTAGTACTACGCTCTGAGTAAAACCCTCTCGCAGACGGACAGACAGACATACTAACAAAATAACAAAACTGTAACGGTTCCTTGTCAGGACTACGCAACCCTAAAACCCAAGTACCTAGGATAACAATGAATAGCGATTTTCTTCTGAAAATTATTGAGTACAAAAAAAAACTATAACTACTGAACCACATTGGTCTCAAAAAAGAGTAGAACATATTTTTTTCAAAGCCTCATGTGTCTCTTCTTGTTATAAAGGAAGCCTTCTTGTTTTAAAGAACCTTTAAATCAGAATCAAAATCAATCGTTTATTTGCAGAATACAATAATTAGGTGCATGTAAAGATCTTTTGAGTATTTTAGCAGTTTAGGTCAAATTTAAATTACTTATTAGTCTTAGACTAGATTGTAATACTATGATGTACTTATTTATTTATAGATATTTACATTAAAAAAAAAAAAAAAAAAAAATAGTTTCCCAAAAAATTGCGATATACATAATGTAAATACTAGAAATAAACATAAACTCGCTGTAGGTGCCCACAACTAGGCTGCATAAAATTAATGTATCTTTTAAAGGGCAATGTATACGCTTCTACAACAAAACCCCTACTGAGCTGCAAAAATTATCAGTAAATAAATTCAAACAAACTGTCAAAACTTTATTATGCAAAAAGGCTTACTATAAAATATCAGATTATCTACAGGATAAAAAAACTTGGGACGGATTTTGCTCCAACTCGAAAAATAACAACTAACAGGCTAAAGGTTTCTTCGTCGTTTCTTTACTTTAGTCTACATACCGAAGCGATCGAAATCAAAAATACCACTTTATTTCCGTGTCAGTGTATTTTTTAATATGATTTGACCTTTTCTAAGTGTACATTTATTGTATTTATGGAAATAAAGCATTTTTGAGTTTGAGTTTGAGTTTGAGATAAACGCAAATAAGGCGGTAATCAGGAGGAGGCCTGCGTCCAGCAGTGGACCAATACAGGCTGTTGAGATTGAGGTTGAGGTGAGGAGAAGCACTTGATTCTAATCCAATGGGTTGATAGAATGGTTGTGTTCTTGGTTTCCGAGTAAGGTTTCTGCTTGTTGCGACGAAAAAGGCAGTTAAATGTAATTTATTGACAGATAGATTAAACTTGTTTTTGATAATAGTGCCTTAAATCTTAAATAAGGTTTGCCTAGACGTTCTATAAAAATATCAATAGCTGATATACTTAAATGAATCTATTATTCAATATCATATAACTATTAACATGGAAAGTGCAATAGCACGACTTATGGAAAGGTGATTTATATAATATAAAAATTATATAATTCTATTGTTCACATAAAACAAGCAATGCGTTCTTAGAGGCTATATATTATGCTGCGTGAATTGTCCAACATTTATTATTTATTTATTTCTAATATTTTTTTGCTTACTGCAAACAATATCGTATTAAATTATTTGTAAAATTGACAGATAATATTATCAAAGGTGATGTATTTCCGTAGCCGCTATAACAACAAATACTCAAAAATAGAGTGATATACGGTTTCACCCGCGTATTTCCCTTTCCCGTGGAAATTCCGGGATAAAATATAGCTTATGTTACTCCCTGAAAAGTAAACTTTTTAATGATGAAAGATTTTATTAAATCGGCTCAGTAAGAAACTTATCAAGTAATCATAAATAATGCTCGAGAATTCACACAGCATTATCTAGCCCCAAGCTAAGCAGAGCTTGTAAATACTTTTTATTTTAATATTTGTCCCGAGGCGGGAATCGAACCCGCAACCTCCTGCGTCGCAGAGGTCGTCGTAAGTAGGTATAGAAATATCTATCGACAAGCGTTCGAAACCCTACCTCGGCGCGCTACTCTTACTCGCACTTGACGGATCTTGTTTTTTTACAAATGTCAATCTATATTATATATTTTGGGCGCGTCAAGGTTCGGCCACGATTCAGCAAACTTGTGTTTGTCATACTTTATCTGCTCTTCTTAGCTGTTTCTAACATGTACTTATTCACAAACAAAACATCATATTTACTAATTTAATAAAACCCGCATTATGCCGAATGCCTCTATAGCTAGAGAAGCTTACGTGTAATTTTCTTGTGGCCCGCAAATTGTTTTCGCTGGTAATATAATAATTTATTCGTTTAAGTAATTAACAAATGAGTATTTTTGCTTTAGGCCCTATCCCGCAAACTGGTTTTGCAGGTAAAATAATAATTGAATTAAATTAAGCAACAAATTAATAAATAGGTATTTATCCATCATCATGGACCGATTAATCACAGTAAGGATTAACCATTCTAGCTACATATTGTGCCTACAGAGAAAATTGATTAGATCACCGCTTATCTTCGAAAAGGCGCTTCTGGAAATATGTTTAGTTGGCTAGCTATGTAGCTAACAGATTAATAGTTTTGTTTTTATCGGAAAGAAATGAATGAAACATGAACAAAGCTATAACGGTAATAAGAAAGCTTAAACAATTATTATTACAAATTTCATCATCGCTATAACCTCATTTCAAGGTAAAATAATGCCTTTATTCTTCAGAATAATAATAAACTAGCTGCGCCCCGCGGCTTTGTACGCGTTGTTCCTATGGAAACGTTAAAAGTTTTCCATCCCACGGGAACTGATTTATGGGATAAAAAGTAGCCTGTGTGTTGACTCCAGGATTAGAATTACTTGTATGCAATAAATTCAGCCAGATCCGTCCAATAGTTTTGGCGTGAAGAGGTAACAAACATCCATCCATCCATACATCGATACATCCATCCAAACTTTCGCATTTATAATATAAGTGTGATGGTGTGATGTGATGAAATGCTTTTATTAGATAAAATGAGATAAAGGCGATATATCAAGTTCTCCCAATTTAGTTTTATCACATATTACACAAACCAATAGGTTTCGTGGCTTCAAGGCTGAACGAATAACTTTCCATCTAATTCCATTCTCCTCAACAATTTATATAACTTCTTCGTGGGTATCATGTACATAAAATATGTTATTATGCAAAGTGACATTATCATACTTTACTCGGTACTGGATCCTAGCTTCGTAGGCTGTAGCGAGACCAGCTAACCAACTTAACCCCGCTAAGTTATTCACACTTTTGAGTTCGGATACCTTGAAAATGAAAATATATTTATTCTGATAGGCACAGACTTAGATATACAAACTAGCTAGAGCAACAAACACGAAACACAAATTAAAAACAGCGGTACAGGATAGCGGACGTGATGTCCTCAAATGTGAAGAATACTGGGATATTTTTAAATGTTTCAAAAAATGTCGTAGTTCGCGGACTGTTGGTGATAGATTTTTTTGTGGGGATGTGGGGCCGCACTCCCTTCCCCGCACACGCACGTGCAGTTATCTAGTACCAATAACACGAGCTCTGCTTAGCTTGGGGCTAGATAATGCTGTGTGAATTGTCCAAAATAATTTATTATTTTTTATTAATATCTAATTTTGTGCGATGCTTCATATCGTGTTCTGAGATGATAGTCCACTCGTCGATTATTACTGAAAGTAAACCAACTGTTACATCCCTAGTAAAAAGTTCTGAAAAGTGGTCCAGCTAATTTGGATGGTTTGAGTCCTAATACTATGAGTTATTCCAGGGCTTTCCAAAGAAAGGAATCCAACTTTATGGTTCACGAAGCTCTGTTTGACATTTTAGGAGTTATTATTTTTACTGTGGGGATTATATGTTTTGATTTACGCTGCATTACGCAAATTTTATGTTGATGATAATTTGTTAGGTCGTTTTTGTTGATCATTTCTCTTTTTACTTTCTACGAAATATGGCTTTATAATTTTGATTATAAATGAAGCAAGTGTTAAAAATAAGTGGCTAGAAATATAATATTATATATGTGACCTTAGCATAGATTTATAACATTATTTGCAGTGAGATGATGCCAAGGCAATCTTGGCAGGCTAGTCTTGTTCATTTCTAGTTTCAAAGTGTAATTTAACATAAGCATTCGTAGATTAGTGAAACTTGGCACGGCTTGGTAAGATTCTATCACATTGCATTTATGTTACTTAAGGCTGTACCACATTTACCTCGACTCTACATTTTCCTCGCCTTATATACAGGGTGACCAGGTTCCTAGAGCGTCATTAACAACAACGTTTCTTCGACTACTTTCGAAATAACTCAATAGGTAATTAATTACAAATTATTTAAGTTTTGTCCGTGTTATAGATACTTACAATGATACCATAGATACATATAAATATTACTTATTTATTTATTTATTTATTTATTTAAGGAAAACCAGCAGCACATACAAAAAAATCAAAATTCAAAAGATAGAAACAGAAGGCTATTAAGAGGTTTTCACGACTAAGAAGAATATTAGATACATAAAGAGTGTGAACAAGCAAAGTAAACAGATATCCTACAACATAACAATTAACAAAATAGTTCGTTACATGCATAGCAAAAAAAAATGTGATAATATTACTAAGTCGTAGAAACAAAAATATTGCTCAATGATAAATTAATAATATAACATAACTATTACTCGCATCCCAAGATAGAGTCATCCTCATCTCAATCAATCAATCAAGAATTACTATAGATAAATAGATATTACTATAGATACTTACAATGATATAAGGTAAATGATTATCGCCAGCACCTATAGCCAGATTGTCCCTACTGCTAGATACAATCCTAAATATACACAGGCCTCCCAAAGTTTACACCAACAACCATGGTACTACGATGTGCCGCATCTACTCGGAAGGTAACTACAGTTTGTTAGTGTTTGTGGTCTGCGGTGTGAAAACTACTAGACTACTGGATGATTCTCTGATGCGAGGGTTGAAAGGATATCATGAATAAGTAAGGGCTCCACAAAGGTTTGCATCGTTATCGCGCAAATTGATATTGAAGTGATGTAATTGGGTATACAACCTTTTGCTTTCACGGTGTCTTGGTTTCTAGGAATCGACTTGAGGTCAATTCGGTTTGGAGACTTACGTTTCATTGTGTAATAAACGTATTACGCAGAATTTTTTATTTTTTACAGGCAATTTAAAAAAATACCTAAGAGCAGCATGGATATTTCATGCATAAAATCTGCACTGGTTGTTGTTTGCAATATAAAGAAATTAATAATTAATTAACCCTACATTTCTGGTACAATCTTCGTACTAGACTAAATAACATCAAGCTGTTTATATAGTAAAAATTTGACTTGTCTAAGTACTTATTTTGTAAGTCTAAAGAAATAAACGATTTGACTTTGACTTTGACTTTGACTTTAACAATTTACCTGTTTCTACTCGCTGCTTCAAACGCATTGATTTGATAGAAACGTTTTATCTCTATCCTACTGAAACTGATCTAAGTATAGCATATGAAAATTACACAGTTAAATAATAAAAATCCTCATCAACTTATAATTTCTGGAAAATAATGAACTCTCTTACTTTATTTAGCACGCACATTTTTTTACATCGCATTTAAGGGACATTGCTGACTATGTCAGTCCCGTATTTAAAAAAAAACTATCTACTTACCCACTATTTAAAACTAAATTATATCTAAAACTAACCTTAAATTAATTTAATAATTACCGCCTCATTCAGTAAAGCAGTTAAAATTATTTGGATAAAACCAGTATCAGTCAGATTCAAATTTGAATTATAATCGGAACTTTAGAACGCTATTTTGAATTATCAAAAGTTTCCGATATCGAAACCTGACGGGCTTTTCGAATAATTAAAATACCAATTCAGCTCACCTAACTGTAGTCTCATAGACTCGCTCCGCTCACACTCCGCTAGAAGAGCACGCACTTTTAGAGCATTCAAACACGTAAACAAGGTTTTTGTTATTATAGTGCGTAAGCCCTCACACTCAGGGTAGGTAATTTAAAAAAAAACAAATATCATCCCAAGTAGGTTTTGTTATGTTTTTAGATTAGGTAATTTTATAATTATCTTTCTAATAAAAATCTAATCAAAGGCTTATTCGTAAAAAAGCTTCGAACTATTTACTAGTCCTACTATCCTTCGGTGGTAGATATATTATAAATATGTAATTATTACAAGTTAAGCTACCTCTAGATGGTTTGCAACACTAGATAGTTAGCTTAACCTGCTTCTTACCTTTTGTGATTGTAATTTTGAGTCATTGTATTTTTCGAGTAATAATATATACATAGTTTCGTAAACAAAATATCACAATTCTGCAATTCACTCAAGTGACGTACTGAGACCTCGATAGTAAAAAGTTTCCGCACCTCACCGGCCACTTCTGCGCTATTGCATGAAAAATGTTGGATTTTTGTACATTTAACCACGTTCATAATTTTTTTTACATTAAATTACAATGAAACAAATTAATTCCCGTTAGTAGAACTGTTATTGGAGTCATATTTGCAAAAAGATTAAAACCAGCCAGCGATTGCTAAACATAAACATTTTTATATAAAATAAAACATTTTTGTGACTCGATAATAAAACAAGGATCGAATCAGTAGCGTTATTTATAGATAATATTACTTAGTTCACAAAAAAAATTGTAAACTAAACCTGTATCAAAACTTAAACTTTTTATTACGCATAAAATCAAAACGTAACTTATGATAGTGTATGCTTTGATTTTTACACTGTAATAGAATTTAGGTATTTACTTACCTTAAAGTAAAATAATATGATTGTTTGAATATAATAAAAACCGACTTAGACCTTTTAACCTTCAAGTACCGAGGTGCCATTTTCGTTACACATATACCGACGTGACGTCTGCTAGAACACCATAGTAATACTATCAAAAAATTATGAATTTCTATGTATTTTTAAAAAAATAATACTTATTTGTATTTTTCACACTTAAATTCATTGTATAAATAAAACAAAATATAAAGGTTTACACATTTATTACTAACTATAGGTATTTAAACCACAGACCTCGATTCTTTGGACGAAATAATTGACTTTTATTTTAATATTTATTATATAATTATTAGACTCATAGTTTTTTTCCAAAAAATAACTATTCTTTAAGATTAATAGCTAAGTAAACTATAGAATTAAAGAAAACAAAAATAATCAGTCGCTTTCTCAAAAACCACATGGCATCAAGTTAGTCATGGCATAAGTAGGAACAATCAAAACAAACAGTCTTTGCATACAGGCTTGCTGCATTGAAGGCACACATGTTTCGTGCAAGTGTCACATTTGTACGCGATTTTGTGCTTTAGCTTAGAGAGTCAGACAGATATGACACAATTTTCTATCTTTCAATCGCAACTACCAAACAGTCTAGAGAACTTATCTGTCTATCTCAGCAGATCGTGCGATTGACATGCAATTTCAAAATGGTCTCGTCTTCATTTCCGACCGTAGGATGTCCATTGTAGCGGTTCTAACCATAGACTTGTCGTTATATCAATGCGAACATTGCTGTGTGGTTTGAGGTTTGTGGTAATATTTCTAAAGGTTCACATGTTGGTATACCTACCTATACCTACATAATATCGAATATATCTGACCACTTATCATTTTCAATAAATTTTTAAGGTCCGTACCCAAAGGGTTAAACGTTTTTACAGATCATATTTTGTATTTCTGTTGCCGCTATAAAAACAAATATTAAAATATAATAATTTTTACCAATTAAAGGGGCAACGTCCCTTGAGAACCGATTACCAAGGATAAGCAACATCGGGCGCGGTCAGTACTTTGATAGGTGACCGCGTCAAGTTGACTTTTTGTTTGGAGGAAAAATAAGTATTTTTTTATTTTTATAGATAATGGTACGGAACCCTTCGTGCATGAGTCCGACTCGCACTTGGCCGGTTTTTTTTACAAACAATCTATCAAAACTTGATTGTGATATTCAGCACGTGTCACCATTGCATCCACGCCAAAGTAAGGAGTTATTTTGCTTTAGAGGAACAAAATCTTACATTGCACGACACCCTCGCTAAAAGTGTCGTACATAATATGTAATTAACTTTTTTCTCACCTATTTAGAGATAGAAACTTACATTTAAATAACTTCTCATTTTAAAATTACAAGTTAAGAGATATTTTCTCTTCCTTCTTTCAATCAAATTCACTTGCATAGGGTTAAAAATGTTTTCCAGAGATGTCCCGTTCCGAGATTCCGCGTGTCTTCTTACAAAATGAAGTGATACTGTCTCTTAGTTAATTGTTGTCGGCTTTTGTTTGCGAGATCCATTATCTAGTGAAAGAAGTCTATGATTAGAGTGCTTCCGTTGCAGGAATCATTTTCATTCCAATTGTAATACTAGCTACTGCCCGTGGAAGTTCTAGATTCAGTCCAACGACAAGACGGATCCTGGAAAGTCTCAAGATCTCAATCACTACTTTCGACTATTTCCGTTACAAAAAGCCCCTCATCACTTTCTAAAACCTTTTTTATCGTGTAAAAGTTTATTATGAGCTTTTAAGTCCAGTTGTTCAAATGTAAGGTTTTTGAGATTGACGTAGGTGCAAAAAACTCCATCTATTCCAACGATAAAAAATCTCTAATAATTAACAAACCAATTACATATTAGCCGAAAATATTTTACAGGAGGAACATTTTGATAAAATGAAGATAAATTACTGTTCTTAGAATAATATCACGATAACTTGAAAGAAAGGGTCTATCGATGGCGCTCTTTGTAATTAGTTGAATGCTCGAAGCGAAATCACCCGTTTATCAGTTTTTCAGTGGGAGCCAAATTCTCCTAACTTTAGAGATTTACTTATTATTTACATATAAAGATTTACTATAGCAATGGTATCATCACAGAACCGTCAGAATCGTACCTAGAATTTCGTGCGGTGCATTTTTTACTTCTTAAATAAGAGGAGGTTCTCAATTAGACTGTATTCTTTTTTTTATATTTTGTTATTACAGAACTTTTCAAGATCCTTTTTTTATTTGAAAACTGGGTGCTTCCCGTGTGGTCCCATTTAATTCACGTAAATATTGATGGAATCGTTTCAACATTGACACATCTGACACACGTCCCTCCATAAGCATTTTCGTCGTGCAGCGATCAATTTAGTGGAATTAGGGCCCTGGGGATATATCCCAAAATACCATAAATAGGTACTTACCTATACAATGAGTATTACACTTATAAAGACATTTATTGCGTGATCAAATAAAATATTCAGCAATGTTTCCAAAAAATAATAGTACCAAATAATATACCATAATTTATCTACAATAGTCTCTCGAGGCTTTACTGACATGGAACTGACGGTTGCGGTGACATGAGTTTTAAGATATCCGATTTCTAAAGTTTCTTGAAATTAAAAAAAAAACATTTTGTACCTATTTAAGGCGCATACCCGAGGCAATATGACAACGCCACCTATTTTATCATATTATTACGTTTAACACAGGAAATTTTAAAAATTTGTGTGTATTAATAACATATTAGGTAATAAGTATTGATTTATTAAAAACGAAGATGAGGTACTGGTTGCTCGAAAGTGGCAACCTCAAATTGTGTAAAATTGTGTTCTCCCACATCAGTCACCGTCTGACCGGCGGCGGCACGGGCGGTCGTGACTCGCGTGAAATATTGTTGTCTCAGTCTCACTTCGGTCCTAGATACGTCTTTCCGTCTTTGTTCTTCTTTGTATTGCACAGGACTGGTTTGTGTTTGCGTGTAGTTGTAACACATGCCAATTTTTGAGTAAGCGCTGGGAGAACGTAACCTATCTTCCCTTTTTAAATCAATGGTAATAAGTCGTATCTTATATAGTTTACTATGAAGAGATGCAAAAATAGAGTTTGGTGTGGTGGCCAAAAAGCGCAACTTCATATCTCTGCCTAAGCTTTACAAAATGAAACTATTACAAAGGTATTCATTAATAAATAACTTATTATAGATACCACATACATTACGATTTTTAAAACTTCATGTGTTTAACGTATTAGTAAGATAAAATAGGTGGGGTGCCATTCTCACCCGTGTAGGTAAATGTGCTATTGGGTAATCTGCAAATAATGGTTTTTATTGAACTGAATATGCAATAAAACTATTGTGTGTGAAGCGAGAATTTTATTCAAAGATAGATCGTGACTCAATGGACAAAAATGTGACCGAACAAATCGAATAAAACCTTGTTGACTCAATTCACCGAGCGAGAGTAGCGGCAAGTAACAATGTTATCTCGTTGTAACGGGCTGATAACGAGTTCACAAGTTTACTTGCTCCACTTTTCTTTCTTCTATGCAATGTCTTTTACTTTGTATGAGAGCTGAGCAGGCATAGGTGTTCTATTCATCTAATATAACGTAGCATACATAGTATCAGTAGGTAGCTGTGAACAAACTGCTTAAACGAAGCTGAATATATCACAATAATATTATATAGGCGAAAGTTTGTATGGATGTATGGATGGGTGGATGCAAGATACAAGAATTTATTGGTAAATTTTAAATTTACATGTATAATAAATTACATTATGTACATTATTACTACTTATTCAATATATTACATTATTTTTAATCTTTATCAAATAAATTATTTCACTTTAATTAATATTATTATTATTTTGCTTAATTTAATCCAATCCGCTATAGCTTACCTATGTTTTGCACCTGACATTTTTTGGATCTGTACATCAGGCACGTGGATTGTATTCTACAGTTCGGGTAGCTCTAGTAACTCACCAAAACTGTAGAACACTCTCCCCAGTAGCCATGACTTAAGTCTGTGCTTGAATATGTTGGAGGAAGTGGCATCTCTTATTTTTTCGGGTAATCGATTATACACTGCGGGGCCCATTATGTATATGAAGCTGAATATATCATACTATCACACTTCACACTAATATTATAAATGCGAAAGTTTGTATGGATGTATGGATGTTTGTTACTTCTTCACGCCAAAACTACTGAAAGGATCTGGCTGAAATTTAAAATAGACATAGTCCTAGATCTGGAATAAAACATAGGCTACTTTTTATCCCATAAATCAGTTTCCGTGGGATGAAAATCATCTTTTAACGTTTCCATACGAACAACGCTTGCGAAGCCGCGGGGCGCAGCTAGTTGAGTACTATCGTGCTTTTTAGACCTAAGTCGAGCGTTTGACCTTGTGAATTATGAAATTCTCTGGTCAAAATTGGTAATGCGCGAGTACCAAATGATGTGGTGAATCTGTTGAGATACTGGTACGGGAACCAAGTTAACAATGTAAAGTGGGGCGACACGACTTCTAGCGACTATAGGCTAGATTGCGGTGTTCGTCAAGGAGGGTTGACCTCTCCCGACCTGTTTAACCTCTACGTTATCAATCTGATCGGGGAGCTGAGGAGCACCAGGATCGGATGCCACTTAGGAAATGTTTGTGTAAACAACCTAAGCTATGCAGACGATATGGTGCTCCTTAGCCCCTCAGTCAAAGGTTTGCAAAAGCTGTTGTTAACCTGTGAGCAATATTGCTCATGGGTTTAAATACAACGTTACTAAAACCGAATTGATGGTGTTCAGGTCACGAAGAGGTCCTGATAAAGTACCCGAGGTACACTTGGGCAGTACGACCATTAAAATGGTCAACCAGTTTCGGTACCTTGGTCACCTGCTGACGGAATCATCAAAAGATGATGTGGACATAGAGCGGGAGAGGAGAGCTCTTGCCATCAGAGGTAACATGCTCGCACACCGATTTGCCAACTGCAGTGCCGATGTGAAGAACACCCTGTTTAACATGTCAACTTTGGTACAACTTCACTAGGAAATCTTTCAGCACCATATGGGTACAGTATAATAATGCATACCGGGCCCTTATGAGGCTGCCAAGACACTGCAGTGCGTCGACCATGTTTTCTGAGGCAGGAGTTCCCGACTTCTTTGCCTTAATAAGGACGAGGATAGCAGCCTTCTGGAATCGACTGAGTCGCTCCAGCAACACCATCCTGAGGGCTGTTTCTGACTATCTGGCCAATCCCATTTACAGACACTGGATTTCCGTCCACATGGATGGAAATAGAAAATAGGTAACCAATGTTACGAGTAGTTTTATCTTTTATTTTTTATTATATTATGTGCACTGTATTTTTGTGTGATATGGGTCTTTTTGTGCCTGCAATAAACGGATTATTATTTTTTTTTTTTTTTATTTATTATGAAATGTGCATGATAAAGTTTAAGATAATGCTAATGTTTTCGAGTAGGTAAAAGCTACGCAACTACTTTGCAACGTTATGCTAGGACAATCGGTTAATTATTTAATGAACAGTTTCGACTTGGTCTTGGTTTAGACTTGACATATAGTATGTTTTCACGTAAGTAAGCTGGTGTTAGCATAAAAAATGTAAGGATAATTTAATTTTAACTAAGATTAAGACAGAAATATTCATACATACTTTAAAGTTAACCGACAAAGTTACTGTCTGATTATCTTTTGCTAAACACCAGCCATTAGCTGGTGTTCGACAATTTTGTTACGTTTTTGAAGAGCACGTGCCTTATTTCGTAAACGTCATTTAGTTATCTCGTCTTTTAGTTGTCTAACTTCCGAATACTCAAACGTAACTCAGATTTAAGCACGTCTCGATGCGAATGACGATGTTCGACAGTTTTCATTGGACATTTGTATTGTCATTTTATAAATCTGAGACTTCACTTGTTAAAGAGGTTTAAAAGGCCCACTATTAAACTTTAACTTCATTGCTTTGGCTGTTATTACGAAGTTCAGACAGAAATCGGATCCTGACAAAACTTTTGCCAATGTTCCAATAACTACCTCTGTGGCGCGATGGGCGAAGATCCGCTTGCGACGCAGTAGGTTGCGGGTTAGATTCCCGCCTCGGGACAAATGTGTGTACAATCTGCAGATATTTATGCAGGGTGATCTGGGATGTTTTCTATCTACAATAAAAATATATATAATATTATGTATATCTATGTAGTGTATTGTATTAAGTATATCAGTTATCTAGTAACCATAACACAAGCTTTGCTTAGTAGCTTGGGGCTAGATAATGCTGTATGAAGTGTCCATCATCATTATTATTATTATTATAACTTTGAACCGTTGAATGTCAGAACACACTGGTTAAATCGATAGGTACCAAGGTCTCCCCTCCACCGATGATCTACACCTCGTGTTACATACTGTATATCACCTCTAGGTTCCATACCTAAAAGTTTATATGAAACCTTTATTGTGCGAGTTCACACGTACTTTGCCGGTTTTATAGAAAAATAAAGAGGCATGCTGCATAGTAAAAGAACGTTTCAATCTAGACATAATTATCCTATTTAGACCAGCACAAAGTTTAGCTTGAGTGAGAGCTACGAACTAACTCGTATTCGTAGTACGCGCTACGAGTGTAGAGCTCTACGAACTTTGTCTACGAAGCTTGGATGGTCGTGTCAACCTATTTTCAACCAATCTAGCTCATTGTTGGGTATAGGCCCAGTGCTCAACTGCTCACACCAACCCACTCGATACTGAATTTTATGCGTCTAGCTGTAGGGAATTCTTGTTGGCCCACTCAGTTTATCAGGTTCTTAAATAATACACAGCACGCACTTTTTATAGTATACTGGATATATTGAATCTTCAATCAAAGTACATCTACATTTTCATGAGGACGCTATCGAAATCTAAACCACCATGTTTTTTCCGCCGTCATAGACAAGCGGGTAATATCAAAAAACCGCACCAAATTTAAACGTACACATTTTACAGAGATAGTTACGAATTTAGAATTAAGATGTATACGAAACGAATACAGTTTCAATCTGTTACATAGCCCTTTTCCGCTTATCACTTAGAGCTTATAAAATGCTCACATTTTTTTTTCTACAACCTATCCCCAGCCACCGATGATCCCATCCATGCATCCTATATATACTCGTATAGGTTTTTATTATATCTAGATTCCTATCATGAGCCTAAGTATAGCTCCTCAGACCGAACTTGGTCTTGAATCCCTGATCGATCCGTAATTCCTGAGTTGCTCCGTAGATAGAAAGATAGTTAGAAAACACTTTATTATACCACACAAAGACGGGACACAATAGAGTAAGCTTAGAAAACAAGGAAGTATAAATGGCGGCCTTATCGCTGAGAGCCGTCTCTTCCTCTTCCTCTTCGTCCTCTTCTCTTTGAGATGGACTGGATATTAAAAAACTAATTAAGTAAGAGATAGAGAGATCTCTATATCCTACTTGTAGGATTTGGTCTTTTTTTCGTATCTGGCGATCTATCTTCACCAGTATTTGAGGAAAATTCCTCATCGCCACGATGAATTTTATGAACCTACCGTAGTTACAACTACAGTGAAAAGTAGACTGATCTCGGACAAATAAATTTTCGGACACTCCGTCATTCTTATAGAAGCGCTGTTCCATAAAATAGTGTTATACTTCGTTCACGTTTCCCAAACAAGTTTTACACAATAACAAAAGCAGACCGGAACCTCTGTCGCTAGATGCAGAATAAATAACACGGCTCGGTGCCTGCAACAAACTTGTATGCCGTGTTTACACGTCCTTGCCGTTTCGGGCTCCACACCACACGTATGCCCGTCTTCCACTGCGAGTGGAACAAACATAGAATTCCTACACAGGATATATCTAAGGATTTCGCGTTTTCGCATTTGAGCTCTTATTAATAAATAAATAAATAAAATTTCTGTACAATTCACACAGCATTATCTAGCCCCAAGCTAAGCAGAACTTGTCTTATGGGTACTAGATAACTGATATACATAATAGAATACACTACATAGATAGATATTTTTTTATTATCCATAGAAAACATCTAAAAAATTTATGGTTTTGACATATCGATACCTTAATTTGCATAACGAATAACTCTTTTGCAGAAAACTTTTCAGGGGAGACTAAAAACTTTATTAATAATATTCTGACAGATCAAAAGAAGAAACAAAAATCCTGATGGAAATTGTGGATCTTCTTTACTTAAACAGGCATTAAAAATTAATGTTTTGTTAAGTGTATAGATTTGATAAGGATTTTTGGAGTTGATATATTATAATTTGACCAGAAATGAAACAAAACATGGAGTTGTTCGTTGTTATTAAAAATAAAGTAGCATCAAAATAAGGCTAACTAGGTATTTTATTTCATGATGATTATTAAATTACAAACAGTAGAGAAAAAAATCTAGTTTTTTCCGGTACAAAAAAGTTATATGGGAAGAAAAGTGGAGTTATTAGTTTTGCATAAATGTTCTCATTTATTTAAATAGATAATTAGTTTAGTTTGGTATATAAGTTAAATCTGTTTAGTTTTTTTTAAATTTTTGTTGTTTTTTTCTGTTACTTAGTTGGAGCGACATAATCGCAATGTGATTAAGCTCTTTAAATAAAGATTAAAAAAAAAAATTACCTTAGATTATGTTACGTGATCTGTTTTGAATTTTTTCCCTACGAATCTTTTTTTTAATCGTTTTCAATTCACTTCAGCTAGACCGTTATTTCCAGCCCAACTCCAAACAAAAGCGCATATCCAAGCGATTTCCAAGCAGATTATCGACATCGGGTGGTTGAAAACTTGTAGAGGAAGAACCTATTGTAGAGGTTTTTTTACTCGCACACTCAATTGCAATAGCATTTCACGATTATGTATGCAGCAGATTCTTTATAGATCAGACACCCCTCACGAAATGGGGAGTCCGTTGTTCTGCTGGTCAAGAGGTGTTTGGTGACTACTGAATACCCTGGGCTTGCTAGTTAACATATTTCTATTATTACTACGATGTCTCATGATTCACCCTGATGAAGTTCCTCGTAATACTTTACACTTGCGCTATGAGTTCAAAGGGTATATAGTTTTTTTTCTGGTAAACTTTACTATCTTTCTAACAGAATTTTTCTCAAGAATTGGCTCAAAACTCAAATAAAAGACTTATTTTAAATTACAGCTCGACGACTCTTGCACAACTATACCCAAGAACTCTTTCAGTAATTTAGTTTTTAAGTAATAAAACTGAGGAGTCTCATCCGTTCTCGTTTTTGTTAAGAGGCGGAAGAGGCTCTCAGCGTAAAAATGAATCTTTCCGTTAATAGCTGAACTTGCGGCGTTTGTCTGAACACGTCCGCTTTTAGAAAAAGAGTTCTTTATACTGTACCTTAGTATACATTTAAACTTTCGCCCAAACGCCCAAAGGTATTTTAATAGATAAATTGGTGATTGTCATGCTCACACGTCTGTTGGAATAACAGCTTTATTCT
The DNA here is from genome assembly GCA_955876795.1 of Eupithecia tripunctaria. Classification (NCBI taxonomy): domain Eukaryota; kingdom Metazoa; phylum Arthropoda; class Insecta; order Lepidoptera; family Geometridae; genus Eupithecia; species Eupithecia tripunctaria. The sequence goes on along the minus strand of OY041602.1, from coordinate 6,471,920 downwards.
TTTAATCTAGCTAGACGTTTTTACATAGTCAATTGTAATCCACTCTAGGTGCCAGTGCTGCACATGTTTTTGTTATGTAATGTATAAAAGCTGTTACAGAGTAGAGTTGTTTAGTCGATGACTCAACACAACGTCGCCGTCACTAAGAAAAGCTGTCTAAGTTATTCATGCTCGAAGGGAGCTAAGTGTGTACACGGTAGGCCCCTTGTTTGTAGCCACGTTTATAGTTTCACAACTAAATGCCCTCAATTAAAAAGTCACTTACTTCGCGCGATAAGGTCGTATTTGTGCTGACAGCCCATTTGTTACGCTTTCTTGTTGAATAAACTATTTAGGTTGTCGTTCGTGCGGAAAATTTTAATTTTGGGCATTCGTTCGTGCCGAAGTTTTGCAAATGAAAATACTTGCACGGTTCAGAGTTGGAACTCGAGAGCGACTTGGAATTATACTTCAAGTGCTTTAATTACGCCGTTTTAGTGGCTTTTTGGATTTCAAAGACACTCTTTAAGCAAATCAGTTGTGCGAAAGTTACAGCATCTTGCATGAACTTTGATTGTTTGCGTTCGTACCAGTTAGCTGAAATAAATAAATGAAGTTTATGTACAGGTACTACTACAGGTAATCCCCTAGCAAACTAAAAATAGAAATTTTTCTTATCTCTCCCCCCCCCCCCCTACAACTGATCACCATTGTGATCTGAAACCTCCTTCTTCGTGCTAGTACACATATAATGATACACGTTGTATAGCCAACTTTTATGTTTCCACAAAGCGTTGAAACTTTCGTATCAAAAACGATTATAGTCATCGAAATCAGGCCTAACTTCGGTATTGAAGGGGAGTGCTACGTAATCTATCCATAAGACTACAAATAAAGTAAGTAAAGTGAATGCAAATTTGCATACCGGTAAGCCTGGAATCAAACTTAAGCTACTTTTTATCACATAAATCAGTTCCCGTGGAATAGAAATTACCTTCAAACGTTTCCATAGGTACAGCGCATGAAAAGCCGCGGGGCGCAGCTGGTAAATAATAAAAATGTCAATTTTGAATATTTTGTTGCACCTGGTTAGTAAACTTAGCATGTATTGTACAAGTTTGGTTTCTTTGTTTTTATGTGATCAATTATTTATTTAACTGTTTTGGGCTGTGCAAGAGACTATTATATTTATATCACATTTAAATACCACTGCCTGTTTTGTGGAGTCTAGCATCATACAAACAAAATTTTAATAACTAAGAATTTAATGTCCTGAAAAGTATGAGAAGCTATATAACTCATACATACTGTATAACTCATACTACTCATACAAACAGAACTCGCATTTATTTACGCTTGCTCAGCTAACTTCACAGACACGAATTCCTACTCCTGTATTTTAAGACCACAGTACGAAATGTAAGAATAAAAGAAAAGCAATTTAAATTTCTCCTAGATTTTATACTACAAATAGCTATTTTCTTACAATAAACCGTTTTATTATACCAATAACCTCACTCAGGTTGGAACGTTTAAGCAGACATTGAAAAACGATCGTGAAAAAAGTAATACCCAAATACTTTCAGGCTTTCATTATCGACGATGAATTTGCTTCTAATGAATTTCGCCTTTCCACTCAGTGTCAATGAATTGAATTCAATTTTGCTAATTACATTATAAACATTGATGATTGTTACTGATTAACTCCAAAATTGGCTCGCAGAGCATCTCGACCAAAAAAATTGAAAGATTTATTTTTTATCACCGCAAAACTTTTGTTAACCAGCAACTTTTCAATGAGCTTGCTCCCACTTTGCTTTGATTGATCTGTTATCTATACTATACCACAGAAGAAATATATTAGTACTTGACTATATTAATCGTAATGAGTGAGGAAGCAAAGGGCAGTTATTAAGTAGTCTTAGAAAAATAGGTATGGACTTCAGAGTATAAGTAGTCTATAACCTAGTTCATCATTGTGAAAACATCTTCGAGGTATTCAATCCAAAACGCCTTAAAATGATGGCTTGCGATAAGTTCTGTAAATAAAACCATGAATAGACGAAGTTATAAAACATTCGAGCTGTCACCAGCACTCTGATTGTATAATCATTTCAAAGTTATGTGGGGTTAGTAGCTTATAGACTACATCTTGATTAGACTAGATAGCATTTATAACTAAATCGCTTTCTGATGAAATCTCGATATAATCTAAGATAAGTGCCGTATTGGCGTTTGTCTCATGGGGGTGTAGTGCCCATAATCGCCACGCAGGGCATGCGGATTGGGATTACAGTTTGGTGGTAGGTATAATTGTTCTGCAGGGGGCACTTCTGCCCGCCCCCCAGTGGATATCCCTTAATCAAAAAAATCTAAATTCGAAAATGCTTTATTTCCATAAATACAATAAATTAACACTTAGAAAAGGTCAAATCATTAAAATAATACATTGACACGGAAAGAAAGTGGTATATTTGATTTCGGCCGTTTCGGTATGTGGACTAAAGTAAAGAAACGACGAAGAAACCTTTAGCCTGTTAGTTGTTATTTTTCGAGTTATAGATTGAAGTTATGGATACTGGTAAATTATCAAAACAATTGAATGCAGTTTTAGAACAAGTATTCTAAATTCTAGTTTATTTGAAATAATTCAGTGCAGACTATTTCAACCAATCTACTGAGTAGCTCAGCTAAGTTATAATTAATGGAATGTGAAATACTTTGGATGCTAAACTTGCACATCGATTTCTGTGTATATGATATTTTTACTAAATTTGATGAATTTGTATTGTTTTGACAACTCATCTCAATAATAAAAATAGCTGTGCAAAAGCAGGGATAACTAAATTTACAATTTATAATTATAACGTCATTAGTTTTTAGGTCAAGAAAATAAGTGTTAGAAGAAGCAGCGTAATACGTTTGTACAAGTATGTGTTTCAAAATGGAAATGAAGAGCTAGGTATATGGTCCCAGGCGACCGATTCAATTGTGACCAGGTAACTGGGACCGCGGTCCTAGTTATGTATGGGCCCAGTCGCCAATTTCCAATTGTTCACATTGCCCTCAAAAGGAAAACGATAATGTTTGTATTATTTAATGGGTATTTATCGCGTTTATTTACAGAATTATGAAAATAAACACCGGTTAAATAAAAGTAATAATAATGTGTTCAGTTCGCGTTACTTTGACAATTTACAGTGGCAAATCAACTGAATAATTATAAATGATGGTCCATCATTGGTTACACATATTTGCCCGAGCCCGTATTTGATGGTCTGTTGAGAGCCTGGTGTGTACCTTTGAATCTGAATTACTGTGTACCTTGCTACCTAGTATACCTCAGAGTATACTCCAATCCAGGTGGATACTGTTGATCTTCGTGGATAGTCTATTTGCGGATGAAATTGGTTTATACTGTGGTTTATACTGTTTATCTCATCACGACCAAACCATACATCGGTGTCCTCTCAGAGACGCATAAAGCTTCAAATAAATTGATTCAACCTTTATAATAAATAAATAACGCTGGACAATTCACACAGCATTATCTAGCCCCAAGCTAAGCAGAGCTTGTGTTATGGGTACTAGATAACTAATATACATAATACAATACACTACATACATAGATAGATTTTTTTTTTGTTTTCCTGCCAGAAATAAATAAGTATATTCTTTACTAGCAGTGCCTCACAGTTTCACCCCCGTAGTTCTCGTTCCCGTGGAATTCTGGGATAAAATATATGTCACTCCCTGAAAATTGTGAAATATATTTTTTAATCGGCTTAGTAGTTTCGGAGCCTATTCAATAGAAACAAACAATCAAATTTTTCCTCTTTATAATATTAGTATAGACAAGCATTGTTCTTGTATGACAGAAAACATCATAAGGACTTTAACCTATAAATAAACTTTTCGTGAAAATGTTTTGTTTTGTTTGTGTATTCGATAATCACAGGATTTAGGTATGTGTCTCTTTATTTTATTTATTTTTGTGTCAAAAGCTGTGTGTGTATGTAGGTTAACCCACTGTCACAAAGTATCTGTCGCCGCTGCCGCCGCGCCGGCTCGCAGAATCAGCCCAGTTTTGTATAATAATTAATATTTTTTATCATGTAAATTTTTAACACGTTTATTGAGACCCAGCTCTACTATTCACCTCATTAATGTCACCTTGTTTACACAAGCTTACGGAATACGCAACTAATTTAGCATTCCTGCAGGGTTGTTTATTTGCTGAACCATTAGCGTGTTTTGAGTTATTCGACCTGAAACCAGTTGTTTGTTCACTGTGACGTTATTACGGTGTTCATCAATATTTATTTGTTTAATTTTATTCGTATTTAGGTAGCTGATGTGTTTAAATATTGACATACATTACATTATTATTTCGTTTTATTATGCATAATCCAGGTAAGCGTACATGAGATATTCCAAATTTTCAACATAAAAGAAATAAAACCTGCAAAGCAAAATCAATGCAAAACTAACTCTCACTATCTGGATATATTTGTAAAAATTATGTGAGATATAGCCATTTACGAAAGTCTGTTTTGGTTAATTTATTATTCAACATGACAAAAACGAAGTACGTTTAAATACATTTCTGCGCTTATTTACATTCTTTACTAACATCTCAGTACCAAAACAACGAAGCAATATCTGCTGCTCGGTTCTTGGGACCATGACTAGTGTTATCCGGACCATCGAACTGCAGGCATCGGCGATGTAAATCCAGCGCAAATGAACTGTTCCATCCAATTAGACATTCCTGCCTCCGGACAGCAATGGACAGACCGGACACAGGACACAGTAGCAAACTACAGTGGGTCAATGAAACTTAAAAATACACACGGATAAGCCATACGTGACGGTTACATAAAACTGTAAATAAAAACAATTTAGTTCTCACAGCATTGGGTTTCAAGAACAAAACGAACTTTATGAACCACTATAATATCAAAGCCGTCACCAAAAGAAGAGCCTCAAATGCTGCCAGCTTTGCCACGTTAAATGGCAATGCTAATTGTTGACCAAAAACCATTCATAAATTTGAATTTATTCTTACGATTTTTGGTTCCCACTGGTCGCACTGAATACCTTTCCAACCCAAACGCGATGTTGAAACCGGATAAAATAATTGACATTGTTGAATTGTGACGTCTCTTCTATTAGACTCAGCGCAGTTTCCTGCTAAAATTGTGCAAGTTTCGGAAAGGAGTAGGTACAGTAACTCTTGTTTGTCTCAAAGTGTTGTGAGCTTCTATTCCTCGAGTTATACCACCACTATTGAATTGTCTGTGTCCACAAGACTGGGCCATTCAATTTGCGGTCACGGCCAACAGACCGGCCAGTTACTGCCTGTTATTGAAGCGTTTTCACGCTATTATTACACTTAAGAACCCTAAAGGGAGTTTCAGTAAAGAGAATTTCGTTGCTGATGTAATTCCTAATTCCAAAGCATGAGGGTAGCCGCTGCGCTGTTGAGAGGTAATAAGGGCTGGATTATTGAGGATGCTAATATTTTAATGAGGTCCAAGAATATTTTTTACTTTGTATTTCATGAGTTAGAGTTAGTTAGCCCGGGGATGGATTGAGTAGTAGCAATTCCGTTTTTCCAAAGTTGTTTTTTTCTAACAACAACAGACAAAAACAGTTTTCGGAAATTTTTCTTTAAACCATGATCAATTAAGAAGAAAAAAATTATGTATTATTATCTATACAGCATCATCTAGCCCCAAATTTAGAAGAAAATCCTTAAATAAACAAAACTTACTTGAAATAAGATTGAAGAGAGAAGATTCTGCAATTTTTTTCTAAACAAAATACCTACGTACCTATCAAAACTGTTCTTATAATAATACTAGCTGCGCCCGCACGCGTTTTTTCTATGGAAACGTTTAAAGGTGATTTCTATCCCACGGGAACTAACTTATGGGATAGAAAGTAGCCTTTGTTTCATTCCAAGATTAGAATTGCCTGTAACCAATTTCAACACGATCTGTTCAGCAGTTTTGACGTGAAGAGGTAACAAACATCCATCCCCATCCATACAAACTTTCACATTTATAATATTAGTGTGATGTGAATTCTAAATTCCCAGAATTCGGGGAGTCCAAAAAGTCATCTATTACGAGTTAAATGTCCCGATGCGGTTCACGATCTATTACGCTATTCAATCTCTGTAATTCACTCGTTGTAAGTGGACCAGACTGCAATAAATAGTACGAGAGCATTCAATACAGGGCATCGTGACAGTGTAACGTGAACACAGAAAGTTAATGTTTAACTGTGTGTAATAGAACATTGTTATGGTTGAAAATATTATCGACCCTCCTCAAACCATTAGCGCCCACGTTAAGTTCGGGTGCCAAACCCTATCTCGGGACTAAATAAGTTACTTTCACTATGCTTTTCATCAGGAACACAAGGAAAGAAAAAATAAATAAATAATAAATAGCATAATAATATATGATTATAATCCTACCTAATTAAAACAAAACTGATCCATATCAATACCTGTCTGAAGCGTAAACAATCGACAGGTAGCTCAACTGATCCATATCAGTACCAGTCGGAAACATAAACAATCGTCCGGTGACTTCCAGAGGGCGTCCCACACTTCATTGGCCGACTCGAAGATCCCTAACCTATCACGTAGCATACCATCCGAAGTGTTTTATATTCCATGTTAATTTATAAGCAAATAATTTCCTCGTATTCCCCCCATTTCTCGTAGCGATCTGCCAAAGTACACTCAACGTTAAAACGAAATCATGCCATAAAGCGCACATGGCGACATGAAGTTCGACTTTGAATCTTAAATATAATTATGGCGGAGGCTCCTATCCTTCAGGGAATTTCCAATCAAAGGTCTTTCCATAGCTCGCTGAGCGACTTTGAACCACTTAAGTACATTCTTAAAAAAATTAAACCTGTTGCCGTGCCCAAGTTTATAGATCGCCTTCTCCCTGTGACTGTGTATTCGCGCAACCCATCAAACAAGTTTTTTCAAATGCGCACTGAGCATGAAAATAATAAAGAACAAGTGAAGCGTGAAACTACCCGCGTTACAAGGGTTCCACGATAGACGCGATAAACTTTCATATTCACGAAACAAAAGTATGTCAGGATTACTACCATACGAAGATGTATTCGCTTTGTTTGACAACTTGACAGGTGTAAGGATAAAACAAATATCCCGATAAATATCCCGTTGTAAGTAACTTTAGTATTAAGGTTAGGACGTTATTTGCTTTTGATATGCATTGTTTATTCTGGCGCGTAATATGCGGTTGAATACCATCTGTAGATAAAATATTCGACCTCATTATTACACGCTCGTCAGAAATTGCGTGTTCATTTCGTGCGAATATTAAAGCGAGGCAAACTTCAGCTTTGCGTCTTGGAAAGTTATTCAGTCAGTCAACTACACTTCTCGAAGTTATATGAAGACGTTTATGTCTAAGATCTTCCCTTAAAACTTCGTAAAACATTACCCTTGTGAAATGGTATGAGAAATTGCTTAACTTAAGACGATAGTATTTTTTCTTTAGGTCAAATACTAACCTGACTAGGGTTGGCTTACCTACTCTGAGCTTCATGGAATTTTCTTTCAATCGATGATTACAGTTATTATAATTTGAATAAAAGCGATGGGTTAAAATTAAAGACTGAATGGAAATACCTGGTTAAAAAGAAAACAAATAGATACCGAATTTGGTTTTAAGAAATTTGAATTCATATTTTATTGAACGTCCTTCAAGCACTCAAAGTCCCAAATAAATACAGGGCAACCTGCGGCAAGTTTTAAAACAAAGGAAACAAGTGACGAAAAAAAAAACTACGCTATCGGCTCACCGCAGTGAGCTCAACTTTGGAAATAAAACAGAACTAGAAAATCATGTGTTTTACGTAAGAAGTAAAAAAAATGGTTAGTACGACGCGATAAGACACCTCGTTAAATTATGTTTAAAAAGTCACTGTAAAAATGGTAGTAATATTTTTCGGATATTGGAAATAAAAATCTTTCGCACTTTGCTGTTGGTTGCCCGGCCTGCTGACTCAGTTATTTTACATAGGTATTCGCTTGCAAGCTTTTATTATATTCAAATCTTATAAAAACCTAATCAACCATATCTACTAGTCTTCGTCTTTACTTTTACTAGTCTATCCAGTAGTCTACTAGTCTGGTTACGTTTGGATGGATGTATGGATGGACGGATGTTTTGGCATAAAGATGCCAAAACTAGAAAACGGATCGGGCTTAAATTTTGAATACCGGTAATTCTAATCCTAGAATCAAACATAGGCTACTTTTTATCCCATAAATCAGTTTCAGTGGGAAATCACCTTTATAAGTTTGCATAGGAACAACTCGTGCGAAGCCGCGGAGCGCGGTTAGTTTAAAAAGAGACTACCTACTAAGTCCTTACGCTTTGATTGCATTGCAAGCCTTTGTGGATTAGAGATATCTATTTCAAAATTATAAATAATACCAAAAAGAAAAAACTTTCATCAAATGTGTAAAAACTAGCAAAAAAAGCAATGAGACAAGGCCGCGCAAGCTTTGTTAGCGCCCTAAAAGTGGATTTTTTTCAACGAAATCCAGCCAGACACATAAACAACACTTGAAAATATTCACTGAACTAGAGTTGTGCGCTGCCAGATTTGGAACAAAACGGCTATTATGGTAATCCTCGCGATTCTCTTGTCGAGTTGGTTGTGTGTGGCATCGAGTGTGTTGTTTGGATTTTACATCGGAATTTTAGTTTTTGCTTTCATTTTTGTGCTGCTCTCAATAAACAAAACGCTCAATACTAATTCTCTCTATCAAATCTTACCATATCCAAATAGAAGTAAGACTAGGTTGGTATTTGAGTTGGCGACAACTCGCTCAAATGACAACTTAATATAATAAAATATGTAATAACTGGTAGGGTAATAATGGTAATACTGGTTAAGTTTTTGTTTTTCTCTTTTGTATTGTTTTAACAAGTTTTCACCTGTATCGTTTTTTAAAAAAATCATTTGTTATCTGCACATAAACTTAGCCAAAAGTTGTAAAATATGAATAAAAAGCCGGAAAGTTCAAGATACCTACCTCCCTATAAATATTGTCAGGGTGAGTTGATTTTAATAACTAGAAGCGTTTGGGTCACTTCCGACTCGCATTTATATGGATCAATTGAACTACCTGTAGATTGTTTGCAACAGTCTACAGTTAGCTCAATTGTTCCTATTGTAAATAACGGATCTTATTTGTTTTTATAATTTGATTGTAATTTTCTTTATCAATTACTTAAATCATATTACTTGTACAAATCACATCTACAATTATAGGTATCCCTACTAATGATAAATTGTAATAGCAGGATCTTTCCATTAATTCTTGCCATTTAGTACGACATTTTTTTTTGCCTGTAATCGGTCGCTAGTAAACAATTTGTTTATGAACCATAGGTAGTTCAAATAGGTTCAAGTTATCCCTGAGCACCAAAACAGTAAACGTAAAGGTCAATCCATGTTTAGCTCCCGACGAACGAGTTACCCTCACGAACATAACTTTGAGGCATTTTATTACGGGGTTCATGGCCTTTTTTCTATTTTTAGCATAGCTAACATTTTAAGAAAGTTTATTTACTATACAAACACAGCTTTTTCATACTGGATCTCCACTGTTCGTTTGTTGCTCCCAAGCAAAACTACAAAACAACCTAATAATAGATTTTGTTTTAAATAACTATAAACCGACTTCAATTATAATTTTTTGATGGATCTCATTGTCAGAACTGGACCAAATTAAAATGGGAAAACACGGGAACTCTCAAGATAAAAAAAAATCATGAAAATCGGACCACACAGTCAAAAGTTCTGAAGTAAAAAAAACTAAAATACGACTGGAGAACCTCCTCCTTTTTTTAGAGTCGGTTAAAAATTAAAATTATCGTTTCACAGTTTAAGGCATACACGAGTAAAAGTGGCGCCGCCTCGTATTTTATCTTATTATTACGTTTAAACACAAAATTTTAAAAATTCATCATACAGTTTGTGGTATCTATTATAAGCTATTTATTAATGCCTCTGTAAGGCCCGCTTGTGCCTAGAATTCGATTATTATTATTTGTAAACAGACATTGCACACCAACCAGTAGGAAAAGTAATACATTGAATCACATAATAAAGGCATAAAACATCTGTAACTACATGTATTTCATGCAATAAAAATGATACTCTACTTTACTTTTGGGAACAGTTACTTTACTACCTCTATAATAAAATTATTGTCAAGTATATCTGCGGAAAATTGTATTTAGCCTTTGTTATCATTATTATTTTCCAGGCATGTTCTACATAGAATTTTAGCAAACCTGGCTGTAAGATTCTGCAAAATTTTGAATATAAAATAATACACTGACTAACCATACCATAGTTTATAATTATTTATATCTATCTATACTATATGTGTGCTCTAAAACCTTAACTATGTGGGTACACACCAAAATTAATCTAAATCGGTTTTGTAGTTACGGAGTTAACAAACATTCACACAATATGTAGGTAAGCATTACGAACATAGGTATATAGGTAGGTATATTGTTTATTATAAGGAGGAAATATTTGATTGTTTGTTTTTTTTGTTTTGAATAGGCTCTGAAACCACTGGACCGATTAAAAAAAATCTCTTAACAATAAAAAGCTTACTTTTCAGGGACTGACATAGCCTATATTTTATCCTGGAATTTCCACGGGAACGGGAACTACGCAAATAAAACCGCGAGGCGCTGCTAGTATAATATAAAGCAGAAAAAAGTAATGCCCGCCTCGTAACACTCTAAACACAAAATAATATATGTAGATGTAATGAAGGTTGGAGGGAGGAGTAATTAACACGACTGTTCTGTACTGATTGTTAATTGAGTTAAAAGAAGGCTTTTTTTACAAATGTTCTATCTCTGATTTTATTATAATTTAATTGCATATCTTGTAATTCGATATGCTTGTTTATCTAATAAAATGATATTCTATTTTCTTATCTTTGTTAAGAGTAACCTGATATGTTTGGTACTTGGGAAAATAGAAATCTATTTTCCTTATCTGCTAATCCTCGTCATTGAGTGACGTCTTACAATAGGTATGTACCTACACTGCATAGATATTATTATATACATATTTATTATTAAATGAAATTAGTAACGACCTTTGTGGCGCAGCGAGCGAATAGCTGATTGCGGTGTAACAGGAGGCGGGCATACGATTCCCGCTTCGATAAAAAAAAAATTGTGCACATATCAGGAAGTATATTATAAAGATTGCGGTGTGGTGGCGGCTTCGAATTTGAACCAACTATAGGTACCTAATAAGGTAGGTATTAAAATCTCAAAGAATTAGCAAGTTGAAGTGGCAGTGGGCCGGTCATATCTTCCGACAAACCGACAACCGCGAGGGTAAACGTGTTCTTGAGTGGAGACCGTGACTCGAAAAACGCAGTGTAGGACGCCCCCTGACCAGGTAGAATGAAGATTGGCGAATGACTACCGGCAGCTGCTGGATGCGTCGAGCTGAAGACAGGGCGCCGCTATGGCGCTCAGAAGCTAATTTATCCAACAGTTTCAAATGTACTAGTCAGTTATCAAATTTGAACCTTATCTCTCATAGAACAAAGTCGTCGAGCTTGACCGTGATAAGTTTCCGATTTTATAACTATTTATGGCGGCCGAGTGCTAGATCGCGGTGACGAAGCATTTCGGGTTCGGATAGTGGTTGGGTTTGAACAGTTCTATAACAGCAGGGAATATTATTGGTACGTTTGATATAATACATATAAATATAATTTATTATAATAAATTAATTTTACCGTGGACTTGGTATGTAATAAATTAAAATCTTCTTGTGCTCATCTGAAATCCTGTTGCGTTGCTGTTGCGAGTCTGAAATTCGTTTCAGGGATTTCTTGTTCATCAAAAACATTTTTGATGCCAAATCCATACTGGCAATAATATTTTACTTTTAACTAGCTGCGCCCCGCGGTTTCGCCCGCATCCAAATGTATGTTTCGAACATTCTTTCTTTTTTTTCTTTAATCTTCTGAAGTTCTAACAATAACAAACAGAACAATGAAATAATAAGCTTAATTGGTCCAGCCGTTCAGGCTTGATGCCTTGTTGGAGTTGTTGCCTAAGAAAGTGTTTAAAGGTGTTTTCTATCCCATGGGAACTGATTAATTGGATAAAAAGAAGCCTATGTTTCATTCCACGATTAGAATTACCTGCAAATTCGTGGTACATTGTCGACCACATCGTCACATACCGTCGGGTGAAATAGTGATCAAAAGTAAGTCTATACCGGTCCACTGGTGGACAAAGACGAACCTGATACCAACTTTATCGGCTCTTATCGTCATCATTCGGTAAAATCATACTAATATTATAAATGCGAAAGTTTGGATGGATGTATGGATGGATAGATGGATGTTGGTTACCTCTTCACGCCAAAACTACTGAACGGATCAGGCTGAAATTTTGGTTACAGGTAGTTATTATCCTGGAATCAAACATAGGCTTTTAATACCATAAATTAGTTCCCGTGGGATAGAAATCACCTTTAAACATTTCTATAGAAAAAACGCGTGCGAAGCCGCGAGGCGCAGCTAGTAATAAATAATGCTGGACAGTCCACACAGCATCATCTAGCCTCAAGACAAGCAGAGTTTGTGTTATGGGTTATACTCGACAGAGATAGATACTTTTTGTACACAGATAATTTATTTGGTTGGTTTAAAAAACTATGAACTGACTTCAATTATATGGAAAAAGAATTATGAATATCGGACCGCCACGGGGTCAAAAGTTCTGAGGAAAAAAAAATACAGTCGTACTGAGAATTTTTCCCTTTTTTCGAAGTCGGCTAAAAAAGTGGAAATTTGAAAGGATTCTGTATCCTTACAGCGATGTTAAATACGGTAGTAAGATTCCACAAGACTTTAATCTATAAAGGTTCCTAAGTGTTATTCAAAGGCAGAAAAACTCTTTATGAATTTTCAAAGACTTTCAAAGGCCTTTGATTCGCTTTTAATGAATAACGCCTATCCAAGGGCAAAACAGTGTAATTAGTAATTAGAAGTTGTGGAGTACGACTGAGTCGCGCAACTCGGTTTCATCTAACTTTCGGGCGTTTGTGGTTGAGCCTTTGCCAGCATCGTATCATATTTAGTATTATTAGAAACCCGTAGCTACTAACAGAGACAAACACTTCTAAAGGTTTTAAATAACGATTAGGGTATAAACTACGACCACCTCCTCCCATTATATGATTATTACAGAGTGAAATATAAGTAAGAACTTAACTTTTAGGAGGTGCAGTCATTTTCAACAATACAACAACAAAAAAACCATGACATTTAATTACTTCAATATTATTATAATTATTTTATCCGCGATAAAACACGCTAAGACGCACGTGGAAGCTTGTTCATGATTTTTAAAATGTTGGTAAGGAACGTGTTTCGTCATGGCTAAGATAAGTGCACGTAAACCGTTACAATAAGTCACTACTTTCAAGTTCAGTCTCACGTCATTTTTTATAAAGTTTTTTGGTGTCAGTTACCGAACATTTGACTCTGCCAAACACGTTTATGAATATTAAACATGACTTATATCTCCATCCCACCCCACACGTACGGAGTACGTGTGATGTATAAAAATTAAAAATGACGTATATTTTTACAACATTTACAGGGTTTTTCAACCAAGACAAAATAAATTCCATTACTTGAAAGCCAGGCATCCACTCTCTGTGATATTAACTTTCGGCCATACAAATAAATTCGCTCTTCTTTTCTAATAAAACTTATCAACTTGGAATTCTTCAAGCCTTTACGACTTTTCTCATAAAAATACTTGAGCCGAACGCATTCGTTGGATGAAGTCTTTGGAATATTGCTGTTTCTTACTTATCGCCAAACTTATTTACTTTTTATGACTTCTGATCGGTCACGTGAGAGAATTTCGTATAAGTATTTCTTATACACGTACGCTATTAAATTCTGCAATACTTTCTGCGGCTTTCCAAACTCAAACGCATTTGCTAGAACCTTGCCTCAACTTTACTCGCAGCTTGGCTTGCGTATTACTTGAATAAAATGTGGCCTGCAATTGGGTATTAAGTAAGTTAAATTTAACGTGGCTATAGCTACCAATTGGTGTTGGACGTGGCAAGGATTCACAATGAAAACGTCTTGTGTGTAAAAGAAACTGAATTAATGCATGGAACGTTCAGACATACATAGACATAAATACTATCACACTACATATCTATCTATGACAATCTCCCCTTGCTACGAATTGCTACGAGATGGCTACACCGCCTCTACGCTGTATTTGATTGGCTACGAATGTACACTATGCTGCTATCATGCTGATTCAAAAAACAAAACTTTAGAGATTATTATTATTGCTGACTGAGACTCTTACTGTAAGTTCTTCATTGTCACGCCGTCCAGGGTTATTTTGCATTGCAACAGAGTAGATTGAGCTGAAGGTTAGCTATTTTTAGCTTGACCATTCTTTAAGGAAAAAGATCACAGAAATGGCATCCATTTTCATATTCCCGAAAATGAACAATACGAATATTAGACTGTCAATATATGATTTATATATGTCATTGCTTAGATACATCCCACTCTTCGTATCCGTTATTCATATGTGTACATTATGTATGATTGTGTGGTATTATTGAGTTGATGGGGTGTGTGCATAATGATTAATCTCAGTCCTCCAGCTGTCTGCAATCTTTGCTGCTGATTTATATTTCGCAAACATCGGGACAGTGTCGACGCGATGACTGCGATTGCAGTTAAGTGAAAAATCATAAAAAATTAAAAGGATGGATTATGACTCTCGGGATGAGACAATCTCTAGAGGCGGGTAGTGCAAGAGTGGTGACATTGTGGTGAACTTTGTGATGCATAAATGTATGTGTAACCGTGGACGACTTTTGGGAAATGATCATGGCAACGAAGATAAACGTTTTTCTGGTATAAAACAAGTAAAACCACACTTATTACAATAGTTTAAAAAAATGGTGGTCTCTAATGTCGGTTTTGGAACGACAATTTTACGCGATAACGTCATTAACTTGATCTTTTGAAAATCTTACCTCGCTCGTAGTTTATACCTACACAGTTTTTGCCATTCTGGTGTTAGCTAACTTTCAACGCTATCTTTTAGACGAAATTAAAACTTTAATCTTCAGTGCTTCAGTCGTCACAAAACGTGATACTTTTTTGAACATGCCATACCCGTTATCACGTTAAAAATGTGAATTCTGATACGTAAGTTGATTTGATTGTTGATTTTAAACTGGCTTCTGTTCGTGGCTTTCGTTTTTCGGGATATTAAGTAGCCTATGCAGCTAAAAACTAACAAGCTAAAGTTTTCATCGACGTTTCTTTACTTTAGTCTACACACCGAAGCGATCGAAATCTAAAATACCACTTTATATCCGTGTCAGTATATTTTTTAATATAATTTGACCTTTTCTAAGTGTACATTTATTCATATTGTATTTATGGAAATAAAGCATTTTTGAGTTTGAGTTTGAATCTATCTCACCAGCCCCCGGGATGCCATCGAACCCCTTGTCACTTTTGATAAAAACGCTTAGAATTTGGAAAGGTAACGACAGGCAAACATTTATGTCTGTATGTTCCATTCAGCCGTCTATTGAGGTAAGTATACAATCAGTGTAAATCCATACAAATATTATAAAAGTGGAAGTAGTTTGCTGAAATTAGATATCCTAGGTATTATTCCGGTAGTGTCAAATCAGTGCATTAATTACCCATGTAATTCAATAGTTCCACCGGCGGCCATAGTGGTTAATTAGAGCACTTAGTCAACGCTAAGATATCAATAAAGTATATTTGATAAGAGGTGACCCAGATTTAAAACTTTCATTTCAGTTCACAGGATTGTTCCAAATTTTGTTATTACATGAAGTTTTTTTAGAATTTCATACAACTTTTTTTAGTCCTTTATTGCGATTTTTATGTAAGTCTTACTTTCAATTTTAACTGATTATGCCCACGGCTTGTGTTTCCTTGTATACCTTGAGTAATAAATGCTTTTACTTATAATGTTCCTTTATAGATTATTTTTGTTATTAATTCTTATAATGATGATCTTCGCCTGAGTATAACGCTACCTGGAGAAAATAGTAAGAGTTGCTATATTGTGCGTCAGTGTCATAAACTAAACTCATACAGTAAATTAAATAAAAAAAAAGACGTGTGGCACTCGGGGACTGCCGCGGTAAAGCTATTGCAATGCCATCTAGAGGCGAGTTGCTGAACTAAAGAGACAAACGTCAAGGTTTTTTCGTTACGGAATATCTGGATTCGGTCCCCGCGCTCAAGGCCCGCGATAGAAGCTATGCAATAGCTTAAAAATATATATATTAATCTCATCTACATCATATCTCTTCAGACCGTTTACGGAAGTACTCCCATTTAGAGCACCAATTCTAGAGCATCATAATAATTTTGTCGTTTCTCTTACTGGTACTAAAATAATTACTCTAAATAGGAATACTTTCGTTTAGCAAAACATTTTGCTGAGCCATGGCCTATTTGATGTGCTGCAACATGAAACACTTTAGTTTTTGTAGTGACCTGCCTATGATGGAGAGTGGCTAGTCCCAACGGAAAAACAGAGATAATGCTTACGATTTTATTATGTCTAGGTCACAGTTGGGTTCGTTGTCTCCGAATATCACGTTACTAAAAAATTATTGCCACTGGCCTTAGCTGGAGCGGGGTCCGACGCAGTAGGGCGACAAGTGGATCCAGGTATAGACTGGCAGCAACAGTAGTGCAGTAGTGGAAATCGAGAATCCTGCCGGATATTGTTGAATTTCGCCGGATATTGGTGGCGAGCTTGTCGGGAACGGATGGCGTCGGTGCAGCCGTACCGTAGAGGGGCCGACGGGGTAGTGCAGAGGTAGACGGGGATCCCTTCCGGATATCCGCAACCCGTAGAATGGAACCCCGATATGGGGTTCACTGGGATATTAGTTTAATTATATATATTTCGT
Source organism: Eupithecia tripunctaria (assembly GCA_955876795.1). Taxonomy (NCBI): domain Eukaryota; kingdom Metazoa; phylum Arthropoda; class Insecta; order Lepidoptera; family Geometridae; genus Eupithecia; species Eupithecia tripunctaria. Next base: position 6,454,850 of record OY041602.1, on the reverse strand, counting down.
GGAAGTTTAAATAAAAGTAAAAAAATGGACAGAAACGAAAACAGTTCGCCGTCCGCAAGAAGGTTGCAAGTCACCTCTCCTCGAGTCAGAGACAAGCCAGTGACGCATAGGAACAGTGCCGCCAACATATCGATCGCGCTCTGAAGTTGGACACGGCGAGTGGCGCGAAGGTTTGAATTATGAAGCACGAACGGAATCGTTACATACCCCCCCTTTTAGGTTAAGATTTTTCCTAAGAAAAATCGGAAACCAAGAATACTAGGTCAGTTTCAAATCCTTGATGTGCCATGACCCTAAGTTGTGTCCGGACATATCTTCAAGTTCATACACTAGTTTGGACTTCTTTACTTTAATGCGACACTTAATGAATTTAGGGGCCAATTTTTTTGAGAACTTTTTATCCTTGTCGCTGAGATAGAATGTGCGCTTCCATACTACGTCACCAACGTCAAATTCAATATTCTTACGCCGAAGGTTATAATGAGTACTGTTCCGGGAGTGAGACTTAATGAGGGATAGTTGTACTTTATCAAATATTTTATGGAGAGTCCCTAGGTTTTCGGCGTAACTGTCGCGGGGTGAAAATACTATATCACTACCTAAGTCAGAATCAAGGTAGTGAGATCCACAACTGACCAATTCACGACCGAAGACAAGAAATGCAGGAGTAAAACCTGTAACTTCGTTAACAGCGCTATTTAGGGCAAATTGAATTTTCGGAACGTTTATATCCCAAGATCGATGGTCGTTCTCAATGAAAGTAGAAATAGAAGTCACAATAGTTTTGTTGTAACGTTCGACTGTGTTCACTTGGGGGGTATATAGTGGTGTATAGTGAATGTTCGGTATTTTGTAGTGAGCAAGTAAATTTCGCATAATATTGCTGGTAAATTGCCTGCCATTATCCATTAAGAGTGTGCTCGGTATACCGTGCACCAAGAATATTTGTTCTTCAAGAATTCGAACAATGATCTCAGCGGTTGCTCGCCGTATAGGGAAAAGCATACAGTATTTGGAGAAACAACAAGTAACGACCAACAAGAACGTATTTTGCTTCTTAGAGACAGGCAACGGCCCTACCAAGTCCATACTCAACATTTGGAATGGGCGACTACAATCTTTAGGTCGACCCATTGTTCCAAGCGTGGCTTGGGTTGAGTGTTTATGAGACATGCAAATATCACAGCTAGATACAAAGTTCACAACATCTTTGTGCATGTTTGGCCAAAAGTAGTTTAGACTTAGACGCTTATGAGTTTTAAAGATACCAAAATGACCCGAAGTTGGTTCTGAATGATTTTTAGAAATCATTTCTTGACGTTGTTCCATGGGAATAACTTCTTTCCATTCGAATTCCCTTATTAGAGGATTCAAGGACTTCACATACTTATATAGCCTACCGTTTTCTATCCGGTAGTTCAAAAATGATGTGGGTGATTTAATACAACCATCGTGTATATTTAAGAACCAAGTATCATTGGTAATTATGGAAGTATGTGCAGCGGAGTCGATGGCAGCGACAGGAACAGCGCGAGACAGACTATCAGGAACGACATTTTCAGAACCTTTCCTATGTTTGATGTCAAAATTATAGGCCGATAAGCGTACGCCCCATCTAGCTAACCTACCAGTTGGATTATTTAGATTGAGGAACCATTTTAGAGAAGAATGGTCTGTGAATACAGTAAACGTTAGGCCATTTTCGAGATAGCACCGCCAATGCTCAATAGCGGAAAGGACGGCTAGTGCTTCACGTTCCGTAGCGCTGTAGTTACGTTCCTGTTGTGACAGTGACTTACTCATATAAGCGATGACTCTTTCAGTTCCATCCAAAGTTTGCGTAAGTACGGCTCCAATGCCATAGTCACTCGCATCGGTGTGAACTTCAAAGGCTATGGAGTAATCAGGACACGATAAAATGGGAGCGGATACGAGATGAGATTTGAGTTTTTTGAAAGCGTCATCTGCTTCGGGGGACCAAGCAAATGGAGGTGAATCCTTCTTTTGAGAGGTAAGTTTATTCAAAGGGGAAGCCAAGGAACTAAAGTTTGGAATGAACCTACGATACCAAGAGGCTGTTCCCAGAAATCGTCTGACCTCTTTACGATTCGTTGGAGTTGGATAGCTCAGAATCGATTCAACTTTTTCCGGGTCTGGTTGCAGTCCATTCGAGTCTACAATATAACCTAAATACCTTAATTGCCTCCTAAAAAATTGACTTTTGTTTGAGTTGATTGTCAGATTAGCCATCTTTAGTTTTTGCAAAACACGATGAAGCAAGGACATGTGTTGTTCGAAGTTATTCGAAACAATGATAACATCATCAACAAACACAAACACCCTATGCTCAAATTCAGGCCCGTAAAATAGGGCATCTACCAGTCTTTGCTGCGTAGCGGGGGCATTAGTTAGGCCAAAAGGCATGGATTTAAATTGGAAGGTTCCCCGAGAAGGAACGTAGAAAGCAGTTTTTTTTCTATCCTCCTCTTGAATTAAGATCTGCCAAAAACTTTTTGATAAATCTATGCTCGATAGATATTTGGCGTCGCGCAGATTGTCCAATATCTCTGATATGTAAGGGAGACTATAAGCGTCTTTCTTAGTTATGGAGTTGAGTTTACGGCTATCTAAACAAAAACGCAACTCGCCATTCTTTTTCGGTGTCAGAAGGACCGGGGACGACCAAGGGCTCTCGGTTGCCTCAACGACGTCTTCTTTGAGCATCTCATCCAGCTGCTCGACTAAGATACGCTGTTTTTCAGGTGACATTCTGTAGTACCGTTGTCGAATAGGCGCGGCGTCACCTGTGTCTATAACATGCGTAATTAGATGTGTACGACCTAAGCCTCGTTTCTCATAAGAGATGTCATGGAAGTGAGACATCATCTGATCGGCTACTACTTTTTCTTCAACCGATAGATGCTCGTACGAACAGAGATTTTGGCTTTCACTGGGCACTACATCAGTAACAGCAAGGATAGTATCAGAGTCCTTGTAATATGCGATGCGATCTAAGTACTTAGGGAAAAGGCCAAAGGTCCTCCAAAAGTCCATACCTAATATAAGTGAGTGCTTGATACCTGGTACGTGGTACCACAAAAAGCTTTAGAGTGTGAGTTTGGTCTTGAAACCTAACTGGGAGATTTAGAACTCCAATAGACTTAAGTTTATTGCCACCTGCAGCAATGAAGTTAGTGTTGTCTACCGTATCTAATTGTAATCCTGCGGCTAAGAGATACTCGTGACTTCCGTTACCTAAGATAGTGGTAGAAGAGCCGGAGTCAAGGAGACCAATCAATTGCTTGTTGTTTAGATTAACTGCAACGTACGGTCGAGATTTATCAACCACTGAATTATCCCGGATTGAAGAGACAGCATTGTAAGTTGAGAAGGAAGAGATAAATTTTAGCCAATCTTCCCATTCGGAAGGATTAAAATTTTTATGCTGTACCTTACAATCCGACCCAATTAGTTTTTTTGGTCCTCTTTATCCGATTTAGTGGGTAATGTTTTGTTGCATTCGGGACAGTCCGCAATACGAAAACCTTTCTTTCCGCATCTAAAACATATCAAAAAGCGTTCCTGTTTGCAATACCTTAAAGAGTGATCAGTACTTCTGCATCTTGGACAGTATTTAGATGCCTTTGATTCAGACGTCAAAGCCGCTACTGTTTCCTCTTTCTGAATGGAGGAGACACTAGCCTTTTTATTGTTAGTAAATAATTCGTTATTACCTTTATATGCGAACTCAGGAGCGAGGGTACTCGTAGACGCGTTTGGTGGCTCATGGAAATTAGCAAACCGAGCTTGCACGTTTTCGAAGTTGCGACATACGGATTTGAGAGTCTCGATAGTCCTAATATCCGGAAAGGCGGACAGAGTACTAGCATAACATGGTCTAATATTATGGAGTAAAATCTCCAATTTATCATCCTCCGATAGAGGTTTACACAGACGAGAGAACATGCCATGCATTATGGAAAGGTAAATCGTTATGTTTTCTGTCGCGCCTTGAGTTCTAGTTCGGATTTCAGCAGCAAGCCTGTAGTCGTAGTCACTACTGCTGAAGTCTTCTATCAAAAGCTTACACAGTTCCTCCCACGATTGAGCTCTGCTTCTGTTACAGCGATACCAATGCAAAGCATCATCAGTGAAGATCTCGTAGCCCAGGGATAAAATTTTCTCATAAGAAATGCCTCTCGATATAACGAACTCTTCTACCCTTAAAATGAAAGAGCGCACACAAGATTTCCCTGTAAATTTCAGTTTACTGATGTCCGCAGCAATATTTCGGTCACATGTTACGGAAAGAACAGGTGCAATTTGTTCAGAGGTTGCACTAAGGTTTGTAAGTGACGAGGCGGCTCCGGGTTGGGGATTATTAGGCCTTAGTGCAGTTAATTCTTTGTAAAGAGTCTCATAACTGGAACGGCATAACTGATATCCACCAGATATCGACTCGATGCTACTTAACCTATTAATCCTGTGGTAAAGGTGGTGCAGTAACGTTTCCGTTCGTGAAAAGAGATTTTTATCAAATTTTTGCCTTAATGTAGTTAGGTTGCCTTGCGCTTTTACTTGAACGTCACTGATTCCCATCAAGTCTCTCTCAGGCTCGAGGTAGGATTCAAGAATGTCCTCAGATGGCGAATCTTGTGCAAGTTTAACGATTTGCTTACGTAATTCTTGGACAGAACCACTATTGCCTCCGCGCAACTCAACTTCATACTCTAATTCAGGCTTTTGTAGAGATAAGAATTTAATAGCAAACGCCATATTGAGTGTGTGTTGCAATAAAGTTTATAACTACGATGATTAAAAGCTAAATTTTAAAGTCACACCTAGTATGTGGTATATAAAAAAATTATGAATTATTAAAAATTAACAAGTTAACTACTAACGGTACCACATATAGGTGAGAAGTAGCGTAAATTAAACTTAAAACTAAGGTTTTTATAGCCAACACCAAAGAAACCATAAAATGCAGAAAGTAACGTGATTCGGAGACAAAGTTACCTGTATTGGGCGCCAGTGAAACACTTTAGTTTTTGTAGTGACCTGCCTATGATGGAGAGTGGCTAGTCCCAACGGAAAAACAGAGATAATGCTTACGATTTTATTATGTCTAGGTCACAGTTGGGTTCGTTGTCTCCGAATATCACGTTACTAAAAAATTATTGCCACTGGCCTTAGCTGGAGCGGGGTCCGACGAAGTAGGGCGACAAGTGGATCCAGGTATAGACTGGCAGCAACAGTAGTGCAGTAGTGGAAATCGAGAATCCTGCCGGATATTGTTGAATTTCGCCGGATATTGGTGGCGAGCTTGTCGGGAACGGATGGCGTCGGTGCAGCCGTACCGTAGAGGGGCCGACGGGGTAGTGCAGAGGTAGACGGGGATCCCTTCCGGATATCCGCAACCCGTAGAATGGAACCCCGATATGGGGTTCACTGGGATATTAGTTTAATTATATATATTTCGTGGAAGTTTAAATAAAAGTAAAAAAATGGACAGAAACGAAAACAGTTCGCCGTCCGCAAGAAGGTTGCAAGTCACCTCTCCTCGAGTCAGAGACAAGCCAGTGACGCATAGGAACAGTGCCGCCAACATATCGATCGCGCTCTGAAGTTGGACACGGCGAGTGGCGCGAAGGTTTGAATTATGAAGCACGAACGGAATCGTTACAAACACACACAAACTTATCTACACTAAGAACTTACTTACTTACTTTTTAAAGTGCTTGTCTAAATTATGAAACCTATTGTACCTACTTTTGTTTGAATTGCATATCTATGTTAATTGTATGTGTGTTTGTAGTAACAAATAATTTGTTAATTGCTATCCATCGTTTAGTTCCAACGTAAGGTAATAATCATCTTTCAGACATGATAACTTGTTGAATTCACAAATATAATACAAGCTATTTTATTATAAAAACTATCGTAGTTTGACGAATTCATTACGGATGTAAGCGGGTTAACTACGAACCTTAGCTGTGTTGGAAGGACACCAACGTTTCATCCATTAACGAGGGACATCTTCAGGGCGTTTTTTGGTGCTTCCATCACAAATAAGGTACGTAGTTAACCCGCTTACATCCGTAATGAATATATACAAGCTGTTGAATTCAGCTATGCAAATACCATACAAAACACAGACATCACGATAATTTACGTCTCGATACTGTCGTCAAACAGAACTCACGGCTCTTAATAGAGAGAGACTTTTAATTTTATAACTATAAAACAGTTAAATCACGTTTTTACTTGTAGGCTCAGTTTGAACTGCTATCGACTGTTCTATTTACTACAAAGTTTGCGTTACTCTATTTTATAAGGAAATGTGGCAGAGCAGTTATGATATGAAAACTTCCCGCTTAGAGTGCTGTCACATTTTTATCATCATCATCATCATCAGCCTATACTAGTTCACTGCTGGACATAGGCCTCCCCTAATGAGCGCCATAGCGCCCTGTCTTCAGCTTGACGCATCCAGCATCTGCCAGCAGTCTTTCGCAGATCGTCATCCCACCTGGCCGGAGGGCGTCCTACACTACGTTTACCGAGTCGCGGTCTCCACTCAAGAACTCGTTTACCCCAGCGGGTATCGGTTCTTCGCGAAATATGGCCGGCCCACTGCCACTTCAGTTTGTTAATTCTTTGAGCTATGTCAATAACTTTGGTTCTCTGTCGGATGTATTCGTTACTAATTCTATCCTTCAGAGATATTTTATACACCTATTTATATATATTTTCATAGAAAATGATAAACGCAAACTTTGTAGTAAATAGTATGACAGTCGATGGCAGTTCCCACTCAGCATACCGCCGGTATATGACGATGATGATGTCCTTATGGCATGCCCAGCGTGGGGATTATGGGCATTACCCCCCCATGAGTTAAACGCCAATAAGGCGTTTATCAGAGAGAAGCCTGCGTCCAGCAATGGACCGATAAAGGCTGTTGAGGTTGAGGTTGATGTCCTTATAACCGAATTTCGACTTCGGCTTCCAGTCTCATCGGAGACTAGCCAGATAGACATAAGATGCCAACTGTAGCGTTAGCTATCGGTTATAATTGTAGAGCTGCATTGGATGTTAGAATTAATTGCCTGCTCGCTGTTCAATAATTGACTGTGTTTGTGTTGTCTCAGTCTATAATTGTATCACGTTATTGGGAGCATATGGTATTGTGTAACTAATTCCAGATGTTGCAAGTAAACAATTATAATATTAACTTGTAGTTGACGTATTTATTTAAGCCGCGGATGAGCGCTCGCTATTTCTAGATAAATCAATTCAAATGATTACATTTAAAGAAACCTTTAAAAATCGCCTTTATTATGTCACATTTAATGATGAAAACATTATATTACTTTGGATTACAGTCAGCAGGCAAAGAAAATGTAAGGATTGTTGGCCGATTCAAGCTTTTCCAACAAATTAAAAAAAAACTGTTTTGTTTGTATAGTTTCTCGATTGATCCACCTGGGGCTTAATTCTACTATTTTTTAAACAAATGCTATAATGGCGCCATACGATTATGAAAGAGATTTAGTCGTAAATTTATTTGGTATTACCATAAGATTACAATCTCTAAACTCTTATAACAGCGTGTCAATGGTGTGGTGAAGCAAGTGTGGCCATAGTCATCATTAAGTAAATTATTATACAGGGAGTTTAATACAACGTTTGCCTATTTAGTTGAACTATTTAGCCGTCAAGCTATTGCATTTTACCCCCAGTTTTCAAATGGCAAACGTTGTACCAAACGCCTTGTATAATAATTTATTTAATGATGTCTGTTGCCACATTTGCCCCACCACACCTTTGAACGGTCAAATTGTCAAACGGTTGTCATAATTGTACTAGTCATAGCTATGGCATAAATAAAAAAATATCGTGTAAACAGAGCACCAAAAGGTGACAATGGCGGCGATTGATACGTGTCATAACGAAGCGATTGTGTTAGTGAGGTGTTAGTGGAATACGGCCTCTGATGTGAAACTATTACAAAAACCGGTCACCTTCTTAATAAGGTTCAATTAGATGCAAAGATACACGAGCCGTGGTAGAAAAAAAATCTACTGCGCAGACGATGACAGAAATAATTTTCTGTCTACGCGCGTAGATGTAAACGAAACAGGCCTTAAAATTACCTGATCTTACGTTCAGACCTAACCTTAAAGTTTTTCTTAGGTTGTTTTAAAATAATAGCTCATTTATCAGAAGTTCTATTTGTAAAATGAAGGCAGTGGATTATAAAGGCGCTATGCAGACACTGCAGCAAAAGGCAACTCGCAACTAGCTGTTGATGTTGTAATTTCCTTAAGATGTTCCAACGATAACTGATTTTGTTTTAAAAAAAAACTATAAACCGACTTCAATTATATGGATCCCACTGTCAGAACTGGACGAAATTAAAATGGGAAGAAGAATTAATTAAGAATTAACACGGGAACCATCAGTTTTCAAATAAAAAATTATCATGAAAATCGGACCACCCAGTCAAAAGTCCTAAGGTAACAAAAATACAAATAATAAAATACAGTCGAATTGATATATATAATAGATCTTCCTCCTTTTTTGAAGTCGGTTAAAAACTAATATCAAAAAGTTTACAGTTTGTCCGACCAAAATTGCTATGTCGGCATAGCACCTAAAGCTTCAAGTTATTGTAATAAGACTTGCCACACCACTCACATGATTAGACAACGGCCATTTGTACAAATTAAAACGTATAAAATTAGTAAATGTACAGTTAGCGCCATGATTTGTTTCACTGATCAAAGTGCTTTTAAATTTATCATGTTTATTAACAATAAAAATTTACCATGAGCAAACCTCATGCTAAATAGAGTCAGAGTCATATCTTTTTTTCTTTAGGCGGCCCCTAGACCTACAATAACATTGTACAATACTTTTATTGTACAATAAGATTGAAAGACGCTCTGAATCCAAACGAGCAATTTTATTGCACAATAATACGAACTGCACAATGTTTTCGTGTTCAGTCCGAGAATAGTATTAATCCCGTGTGCATCGTGCGAAGCAACATGTCCGAACAAGATTTAGCTGCAGCTGTAGTGTTGTTGCTTGACACACACACACACACAGAGACGGCAATTCAAAAAATATTGTGCAATAAAAATTAAACTCGCTCAAACTTTCGTTCAATCATTGCGCAATCTTCAATATAAACCCTATACGGTCAATTATATTGCACAATTCGTTATATTGCGCAATATAATTGATCGTCTAGGGGACGCCTAAGGCGTCTCCTAGACGATCGAAGGATTCATAGCGTCTTTCAATATTATTGTACAATAAAAGTATTGTACAATGTTATTGTAGGTCTAGGGGTCGCCTTAGGCTTACAAAATAAGCACTTAGACAAGTATAACTTTTACTATATAAACAGCTTGATAAATAGTAATTACTATCAACAAAGAAATAAGGTGCAATTGACTCTTATTCACTTCAATGTTATATCCCGATGATGTAGCTTTCATGATAACGGAATAAGTGAAGTGATGAGTAAATATCAAATAAAAATGGCTTTAATGGACAATATATTGTCGATATATAAAACTCTATGTCCTACTGTAGTACGTATGTCTGGTTTATTGAAGTTTTATGTTATTCTAATTTAGTTTCCCTTAACTTTTGTAGTCTGCAAATTCGTCCACTAGATATTGTGTCAATATCAGATTTTTATAAGCCTGCCAATTTATGAAAAACGAAGAAGAATAAAAACTCAATATAACCTATTTGGTGAAAGGTGAAGAAAATACCTCACCTGGAACTCTTTGTAATTTTGAGCTGATTGTACCACCAATTTCAGAAATGTATTTCCTTTAATTTATTTCATTAGTAGGTTATAAGTAGTTTTCTGATTGCAACATGAAAACTGTGGTGAATAAATTACTTCAAAAATACAAGGCGCTTAAAAAGTCTACAACAATGATAGACATTAAGATCTCCATGGTGTTTCAGATTATTTTCGGTCAATATATTTCGGTGACTTCTTCGAAACTAACATCGCTATTATTAAGAATCTACTGCCTGTGTTTATTTACAGTTGCCATTTATTTTTCAAGCAAATACTTGGCTTATTTATTACTGATAGACACAAAAGGATTCATTTACAACACAATTTTCGTAATTAATTATATCGTTACGACTATTATCTCTCAAATATCTCCTTTATTTGTAACTACATTTACGAATTCAGTTCTCTCCTGTGATCAATATATGGGATACACGAAAAAGTCATGGGCATTTTCAAACACAATTTATAACTTATTGCTGTATCTATGTATTGATGTTATAAGCTTTGTGTGTGATTTGAATCTGTCGATATTCTGGTATAGGATGTTATCGTTGGATATCAATAACGTGGTGTATTTATTAGTCCACCATTTGATACATGTCTCGCTAGTATTGTCAAATTTAAATACAGTTTCTGTAGTAGAATTGTTGCGGCATCGACTGATAGTGTTGAGAAAAACTTTAAAGTCTAATGAAGTGCCAGTTAACATTGTATGTAGAGCAAAGATAAAGCCAAAGTTAAAAGTTTTAAAGAAATGTTTGCGCAATTACATAGATTTGTTGGATGCATATGCAAATATTCAAGATCACTTACAATTTCGCGTAAGTTGTGACCAATAATATTTTGAAAAAAATAACTTTAACATAATACAGGGTGCGACGTAACATGTGTACTTAGCCCAAAGGGGCTGATTCTGAACCCTAACAGGATCAAAATAGGTTTTTGTTGAGTCGACTATTTTTTTGCCTATTCGTTTACTTCTTTTATTGTTGATCTTTCTAATCATCATCATCATCATCATCAGCCTATATTAGTCCACTGCTGGACATAGGCCTCCCCTAATGAGCGCCATAGCGCCCTGTCTTCAGCTTGACGCATCCAGCATCTGCCTGCAGTCTTTCGCAGATCGTCATCCCACCTGGCCGGAGGGCGTCCTACACTACGTTTGCGGAGTCGCGGTCTCCACTCAAGAACTCGTTTACCCCAGCGGTTATCGGTTCTTCGCGAGATATGGCCGGCCCACTGCCACTTCAGCTTGCTAATTCTTTGAGCTATGTCGATAACTTTGGTTCTCTGTCGGATGTATTCGTTACGAATCCTATCCTTCAGAGAGACTCCGAGCATAGCTCTTTCCATAGCTCGCTGAGCGACTTTAAACTGGTGGACCAGCCCTATTGTGAGTGTCCACGTCTCAGCTCCGTAGGTCATGACGGGTAGGACGCACTGATTGAAAACTTTCGTTTTCAAGCATTGCGGTATGGATGACGAGAAGACTCGACGTAGCTTTCCAAACGCTGCCCAGCCTAGCTGGATCCTGCTCTTGGCCTCCTTCTCAAAATTGTTTTTACCCAACTGCTGATCAGATGATTAAAATATTTCACAAATGCTTTTTGCTTTTCTTTTTCAGCAAAATCCGTCATTTCTCCGAAATTATTACGAAATTATGTTTTTTTTTATTTTAAAACAATAATCATAATATAAGTACCTACACACTTTAAAGGATACGAATATGAAGAAAATTAAATATAATTGTTTACTAAAATAGTTAAAATAAAACCGAAATAAAAAGGAATACCCATTTTTATTTGTCTATAAGTCTCTATTCAACCCGTCTTACCACTATAATTACTTATTCTTTAACCTCAACTTTTTTAGAATCATGTCAAGAAACTTCGACTTTTTCATCTATGTTCAACAAGTGAGAAATTAAGTGAATTAGAGTCAATTGCACCTTATTTCTTGTTTGATAGTAATTATTTTTTCTGAAGCTGTTTATATAGTAAAAATTTGACTTGTCTGAGTGCTTGTTTGTAAGTCTAAAGAAATAAACGATTTGACTCTGACTCTGACGCAAGCTGTATCTGTCTCGAACTCTAATTATTCTCGTAACGATGATCGTCATATGAACATAGTTGATAAATAATGATGGACAAATCACACAGCACGATTTAGATTGTCCATTAGATAAAATACATAATTAATCACGCCTATCGACGAATTGTTCAAATTTGTTTCAAATTATCTAATGTTCTTGTGTTATTATCTTATCTGTTTCAGATGTTTTGCCTATTTGCGTTCTGCCTGCCTCGGCTTACTTTTTTCGGGTATAATATCATGAAACAACTATCATTCGAGGTAAGTTCATAATAATAGATTATAGAAACTGTAAAATAACAACAGTAAAGTAAAATTACTAGGCAATAAGTATAAGGGTTTCGTTCTGTATGATGAGTACGTATTTTCGATAAAACACATTATAAAAATAACATTACAGATAGCTTTATCTAATGGGTTAATAATGGTACGCTTCATCTAATACAAGGTATGCGCCGTCTCGTCCGTAAAACGGCCACGGTTGACGGTTGACACGGTTGACGGCCACTGTGGGGCGGTGGGCGAAGGTCCGCCTGCGACGCAGGAGGTTGCGGGTTCGATTCCCGCCTCGGGATAAATATTTGTACGATCTGCAGATATTTGTTCAGGGCGTTCTGGATGTTTTCTATGTATAATAAAAAAATATCTATCTATGTAGTGTATTGTATTATGTATATCAGTTATCTAGTACCCATAACACAAGCTCTGCTTAGCTTGGGGCTAGATAACGCTGTGTGAATTGTCCAGCATTATTTATTTTATTTATTTATTTAAAACCACCTAGATAGAACCTTATGAACATGCCACTAAAAATGACTGATTTTGACGCAGACAGTTTGAGCTGAGGTTTGAGCAGAGCCGTGACAAGCTCTGTGAATACGGAAATAGGGATTAGAAGGGTCAAATTACTTTTATCTATATAAGAAAATACCTACTCAAAAATAATACACGCTAGGCATTTTAGAAAGAAACCTTTCAACATATAAATCAACAATATTTAAACATTTATTCATTCAAAGATAATATTATATTTTGTCCACAAGTTACACGAAACTTAGTCTCTCTATTCATCAATTTAGAACAATGTCTACAGCGTTTTATTTTATGGACAAAACGATTGACCGCTTTCTTAGCTGATGGAAACAAGATGTGACTGACGGTGTATTACGATGATCTAAAAAATACCTATTTACCCTTGTCTTGAAAATATTCTTGTAGATAGGGCTAATAATAAATTATATTTGCACTAAAACTTCATAATTTTTGCAAATTTTCTTGGCTAGTTTCCAATCCGAGCGTTAAAATGACACTAGATGAAATGGAAACATAACGTGTAGTTTATAGATTAATCTTTTAAATCCATCGTGGTTATTAGTACCTACTGAAGTTATTTACAACGGGATATTTACCATGATTTGAGTTTTGAGCTTTCCATTATTTCGGCACAATTTAATGCGCCATCATCACGGAATAACATCGTAAATATCATGGTAAATATCCCATTTTTACTAACTTTATGTATAGTTTAAGAATTTATTTTTAAGGACAATTATGTGTTTAGCCCTTTCAGAAACGTATGTCCAGGTTTCACTACGCTGATTTTGTGGGTCTTCTCGTCCAAGTGATAACGCCTTGTCTTATGTGTGAACTCTGCCGTAACGAGGTTAATTCACTGAAAATTCTATTAAAGGATCAGATCGTCCGGAGTGCAGGTCAGTTGTAATTATCTTCTTCTACTTGGGGGTTTTAACTACACTACGTTTTTTTATGATAATAAGAACAATAAAGAAAAAATCCTTTCTACATTTGAATACATATAAATATAGCTGGACAATCTATACAGCAGCATCTAGCGCCAAACTAAGCAGAACTTGTGTTATGGGTACCAGATGACATAATACAACACATTACATAGATACATATTTTTTATTGTACAAAGAAAATACCCAGAACACTCGGAACTAATATTTAGAGATCGTACAAATATTTGTCACAAGGCAGGAATCAAGCTACTGCGTCGTGACGCGATCCGGGGAAGAACTCGTCGAGTTGAGTCGATACGCGCAGTAATGATTCCTTCGTGATAATATATCATCCGTGAAAGAAAAATGTCTTTCATGACATATTTTGTACCTATATTTTTAGATGCAGAGCTCCGAGAAGAGTTGGATCGTTCGCTGGAGTACGTTTCGAGCCGTCTCTTCAGTCTGACGCTGCTCAACAGGAATGTGGACATACTGTTGCCGTTCAATCTGATTGGCTTTTCAATCACTTACGTCACACTTATGATTGACTATACGAAATTTGTTTTGTAAATGTCAGTTGATATGCATACAATTTAGTTGAATACAAGTATACCTAGGGTTCAATAAAGTATAATTTTTCAATGTTTTAAGGAGAGAGCACGATGACAGATGCTTTATGATAGGTGGCTTGTAATAATTAGTTCCAATAAGACAAGTGGGTATTAAATAAAAATGAAGAACAATAAATAAATATTTCTGGATAGTGTTGTGGATGTAATGACAATATAATATCGGTCGTCTTATTCAAGAAAGATTGATGACGTAATTGGTTGTAATACTAGTACTGCTAGAAATGAACTCGATGTACTTAAACCACTCAATAACTAATTACAATGATAACTCATGATCAATGGAAATTCTGCCTGAATAAACCCGCCACGTAAATCGACCTAAAATATATACTCACTGTGATATTATCTCCGTAAATATAAAACCGATTTGTGTATTTTTTCATCATAATTAACTAGTCAACTCGACTAGATTACGTGTGGAAATGAGCAAAATTTTTCAATGGATTAACAGGTTATCGCAATAATCTGAAGAACCCTTTAAATTACATTCGCTAACACTATATGTATCGCACCTCACAACACAGACTCTACTTACAAGTATTTATAAATCTTTAGCCCAATCAATTATAGGTTATTGTTTACTATTTTGAGCGAGGCGACCAAAACCAAATTTCTAGAATTCGAGCGTGCTCAACGATATCTACTTAGAGTACGAGTAACGTTTTATAAGCCGCATGAATTTTCCACTGAAAGCCTTTACCTAACATTAAATGTTAGGTAAAGGCTTTCAATGGAAAATCCAAATTTTGGTACTCCAGCTAGCTTTAAAAATCCATGCGTCATTGACATATAATGTACTTATAATGCTAAATTAATAAATATAATTTATCATTTTCTAAGAGACAATACAATAATCAATCAGTTCATATTCACAATAAACTATATAAAGAATTAGGTATTTATGAGGTGACTTATTTCCATTGTAAAGAGTTCATTATTGAGTGGCTAATGTATAAAAAATATGATGAAATAGAAAATCTACAAAGGATGATATAGAGGCATAATTAGTATTAAAATTATTGGTGATTTGTTTTTTTTGTTTAATTTATAATAGGTAATGGTTTGTTTAATGTATAGGTCTTCTTATGGTCTTTTATTTTATATTTAGTCTAGTGTGTAATTGACCGAAATACCCTGTAGGTAGGTACTTGTATCTTTTTAACTTAGTTAATATATGTCACTGGCAAGAGCGCAGTCCCCAAACACAAGCAAACGTTTGCTTATATGGAGGCTCCCAAATATTATATGTTTGTTAAAAAAGGTACAATAAAATTGTTATTTATTTTTATTTTATTCAGTATGTACTTACAGTTATCATAAATCCTGATGCTTTATAAAATCGTACAATGAACCGCTGAATAAGAAGCCCCGCTGTCTATGGAACAGTATTTTAAAATTTAATTTCATCATCAATTTATAGCCCCCACCATAACCATGAACGGTAGTTTCCTGCCCTAACCTTTATCAGACTTTATTTACCCCCGCTGAGAACTTAAATCACGGTTGCGCAGTTAGTGGGTAAGGTATGTATATGTTGGTCGTACCGTTATTATTTCGATGGGCTAGGCCTAAGGGTTCGAAACGGGACACTCGATCCCCTTCATGCAGTTATCGGTCACAACGCTTGATCTTGTTACTGCAAAACGCTGACCATCCAAAGCTTTTAGCTTTGTCGACAAAGGAGATGAGTACTACCTGGTACCAAATTTTGAACAAAAGTTTGGTACAAAGTTTTTTACAGGGTTTTCATAATTAGCTAATGTTAGATAGTTTTCAATTAATTGTACCCGTTTTATGTTTGAAAATCCACGCCAACTTATCACCAAATTAACGTTAACAAACATCAGATTTCAACTAAAAAAATACTATATACAAAAACGTAAAAACCAATAAATAACACCTAAATCATTTTTGTAATAAATTTATCAGATTTATATTTTACATACCTATTTATTTTTATTATCTATAGCAAACGTAACGACTTAAGTACTTATTATTAATAAACTATGATAACTTTAACTGGAATTCGTTTTCGTGCACCCTGTAGAGAAGTCGGTGCATTCCGCAGTGTTGGGGGAACTTCGGGAGGCTCGGCCACCCTAGGAATCTAGAATATTGCGTTGATTATCTGCATAATTCGGTTTGCTATAGGCACCTACCTACGTCACTTTTTACCATTTCATAATGCCACTCTGGAACAATAACTTCTATTGTATGTGCCTACTTTAAATTAGGTAAATGTACCTACCTTCTTCATCTTAAAACATTGTTTAAATCTATTAGTACTGAGATAGGTACATATTTATTTTTTATAAAATTAGTCTAATGGTTGAGTTTTACGTACTTAGTACCTTTTTTTTTTTTTTTTTTTTTATTGCTGATGTATTAGCGTTTGGCTACCAACTCACTTTAAGAAAGCGAAGATGTAGCCTAAGATGGAACACGCTTTTCCAGAAGGAACTTATTTACCCTAGATTTGAAGACTCCAAGATTGTACTCTAATGGGAAGACAGATGCAGGAAGGTCATTCCACTCTTTGGCTGTGGATATTATGAAAGTAGAGCAGAATTTTTTGGTTCGACACTGTGGTATGTCGACCAGGAATGGAATGCAAATTTTAGCATAAGATCATCAAACAAATCTTAGTATAATTCTTTAGTATATAGTTAGTTCTTACGTCGTGACTCGTGGTAAAGTCAAATATTAAGACTTCAGCTGTTGTTAGCCTCGGATCTTTCTGCAAGCCTTAGGGGATGAAAAATGCACACAAAGCTGGGAGAAGCTGGAGCGAGGCGAGACACGGTTCGAGAGTACGTGACTATAACGAAGTAATCTTGCAAAACTTAACCGTAATTGCTATCGAATTTTAACGAGATGTCGCCACTAGAAGAATTTGATGTCGGTTTATAGTATTTAAAACAAAATCAAATAGTTATCATAATATTAAATAAAAATTATCAGGTAAGAAGGAATTTGGTGACTCATTGAAGGTAGACAATGAGTCACCAAATAAATCTGTGAGTTATTTTCTGTGCTAAAAGATTATATTTACTCACCACAGATTCTAATGGCTTTTATTTGACCACAATCTCACCTGATGGTAGAAGTGACGTTTTTGACCTTCGATCAAATACCCTTGTTGACGCAGATATATCACAAAGGTATTTTTTCATATTTCATATTTCATTTATTTTGCTTACATGTACAATTCATTCATAAGTCTAAGTGAATTAGTTGTAATTATGTACATGCACCCTGGAAGGGCACTGCAAACTAGAGTTCGAATACATAATTAAAAGTAATACACTGGATTTAAAATTAGAAACTAAGAAACTAAGAAGCCAGAATTTTATGAAATAATTATAACATTTTTTCTAATAAAAATAATTTATTCTTTTTGTAAAAGGCAGTATCACTTTCTTCATTTTTTAAATATTCAGGTATTTTATTATAGATTTTTGCCAATCATTGGTATGGGTTTTGGCTAACCAGTTTCAGTTTAGTTGTAGGTAGTACTATTTCGTCGATTGTAGTCCATATTAATATCTTGCTTGGTTTTAAAAAGTTTTTATGTTTTCTTACAAATAAACAATTAATGAAGTGAGGTCTACAGCTATCCCGTGGTTTAGTATTGGTGAGAATTCTAACACATTTTTTTTGTATGACGAATAGGTGTTCGAACTGTCACCAGAGAATTATGGTATAATTCAGCCAACTATAGGCATACGCATAATATGCAGACAAAGCTGTCTCGTAGCTAGTATTGGCTTTTAAAATACTTAGGGCGTAGACAAATTGTAAAAGTTTAGTTTTAATTTTTTGTACATGGGTCTTCCAATTTAAGTTTGTGTCAAGTGTTATTCCTAACAAACAGCTAAATTCATTTGTTACGTCTATATAAGATGTTTTGAAAGTAAGCTAAGGTCAAGGGGGATCTTTTGTATGTCCTGAATTGTGTTATTTTAGTTTTAAGTAAATTAATTTCTATTTTTTGGTCTTGTAGCCATTCATTAAATACAGTATTTATATGTAAATAGTCGATTGATGAGTCTCAAGAAAAGAGGAGAGATACGTCGTCAGCAAATAAAATAGTCGTGGTATTTATTGAATTTGGAAGATCATTAATATATACTAAGAAAATTAAGCATCCGAGAACACATTCGTATAGTTTACGTAGGAGAATTGTATGGCTTACTTTGTCATAGGCTTTTGTCATGTCTAAAAATATTCCTAAAGCGTATTGTCCATTATTTATTATGTCATATTTTTTTTTCGAAAACCATATTGGCAGTTGTCAAGAACGTCGTCATATTTTTCAAAAAAATTATATATTCGATTCGCCATAGTATAGAAGGTATAGAAGTTAGAAGACACCTATTCTCTCTCCTCTTGAAGTGACCAAGTGTGTTGATGGCCCGGAAAACATATCTTGGCTACGATTATTTTCCAGTGTTGAATGAATTATTGTTTGACTGAAATCGGAGCTGCCCTATTTAAAATAATCGTGGTCTCTTTACTCAAGACTCATACATTATAACAATGAAATTTACGCTTAAGTTCCTCAATGTCTTAAAGTCACCGAAATGGAATACCCAAAGCACACGAAGCAATATCTATCAAGTCTGTGCGTTCTTTGTTTCTAGTATAGTTGGTTACACAAAGATTTGAAATGCCTTTAATGTCTTGCCCTAACTGAAATAACTTTTTGTGAAACAACATTTTGCTACTAAATAACATTAAGGAGCAATTGCGTCGACTTTGATGGATGGTATGATATTGAAATGATGCAACGTTGAGCAACATCCTGATGGTCGTTATAAGGGTTCGTTACTATGCATTGTTAAAGTTGGGTATTGAGTATTACATTAGAGTCATATGGAACAAAAACTAATTGCGGTCCCATCAATTTGAAGGGGACGACAAATTTTTAATTTTCGAATTAGTTTCGTTTAGCTTTTGTACTATCTGTATGCTGAGTGTGAACTGCCATCAACTGCCATACTGTTTCCTACTAAGTTTGCGTTACTTTATTTTCTATGAAAATGTAAAAGCGCTTCAAGAGGGAAGTTTAGATAACATTACAGCGCTGTCACTGAACTGACACCATGCTTTAAAATGACACATGTGTATACGTTTTACTATGGCCGACTTTTTTTATATAACCAAGGTGGCATACAACAGGCATGCGGCCTTCCTGTTGGAAAGTAGGTACCGAAGCTTATATGAACGCATGCAACATTACAAGAGCGTTGCCAACGCCTTAAAGTTTCCTTCCCTCAATTTGGAGACAAAAACTTGGATAAGGTCTATGGTTTGCATCCATGATGGGTTCTGTTTGGCTTTCTGGGGCAAAATTCCTTAAGCTCGATGGCAAACTTTCTTAAACTTCTCAGCGTTGGCGAAGTAGGTAAGTGTGTATGAAGCGTGGCTAAACCTGAGTGCAGCACACTGTAAATACTAATTAGGACAGGATTAAGATGCCCGTGAAAATTAATCAGTTAGCTTTTAGCAATAGGTAGCTCTTCTCTTTTTGAACAAGCCGGCCAGGCTAGTTCTAATTGTTTTACCAAAACTATTTAGTTGAGATGTTGAGTAGAAATAGCAGGAATACCAGACAGGACTGTAGAGCCCGTAATCACTAGCAGGAGCTAAAGTACTTTTTGTATATTATGAATTTCAATAGCACACGAATATTATATAGCATAGGTTAGTAGAATGCCGTTACTGTACTCTACGAAAGCACAACCACATGAAAAAACTTTCAAACAGAAATTCATTTCTAAAAGTGATGAAACATTCAGCAGTTTGTCCTTCTTTCGTTTCAGAATTTGAACAACGCTGCGCTGTCTGGGCTCTAATGGTAACAACCAACCATTCCTTTTTTATAACCGTTTCATTACATTTTGAAGTCCGGAAGTTAGTTGTTCCATGTTACCAGGTTTCCATTTTGCACTGCATCAAGAGCACTCAAGAAGTTTCAAATCGAAATTGTTTTTTTCTGCATTTATCTGTCCTTTCCAGACACAACCAAACTCATCCGAGCTGGCAATTCATTGACTAAAACAGTCACATAATAATTTTGTATTCTTGCAAATAAACGATTTGATTTAATCCCTTTTTTGGAGTCGTGGATTTCGAATCTATGAAGTTGAAATGACATCTCACCCACAACTCATCAATTCTGCTTCAATCACTTTTAGTTGTATTGAAGCTCGCTCGCAATCTAACTTTCACTACACCACGGAACAAACTAGTATTCCACAGCGAAATAACATGTTTTTATTTCCAATAATTGAAAAAAATTCTAACCTTAATGAAGGTAAATTGTTTGTGATATTAAACCAATTGAAAAAAATCGCAGCAATTGGAGAAAAGACTCAATAGAAAAAAAAACTTAACCTACGTTCACGTTGTAATAAAATACCCAGCCGAGCCAGAGTGAACCTGGCTGGACCCCGATCAACTTGTGAATAACGAATTTGTGAATTAAGTTTTGTTTGCAAAATGTTTCTTCTATTCTTTTCGTGTTCTATGCATAAATAAATCGTTATAATTTTTTCAAGGCACCCTAAACTCAGAGGCTTAATAATAACCTGCACAAAACCATTTACAGTCCGTACGCTGGTGTGGATAAATGGTAGCACCCACCCTGGGTAGGCGGGGAAAGGGGTTCAATTCAGTACAATGCTGCAAATTAATATTGTTTTTTGTCGAATAGAGGTCAAATACGGGTCAATCTAACGTGGATGATGGTGGGCTCTAAGTGATGGATTCATCGTCCTCGCAGAGGCCGCCGCCGCTCGATCATATTGAAACCAAATTATTTTAAGTATTTGTCGGCGCACCGTATGATCGATGACAACGCACTCATTTTACAGCCAGACTATTTATTACACTAAAATATTCATCAAATTGTGAACACATGAATTGTGTTTATCAAATAATTCTTGGTAAAAGCTGTGAACGGGTCTGCACAGAGATCCCATTGTTGGTCGCTCGTTAGGCAAAAGTCGGTCCTAACTTGTGCGCTATCGGTCGCCTCTCAATACCAAAGCCAAATCCGTTGTCGAAGCAATTATCCAATAATTGTAGTTTGTAAGTCGCCGGAACTGGAACTTGCCTCATTATCCCGAACTCAAACACAATTAAACAATGAAACTTGGACCGATTAAGTAGACGGGTTTGCTAATAGTGATTGATTAGCTGTTCTAAGTTAGGAGCCGATCTGAACGTAACTTGAATGCGAGTCTAATGTACTCAATACCCACGGGTGCGCTTAGAACTCAATATAAGTACAAAAATGAACTCTATAGGAGTAAGTAGAAGGACGCTAATACTTACTTAACTAGACATGTCTTCGTGTCACCACACCACATTACAGCTCCTGAAAACTGCTTGAAAAACTACGGATCTGACTATAAAAGTTGAGTAAGTCAGTCTTAATGACGCCCCATTCTCAAAGTCTCTTCTAATAGAAGCCATTAGTGAGACAAGCTGCGACTACTCGACTTTGATTAATACCCAGACGCGCCTGGTTTCAGGGGATTATGACGAACGCCGCAGACTGAGAGTTGGGCTAGTAGAGTTAATTGATGACTGTGATAATAACTATCTGGTTCTGTTAGTAACCAATCAGTGAAGGCAGAATGTAAGGTAATCGAATCCTTCAATAAATGGAGATTTATTTTATTATAAATTGGTTTATCGAGGTGTATATTATTTATGTATTCGTGTAACCAGCCTTCCCACAGTAAATAAGATCACCCGACACTTTTCATTGTTGGTCGCAGGTTATTGTGCTTATTGAAGACGTTTTCTTGTAAAAACAATTAAATGTTTGGAAACATAATTATTAACAATATAATAATTAAATATTAGCACTCACAAAGGTTTTTCCTGTGGATTAATTATAATATCCAAAGAATTAAACAGAAGTATAATGTTGTTTCAACGCCTTCTTGAGTAAAATGAAATAAAAGATATTCTCTGAAAACGTAGTAGTTGTCAGAGTAAGTAACCGGCACATCCTCCTCCTCTTCATTATTAGAATTTGGAAAACTCTATTGAAATATGTGCCTTAAAATGCCATCAAGATTTATAACTCTTAACTGGAATTTAGTGTGAAGTCCCACAGTCCCTCTGCGGTGAATGAATGCAGGTTCCTGCTGAATAATACAGCTCTTAAATCGCCACGTAGAGGCACGTGCCCACTGCCACTTTAAATGAAAAAAATGTCTTGCGATCATAAAACAGCACAACATTTGAGCCAAGTCTTCCAACCTAACATACTGCATCAAAGCGCGAGCGAAGGAAACTCGGTTGGTAAATAATAAAGCTATGAACAACCATCTCTACGTAAACCACGTAGGTAATTCCCCAAGTTTCCAGCCAGAAGATACACAGCCCTTAGCCGGTGAATGCGATATTAACTTGCAAAGTTTTGGAGTAGGCCCCCACTCTCGATACTGGAGCGAGGCGCGCCTGTTGAATTTTCCATTACATTGATATTAAAACTCGTCGCTGGGCGTTGGCATCGTTACCCGAGAATATTGTAGCTTCGTGCTGTCCTATAAGCTCAGATTTTAGCTTACATACGAGGGTGATATTTATTTAAACCTTCTTAATTATTTAATTTTTATTCGATTTTAGCACCTTCGTGCATCAAAGCCGATATTGACAATTGGATTTCAACGAAACTATTTTTAGAAATAAAGTAGTCTAGTATTGGGCGTCTAAATACTAGAATCCTGTCGCACAGGATTCTAGTATTTCTCTCGGTTTGCTCGATTCTGAGTTGCGCTTGGGATTCAATGACATCCATGACGTGCCACTGCTATTCGCTTATGTGCATAATTGACTGAGTGACGTTAGTGAACCGAGGTCCCTGGTTCAACATTATTTGCTTGCTTGTCAGTATATTCGCACTCCTCTACAAGTCGTATTTTGAATTTAGAGAATTCTTGCCATCCGGGTTTTTTGAAAAGAAAAGTCAAAAAGGGGGTCTTTAGAATTTCTCCGTGTTAAGACATCTGATTAAGATGATTATATTTGAATTGAAATATAAAAAATAATCATTATTCTCATAAAAAATTGGTATAGGTCTGATCAGGATTATTGGCATGACGAGCAGAATTACCAAGAAAGAACAGCGCCATCTAGTAGATCATTTTTGTAACACATCGATATCGATCGAATACTATGTCATCCAAAACGAATGAAACAAATAAAACGAATGAAACGAATGAAACGAATGAAACGAATGAAACGAATGAAACGAATGAAACGAATGAAACGAATGAAACGAATGAAACGAATGAAACGAATGAAACGAATGAAACGAATGAAACGAATGAAATGAGAAACGAATGAAACGAATGAAAAGAATGAAACGAATGAAACGAATGAAACGAATGAAACGAATGAATCGAATGAAACGAATGAAACGAATGAAACGAATGAAACGAATGAAACGAATGAAACGAATGAAACGAATGAAACGAATGAAACGAATGAAACGAATGAAACGAATGAAACGAATGAAACGAATGAAACGAATGAAACGAATGAAACGAATGAAACGAATGAAACGAATGAAACGAATGAAACGAATGAAACGAATGAAACGAATGATACAAATGAAACGAATAAAATGAATGAATATTAACCGTGCTTTGTACAAAATTTTAGATAGACTCCGACAAAGTGGTACCTACATAAATTGCGTCTAAAACAAAGTAGATGAAAGTCATAAACTTGGAAACTTAGACAAGTAGTTGATCTCGCAGCGGGTATCGGAGCGTTGAAAGGATTAAACACTTTAGGGAACGGCCTCGTGACGGAAATCGATACACGAACTTTCTCATCGGTTTTGTCTAGTTCTTGTAATGCCTGCGACACGAGATATATGTGTTTCGCTAACTTTTAACCACATTGAGCTGAAAGACAAATTCCTGTAACAATATCCTTATTGAGTAAATGCAGTTACTCAAGGATCTTTCTTTGAAATAGTAGGGTAAGCCACAAGGTCTTGAAAATTAAGATGGAATTTGCCCCAACACCCCATAACTAGCACTCTAAATACCAACGTTATTACCACGCAAAATGTACAAATACGGTAATTCAGCCGTATATTTATTTGTATTATACTAATTCGGGCCAGACGTTACGTACGTGCCGTACCGTAACATAATTAGATCAACATTAGTTATGACAGATTGAAGTTAATGATAATAAAAATAAAATCGTTTTTTTTTCTCTCTCACAAAGGTTAATCTATATTTATAAATACAAGGTTACGTAAATACATATACTGCTACAGCGACACTTTTGCCACAGCAATCAGGTACCTATCAAGTTAACTTAAAGATAATCAGTGCGCTTAATCACTGATCTAATAATATGCTAGCAATGAAATACGTTCTTCATGAAACTATTTTGTGGCGCTCAAAGTTCAAAATTACATACTAAACCTATAACAAAATCTCTTAGATGTGCCCCGTATCCTGTACCACCAATATATCTAGTATTATCTAGCGTTGCGAAGTCGCATCGTACCGTATAGCATCAGCCATCTCCTCAGAATGACCTTGCGTGCGGCCGGCCGCAACGTTGCGATAAATTTCGAGCCGCGGGTTCTTGAAGAAGATATTCGTGCAGATAGGAGAGGCATCTGCTCTATTTATTTAATGAGCTGCCGAGACCGCTATCAGATAGACCAACCTTCTAGAAAATCGTGAATCGAGATAAGTTTCAATAAATTGGAATTTGATCGAAGAAGAAATGATTTATGGGTTTGTTTCCTTTCAGTTAGAGGAATATACATTTCTTGGCATAACAAGGACACAAATAAGAAGTACAGACAAGCATAACAAACAAAGGTAAGTAATTGTTGCGCATCTAAATTCTCTCTACGTATACTGATCTACGTAATAGTTGTGACATAGAAGTGAGGCGCTAGTGGTACGAGGAAATATGCTGATCGGCAGGTTTGCTCATTGTTCAGTAGAGTAGAGCTGTCAATCTTTTCATACCAGTGGCCTGTGGGTTACATATACCATGGCGTCCATCATGTCCTTTATAATAATTTGTTTAGAGCAAAATGGTGGGGTTGCCGAAATACTGTAGTGCGTCTGACTGTTTGCTGACGCACATGTAAAGGACTTTATGCTATGATGGGAAGATGCTGGGCAGTGCCAACAGCCAGTGTCAGGGTTCTGGCAGATAGACATTAAAGTAAACTGCAAAGGCCTTGCCAAACAAATTTATCAGGTATAAAAAAATATTTTAGTTATGACTTTGTAGGTATCTTTATTGTTACAATATATTAATCTGTGTGACATTTTCTACTCTAATTTATGAATATTTGTGATGTCTAAATTGATAAATGAGTTTTTTGATATAACAACTTTTGACCGTAATTTTAACAAACGAAGCCCGAATGGTTTTCTATCAATGATTATGTAAATCACAGATTTTATTTTTTTCGGGTTGTGAAGTTTTGTTTATACTTCCGTTTAGCAGAGATTTGTTGTAGGTAAGACAATGAGTCCATCTGATTCAGATATGAATTTAACGCCTGATGTCTCTCATTTTTTTATTTAATTAATTCATATTTTTATTTTTATTTTTCTTGTATTCGTAATGTCGGCATTAAGCCCATCCTTTGTACCTGAGTGCAATAAAGTGTTTAAATAAATAAATAAATAATGAAAAGCATAATGTTTACCGAAGGTGAACTTATTTAGTAACTATGAGAAAAAACTCAAACCCCCAGTCTCGGGACTAAATAAAGTTACTTTCAACCCTACGGTAACAATGTAATACTTCGCAATACTTTTTGAGTGGCCTGGCCCAACATCAAAGTAAAATTTTACTGTTTATTTTACGTTGGATATTATTTTGAAAGATTGGCCGTTTTTCGGATTTAATTGCTTACTATTCATTGCTAAATCTCGTCATCAAGTCAAGCCAGCTATTTTCACGACAGCTTTGATAAATGAGCTCAACACTTACGAGACTCTGAATGGGCCATTGAGGCGTTCACGGGGTCTGCTTACTAGCGCGGACCTTTGTTCCCCCTGCGACGACAACAAATAAGACCTGCCTCTGGATAGGTAAGTCTTATTTGTTGGCGCATACAGGAGCCAATATGACAGCGCTACCTATTTTATCATATTACTAGTAGTTCTCCGAACAGTGAACCTCGCGAACACTAACTATTTTTAACCGACTTCAAAAAAGGAGTAGGTTATCAATTCGACTGTTTTTTTTTATGTTTGTTACCTCAGAACTTTTGACTGGGTGGTCCCATCTTCATGATTCTTTTTTATATGAAAGCTGGTGCTTCCCGTGTAGTCCCATTTTAATTTTGTTCAGTTCTGGCGATGGAATCCATGAAAATTCATAAAAAAACTATAAAATATTACCGGGTATTTGCAATTTTTGCAGAAAAACAGGCAAATTTTCTTATATATAATAGTATGCGACTATGATCTCTATTTTGTCATATAGCTGCAAATTACGTCAACAGATCCTGATAACATAAATTAAAATTGACATGCTTGTAGTCGAGACAAAGAGATATAGGTGAAGAAAGGATTTCAAATCAGCAAATATTAATAACCCACCTACTTTTTCCATGTTTAAAAATCGTCAACAAGACATTTAATTTGAGGTAGGTAAAGTAGGTACTATAAGTAGGTACCTACTACGGGTTTGTTTATCGTTTGTGCAGGAATTTAAAAATCGAATACTCATAATATATGTTTGCTCACTCAATATTAATCTGTGGCAACAGATGAATAATCTTCTTTAGTAGGTAGCTAGGTACTTATAAGTAGGTACCTAGCTGGGTATTTCAAATTGATTTGACCAACACCTTATTCCTATCCTACCTACCTACTTTGTCCGTGCAGTTTGAGGACTCTTGTGGCTTGAGGTTATGTGTTCATAAGTTTTATTTTGTCCACTTTATATGAGTTGTACCTAAGTATACAAAGTGTAGGGTATCTTATCATTATGTAGGTATTTACAATTTGTATATAACTATTAGAACATTCCCTATGATACCTACCTAGGCCGCCGCCCGGTCGGCGGCCGTCGTCGGCGCGAGAGACCAACATCTTCTCATGCTTTGCTTCCTTTCCTTTTAACCACACACAAAAATAACGCGCCAAACTGTTGCACAAACACCAGCTTCAAACAACAAACAAACTAACTAAAGTCAATGAAAACCAAATTCTGTTCCTAGGTATTTTAATAGATGGCGTTTATTCATCGTTTCTAAATCGATTAGTAAAAGAATAGGATTCGTTAGTCAATAGCAAAGAATATTTTTTAGTTGATTAAATTTTTGAAGCCTTATAATTGTAAATTTACTTAATAATATAGTTTCACTCGTATAAGACTTAACTTTCATGGAACACTAAATGTTACTTAGATGAACCAACAGGTAGCGCTAGGTAGCTAGCATTAGCAAATCACAATATTTTTCGAGGAGCTACTCTGTTTAGCAGATCTATTAATCCTCATCACATTTTCACAAATTACTTATGAGTGTAACTTACCTCTATAGTGTTTACCTACTACCTGTGCTACTACTATGAAATAATCTTTGAAACCAGAACTCTTTCAATTAGATACATCAGCGCCATCTCTGTAAAAACCAATGAAGTTTGTACTGCAAGTATGCGCGTGACCGTGATAGGAGGTATAATAATCTTGAAATGTTACGCGGCGTGCGCGACGACGACGCGACCGACGACGGTTGCATATTGCATTTTGCGTCTATAGATCTGCTGGTCGTGCCTAAGTTTTTTTCGTGCCATTTTTTTATGAAAATTATATAAAATATCTATCTTTTATTTAAAAATAAAATCATCGAAATCAGATGTCTCAAAGCGGAGATATTCTAAAGCCCCCTTTTTGCCTTTTTTTGGGGAAAGTACAACTTTAATCAAAAATCCCCGACGACAAAAAAAATCGATAAAATCGTTGAATCTGTACACGAGATTTCGTAACGATCGGTTGTAAAATACGACCTGTAGAGGAGTACAGACATACAGACAAAAAAACGAGAATGTTGACCCAGGTAGAACTTCGTTCACTGCGTTCACTCGGTTCAATTACGTTAAAAATAGGAAATTTAAAAAATCCATGGTACAATTTGGGGTATCTATTATTAGCTATTTTTGCTATCTCTGTAATAGTTTTATCTTAAATAGTTTAGGAAGAGATGCAATAATACAGTTTGGTGGCCAAAAATCGCAACTTCGTATCCCAGCCTCAGCTTTACAAAATGAAACAGAAGCATCCAATCATCGTTGTGTTTGCACTTCACATCGATAGTCAGCATCGATAAAGGAATTTGTCAGCAGCTAAACATTTCCTGGATAGTTCACTCTGAAATAGCTATTCTCTTGAATCTCTTTCCTATTTAAATAGTAGTGGACGCACTACTCCAAGAGTCGTCGTTTTACGTATACAGGGGCAACTTTTTGGCCCCTTAAGGGCAGCTACCGTTTTTTTTGTTTTTGGAGGGTTTTGTTTTTAGGAACCTTCTAAAACATAAGGTTCCTAAAAACATTTTAAAGAAAAATTTTTGACATTTTTAGTTTTTTGAAAAAAGTACGGTTCGCCCAAAAAATGTCATATGTCCAAAAAAACAAGTTGGTCTTAATCGACTCTATTTTCAACTAGGAACACTTTTCCCAAAGTAGCATACCAAATCAAATAGTAAGTTTTGGCAATAATTAAAAAAAAATTGTTCAGGGCATTCTGGATGTTTTCTGTGTATAATAAAAAATATCTATCTAAGTAGTGTATTGTACTTATTATGTATATAAGTTATATAGTACCCATAACACAAGCTCTGCTTAGCTTGGGGCTAGATAATTCTGTCTGAACTCAGACAGAATTATCTAGCCCATAAAAATATTTTTTTAATAGAACTTGTATAAATAAATAAATAATGCTGGATAACTATCCAGCATTATTTATTTATTTATACAAGTTCTATTAAAAAAATATTTTTTTTTCTCTTATAAACATTCATATCTACAAGCGCTTTATACATATCAGATGGATCGCTCTGCAAACTTTGGATATAGGGCAAATTTTCCAACTTCTTCAATACACAAAAAAAGATGATTAAAAGAACTTAACAAGTGAAGTTCAATGTATATTAAAAAGAATAAATCTACAGAACTTTCAAAAACTATTCAGATGTACAAAACGATACCTTTCATTTGATATCAAGCGTCAAGTGCGGGCTTGACGTTTTACTTTTCCTTTTTCATTGACTTTTTTCTCTAAATCTGTACAGGCGGGCAAAATGTTTTTAAATTTCTGTCAAGATATTAAATGGGGAAAAAAAGACAGACAGAGCGATACCTCGAGACCATATGAGGTTAAAAACCGATCTCAAAACCCTAAAATAATATACAGAACGATTAATGTGAACTAGAAAATTACAAGGGAGGGCCAAGGGATCTACAAGTTCAGTTTTCTAACTAGTTCAGGAGCCTAATATGGACTCATAACTGAATGTAAACTTATAATTATATCAATAAAGTTTTTTTTTTTAATTATGGGAATTATTAAGGAATTATTATTAATTATTAAGGAAAGCCTCAATTGAAAGGGTCAAGGCGGAAGCCAATTGCGGTTGCAAAAGCCAGATGTTAAGTGATTGATTTCCCGTTTGTTGAGAATAACCATCGGCTTTTCGGCCATTAGCTGCAATCCATCATCGAATCTTGCCTATAAAGTGGGAGTGGATATAGGCTTGCTGAGATGCATGCAGAATAAATTTTCTTTTAGAAGCAAAGCTTCCTCAAAGAAAGCTATTAAAAGTTCCAGTTTTCCTTTTTCTTAGTTCCTTACTTTAATAATCATGACCAATAAAGATTAAAATTACTTTAGTAACCTCATGGGTTCATGCAGTATTGTATCTCATAAAAATTTTAGAAAATATATAGCTCTTATAATGATTACAAAATAATGATATTATGATAGTGTGATATTGTGAATGATATTCACAAAATAATGTCATCTGTCATAACAATCAAAATAAGGATGGCATCATTTTTCTGCCCTAGTCCTGTCAACCTTGACAGGACGTAAGATTTCACGTTGACTGTACTTCAGCAGATCGCTACGCACTGGAAATGATTCGCGTATAAAATTGTATGAATAAAATTCCCTTCAAAATGATTGTAGCGTATATAAGACGTATGATAGTTTCGGGATGTGGCCTTTTGAGGAAGTGTCCATTCGGAGTTCAAAAGTGAAAACTCATGAATCATTGAAATCAGCATCAGTTCTTCATTCCGTATCCCATATTAAATAGCATGCAAACTACGCAGTATAAAATAGGTACCTTTTGCATTGAGTTGTGTCATCAGAGCCTGTTTATATTAGCCATATTTGCACACTTTGTAACACTGCACGGAAAGCCAGGTATTCAAATTCTTTTAACTTTTCTCCAACAGAATCAAAAGAATCTAGGAAAAGTTTAGAGTTCCCGACGAAGAGCTCAAACAAACTTGAAAAATTGAAGATAAAAATATTATTACGCTTTATAAAATTACAGATGATTAAATAGGAGATGGTTTTCGTACATGAGGTGCGATAAGTTTTAACAAAACGCTCGATTTCAAGAAATAAACTTTTTGGCATTTAAATCCAAATAAACTGGAAAAGGATATTGGATATAACCCTTTCTAAATCTTTGGATAAAAAGATCTGATACTTAACTGGAACGCGTTCAACGCGTGATTTATTTACATAAATCATCCTCAACCTCAACAGCCTGTATTGGTCCACTGCTGGACGCAGGCTTCCCGCCAGCGTTTATCCCATGGGGGGTAGTGCCATAATCCCCACGCTGGGCATGCGGGTTCGGGATCGCAGTTCGGTGGTAGAATTCTTCTTCAGGGGCGCTGCTACCCGCCCCGGTAGATATGCCTTAGTCGCCTCTTACAACACCCACAGGAAGAGTTGGGGTGGTGCAAATTAGAATTTGCAGCTTGCCAGCGCCACACTGTTAGAATAAATTATCCAATTCCGATAAATGACTACGATTTATTTAAAAGAACTACAAATAAGTATTATCAAATAACTATTTCATGGAGTTATTGTTGAGTTTGGTGACTGTCCTTGCCTGTCCCACGAAAATGCAAACTACATGTAACTATAGCGTGCCTGTGACATTTACAGGCAACTTAAAGTTTCATGTAGTTTTCATTTTCGTGTAGCATGTAGTTTTCATGAAAATTTTACGTACCTGTGAATGTCACAGGCGCGTTAAAGTTTTGTGTAATTGCGATACGCTTACTTTGTGATCTACTCATGACATCTTTACGCATGATCTAGCAGTGTTTTGCTTCTTTCAGAAAAACAAGAAAAGAAGCGACTCCAGAGCTTCACTTTAATGGTAATGGCGATAGTAGTATTTAGAACTAAAAATAACATTTGGTAACAAACCAAATGCATGTGATAGAATCGTAGACTTTACGTACCTAGACAAATCTTATTTTGATAGAATCATAGAATTAAACATAAATATTATAATTATTTATTATTAAATAAATTACATAACTTACACACACATGCTTCTTTAAAATACTGTACCTTAGCTACATAATTATAAATAAAGCTTTTCTTATTCATTTTCAGAGATTTTCAGATTTCAAAGAATTTGATTATTTTGAAAAAACTAAAACCGACGAATTTGATTGCCTTAAAATTATATTATGATTTGCTTTTGAGTTGTGCATGATAAACACTGATTCAACCTCAAGAATATTATTTATGGGACCGCCTCGGCGTGATCTCTACTATAGAAAATAATTTTTAAAATTGGTCTATAATGCACGAAGAAATCGAGGAACATGAGTTATTCCCAACGTCTCACACATAAAGAACATTATGTGTCAGTCGAACTTAGAAATTGTTTTAAATTGAAAGAAATTAACAAAATAAGTACCGAACCTCCATATTCGTTTAATCCCTTTAATCATTATAAGAGCCATATATTTTCTAAAAGAAGAAAAGAACCCATGAGGTTACTGAAGTAATTTTAATCTTTATTGGTCATGATTATTAAAGTAAGGAACTAAGAAAAAGGGAAACTGGAACTTTAAAAAGCTCTCTTTGAGGAAGCTTTGCTTCTAAAAGAAAATAATTTATTCTGCATGCATCTCAGCAAGCCTCTATCCACTTCCACTTTATAGGCAAGATTCGATGATGGATGGCAGCTAATGGCCGAAAAGCCGATGGTTATTCTCAACAAACGGGAAATCAATCACTTAACATCTGGCTTTTGCAACCGGAATTGGCTTCCGCCTTGACCCTTTCAATTGAGGCTTTCCTTATCCCATAATTGTTGTAGATCCCTTGGCAATGTAATTTTCTAGTTCACATTAATCGTTTTGTATATTATTTTAGGGTTTTAAGATCGGTTTCTAATCTCATATGGTCTCGAGGTATCGGTCTGTCTGTCTTTTTTTCCCTATTTAATATCTCGACAGAAATTTAAAAACATTTTGCCCGCCTGTACAGATTTAGAGAAAATAGTCAATGAAAAAGGAAAAGTAAAACGTCAAGCCCGCACTTTACGCTTGATATCAAATGAAAGGTATCGGTATGTACATCTGAATAGTTTTTGAAAGTTCTGTAGGTTCATTCTTTTTAATATACATTTTTGTGGATTGAAGAAGTTGGAAAATTCGTCCTACATCCAAAGCTTGCAGAGCGATCCATCTGATATGTATAAAGCGCTTGTAGATTTGAATGTTTATAAGAGAAAAAAAATATTTTTTTAATAGAACTTGTATAAATAAATAAATAATGCTGGACAACTCATACAGAATTATCCAACCCTAAGCTAAGCAGAGCTTGTGTTATGGGTACTGGATAACTGATATACATAATACAATACACTAGGTACCTACTTAGATAGATATTTTTTATTATACGTAGAAAACATCCAGAACGCCCTGAACAAATATCTGCAGATCGTACAAATATTTGTCCCGAAGCGGGAATCGAACCCGCAACCTCCTGCGTCGCAGGCGGACCTTCGCCCACTACGCCACAGAGGTCGTCATTACATAAATGTGATTATGGTCCTTAATACTAATATAATAAATACGAAATATTGGTTGTTTAGATGTATGGATGTTTGTCACTTTTTCACACCAAAACTACTGAGCGGACCAGGCTGCAAATTTTGCGTAGATGTAGTTTAACTAACTTATAGGTTCGTTTTATATATGCTATAAGCTAGTTCCCATGGAATTTAAATTACCTTGAGCCTTCTTTTTAGGCTAATTTTGAAGGCATCTCAGGAATTAAATTTTTTACTTATTTTTTACTTGTATTAAAAATCAAGTAGGCTAAGTAAAAATTTAATTCCTGAGATGCCTTCAAAATTAGCCTACCATTTTAAAAAAGTAGTTACGAGTTACTAACTAGACATTCAAAGCTAAGCTGAACCAAACTTGAAATGTATGAAAATCATGAGATCCTTTTGGTAAGTTTTGCACACAGCTTAGAAACGTAGGGGAGACATTAATAAAACTTTGTTACTGCATCTTTAATTTGTAGAACACTAGCACGGTTGACTCATTGAGGTATAAAATTCAATATTTAAAGTGTGTATGCAAATTGGAAGGGGTATACAATAATGTCTGTTAAACTAAAATACTATGAGTATTGCAGTGTGTGTGTACACGCCCTAACCTCGTTTTGTCTATTACCGAAGACTATTTGAAGTTAGAGCCGGCATATAACTTTCATTTAGGTGGAATTCATAATTATGCAATTATGTGTTAAGACCGAGCGGCCTAGACATCTTGATTATTTTAAGGTTTTAAAATAATATGCCGTGAAATATTCTAAAACGGCTTAATGTGTGATTATGCCGCTTTAATATGCAAAATAAATTAAAACTAAAAGCTCACACTTACAAACTTAAGTTAAATATTTGGAAAACAACCAAAATAAAAAGTTTGGTTTGACAGACTATATAGACAACTTGTTTCTGCCTGCGGCTTCGCACGCGTTCTTTGTGTTGTTTGTATGGTGTATATACATTTAAAGGTAATTTAAATTCCATGGGAACTAGCTTATAGCGTATATAAAACGAACCTATAAGTTAGCATAGTTTTGTTTTATATATGCCGTAAACTAGTTCTAAAACTACATCTACGCTAACTCATTCAATGGTTCTTAATTTAAACTCGTATCTAACTAGATACGAGTTTAAATTAAGAACCATTGAATGAGTGACATTGTTGTTTTCACTTACTCGTTTTTTCGTAAAAAATGTATGGGAATTGTTTTTTTTTTAATTTTGCTAAAACTTACGATTTAATTTGGTATGTTCCTTTGGGAAAAACCGAACCGTACATTTTTTCAAAAAACTAAAAATGGCAATATTTTTTTCTTCAAAATAAAACAGACAGTTTCTAAGAACAAAACCTTCTAGCTACAAAAGAAACGGTAGCTACCCTTAAGGGGCCAAAAATTTGCCACACATGAGGATAACGGGCGTGGATCAGATTGCGGTAAGCGAAGCGTACCGCAATCCGACACACTACTGTGTGACAGGATACCCACTTATATGGGTATCGTTTTTGACTAACTCAAACTCGAACGATACGAAAAAGATGTCCATTTCAAAGTCCAAGATAGCTGACATTTTTATATCGACCCACTCTTGGTTATAGATTTTGATCAAATCGAGGGTGTAGGTTGGGATAAAGGGGAATGCAAACAAAATAAATAAAAAACAACAAACACAAATATACACAGACACGCACACACAAACACACACACACAAACACACACACACACACCGCCACCGCGAGCTGCTTGTAGCTCGCGCACTTATACAACCTAGTATTAAATATAATTTTATAGCGTTAAACGTATTTTAGAGCCAGACTTAATATGAGTACCTGCCAGCTAATGATAAATAAATAAATAATTATCTTAATTGACGGTCGCATTTCTCTTTCTGTTATCTTTCTTTTAATATCTGTTATCTTTCTTTTATTATTTGTTATACAGAGTGTAACATAAGCGGTGGATCATCAGAGGTGGGGGACCAGGACCTCAGCACCTATCAATTTAACCCCCATGTGTGTCCTCGTAAAATTTTGGTCAAAATCAGATTTTAGACTGAATTTCGCAATTGCAGCCAAACTATTACGTCCCTGTCTTTTTGTTTGGACTATTTAAGTACATATTTTAAATTGATACCTTCATCCTAGCCAAATAAGATTTTCAAGGTTTATTCTTCATAAAAGCCAGTAGTGTTCTCTAGAATATCTCAAAACCCCATTTTAACTTCAATATGAGAGAATGAATGGAATTCATATATTATTATAATTTCTGATCGTGGCTTTTTTTAAACTTAACAACCTTCTTTAAAGGAATCCCTAGAAAAGCTTTTAGTGTCACAAATCAAGTCGCATACACCCGTCGAGTATCAGCAATAACCCACATACGAGAATCTATAAAATCCGAACAATTACACGCCCACTCGCGTGACTACTGGCTGACTACACCATTATTTCGAGCAGCGCCTACCTCAGATTATCGACCTTACTCCCCCACAATAGAAGCCACCCTTTTAATTATAAGCAATGTAGTGCATTAAGTAGTCAAGTCACGAAACACATTAGAGTGGAGCTTGTATTGTTCTCGATATAAACCCTTCTGCAAACCGGGAATTTGTAATTTGTTGCTAATTTTAAATTGCTATACATTAATCATTGAACAATCAAGAGGTTCTCAGCGCTTGTTTATAGGTTTCATCCTGAATCAACGAACGTGATAATAAATAATGTGGGAAATATCACACAGCATTATGCAGCCTCAAGCTAAGCAGTGCTTGTGTTAAGGATACTACATAACTTATATACATAATTATAGTACACTACATAGATATATATTTTTTTTATTATTCACTCGGCAGTAATGCAGCTAAATTAAACCAATAGTTGTAGCACCATAAACATACAATCTTTTTTTCTTTCTATAATGTAATACCTACAAGTCGCTAGTAGTACCCAACGCATATAATAGTCCCTAATTTTCAGATACCAAAGAACTTTTACAAGTATAACATAAGAAAAACCGGTGTCATGGCGTAGTTTAGCTTATCTCATTCATTCACAAACGTACGTTCGCTAACCTTAAGCTTCTCATGCTCTGGGGCCCTATTCTAAACTACATAGTAGCTTCAATATGACAATGAAATCATAGACCAGACCATTGCTGTCATAGTCATATTGAAGCGATTAATAATAACAAAATAAAAATCATTTATTCAGTACATTTACAGGGAGGATCTCAAATACATATTGAATTAATAAGAGCATGGGAAGCTTACTTGTGTCACAGAACGACACATTTGGTATTTTATAGTATCTAGACAGTGCGTGTAGTGGTTTTTTCCACGAAGAGTTTGGTAAATTGGCTTCAATTCCGACCTAGACGCGCACGCATCCCTTCCTCTGTAGTTTCCTATTTAAGATAATACCTATCAGTGTCATTCTCTGACGATATCGTTGTCATATTAAAGCTACTAGGAACTTCCGTCAAAGGATTCCTTAAATATATAGGAAAACGCAATTTTTTTACTGCATTTTAAGGAAAACTGACAAAATTTTTCAAATTGAGATGTGTTTATTATACGTATAATAAGTCGAGATAAGAAAATTAAGGAGAGATGTGTTTATTGTAAGTTATAAGTATAAATAAGTCTGGTTTGAGTATTTTTGGGTTGATGACGATTCCGCGATGACACCATTGTCATAGAAAAGCGATTGGTTGGCAGAATTGGGCCCCAGGCAGCCTTTGCGCTAATGAACCCATTCCTAAAAAGCCTTACAAGTAAATGCTAAGCTACGAAAATGGAGTCCTATGCAAAAGACCTGTTTTATTTCAGCCAATTACGACGCTTTTCTAAAGTGCCCGAGATTTGGACAAAAATATTCAACTGAAATGAGAACACGAGATAGGATTTTGGTTATTCTTATCACAATCAGCTGAAAATGTGTTTTGAGGCAGAGGCGCGAAAAGATTATTACAGTTTATACATACATACATAGTTGGTAAAACAAAATAGCAAGGTCAGACGAGCTTATTTTGGATAACGATTAGAATTGGCTGATCTAATATTTTAATACTTATTCTCAGGGTAGGTAAGCCTTTAATTAATAATTCTAAGCTCGACTAATCGAACGATAATAACCGGGCTTTGTGGTATACTAGCTTAATCCGAGTAATTGCCCCAGAATAACCTATCAGTGGATCAAAAGGCTTTGGAGTAGTTCAGAGCACTCAGCATAGAAATAATTATGATCATGATTACTGTATTCAGCATGGGAAATACTGAATTCTAGTTTCATTCGGCCAGAACATATTCAGTATTTTTCTTCACGAGAGCAACAAAAAATAAACAAATAGGGAAGTAGTTTCCGTATATTAACAGGTTATAATTTAAGTAAATCCATACTAATACTAGTAGTTCTCCGAAAAGTTGCCTTTTTTGGTGGAAACGCCTTTAATCAAAAAACCCCGAGGACAAAAAAATCTATACATGTTATAATTATGATTTTTGTACTCAATTTTAAACTTAATAACTACTGGACCGATTTGGATAATTTCTTCACCATCAAAATGCCACCTTATCCCTGAGTTACATTATATTTGACGCCTAAAGAAATGGAGAACTATTGTTGAGAACATTTTTCTTTTAAAATGTCACGTCGTGCTTAACCTTTCTATACCCGCGCGTTGGTCTGTCATACCGACAAATTACTTAGTTTTTTTCGCAAAAGGGAAACTCTACCGTAGATCCTAGTGGCTGCATGGTTCGTTGCCATCTTACATTTTATGCAACGCGAGCGTTGGTGCGGAAAGCGCGTGTCTCAGAACATTTCGTCAATCGGTGCGAGAGACCGACGCAAGTATAGGAGTTACAGTTTCGAGTTCGTTTTTTCAAAGTCAAAGTCAAAATCATTTATTGCAAGTATGTACATTGATAGGTAGCTTAAGTTCTAATTACAGCTAAAGTTGGAACATACACCATGTTAGATTGGTATAGCAATGTCTTCGTGTCTATCATCTTACACTATATCTTACTATATAGCAATTTATAACGAACACTTTTTTTTGTTTTTATTCATATAATCTAATGTTTGTTTTTATACTGATGTATGTATGTAAACTAAGAATATAGTAGACAACGTATTTTTTTTCAGCTCTATTTGGTTTTGTGTAAGTTATTATATATATAGTATTTAACTAGAAAATGGATGAATATGCCAAGAACCATGCAACAAATATTTGCTAAAAAACGTAAAATTTGATAGATTCTTCAGAGACGGCTAATAACAGTAAACTGCGTTACTTGTAAAAAAAAAGTATTTGGAATTTGCAGATAGCGTGTGCTCTGACTACTGTGTCTGCGGAGTACTAAGTTTTTTATAATGTACCTTAAGTTGTTATCATAAATTATAAGTTACATACATATAAGTTACATAGTACATATAAGTTACGACATATAAGTTTTTTAGTTTAATTTAAGACAAAGTATGTAGTTAAACAGTTGTAGTACCTCTGTAATAGCTTCATCTTATATAGTTTAAGCAGAGATGCGAAGATAGAGTCTGGTGGCCAAAAAAGGCAACATCGTATGTCAACCTAAGCGTAAAAAATAAAACTATTATAGGGGCATACATTCATAAATAGCATATTATAGATTCCACAAACTGAGCGATTGATTCCTTAAATTTCTTGTGTTAAACATAATAATAAGATATAATTAGTGGCGGCGCCACTGTCACTCGTGTATGCGCCTTAAACTTTCGGTCCAAGACACCGTGCGCGCGGGTAAAGATGGTTAAAATAGAGGATCCCAGGGGTGATCGTTTATAACAAATCATTTAAATAAGCACAAGTTCACGAGGAGAAAAAAAAGTAAAACAAACCAATACTCTGTCCCAGAGCATATTTTTAAACGATTCAATTCTACGTCTTCTATTTTATTCTCTTGACATCTCTATTCACCACACAATATTTCATATGTTCTCAAGCCCGAGAATCAATGTATCAAAAACGCTGACTCTCCTCCCAGGACCTCCCAGGTCAGGGGGGAAGGGGTAGGATAACCCTGTTCATGTTGTTATATGAATATCAAACCTGCACTCTTCAACAAACACGTCGCACGGGTACATATACATATATTTTATAAGCATTCCCGAAAGCTAACATTATTAACATTCAAAGCCGTCGTAGCTCGTAGCCCCGTAGCTCTTTGCTACGAGCCTGCTACGAGGCTGCTACGCGGATCTACGAGCCTCTACGTGGCGTCCGGCGCTACGCCAATCGAACGTTATTTATGTCACGGTGCGGACACAGAATTTGCAGTACATTAATTTGTTAGTAAAGTAAGTATTTAATATCATCTCAGCATTTTTCACAAACTGTTGGTTGTATAGGCATCCACAGCTTCTTCCAGTAGGTACAATTTCAATTAATTTATAGTGATTGTAACCATGCAAGGCAAATAAGGAAGTATTTATATCATTTGTATACCAAAAGGCATACAAACTATTATAGTAATAAATCAGCTATAACAGTTCAAAAGATTTTTCTGAATATAAAAAAACATAAGCTCTTTCATCTTAATATTATTTTTTGTCTTGTTCTGTTCGGCTCATTAAAGTAACAGTTTTTGTCGTATTCTGATAGGTATACCAATTTATTCCAATTTGCTCAAAAAAAATGAATCAAAATAATACTACACATATTGGTGTCAATACAGATAACGCCAAAACTAACTTAATTTAACAAGTTTTAGTATTCGTTTTTTATAAAGGTATGTTTTAAATAAAAAGTACTTATATTTTCTTTCCAAAAATAGTTGAACCGAATTTAAATTTAAACCTACTTATATTACATTATTGTCCTACTACTTCTTTAGCTGCTGGGTCAGTGTGACTGTCCCGGCAGTTACACGGCTCCATCGCAATGGAACA
This sequence comes from Eupithecia tripunctaria, assembly GCA_955876795.1. Classification (NCBI taxonomy): domain Eukaryota; kingdom Metazoa; phylum Arthropoda; class Insecta; order Lepidoptera; family Geometridae; genus Eupithecia; species Eupithecia tripunctaria. The sequence continues at coordinate 6,414,493 of OY041602.1, read as the reverse complement.
TTAATCAAGTCTGTGTTTAAACTTGACTCCCGTGCTTCATTTGCATTTAAACCGCATGACATGAGGCATTAGAAACGTTAGATTTTGTACAGGCACAAAAGTACGTCAGTCTTTTTTGAATGGACAAAAACGCAGTCGTTCATTAAAAGTACTAGGTTTCTCAAGAATTGTGTTAGAGAAAGTTGGGCTTACAGAGTCCAACTTACATTATGGAATCTTGCCAAAACCTTAGTAATAAGCACTGGCCTGTAATGATTTTGGGATCACTGGAACGCTAAAACCAACTGATAAACGTTTTTTGTGGATAAAAGCTTTGCAATTAAGGTTTGGTCCACTGTTTGTTTGTGTAGCACATAGCCGCTCTGCTATGTTTGTGGTGCTTAGTGCACTCAAAGACGTTATTGATAACATAAAACTGTCACTACTTAGTTAAGTTTGCAATATAAAAAAAAATACTTTATAATGGTTTAGACTTTGCTTAATCCTAGAATAAATAATAGTCGGTCTTAGAAAATTTAGTAATTACAAAATACAGTAATAATACATTGTTGAATGAACTAAGTACAGGTTTGCCTCGATCGCCATTATTACGGATTTTTTCTAGAAATGGCGCGAGCGGTGATGTCACGGACGCAGGTAATGGGCGTGATGCGTCACCATGACTGTATATAAGGGGCGGTTTTGCGAGCGATGCCTCACTTGGCACGCGGAGCTCGAAGTGACAACATCTCTGGTGGGACTTTGTCGTTGTTGTTTGGCGCTCTCAGTGTCAAGATCGAGTGGTGTGGTGTCCTGATGATGTCTCGTGGAGAGACGAAACTAGTTGACGACTTGCTTTGATAAATGTTCTTTCATTTTGTATAAATGTACAATTTGTTAGATTTTATCGCAGAAGGTTTTTTTCGCGGAATTGTTTCTAAATATTTTTCATTCTTATAATCCTAGAATGCCAAATCACACTAATATTATAAATGCGAAAGTTTTTATGAATGTATGGATGTATGGATGGATGTTTGTTACCTGTTCACGCCAAAAATACTAAACGGATCTGGCTGAAATTTCGCATACAAGTAATTCTAACCCTGGAATCAAACATAGGCTACTTTTTATCCCATAAATCTGTTCCAGTGGGACAAAACTACCTTCAAACGTTTCCATAGGAACAACGCGTGCGAAGCCGTGGGGCGCAGCTAGTATTTTTATGTGGAAAAAATAGAGCCCAAAAAAGATGTTTTTTTTCTTTGCCAGGAAAATATCCAGATGGGATTCGATTTGCGCAGAACCGGTAACTGCGTCCATTTTGAGGCCAGGCCTTTGTCCAAGAGTGGACGTCTTTCAGCAAAACTTATGGTATGGTGATGGTATCGCCATGGTCTCGTTGCTGAGTCATATAAAAAAACGATGAACTCTATGAGTATGTCTCTCAAAGGTTATATCATTTAGGTCAATAAAAATTCAATGTTGCTGAGCAAACTTCAAGCAAAAGCTGTAATAAATACTTACCGCAACTAGACCCGTGGAATTGTAACACAATAGAAAATAGAAATAGTTGTCGTGCAGCGTCGTAGTGAACTGTTTATTGAAATAAAACAAAACGCGAAGCATTTACTTCAGGACTGATTCAATAGTTTTTATTTATACTGATTCATTCGAACTCGGCTGGTCCACCAGTTCAAAATAGAGCTATGGAAAGAGCTATGCTCGGAGTCTCTTTGAAGGATAGGATTCGCTGTGGGACAACTGTTAATTTCTTGGAGACTCAAGTGTTTTAGTGTTTAGCTAAAATCAAATAAAATGTGAGGTGAAATTCAATTAAAAACTGTAGCTGATTAACGAGTTATGGACCCTAAACCAAGGAGATGTCTAATGTTCAGCAATATAAATATGTCAGAATCTGACAATGATAGTAATGCAACTAGCGAAAAATCCATACGCACATAACTCAATTGAATAACAACCCAGACGTTGTGGGGACATGAACGATGTCAGAGAAATTAGTATGAGTTTTGCATCCTATTCTCTTCTCTAGGCAGAAAACACAAGTAAGCAGTAAACTGATGTAACTTTTAAACTTCTATATTTACTTTTACCTCCATTTTTAGCTACTGAGAGAAACTACTATCGTGTGATGACGACGATCGACAGAATGAACTACTTATATCATAGTTTTCGAGAAAAATGGTTTTTAGTAAACTGTTGCATTTTAGAAGTAAGAGTTCCAACTTTGCAAACTAAGTGGTAGTTCATGACCTCGAAAACTTTTTGTCAAGCAAACTCATACTTACGGTACGGAAGTACAATAGCTCAAACAAGTGCTTTCAGTAACAATCAATGCTGTATGTGTCCGCTATAATGCGAGTGCCGCAAGCAAACACCGCGTACACTGAGGCAGAGTCGGTAGCGGCAGCAACGCATCTATTTACTTCTGACAAGCTAGACGGACAGCGAAAATTATTTAAATTATGAGTAAGCCGGTACGGTTAGGACTAGGACAGAGGTTGTTGGTTTTGATAAACTTTGATCTAGAGTAGGTTTGTTTTTGTAATAATTAATTTTGTTTTTAAAAACTATAAAACGAATTCAATTTTTACAGTTTTTTCATGAATTTTCATGGATCCCATTGTCAGAACTGAACAAAATTAAAATGGGACCACACGGGAAGCACCAGCTTTCTTATAAAAAAAGAATCATGGAAATCGGACCACCCAGTCAAAAGTTCTGAGGTAACAAACATAAAAAAACAGACGAATTGACAACATCCTCCTTTTTTTGAAGTCGGTAAAAAAAATACATTATCTATGTCTCCAAATCGGAAATACAAATTGGGTTCGAATTTTATTTATTACTTAATTTACTTTTAACCAATACAGATAAAGATATAGTTTATGGTGAGAAATAATGGAAAACGGTCACCAAAAAGCCCGCTTTTCCAGTAAAATATACATCCTGTTAAACAAATACATTCCTACAGCGTTAAAAAACATGGGTTATTCACTAAATCGACACAAGAGAACAGACACTCGTGTGACCAGTTGGTGAAACTCAAAGAGATGGGATATTTAGAGTGTTCAGTTAAAAGTATTCTGGGGGTAAAAAGTTTGGTCATTGGGATATGTTCTCAGGCTTTTTGAAGTTGAGAAGGTAGGCTTGAAGTATCGTGAGCCTCTTTTTGTCAAGTTTTTCTCACTTCCCGATGTCATAATTCACTATACAGCCATGCCATATAGGCATAATAAATCTTGTAGGTATTTTGTATAAAGTTTTCAAGATACCTTACCTATTCAATTTCTATATTTTGTAATACTGCATCACCGGGCTACGTTGCCTGCTGACTCAATGCCTCTTGCTTGTAGTGTTTGACAGTTGGACTAACAGATTGTGTAGAATTCTTATCGCACAATAGATGCGAGCTGTTTGCTTCCTAGATTCAATTTGTAGGTAACTTTACGTGTTTATTCTGTGACTCGGAGTGGCGATTTGCTATCTTGTTATAACGCTGAGCAGAGTAACTCGTAACTTTCAAAAAGTGTGGATAAATGAGTGTTCGTAAACGATGAATGACGACAATATACGCAAAGGTGACAACTACCCATAGACAAAATAAAATAAAATTTATTTAATACCTAAATAAAAAACATTACAAGGAAAACTATACACAAACTCAGCTATTATTATAATAAATAAAAATTATTATGGGATGGTAGGTATGGATCCAGAAAAAATGATTTCTCTGCGAGATGGAAAGACGATAAAATGCGCTATATACGTTTACGCATGGTGCCATATTCGTTACCATTCGTTACCAATGATTAGAAAAATTATTTACGTTTAAAATTTTACGGGATAAACACGAATCCCTCGGGAATAACATTTTGATGGGAGTACCTCGGAATCAGAAATCAGCAAAATCGGTTAACCATGGGTGGAGATATCAAGTAACATACATACATAAAAAAATATACGCAACGAATTGAGTTTTCAAGTCAGGCGGTAAATTCAGTGGCGCTTTTATGTATAAGACGTAAAAATATAAATACTAATTACGAGTTCTTTTTTACCTTAGACCGCGCGGCCTTTCCAGTTACCAACTGGACTATCTAATTTTCCAGGCATCAGGTTGCTTAAGCTGCCTTGGTCTAAAGTTCTTTTTTTATGAACAATCATGCTTCGTTTAACCGCTGGCAGTGCATACCACGAAAGTTTAAAGATACCTATTCACCCGTGTCTTGAAGAGACCCAGGTTTTAATTAGCCGGAAAAACAGAGGCAGGGGGCGAGTTCCATAGCTTAGGGATGCGAATAATGAAAGTGGAGGAAAACCGCTTAGTGGAGTGGAGGGTAGGTATATCCACGAAAAATGCATATTGCATGCGCATTCATAATAAGACCTATTGCATTATGATTATGCGCCCATATTGCCTTATTGCTTCCAAAATGGCGGCTCTCAAAGTTTACAATCCGAGCATAATTTATTTACTCAGACTGAGTTAAGTTATGACAAATCTACCAAGTTTTAATTGCTTTAGTTATCAATTCATCTGTATCAATTATGAAGACTTAGTAGAAAACCATATTTCTAAGTAAGACGTCACTTCTGATGAATACACCTATGTAAACTTTATCGAATTCTAAAGTTTATTTATCCCCGACATCACATCACACTATCACACTAATTTATAAATGCGAAAGTTTGTAAACGTTTGTAAAACGAAAATGGATGTATGGATCGATGGATGGATGGATGGATGTAGTTTTGGCGTGAAGAGGTAACATTTGTTACCTCTTCACGCCAAAACTACAGAACGCATCGGGCTGAAATTTTGCATACAGGTAATTCTAATCCTTCCAGGATTAGAATTACCTCAAACATAGGCAACTTTTCATTCCATAAATAAGTTCCTGTGGGATAAAAATAACCTTTAAACATTTTAGGAAAAACGCGTGCGAAGCCGCGGGGCGCAGCTAGTTACCTATGAAAGCTTCAAATATTACTATACTTACTACCTACTAACAAACAATCTGGCCAACTTATCACCAAAGTTACTAATAAAGTTATCTCTGCTGAATGAGCAAATTATCGGAAACAGATTGTGTACGATCCGCGAACGATTTATGATAAATGCGCGTAATAAATGTGCGCGATGTGTCATTCTGACGCGTATCAGTGCGCGTGGCGCGAGTGCTTGCGAAAAAGACCTATAAACAACTCAAAATTAATAGATATGGCATCTGAATCCCAAAAATAAAACATGTCATCATCCAGAACTCCTATTCAAATCAAAATTCAGTCACGTTCTGAAAAAATACCTTAAAAAATATTCGAAATACGACCCCGACCCCGGGGATCCAGTATCACCCCCTTTTGGCTAAATTACCCTTTCCGTGCCACCATGCGCACCTCTGGTGAAACAGAGGCACAAATGCAGATAATCATATATATGCCTATATATGTTTAGCTGTGTGTTGCTGGCTTAGAATTTGCACCACCCCATCTCTTCACGTGGGTGTCGTAACAGGTGGCTAAGGGATATCCACCGTAAGCGTGTTTCGCGACTGCATTTCGTTCCCTGTGCGTAGATTTTTATTCTCCGCAGAAGTTTCTACGAAGTTATGACAAATAAATGACCAATTTACTCAAATGTGGTCAGCTTCAAGGGGAAGCGTTTCAAATCTTTAACAACAGAGCCGTTAAATTGGTCCAGTGAAGCTCTTACCTTTATGATCTCTGCTTCTAATCTCGGTAAGTGCTTCAACTCTTTATAGTCACTGTTATTATCATTATTTCTACGGGACTGTTCCTGTATTAATGATGTTTGATTTTTAATTGTGGTGACTAACCATTGGGTTTGTTTTAAAATAATTAAGTTTGTTTTAAAAAACTATAAACCGACTTCAATTGTATAGGATTTTCTCATGGATACCATTGACAGAACTGGACCAACTAAAATGAGACCGCACGGGAAGCACCAGATTTCAAATAAAAAATGAATCATGCAAATCGGATCACCCAGACAAAAGTTCTGAGGTAACAAACATAAAAAAAACAGTCATATTGAGAACCTCTTACTTTATTTGAATCGGGTAAAAAGATAAATGTTATTCCTGTGAATACTGCATTGACTAGTGGCAGCCAATACGAAATGGTGGTTTGAATATAAGCCTTTGCCTAACGCAAGCAGTGGTTTTTACTAACCATCCTGTGGACGATGATAACGAATACGAAACCCTTAGAGAATTAAGCCAACGGGAGAGGACACACGCCTCCGGTCGGACGCAAAAAAATCTGGATCTTTCAGCGGGGGGTGAGGTAACACACATAGACTTTTCAATTAAGACGAAACCACCTTAATTTTACTATTGTTATATGTATAGTTGAAAGTTCATAAATATGTGTGATCGTAACTAATATGTAGATAGCGCAAAATCTAGAATAAGGTATACAAAGGCTTCTAGCGTACGAAGCAGAATCTCCAGCCGAATTCAAATAAAACAAGGGTTCAAATTCATCGAATCTAAAACAATTTTACCTATCATAGCTGCCAAACTGATACCGTTAAATTAAACGTGGAATCAACAGTTGTGCTATTTACTAACTTCTCCGACGGTTTATGTGGAACTTACTCATATATATAGATAGAGAAACGAATTCGTTGAAATTCTATCACAGGTATAAACAAAAATTAGACCCATATAAACCTATGTCTGGGTCAATTTACTAGAAAATAGACAGTCAAATTGTATTAGAAAATAGACAGTCAAATTGTATAGGCAGCCGTGTTTGTGATAATTTTCCGTAATAAATTATTAAAACCTCGCCAAAAGATATTGCCCTTCTTCCACTAATGAAGGCATATCGAGCTTTTGGCAGAAATTTACCCTAACAAGCTCGAAGCAAAATACTCAGTAGACATTGTAGGTCTAATGGCGCCGTAGTAAGGTAATGTTATTTCATTAAAACGGTGGATTATGGAGGCGAGAATAGTCTCACAATGAAGGCAAGGATATCTAGTGACGGGCGGAGCGGAAAGCGGAGTGGAGAGAAACTATGTTTTCTTATCATTATCTAAAGAGCTGGGAGAGGCCTACGCCAAAATGGCGAACACTACTGTTATTATATACCAACATAGTTAATTAAGAAAGATTCTGAAGAAGTACAAATAAAACATATTTTAATTAAAATTTAATTTAATTTATTAATTCAACTACTAGCTGCGTCCCACGGCTTCGCACGCCAATCCCACGGAAACTGATTTATGGGATAAAAAGTAGCCTATGTTGTCATCGCCGTAGGGTTTAAAAAAACCTGTTTTTATGTACCCAAATCAAATTCAATGCTCTGTTTAGTATTCAGCTTGATAGTTGTTAGAACGCCGCGCTTTGCAAATATCGGCGGCAGCGTAGGGCGGGCGGCGACGTCGCGACAGGAAGACAACGCGCTTCCGCCACCGCATCATCGCCACTCGTCGACGCCACCTGCAAGCCATTAATTGAAAATATTATGACAACGAACGGTTTTCACATTGTTTGCGTTCTAACAATCAGTTTTCAACCAGGATAAAAAATACTGTATTCACGTTTGCTATTTCTGTTTCGTCTTTTTGTCGAGAGGAGATATTTCATGATATGAACCTGAGTACCTAAATAATGGGATTGAGAATGAACTCGTCTCTCATGCTGTCCCGCTAAACTCGAATTCGATCTGAGTGTTACAGTTCGACAAATGGCGTCATTCTTAATCCCACTCTTCGTGAAGGTGGGTTTGTAGCATTTTCGCAGCTTGTATGTTACCTACTATACTTAATTTTTAGGGTTCCGTATCACAAACAAAAGGAAATAGGGGTTCCCTTATAGGATCAGTTTCTGATCCATTTGTCTATCTGTCCGTCAGTCCGTCTATCAACACAATCATATTCTCAGGATCGCGTGGAAGTATCGAGTTGAAATTATTATCATACCTAACATAATCTATCTGTAGGGTACTTTTTGTTGACCTTTGAGCAAGAACATAAAATTTGGCGAGAAGCATACAATTTTTCAAAATCCTTGGTTCGCGAGTCTAATTACTTTTCTATATGAAACGAATCAAAAAATACTATCGAAACCAAACAATCACTCGCTAACTAACCAACTAAATCGATCGCAACTTTTACACTTTTTCATTAATTTTGAATGCGAATAACAAATTTTAAACTTGCACTATGAACTCGGATATATGTATTTAGTGGTAAACAAATAAGCTAAGATAGCCTTAGCCTATCACGAAATTTTTCGGCTTTTAATCGAGTTTAACAGAGGGTACTAAAGGAAACGTAATCGAAACTCACTAATTGAAAAGGAATGATATTATATAAAAATGCTTTATTGCAATACCGTGTGATCATTGCTTTAGACAAAATTTATTGTAAGGGACTCTGTATTGGTGTTTTCCAATTTGAAGCTTTTTTTATCTGTAATGGGAGGTTTGCAAATTGCAAACAAAGAAATAGGAGGTCTGGTCATTGATTTAAAAAGGGAAGATAGGTTACGTTCTCCCAGCGCTTACTCAAAAATTGGCATGTGTTACAACTACACGCAAACACATACGCTCACAGTTATATTGCCAGTCCTGTGCAATACAAAGAAGAACAAAGACGGAAAGACGTATCTAGGACCGAAGTGAGACTGAGACAACAATATTTCATGCGAATCACGACCGCCCGTGCCGCCGGTCAGACGGTGACTGATGTGGGAGAACACAATTTTACACAATTTGAGGTTGCCACTTTCGAGCAACCAGTGCCTCATCTTCGTTTTTAATAAATCAATGGGTCTGGTAGTAAATTTGCTGCAGTTTAATAAAGCGAGCAAACTTTATCGCAGAAATTAAACTTAATGTCTAATAATTATTGCGAATCGGCGTTTTGCCAAACGGTTATTGTATTATTAATTCTGATAACTAATAGTAGGTTACAACTGCAAATGTGCACGACATTTATTATACTCTTTTTCAGCTAGGAAGCGTTCCGTGACAGATGGAGTGCGTTTTATTTCGATTGAATAGGATTTTGTTACATAAATGTTTTTAAATTCAAATACATTTAAGTACGCCACCCAGATTATCAAAAACTTAATTCTAATTAGCCTCTACACGTAATAAGAAATATAAAACAATAGTTTTATAAAATCAGAGACAGTAAGTTTTGCGTAAAGCGGAACGGAACTGTGATTGTCTGAACAAAAATGAAGCGGCAAAATCGAAAATTGATATTGCAATCGTGCACAATAATCATCTTATAAGAGGCTCGCGTTTTAGAATCTATAATTATTTGTTATAATTTTTTATTACCTCTGCTGCAGTTGTTCAAGTAAAGATTTGTGAAGTGGATTAATAGTTGAGCTAACTTAAAAACTAACTAAAAGAATGACTAAATATCGATTTTGTATCATGAAATCAAGTCACAAAAATCGGATCAAATTATTTCGATTTAACCTTAGGTCATACCTATAATTGTCAAACTAAAACGTCACCGAACGCTTCTTACGTGAAAAATGTTCATGAATTCAAGGCTTTATAAAATTCAATACCTTAAAGTTTATTTCAGACCACTTAATAATAATTATGTTACCTTAAAATTTATAATAGTCAACGTAAAATGCACCGCGTGGAAAATTACCTATGCGCTTTTGCTAATGTATAGTGATATCGTACACCTCATTACCATAGTTGGCACCTTAGTTTCTGATATCTGTGGTTGGAACCATTTAAAAACGCATACATTTGCAAATAGCCATTATTTACAGTGATCATTAGAAATTTTATTAGAATTCGGAACAATTCAGATCATCGTAATTATCAAAATACTTGTACCTAACAAACATGAACGTAGATAAAGGTCCATGCTAACAAAATCTTAATTTAAGGATTTTATGAATATACACACTCTGGGTAATTCTTCTAAGAAATTAAATAACATCTCAATTTTTTTCGAGTTTGACGAGATTTGAACCCAAATTTTGAGATTTTTGTCAGCTAGGCCACATAGTTGGATACGGCCTCGGTCGAAATTCTCTGCTCAACCTACAGGGAAAACATAGAAAATATCCAGAACACCCTGAACATACCTACTATATCTGAAGAATATGAATCTTATCCTTCAGAGAGACTCCAACTATAGCTGTCTCCATAGTTTGAGAGTGCTGAGACTGACTTTGAACTATTGGACCTTCTCACTTCTCAACTCCGTAGGTCATGACGGGTAGGACGCACTGATTGATAACTTTAGTTTAGCGGTATGGATGACGAAAAAACTCGACGTAGTGCTGACTACCAAATTGTAAAACCCCAATGAACTCTAGTTCTTTTTTTATTGAATATTTTAACTTTTTTTGATAATATCTAATAATGCATGACTGAATTGAACGTTGTGATGTAGAATCGTGAATTGAAGTGGCTAATGATCGTCCATTGTAGTGATAGACTCTATATTGTGACGTAATGAAAGCTTAAGAAGATAGAACAACCTTACCTAATACTATGTAACAAGAGGTTATTTATTGATTTTAACAGTCATACATAAGGGCTAAAGTTACAAAAACTGTAAACCTGTAGACTAAATAAAATATCCAGATATTTTTTCGGTATCTTTACAAAAAACTAGCAAGTAAGAAATCTCATTATTTTGTGTGGTCATGAAAAACTCCTAGCGTGTATGATCGTTCCTAATATTTTACTGAGAAAATCTCTTGCAATATTTGGGTTTTGTCCCCGAGCTCAACTGGTCCGTTGTTTTAAAATATGGATGGTCCCCGGGAGAAATCATCCCAGTGCTTTCGCGATGAATTAATAAACTGAACTGCATAGTTCTGCTCTATTCTCTGTTCTATCTAGATATTTCAACATTTACGAGATTATCATAACGCTTTCAAAATAACAACGCGAGGAATACCTCCACTATTTACGACCTTCTGTGGTTCGGTGAGTGAAAGTCCGCCTGCGACGCAGGAGGTTTCCGGTTCGATTCCCACATTGGGAAAAATGTGTGCACGATCTGCAGATATTTGTTCAGAGTGTTCTGGATGTTTTCTATGTATGATAAAAAATATTTATCTATGTAGTGTATTGTATTATGTATATTACTACTTCCCATAACACAAGCTCTGCTTAACTTGGGCCTAGATGCTACTGTGTGATTTGTCCAACATTATTTTATTTATTCTTTGCTCGGTGTTAAGCTTGAGGGGCCTGTTACAAGTACAGTATTCAATTTGGTCCACCAATAAATACTAATGTAACGTGGTATTTATTCAACGTATAATAGATGATTAAAAGAACTTAACAAGTGAAGTTCAATCGCTATTATATGAATAGTTCCATTAGTAGAAGATATTTTTTACCACGTAGTGCTTGTTCTGTTCGGTAACCAAACCTGCATGCTTTAGAGTCGATAAATTTTATCGATTACAACACTAAAACAC